>CM031597.1:140500541-140571702 GCA_018398815.1 Conus ventricosus | reverse complement strand
ATTTCTTTGAATTTTCATTTAAAATTCAAGCAAGACAATAGAAAGAAGTCATAGTCGGCTTTGTTTTTCAGTGGAGTTCGTTTTCGCCGGTATATCTCCTACAGTCCGGATTGTCTTCCCTCCATATATCTGCCAAATTTCTATTTTTCCGTCTGTTTATGAGTTCTTTTTGCTTTTGGATTATTATCTTGTCCCTAATTTAACAATCTAGATGTGGATCCATTGTGATGTTTCAATCACCCACAGCAATTTTATTATGTATATGTCAAATGTGTATGTATGTGTCAAATGTGTATGATATATATCAGGAGAATTAAAAAAAAAAAAAAGGCACAGTGGTCATTTCATGCAGATAGGAACGGCTGGGGGGGGGGGGGAGATAGGGGGGGGGGCGGGGCGGTTTTCCTATATCTTTTGGGGAAGTCTAAAGTGACGAATGATGGAGGGGCGAAAGGGGGAAAGGGGTGGAGTGGGTGTGAAAGTACGCTTTGGGGGGGGGGGGGGGGGGGGGGGGGGGGGGGGGGGGGGGGTTTCTTCCATCTTCTACATTCTGGGTAAGGAGGGCCGGATATTTTCTAGGAGATAGGAAGTGGAGGGCGGGATGTCCTTTATTTCTCGTTAGGATCTACAGTGGCCAAAATGATGGAGGGTTAAGGGAGAGGGGAGGGGAGAGGTGGGGGGTTGTGGACCAGCAGAACGTATTGTCGTTTAGCGCGTGAAGTTTAAGGCTTATGGCTTAGTGGCCGAATGATCATGACCTGTTGGGGATCACTGTGTCCAGGGCATTGCAGTCTGGAACCTGACTACTTTGACTCCCTATCCAGTGGATTGTGGTCGTGGACGCAAGAGAAGTTAGCCGTGTGTTTCAGCCAATTAGTCTGATGTGCTTCAAAAGTTACGTTGCCGGCGGTTGCCTTTTCCCGGGTCCCCGTGTTTCGTGTCTGAAACGGACCAGAAAATACTGACAGAATAAGTGTGTTGGCATCAGCATCCAAAAAGCACACGAATCACTCTCTGAGAGTGGTGATTAGACACTGTATCCACGACAGCTTTTGTCCTGGAGTGGTATTCTGTTGAAGATTGTGAACGGGGGTATCATCATAGTCTTTCTTGCAAATGAGTGATCAGTATGGAGACAAGTTGTGGCAAACCGGGGACGCTGTCTCTTGGGCGTTTCTCGCGTACGTACACGGCACCCAAAGCTCTTTTTTTTTTCTTCCCGCACATCCGTTTCACCCATCAGTCGGTGTGCGCAAACAAAATACAAAAAGGACTTTAAGGGTCTGCCAAAGTTGCAAATGTTGGCATCAGAACACACCCTATTTGGGGCCTTGTCAAGCCAAACGAAAACAAGTTAGGTAACTGTCAGAAGCTGCTTTGTTTGCTTAAAGCTGGTGTTGACTTGCACCTTATGACCACACTTTATTTGCCCAAGAATCTTTAGAGTGAACACACACTGTAGCCAGATTTAGTACACAGCAAACTCATAGAGTGAACACCACCCCCACTGCAGCCAGATTGGTACACAGCGGCCTAGTAGTATATGTACTCCACAGAAACCCCAAAGGGTTCTCAGCATTTTGAGTCTCTTTCGTGTCAGTATTGCTTTGACCTTCAATGGATCAGGTTGTTTGCCATCTTTACTGAGTTGGGGACCCCCCCCCCCCCCCCAACAAAAAAAGAAAAAAAAAGAAAAAAAGAAAAAAAAAAGGGATGCTGTTTTTCTTCAGCTCACATATTTGATTTAGTGAGCTTAAAGCCTTCATCAGCCCATGCTGAAACACTTGTTTTTAGTGAGCTTAAGGCCTTCATCAGCCACATGCTGAAAACTTGATTTAGTGAGCTTAAGGCCCTTCATCAGCACCATGCTGAAACACTTGATTTAGTGAGTTTAAAGCCTTCATCAGCCACATGCTGAAACACTTGATTTAGTGAGCTTAAGGCTTTCATCAGCCACTTGCTGAAACACTTGGCTCAAGCAGCAAGACGTTCGTCTTCGTCTTTGCCAAAACAAGACCGTCAACACAGACAATACTGGAACCTGCTATCAAAGTCCTGGATCTCTTAAACATTTGGGCTAAGATTTTTCCGATGGCAATCCCCTTGAAAAAAGTTATGATCAAATGGTGTCCTCAAAGTCATGAATTTGGCAGAGTTCTCCACTAAAGGTGTTGCAAAAACCCGAAATTGGTTGTTTGGGAAAAAACTTCGAACTAGTAACTTTGTCTGTGGTTTCCCTGTTTGGAGTTGAAATTGCATTTTCAAAATTTTTTTTGTCGAGTTTGCGCCCCAAATTTTCACGAAAAGGCTGCATTCGTCGGCCATTGACGTGTTTTGAAAAGTGCCCGGCAGATGGGGGGAAAGATGGCGGGGGATTTCGCGTTGACCTTAGGGTGCTCCCTTCCTCTTTACTTTCCCTTCAGGTAGGTCGGCAAAGAAGCCCAAAAAGGGCGAAAAAGGTTTTCATCTGATGCCCCCCTGAAGTTTACATACAGTGCATAGAAAACCCCGGGCTGTGTGCGTAGGTAAGTTCTCATTGTTTAAGATAAACAAGTAACAGAGATTCAACGGAACGTTTCATGAAGATCAGACTGCGAATGCGCTGCTCAGTTGATGTGAAACTTCCACGAAGAGTTATCATCCTTTTGTTGTCTGCTATTATCATGACATGTGTTCCACACAGAAAAACAAGTTGTTCAAATTTGAAAATGGATTCTTTTATTTTATGCGATCAGTGCTACACAATGGGAAAGGCTTTAAGAGAGAGAGAGAAGAGAGAGGAGAGGAAAGGAAGGGAGGAGAGAGAGAGGGGAGAGAGAGAGAGGAGGAGGAGAGAGAGATCCTTTCATTTCACAAAAACAGGTGGTCTGTCTCTGGTGTGGCTGGGCCCTGTGGTCATTCTTCACCAGCAACACACTGCGGGACCACAGACGAATCTCGGACTGGAGAAACGCTACATACTGTCCAGTCTCCACACTGGGACACCGACTGACGGCAAGACAGTGAGTGATGGACGGCTGTAGCTCGGCCAACTGAATGTTCGGTTGTGGCACTTGTGGATCAAAATTCTGTTGTTCTCTGAATCTTTCTATGTTTTACTCAAGTATAATTTGTTTGCATGTTCACAGTGCATCAATCGATTGTGACGAAGACATTGAGATTACTACTAAGGGATGGCAGTGATCATAATACTGATGATATTGGTATGATTTATTCAAGATTGCTCTGGAAAAAAATCAAAATGTGTTGAGTTCAGTAAAAAAGAAAAAAAAAAAAGATGAATTGTAGTCTCTCTCCATGTCAAAGTCAATTCACTTTCCTTTGTCATTTCATCTTGAGGGGAACGAGTGTATGTTTTTATAGTCAGCGAATAAGCAGTCCAGCGTTACTAAGCCTGTGTCGGGTTCAACATCAGACACGATGATCACGGAACCCACGATCATCCCTCGGTCTATGCCCTGAGTGTTCGTTCATCCGTCGAGTCGACGAGGGCCACTTCAATCATCTTAGCGAGGTAGGTGAGACTATTTGTGACCACGCTGGTGGCGATGAGCCGATGCGTGCACAGAATGTGCCCCCGGTGACAGCTTGGAAGGCAATGTGAAAGACCTGCTTTTGATTGCCTGGCGCGGGCTTTCCTTGCCTGTCGCTTATATTGAGTTGAAGCTGTCCTTTTTTCACATGAATTGCACCTTTGTGGACGGGAGTAGCGCCATCTTGTTCAATCCATAGCAGTTTGTTCCCATGTGTCAGGGGTTAATGTTTCACTTTGCATGCCTGCACCCTTGTGAACACAGCGCAGGCTTCCAAGGGTGGTGCAGGATTGCTCCCAGCTGGTTTGTTCGGCGTTGAGGACAGTACTTCTCTGGGCCCTATCCGCACCTTCGGGTGAATCTTTTTTCTTTTTAAAGCTCTCATGGTATTTTGAGAGTGCCTCTGAAGCGTTTCTTCCTGACGTTCTGTCCTACCCCCCCCCCCCCCCCACCCCCCCACCCTTGCACGAAGAAGGTGCCGTGGAGAAGCATCTTGACGTCCATGCCCAACTACGCCATCATCGTCAGCAACATCGCCTCTGACTGGGGGCTGAACACCTTCTCATAAACATGCCACCTACATCAGGGAGGTGCTCCGCTTTGACATCACGTCGGTCAGTCTGGATCACCCCTTGAAGTAGAGCATGTGTGTGCGTGCGTGTGTGTATGTGTGTGTGTGTGTGTGTGTGTGTGTGTGTGTGTGTGTGTTTTTGTGTGTGTGTAGATAGATAGATAGACAGATAGACAGATAGACGATAGTCAGATAGATAGATAGATTTTTAAAGTCCCCTGGGGAAAGGGACCAAAGATGTCGAAATACTGGGAAATCATCAGCGTGGTTGTTGTTTGTGTCTTTGTTTGGATGGTTTATATTTATATAATAATATATATATATTATATATATTATATATATTATATATTTATATATATATATTATATATATATTATTTTATACTCAGAGGCATAAAAACGCGAAAACAAAACTGTATAAAAATGTTGATGGAATTTGGCTACCGATTTCCTTTGAACTGGAAATTTAGAAGTGAGAAAAAGGAATCGAACCCCGCAAAGTGTCCTTTCAAAGTTCATTCTGTAGAAAATAAGGTCACATGAACTTGAACTTGCCCCTGTGTTAACAGCAGAATGTCAGTATCTGGTGTAAACCACCTCGAGCATTGTTCACAGCTGTGCACCTGCGGTACATCGAGCCCCACCAGAGTGTTGGTCTGCCTCTGGGGGACTTGCCACCACACCTGGCCCACAGCGACAGCAAGCTGAGCTGCTGTCTGGGGTCTGGGGTTGAGCTGGTTCAACTGCCTCTGAAGGGCACCCCAGAATGCTCTATTGGGTTAAGGTCGGGAGAACGGGCTGGGTGGGGGAAAACGATTGATGTTGTTCTGCCTCAGGAAGTTTGGTAGCACGGGCAGTGTGCGGCCTTGCGTTGTCCTGCTGAAACAGGTTCTTGGATGCTGTGGAAATGGCGGCAGGATGTGGGGCTCAGAACTTGGTCGATGTAATGAACAGCAGTGACCCCGTTACCGTCTGGACCCACATTCTGGAAGAGGGACGGCCCATTACGGCAAATTTATGCCGATAGCCCCCAGATCATGATGCTTTCACCACCCCATGGGCCCCTTTCGGTGTTGTTGGCATCCGGAAGCGTTCCCCGCTCTTCTCCAGATCCGGATGGGGCCCATCCCCTGGGCGAAGCTGAACGGCTTTCATCACTGAAGAGGACTCGGCCCCAGCCCCGATGGCGCCAATGCACGTGGATCTGTCCCCACTGCGACGGTTCTGGCGATGCGGAGTGTCAGGATAGGTCGGGGCGGACCCCTGCATTGGAGACCAACTGTGTTCAGTTGGCGACGCCGGTCCTGTTGCGATTGGCTGCCATGGCTGCCGCGGTTTTCCCTGGCTGTGTTGGCAGCGGTTTGGTAAGGCTCCCGTCGATGCTAGGGAAGAAGATGGCGGTCTTGGGTGCTGTGGTGACCTTCGGTCTGCCGCTCCTCGGTCTTTTCATCAGTGGTGTTTCTTGCTTGAAAGCGGTCCAGAAGGCGATAGGACGGTGGAAATGTGGACTCCGAATGCGATAGCGACCTGCCTCTTGGAACCCCGGCCTGCAGTTGCCCTTGCTATGCAACGATCTTGACGAGAAAGTCTCGGCATTATGTTGGCCC
This sequence comes from Conus ventricosus, assembly GCA_018398815.1. NCBI lineage: Eukaryota > Metazoa > Mollusca > Gastropoda > Neogastropoda > Conidae > Conus > Conus ventricosus. The sequence goes on along the minus strand of CM031597.1, from coordinate 140,565,992 downwards.
CTCGGGAAAGGGATGATTTAAAACTTTTTGGGGGTTTTGGAAATTTATAGCCCCACAATAGGGGCCCATTGAGTTGCAATTCACTTTGATGCACGTGGCGAGGTAGTCCACATGGCAAATGCATTTCCTCGTGCCAAAAACGCTGACCGGCAACATTCACCCACTGTTCCCCAAGGTTACACCGGGCCCAAAGACACACGTACTGCTAATGTTGCACGTCCCAGACATTGCTTACGCCCTGTTCACAATGTGAACAATCGTGCACTGTCTCTATTTTTTCGCGTTTTTTTTGCCTTGAGTATATATATACTCAGAGGCATAAAAAACGCGAAAAAATAGAGACAGTGCACGATTGTTCACATTGTGAACGGGGACGTAAGAAATGTCGTTGGCACGTGCAAATTAGCAGTACGTGGTTGTCTTGGCGATTGAAACCCCCGTAACAGTGGGTGAATGTTCCCGGGTCAGCGTTTTTGGCCGAGGGAGTGCTTTTTGCCATGTGGACTACCTACGCACGTGCATCAATGTGAATTGCAACTCAATGTGGCCCCCATTGTGGGGCTATAAATTTCCAAACCCCAAAAAGTTCAAATCATCCCTTCCAGAGGCGCCAACATAATGCGAGACTTTGTCGTCAAGATCGTTGCATAGCAATGGGGCAACTGCAGGCGGGGTTCAATTGAGGCAGGTCGCTATCGCATTCGGAGTCCACATTTCCACCGTCTATCGCCTTCTGGGACCGCTTTCAAGCAAGAAAACACCACTGATGCAGACCGGGAGCGGCGGGCCGAGGGTCACCACGCACCCCAAGACCGCCTCTTCTTCGTCAGCATCGACGGGGAAGCCTTACCAAACCGCTGCCAAAACAGCCAGGAACACCGTCGGCAACCATGGCGGGGCCAATCAGAACAGGGACCGTGGGGTCGCCGACTGAACACAGTTGGTCTCCAATGCAGGCGTCCAGCCGGCGACCTATCGGGACACTCCAGCATCGCCAGAACCGTCTGCAGTGGGCACAGATCCGTGCATTGGCGCCTCGGGACTGGGGCCGTGTCCTCTTCAGTGATGAAACCCGGTTCTGCGTCGACCAGGCGATGGCCGCATCCGGATCTGGAGAAGAGGGGGGGAAAAGCTTCACGGATGCCAAACATCCCCGAAAGGGAACCATGGGGTTTTAAAAGCATCATGTTTGGGGGGCTATCGGCATAAATCGCCGTATTGGGCCAGTCATCTTCCGAATGTGGGTCCAGGACGTGGTAACGGGTCATGCTGTTCATTACATCGACCAGTTCTGAGGCCCCACATCCTCCCGCATTTCCAGCGGCATCCACAAAAACCTGTTTCAGAAGGACAAGGGAAAAGGCCGCACACTCCCCGTGCTACGCAGAAACTTCCTGAGGCAGAACAACATCAATCTGCTGCCTCACCCAGCCGTTCTCCCGACCTTAACCCAATAGAGCATTTCTGGGATGCCTTCAGAGGCAGTTGAACCAGCTCAACCCAGGACCCCAGACAGCAGCTCAGCTTGCTGTGCTGTGGGCCGGGTTTGTGGTGGCAAGTCCCCCAGAGGCAGACCAACACTCTGGTGCGCTCGATGTTCCCGCGGGTTTGCACAGCTGTGATCAATGCTCGAGGTGGTCACACCAGATACTGACATTTTTCTGTTAACACAGGGTCAAGGGTTTCAAGTTCATGTGACCTTATTTTCTCCCAGAATGAACTTTAAAAGGCACTTTTGCGGTTGTTCGATTGCTTTTTCTCACTTTCTATTACCAGTTCAAAGGAATCGGTAGCCAAATTACATCAAAATTTCTATACAGTTTGTTTTCGCGTTTTTTATCCCTTTGGGAGTATATGTATAAAATCAGAGTTCCACATTCGATGTCACGGTAGTAAGGTTAGGGGGTTTCACCCCCAAAACCGGTGGCGGTTGACGGTGGCGGTTGAGATGGTATCGGGAGATCGATGTGAGGTCCCTATGAATAGACCCTTCGGGCGATGCAAGGCTTGCATCTTGATGGTGCAATCAGATGAAAAAGCGTAAAAAAAAAAAAAAAATGAATATGGTTTAAGCGATTTTTTTTTAAAGGATGAATCCATGATCGGGTTTGCTCGGTGATAAAATCGAACGATCCATGTGACTTTCCTATTCATAGCCCCTACGGGCGATTGCATCACGGGGGTGCAATCAGCTGTAAAGAAAAAATGAAAAACAAAAAACAAATGACAGATGTTTTAAGCGACTCGTGTTGGGTTAGGGCGTCTATCAAGGGTGACATCACATGATGAAAAACACAGTCATTCCCTTGAAAGGCCCGAACTGTACCTATTAAAACCCATACTAGCTGAGCATGATTGGACTCTTTAAACCGGTTATTCCAGTTAAAGAATGAGATTTGAGGGTTAATAGGTGTCTTTGTTTGTTTTTTTATTTTTTTACACCGTCTTCCAAGGGTGACAACACAAAACAAAAAAAAACCAACAGGGGGCTCACTTGAATTGTATGGCTAAACCATAATAGCTGATATCAGTGATTTTTCACAGTGCTATTAAAAGTTCTTAGGGGGCGAAGCGTATGACACAAGATGGTCGGTGAATGCATCACAAAGATCGATGTGTGCTCGTTAAGAAACGCCTTAAGGGCGATGAAAGCACATGCACGCTAATTTATACGTTTATCTGTCAACTTTTTAAAAAAAAAAATCTAAATTTTTTTTTTAAAAACCATCGAAAGGTAATCGAATCAGGAAGGTTTATTTTTGCGTCAAAAAAATCATGTTGCATCAGAGCATCATGATATTACTGGAAATGACATGTTTCCCCGTCCGCTGATCGTTCGAGCTATAAAACGGATTTAAATTTTAAAGCCAAAAAGTAATGTTAACTTTAGTCAGTCTTACAGAACGAAGGACCACCCAGGAAACCCACGAGGAGGTGGGGGATTGTTTCCCAAAAAATAATGGATTAAACAGCACACTCTGATACGAGAAAAAAAGAAACGACTATTAGAACACTCATCAAGACCACAATCACGTTGGAACACTATCATACAGAAAAAGAAGCTACAGTTTGACTCGGAAACCACAGGTGTACTCAACGGAAAACTGCTGTCGCATGGACGGTCGAAAGACTTGACCCGACCTTCGACGATGAGTGCCATGTATAGCGAATCGTACCATCTCCAAAATTTGAAAATCTGATCGGGTCGACAAATTTGTCCAAACAATCATAATAAAACTCCCAACATTCGCAACTTGGCATTTTGGTAGACGATAACCAGTCTGGATCGGGAGTGCCCAGTTGATCTTTTTTTTTGGTGCTCATTCCACTTCTACAACACCGCCCCCTAGCTCAGAAAATTTTTTAAAACCCGACCTTCAATGACGATTTTGGGGGCTTGATGTGATGAGTTAGCAGTTGCTCTTACAAATCAATATATGTGGGGGTTTTAGCTGTGTCAAGGACGCAATCGCCTTGAAGTATAGCGTGTTAGGTTGGGTGCTTCACCCATAGCAAGGTCAATTCCGGCAATGACTAAGGGAAGCAACCGTCTCGGGTCTTTCTTTCCTTTTACCGAAAGTGTAACAAACCTTAGCCTACGTTGACACATTTTTCCTGTCATATCGTGGGGACCGATCAATAATATTAAATCAAGGGAGGTTAGAGGGGGTTTGTACCTGACGTTTAATACTGCCTCATACAACGATACACATGGTTTTTTATTCATCCCTTGGGCTAGCGGGGGCATTACGCCTGTCTCAAAAACGATGACACATTTTTTTTTTCTTCCCCCTTAATCTAGGAGTGGTCCGTTAAATTGTCACATATTGCACATATAACAAATTTACCAGTGTTCTGGCTTGTGGGGTTTAAAACGAGGACCGTGATCGAGACAGAAAAATATGCATAAACGCAGACAGACAGGACACAGAGACGAGACACAGGACAGATAATAATGAAAGAGAAGAAAAATCACTAATTTCACTGTGTTAAGAATTACTTGTATTTTCGAAATCGAACAAAGAGTTTATCTAAATCAAATTCCTAGGCGGGCTGTATATAAAAGTCCTCTTGTTGTCCTGGTAAATGTGCTTTGTGTTCAATGTGTATGGTCATGGAAATTTAAAAATGTTTAATCTAACATCAAATTCCAAATTCTCACTGAATAGTTTTCAGGGATTTTTTTAAAGCTCCTTTTCCGCACCAAAGTAATGATAACGCTCTGGTCCTGACTTTATTAAAACACAAAAAAAAATGGCTTACCAATGAGTTATTTATCACTTTATTATTTCAGCAACAGACATTTTTCAGAAAAGATACAGTTTAACGTGGGTCTTATCATGTAACGTTTGCTCATAAAAAAAAAACCCAAATGACTGGTGAAAGTTAAATCAGAAACGATCTTACCTTCATTTCACGGTTTATTGTGAAGATTTTATGAAGGTATGTCCTTGCCGAGGATACGACATTTAATGTGACCTTTCATCACGAAATGAATCTCTTATCACCGAACAGTCGTTTGGGAGTTTTAATGTCTAACAACACTTTTTACGGCTCGTTTTATTAGAGAAAACCAAAGGCAAAAAAAGATGTTTAGTTTTTGAGATACAGGGGTTTTGAAAACGGTACACAACAATTTTTGATAAAATGAGGGAAATTTTGAATGACATTGGATAATATTTCAGAGTTAGTTGACACAGGTTAAATGTCACAACTGTGAGCTTTTGACGATGTGTGTCACTTGTTGGGTCCATTGTAAAACGCAGAGGGAACACGGATTGTCGTAAATTTTCTTGTGGACATTTTTTCCGGAGTCAGTCATTGAATTTTTACTTATTAGGCGCTGTGACCATTCATTACTGAGTATTTTACACGCTATCGCAGAAAACAAGGGGGGTTTTAAATTTGATATGAGTGGTCAGGGTTTTATGATGGGTATGTCTTTAGCTGGGGGGTACAACATTAAATGAGATGAGGTTGATGCTACATGATGGTGATGTCTTACCGTGGCCTACAACCTTAGATGCATGTGTTTGCTGTATGAGTTTTAATCGAGGAAACTTTTTTTTTTTTTTCTTCTTAGATTGCAAACGTTGCAAAATATGAGATGTGTTAAAGTATGTACAGATTGCACATGTCTTTTGCATGTTATATTTCTTCTGGGAAAGAGCGTGACAGACCTCACAGACGTGGGTTTTTAGTCTCCATAATCTGTTACCAAAAAAAGAAAAAAAAAAAAAAGTTTCCTCGATTAAAACTCATACAGCAAACACATGTATCTAAGGTTGTGGCCACGGGTAATGACATCACCATCAGTAGCATCAACCTCATTCATTTAATGTTGTACTCCCAGCTAAAGACATACCCATCATAAAACCCTGACCACTCATATCAAAGTTAACCCCCCCGTTTTCTGCGATAGCGTGTATATACTCAGTAATGAATGGTCACAGGCCTAAAAAGTAAAAATATCAATGACTGAATCCGGAAAAAATGTCCACAAGAGAAATTTACGGGCAATCCGTGTTCCCTCTGCGTTTACAATGGACCCCAAAAAGTGACACACATCGTTCAAAGCTCACAGTTGTGACATTTAACCTGTGGGCAACTATACTCTGAAATAGTTATCCAATGTCATTTTAGAATTCCCTCATTTTATCAAAATTGTTGTGGGGACCGTTTTCTAAACCCTGTATCTCAAAAACTAAAATCTTATTTTGCTTTGGTTTTCTCTAATAAAACGAGCGTAAAAAAGTGTTGTTAGATCATGTAAAACTCCCAAACGATGTTCGGTGATAAGAGGGTTCATTTCGTGATGAAAGGTCACTTAAATGCGTATCTCTCGGCCAAGGCATACCTTCATAAAATCTTCACAATAAACCGTGAAATGAAGGTAAGATCGTTTCTGATTAACTTTCACCAGTCAGTTGTTTTTTTTTAATGAGCAAACGTTACATGATAAGATCCCCGTTAAACTGTATCATTTCTGCAAAAAGTCTGTTGCTGGGAAAAAATAATTGTGATAAATAACTCATTGGTAAACATTTTTTTTTGTTTATTAATAAAGTTCAGGACCAGAGCGTTATCATTACGTTGTGCGGAAAAGGAGCTTTAAAAAAATCCCCGAAAAACTATTCAGTGAGAATTTGGAATTTGTGTTAGAAATTTAAAAAGTTTTATTTCCATGACCATACACATTGAACACAAAGCACATTTACAGGACAACAAGAGGATCTTATATTCAGCCCCTGCCTATGGAAATTTTATGTTAGATATAACTCTTTTGTTCGTATTTCGAAAATACAAGTAATTCTTTAAAACAGTGAAATTAGTGATTCTTCTTCTTTTTCATTATTATCTGTCTGTGTCTCTGTCTGTCTGTGTCTCTGTCTGTCTGCGTTTATGCATATTTTTCTGTCTCGATCACGGTCCTCGTTTTAAACCCGCACAAGCCAGTGAAAACTGGTGAATTTGTTATTGGTGCATATGTGACAAACTTAACGGACCATCCCAGATTAATGGGGAAAGGGAAAAAAAAAAAATGTGTCATCGTTTTTGTGACAGGCGTAATGCCCCCGCTAGCCCCAAGGGATGAATAAAAACCATGTGTTATCGTTGTATGAGGCAGTATTAAACGTCAGGTACAAACCCCTCTAACCTCCCCTTTATTTAATATTATTGATCGGTCCCCCCGATAATGACAGGAAAAATGTGTCAACGTAGGGTAAGGTTTGTTACACTTTCGGTTAAAAGGAAAGTAAAAAACCCGAGCGGTTGCTTCCCTTAGTCACTTGCGGAATTGACCTTTTTATGGGTGAAGCACCCAACCTAACACGCTATACTTCAAGGCGATTGCGTCCTTGACACAGCCTTAAAAAACCCCCCGATATATTGTTTTGTATGAGTAACTGCTAACTCATGCACATCAAGCCCCAAAATCGTCATTGAAGGTCGGTTTAAAAATTTACTGAGCTAGGTGGCGGTGTTGTAGAAGTGGATGGCACCAAAAAAAAAGATCAACTGGGCACTCCCGATCCGACTGGTTATTTCGTCTACCAAAATGCCAAGTTGCGAATGTTGTTGGTTTTATTATGATTGTTTGGACAAATTTGTCGACAGATCAGATTTTCAAATTTTTGGAGATGGATACGGATTCGCTATACATGGCACTCAGTCGTCGAAGGTCGGATCAAGTCTTTCGACCGTCCATGCGACAGCAGTTTTCCGTTGAGTACACTCTGTGGTTTCCCAGTCCAATGTAGCTTCTTTTTTCTGTATGATAGTGTTCCAACGTGATTGTGGTTTGATGAGTGTTCAATAGTCGTTTTCTTTTTTTCTGTATCAGAGTGTGCTGTTTAATCCCTTATTTTTTGGGAAACAATCCCCCACCTCCTCGTGGTGTTCCCGGGTGGTCCTTCGTTCTGTAAGGGCTGACTAAAATTTAAAATTACTTTTTGGCTTAACTTTAGCCGTTTTATAGCTCGAACGATCAGCGGACGGGGGAAAACATGTCATTTCCGTAATTATATGGGTGCTCTGATGCAACATGATTTTTTTTGACGCAAAATATAACCTTCCTGATTCGATTACACGTTTCGATGGTTTTTTTAAAAAAAAAATTTAGATTTTTTTTTTAAAAAGTTGACAGATAAAAAGTATAAATTAGCGTGCATGTGCTTTCATCGCCCTTAAGGCGTTTCTTAACGAGCACACATCGATCTCGTGAGGGATTCACCGACCACTTGGTGTATACGCTTCGCCCCCTAAGACTTTTAATAGCACTGTGAAAATCACTGATGATCAGCTATTATGGGTTTAGCAGTACAGTTCAAGTGAGCCCGCTGTTGGTTTTTGTTGTTTTTTTTTGTTGTCACCCCTTGGAAGACGGTGTAAATAAATAAATAAACAAACAAAGAACCTATTAACCCGCAAATCTCATTCTTTAATGGTAAATAAACGGTTTAAAGAGTCAAACATGCTCAGCTTAGTATGGGTTCAATAGGTTTCAGTTGGGGCCTTTCAAGGGAAGTGGACTGTGTTTTTTTATCATGTGATGTCACCCTTGATAGACGCCCTAACCCAACACGAGTCGCTTAAAACAGTCTGTCATTTGTTTGTTTGTTACATTTTTCTTTACAGCTGATTGCACCCCTCGTGATGCAATCGCCCGTGGGTCTATGAATAGGAACGTCCATGGATCGTTCGATTTTATCACGAGCATCCTCGATCATGTGATTCATCCTTTAAAAAAAAGTCGCTTTAAACCAGTATGTCATTTTTTTTTTTCTTTACGCTTTTTCATCTGATTGCCCATCAAGATGGGAAGCCTTGTCATCGCCCCAAAAGGGTCTATTCATAGGGCCTCACATCGATCTCCCGATACCATCTCAACCCACCGTCAACGCCACCGGTTTTGGGGGGTTGAAACCTCCCTAACCTTACTACTGTCACGATGGGATCTTATGATGGAGCTGAAACTTGTGAATTAGTTGGACTTTTCATGTTGTTCATATACAGAAAAAACCATCCACCCTCCATCTTAAAAACCATACAGAAAATACTTTGGTAAACAGGTTGGCTTATACAGAGATGACGGTCTTGCCATGTTAAACAATAAACAAAAACCCTTTGAAAACAAGAAAAAAGAACTTTGTAAAAATTTTCAAAGCCATAACCTAAAATCACAGTAGAAGCCAAAAAAAAACAGTAAATTATTTAGAATAAAATTAGACCTTAAGGATCATACATACAAACCTATAAAAACCTAATGACACACCCGTTACGTAGACATCAATAGTAACCATCCACCCTCCATCTTAAAAAACCATACCTAATGGTATAAACAAAAGATTATTTTAAACTGTCATGCAATGAGAAGAATTTAACAGTGCAGCAGTGAATACCAAGAGGCGCTGAAAAAAGTGGCTACAACTACAAATTACAATATAAAACCCCGATAACAACATGAACAGCAACAGGAAAAACAGGAAAAGAAAAATTATATGGTATAACCCCCCATATGATGGAAGAACAAAAAACTATCGTAGGAAAAGAATTCCTCGAATCCTTAAAACATCATTCCCAAAAGAACATGTACTATCTAAAATATTCAACAAAAATACCGTCAAGCTATCATACTCGTGTATGCCCAACCTTAAAAATATAATTGATTCTTCCAATAAAACCAAAAACAACACAACCAAAGAGGGTGATGAAAGGATATCTTGTAATTGCACAAAAAAAGACCAGTGCCCCCTGAACAATAATGTCTTTACAACAACATTGTGTACCAAGCTCGGTAACAACAGACGTGATTAAAGAAACATACATAGGGATCACGGCAAACCATTTTAAAACCAGATATGCCAAACCATAAACAGTCTTTCAAAAATGGAAAAAAAATAAAAAAAAAACAGAATTAAGTAAATATATTTGGAAGCTTAAAATAAGAAAATAGATTACAACATATCATGGAAAATTATAAAAGAGCAACACCCATACAACAACGTTTCTAAAAAATGCAACTTTTGTACTACAGAAAAGTGGCTGATATTATGTAAACCCCCCCTAGCATCCCTGAACTCTAAGTAGAAATGATAAAACAATTGCAGGCATAAATGGAAATCTTTGTCAATGCACCATTCCGTGGCACGTCCCCCTGAACGCGCCCCCAAAAGAAAACCGGCAGGCCACGTGCCACACGCACAGAGCTCACACGCCCACACACCACAATATATAACACCGGTGGCGTGCCCAAATTGTATACCCTGAGGAGAGCGTTTTATTTAGCTTGAAACAAGCTTGTAGAGAACGGGGAAAAGCTCATTCTAACCACTTGCTCCTCCACCAAGTTTTTGGGCGAAGTGGCCTAAAAGCGGCATTTATTAGTTCTCTGGCAAGTAAGACTTCAATAACCAAAAATAACGATTATCTACAAACAACCATACTGTGTAAGACTTCAATAACCAAAAAATAACTGCCCTACAAACAAACATATTGTGTAGGATTGTCCCTTTTCAATACTAAATTTTCTAAACTTTTCGATTTTAATTTTTGCTTTATCCTGTGTTTTTCCCGATCATTTTCAATAACATCATTTTCGCGCAAACATTCTTCAAAAGAGTCTCTGTCTTTCATGTGAATAACACTACAGTCTTTAACTGTTCTCTAAAGTCTTTTAAAACCCAGTTATATTTCTGGCATAAAATCCACACACTTATTCCTATCTGTCTTCCGTTGAAAGCCAGCTTTGACAAAGTGTTTCTCTTTTTAACTATATCTTTTTCTGCCGAACAGTCTCTATAAAAAGAGTGTCTGCGTTCCTTCAAACACTTTATAAAGTATTTTTAAACACTCACTCGTTTAGTGCTAGGATTAACTAATATACGTCATTGTTGTCCTATAAAACCTTTTATGATATGCTTTGTTCCTTTTAAGTGTTGGGGCAGAAAATCACAATATGATCAAAATTATAGCGATAAACTGTTTGTAATAAGTCTAGGACAAATATTGTTTTTTTCCCCAACCAGTTGCCACAAAAACATTTAACAATGAGGGGATTTTATCATAAAGTTTTAAATGCTCCTAGTTTTATAACAGAATTTAATCTAATCCAGTTATTATTTTTTTTTCATACTCCCGTCAAAACTTGTTTTGTTAATAAAACCCTATGAGGGCCCAAATGTGTAAGATTAATCCAATTCAGTTCTGTTTAAAATTGTTTCTATTTAAGTCAAAATTGATTTTGTTGTTGTTGTTATGATCTGATATCCCCACCATTGTGAAGAACCCACGATGGTAACGTTAAGGCGTTTAACGTCTAAGTTTTGCCAGTAATATTAATTCCTTTTATAAGGTCATCACTAACGCCAAACCCCCTCCCTTTTCCCCATCTTTAAGACGAAATTTCAAAAAATCATTGTGAAAGTGTCTCTAATTTTCTGCTTGGAAAGAACTGTAATTTTGTAGAAGCTTTCTTTAAAAACCCTTTCTTTTCTTGTGGAGGATGTACTGTTTTTTCCTATACGGCGTTATTTCAATCTCTTTCCCACTATTGTCGGCTGGCATAAGGTTACATTTTAAAAGGGCCAGAGTTGAATGCTTTTCTGAAACTTTTGACGGCTAAAATTGTAAATGGGCTTATGAATTCAATTTTATGTCCCATTCAAAATATGGTTCTAAGTGCCATTTGAGGTCAGGTTTTCGAACTATTTTATATTTACTGGCCAACATTATTTGCCTCTAGATTGCGCAGTTGTTCTAGTTTAGGAAACTTTTTGCTGTCGCCAACCTCTTTGCGTTTTTATAATCACCATCTTTAGTGTACTCAAAACCATACAAAGCGCCCTATCTCACCGTTCTGTTCAAAGTCCGCAACGTCTGCAAGGTCTTTTAATTCTAAGGTTATACACCTTACAGGCGCTAATGTAACTCCCGGTTCTTCTGGTCCACGCGACATGTTTTAGTACAACTAATTATTTTATTTCCAAAACAATGTGCAGGCTATCACATTTCACGACTTTCCCTGTTTTGTCTGCAATTTTTAAATTAAATGATCCGACCTTCCACAAAACTAATCTTTTAAACTGTAAATTAGGGAATGTATAATTTTCATAATCGCAATATGCGGCTTTCCCAGATGGAAGAGCTCTTAAAACAGTTGAGGGCCTTCCATCATTATAAGTTTTCATCAGTGCTCAGCTCGTCCAAAATGAACATAGAGTAATGAATGTATGCAAGATCGAGCGGATTTTCTCCTCATAAGTAGTTTTGTTTGGCGTAACTCTAAAATCTATAATTGTCAGCTGCAAAGCCTAACATTTTAGCTAGCTCTTTATCAAAATAGTAACCTCCTTCTTCTTCAGGCTTGAAGTTAACTTGTTTTTAGATTTGCATTGTTAAGTTTGAGATTAATGTCAAAGTTACTCATTGCTTCTTTTAGTGAGCAAAACCCGTAATAACCATCAGGTATTGTTAACTGGCTAACTTTGTCCCTGTTTTGTTAACTTTTAGAACCGTATTATTCTCCTGGCTTTGCTTATATTAAACCATACGACTTTGTAGAATATTTCATGGAGCGCGACCGTTCTGGTTCGCAATTGTTATTAATAGGTGTTCTAAAACGAAGGACGGTTTGGGTGTTATTGTTACAAACATTTTTTAAACGAAATAAAAATGAGTGCATTTAAATATATGATGCAAAATATTTGTTGGCCGCACTACAATCTTAAAAATATAACAACTGATACTCTTGACATTTCTGGACCCAGACTGAACCTTTCAAGCAAAGGTTAGTACTCATTAAGCATGATATCTTAAACCACCTATTAAAAAGACTACATCGCGAAAGTGTGGTTTAGTCATCCGATGCAGTTTTATCAGAACAGTTAAACTTTGCTGTGTTTTGTGCAACAACTGGGTGTGGAGTATCGTATGCTGATCACTTAAATTCATCCTAATCCTTTGGTTAGGTCAGTGTACAGATTTCATTTTTATTACACCTTCAGACGTATTTTGACTGAACTGCAAGCACCATTACCAAATGACAAACCGTTTAATCCATTCAGCAACAGAATAGACATGAAGGCTTTTGAAAGAATCTGTAACGAATTCAATATTAACATCAAGAAGACTTTAGACAAAGTTGGACCGCAATCATGGCCTAGGCACCCCTTATTATTGGGGCGTGCACAGAAAGTATAAGTATGACTGGAATCCTCCTTACACATCTTTCTCTTCAGGCACAGCTGTTCACCTCGGGTCCATAGAGCAAGAGCATAAAACAGCATGGACAAACATTTTCTTAGACACTTCTAAGGGCCTAACTAAAGCAGGAATAGAACGAATAAATGACTCTATTCGTACTTACGTTTGGTGTTTGCTAGGTTCACAAGCACAGGCAAGATCGAGCATAACTGATCCTTCTAACTGGCTTTGATGCACAAAAACAATACTTAGCAAATTTAGGGGATGCCATAATTCTACAGTTGATTTACCTTCAAGTATAAAAAGGTACCAAATGTTTTACAATACGCAAGATCAAAAGTAGACTTTGCTTTTGGGCACTGGTTTATACATGCTACCTTCTGACCTCAGACTCCAGGTAGGAAAAATAATGAACTACAACAATGAAATTCTTGTTGCAGGAAATGAACAGAAGGTTGGACAAAACGACATAAATTCTGAGCCAGTAATATTGCAAGCAGTAAAAAAAACAAGATGACCCCCAAGAATAAGTCATCCAATCCCCGCGGCCCAAAGCCCGAAGACCGTTGAAGACGCGGACTCTGTTCGCGATGACCATGAATATGAAAAGACAGCGCTTGTTCTTGGATTAACTGGCCTAGGATTACTTGGTCTTTATCTTACTAAAGAGTAACCCAATATTAAGAGAACTAATGTCCATAAGTGCTCGGCCATAAAGCCAACTACTTTGCTTGCAGTAGACAAAAGCCAGCTAACAATACCCCCTAATATACAGGTAAAGAGTCTTTTAGCTTTACTGGCTAATTTTTTTAATAAAACTCGCAAGATGATCAAGTTGTTTTTTTACCCATGATTTATCAGGCGGCGATGGAAGCGATGGAGGCGGAGGCACTGGGCTTTGACCACCGCCACCTGTAATAGCCAACACCAGTGTACTTATTGCAAATCCTAAGGCTGTTATAACGCTTGCTAATGTGACTCCTGCTCTCTAAACAGTGTTCGTATTCGTTCTGCTAGCGTTGTGTCTTCATATAAAATTCTTTGGATAGTTTCTCTTATTCTGCTCACTTGAGTTCGTAATTGTTCTCGGTTAGTAGACAACACTTCTAGTCTTGCTGATCTCTCTTGTTCAAGATCTTTTAGTCTTTGGGTTATTCTTTCTTTAATATCAGACCCTAAGTTGGCGTCATTCAGCCTCAACAAGTTTTTCTTTTTCTCTTTTTATATGCTCTCTATTTCACCCAGTTTTGCTAAATTTTTTTGTTAATTCGCCTCTAATGGTTCTTAAAGCATGATCAAGGGCCGCTATTTCTCGAATGGGTAGCGGTGAGTCGTGTATAGTCTTTAATGCTGTTTCTTCTGAAAAACTGGTTTCTGCCTCTATTGCATTTATTATTTCATCTGCCGATTGATTTAATTCTTTAAGTTCCATGTTTTGTATTTGGTTAGCTTTTGGGAAAGTTCTTGCAGTGTGTTTTGAAGTTTAGCAACTGCATCCCTATCTAATTTTGGTTTAGCAATGCCAAGGCGATTTTGATCGCTCACACTGAGCCTTTGTCTAATTGTACCATGGCTAAAAACTTTGATGAGTCTGGTTTAGTTGAAAGCCGAACAGATTCTCCTTGGTCGCTCCTCACAAACAAATGGTCATCTTTTACTTCAAAATCATTAGGGTCTATAAATTCGGGAGGTTCTTGGCCTAAACTTTGGTACAATGATCTGACCTTACTTTCTGTTAATTCACGCCGCAATGAGGGCGCCGAGCGATGCTGTATTAAAGGGATCATTTCACTCATGTCGTCTCAGGATCAAAATCATTCATAATCTTCATCTTCAATGCTGCCATGTTTCTTTAATAATTAACTTTTTTATTTTGTTTTATAAAAAATGTCACAAGCATATGGCTCGATTCTTGACCCGCATAAAAGGCTGAAAGAGCCCTTTGGCGTGAAGGGAAATAAGCGGAATATTACTGTTCCAAATAATCCGTCTACTATGATTCAGATCAAATTCTTACTGTTAAATTTCCAGACCTAGGAGCAGATGAAGTGATTGTGCCAGGCTCTGCGCAACTTACTTTCAAAATAGAACTCACATCAGAAACAGACCCAAACAGGACAGTTGTCCAGAATCTAGGACGGGCAATCGTTAAGAAATTTCTATAAAACTTGAGGGGCATAGAAATATTTTCTTTACACAATGCAGACATATTTTTAACCTATTCTGATCTATGGCTAACCGAGAATGAAAGGGCTGATCTTGCGTTTCAAGGAATAGATAATGAAGAAAGCACTAAAACATAGAATAGGCGCCGAAGATGCTAATAAAGCCGGCAAAAAGTATGTGGCTGTAAATTTTTCGTATGGTAATCGCTTTTCCATTCCCTTAGATTTTGAGTTGTTAAAAGCGCATGCTCCATACTTTCAAGGAGCATTAAAAGACAGATGTCATATGAACTACGTTTAACGAATACAAACGGGTTATTAGATCAACAGACACCGAAGCAAAGTACAGCATTTCTGACATCTCGTTAGAGTTTGACGTTGTTAGCAACCCTAATTTAGCAAGGCTGATTGAGCAACAATATCAGGCAAAATTAGCAATATATTACGTAGAGTTTATTCATCATACAACATATCCCAGAAGCAAGGCCGACGCTATATGGAATTTTAGTTTTAGCGTCTCAGCAAGATCGCTTAAAGGTATTTTATTGCTGTGTGTGAAGATGAAGAACCATTTGAAAGAGGAAGTGAAAAGTTTATTAATCCTAAAATAACGAAAGTACAATGTTCGATTGAGGGCAGCCCTAACCAAATCTACGCCAGCGGGCTTAAACCTTATCAACTTTTGACGAAATAAGAAAATTGTTTGGGGGTGGGGGGTGTAGAAATCCAACAGTTGACCTTGTGTCTAAAGATCTACACCTTCACAATGTTAGACTCGATGATTATTTAACAACGAAATACGGCTTAGGATTGACCTAAGGTCGACAGAGGATAATCAGTTGCATGAAAGTGGGAGAAACGGTTAGAGACGTAAAAATTCAAATTGATAAAGAAAAAGATGGCGATAAACCAGTTAATGCACATTTGTTTTTAATATATGATGCGCAGTGAATATTCAAGATAACAGATTAAAAGATATACAATACTAAATTATTTTTTATTTTATAAAAAGCATGTCTGTTCAGGTTTATCCAAATGTGCCTACAGCGCCAGAGTCGCCAAAAGAAGGGATAGTAGAAAGCCCTAACATAAAAACCTTCAGATTAACAAACATTACGCAAATGCAACAAAAACTAGAGCAAGACCTTTCAAAATACAGCAAAACCCGGCGAAGGTATTCTGCTGCCTTTAATGCGTTACATATGTTAATACTGGAACATCGACTATAAGTGCTCTATCAGCAGGGACGAGTGTTGGTCTCTTAGCAACGGGCATAGGCGCACCCGCGGCTTTACCTCTAGGTGGTTTGTCTTTAGCTCTTGGCCTGTGTCATTAGCTGTAGGTGCTGCTAGCAAAAAATTAAAAACTAAACTCCAAAAGCACACAGCTATGGTTCAACTAATAACAGCTAAACTTAGCTCGTTTAAAACTGACAATAAATTAAAACGCTTGTTGACTCAAAAATCACGGATGAAGAATTTAATCGTTTACAGGCCGATTTTGATGACTATAAAAGACAAAAGTTTGATCTTCAAAGAAAGGCGAGGACAAGTTTTTCTCAACAGCCAGGACGCCGAGCAGATAAAAAGGAATGCTTAAAAAAAGTAAACGAAACATTAAACTCTGTTCTAAACAGCTCGCAATAACAACGCCAAAGGGTGTTTATACTTTAGTTTATGAGTCCAAGCACAAAAAGACCGTTGATATTGATTCTGATTAAGTATTTTTTTTTTAATTTAAATAAATATTTTGAGTTAGAAAAGAAACTCAACATGGCTAAGATATATGAAGGACCAGACGAATTGTTTGAAGGAATGCTTGAGAGAGAGCGTTTATCAGAGCACTGAATGATATTGATCTAGAAGTCATTGATCCAACAAACGTACAGGCAAGCGTTGTACATGCTATTTCTCAAGTTCCAAGGTAAAATAACAATAGACCGCCAGTTAAGTAATGTTAGCTGTTTTAATCGACTATATAACAATAAATGAAGAAAATCTAGAAGTCTGGGTCTCAACTAAACAACAGACTATTCTTTTCATAACGACTTAACACCCGGTTGGGCAGACGAACTGCTTACACAGTTTGACGCTGCCGCTGAAGAAGCCAAAATGAGAGGCTCTGGTTGGTCAGAGGGCGAAGTTTTAGAGATCAGATTAAAAACAGGCTAAGTATGCACCAATTGTAGGCAAGGCTTTACATTCCGCTACCCCAGCATTAGTCGCAAAAAGAGCAGTTCTAAACATAAGGAATTCAGACGACAAATGTTTTATGTGGTGTGTTTCGCAAGGCTGCATCACGCCCGCAAAAACGCAGAGAGAGAGTCTAACTATCACCCTTACATCAATGATCTTAACTTTAGTGGGGTGTCCTTTCCTGTTGGTATGGACCAAATTGATCAGTTTGAAGAACAAAACAAACCAATAACTGTTAATGTCTACACATGGGATGAAGAAACAAATCTACAGCCGATTAAAGTGTCCAAGAACAGTCCAACAATAGGTGATCCAGGCAAAAATCATGTTGACTTACTACTGATGCTTTCGCCAGCGGGGCTACCGCATTACACATTGATACGAACGATGAGTAGACTAATGCAGCATACTTCAAAACAAAGACGCAAACAAGAATTCTGTAGAAAATGTTTAGCAAGAATGCCATCTGTTCAAGCCGCGAGCGAACATAAGAAACATTGTAAAGTTCTGTAGACTGTAATACAGAACTAATAACCCCCACCCGGATCTAAAGTTAGTTTTTAAGAACTGGAAACGGCTGCAAACAAGTCCATATGTTGTTTACGCAGACTCTGAGTCGCTTATTGTTCCTTATGAAGGGCCAGCGCACAAAAACTTCGAAAAAACAGTCTTAATGAGTAAACATCAGATTTGTTCATTTGCCTTCATTATTGTCAGGTCGGATGGCGTTCATTCAAAGCCAGTATTATATAGAGGGCCCAAATGCTGCAGAATACTTCTTAGAACGCATGCAGCAAGTGCGTAATGACTGTTCTAATAATCTAAACTTATCTGAAATCAAGATGACGCTGAAGACCAAGAACAGTATGACGCAGCCCACTCACTGTTGGATTTGTGGTTTAGGTCTCTCATCAGACGCGGCAAATCCAAAAGTAAGAGACCATGATCACATAGCGAAGATTCAGAGGAGCAGCGCACAGTGAATGCAATCTTCAACTAAAGTTTGATCCTAGACATGGAAGCTGCCCATCTTCTTTCATAACTTGCGAGGTTTCGACTCTCATCTTATAATGCAAGCAGTAACCAGCGCCTTCAGGGTAGCATGCATTGCACAGTCATCAGAAAAGTACATGTGCTTTAATCTAAATAACATGTCTTTTTATGACTCTATGCAACACATGATGGGTTAATTAGAGTCACTGGCTATGTCCTTAAGTCCTGCCCATAACGGAAGAATATTTTGACCCAACTCTCGTTAGAAAGGGCCGTTTACCCTTATGAGTACATGAAACAGTTGGGAAAGTTTGATGAAGACACACTTCCTCCTAAAGGCGCGTTCTTTTCTAGTCTCAGAGGAAAGGACATCAGTGATTCTGATTACCAGCATGCTCAAGATGCGTGGCAGAAGTTAGAATGTAAAACGATGGGAGACTATCATGATTCATATTTAAGGGCTGACGTTTGTTTGTTGGCAGATATTTTTGAAAATTACAGAAAGACCTGCATGAAACATTATAGCCTGGATCCCGCGCATTACATTTCTGCGCCCGGGATGAGTTGGGATGCTTTCTTAAAGTTTACTGGAGTACAGATTGATTTATTGTCAGATTTACCAATGATTCAGATGATTGAAAACGGATTGCGTGGAGGAATTAGTATGGCGTCGCATCATTACTGTAAAGCAAACAACCAAATACTTGGACGACTATGATCCGAGTAAAAAGTCTAACTATCTTATGTATTTAGATGCAAACAATCTGTATGGTTGGGCAATGGCGCAATCACTTCCATTACATAACTTTAAAATGTACACAGCGGCGATCCGAATAATATTGAAAAGGCATTAAAGTGGTTGGGCAGTTTAACGCCTGATCAACAGCGTGGTTTCATTCTAGAAGTTGACTTAGAATATCCTCAGGAACTCCATGACCTGCATAATGACTATCCATTAGCAGCAGAAGTCTAAAGATGGATCCAAGAGAACCGCCTAAACTTGTGCCTAATCTTCGAGGCAAAAAAAATTATGTCTGTCATTACAGACTTCTACAATTTTATTTAAGACATGGTTTGAAGTTGGCAAGCTGTTCATCGTATAATCGCTTTTGATCAAGAACAGTTCATGAAACCATACATCATGAAGAACACTGATCTCAGAACCAAATCCGCAGAATGCTTCAGAAAAGACTTTTTCAAGTTGATGAACAACAGCTGTTTCGGAAAGACTATGGAGAATCCGCACAAGCGCAAAGATGTCAGATTAGTCACCAAAGAGAACGAAGCAATTAAGCTGACTTCAAAACCTAATTATCAGGACTTCAGAAAATTTCATGATCACCTTTTTGGCATAATGATGAAAAAAAAGAAAGTCAAATTGGACAAACCTGTATTTATTGGGTTTACTGTTTTAGAATTATCAAAGCTTTTGATGTTAGAATTTCTTTATGACTACTTTAAGCCCTCGTATCCTGAGTCCAGAGTACTTTACACAGATACAGATAGTTTTGTTATAGATATCCCTACTGAAGACATCTATAAAGACATGGAATTAGAAGTAGCTAAAGGAGCGAGTGGATGGTATGACACGTCCGATTACCCTAAAGATTCGCCTTTACATTCAATTACTAATAAGAAGGTTTTAGGAAAGATGAAGGATGAATTATCTGGAAAGGTGATCAAGGATTTGTTGGTTTAAGGTCAAAATGTACAGTATTTCGAGCCGGAGGAAAATCATTAAGAAAGCAAAGGGAATATCTCGCAGCGTTGTGCAGTCAAACATATCGCATGACAACTATAAAGAAGCATTGTTTGGCAATAAGACTTTTCATCATGACAACGTAAAACTGCGATCTAATCTACATGAGATCAACACAACAGTTGTAACAAAGAAGTCGTTAGATAGAACAAACACAAAACGAGTATTTGTTAATCCAGAGTTTTCATATGCAATCGGGCACTGGAGGACCGCATAAACAGGGGGGTTTATATTTTCATCAACTTTTATTATAAGATCAATCATAGCTTCATCCAATTCATTTAAATCTTTTCTCATGTTTGCTTGACGCGTTCGAAATTTTTTTTATTATTTCAAGATATTCTTTTTCCCAATTTTGGGGGGTTTGAGTTGTAGGTGATCTGGATGATTTAGCATGCATTGATTAATCCCCGAAAATGTTCCTTAATAGCATTACACGCATGAAATGATTCCCGTATCATTTCAAGGTCTCTTCCTTTACCATTCTTGTTTCGTTCTGCACTTCCTTCTGAGCTTCCATTTTAAACTCAAATATATTTACGTAAATTAATTAAAGCGGAACTGTGTCTGGTGGGATTATCTGCAGTTCTTCCTTCGCAAAAGATCTTTGAGGAGCTGGTTGTTTTGTTGTGTCAGTTTTCTCGTAAATAATACACGGGCGGATTCATTTTACAATTCTTTTATTTCATACGGGTCAACACTCCAAACTGGATCTGTTGCCCTGATGCGAGTGTCCCCTTCTGCTTCCCCCGGTAAATAAAGGTACCTTACTTTTAAACCAAATGGTAATAGTTTGCCGGATGAAGACTCTCCTTCAACAACATTATTGTTTTTCTTTTGATTGCTTGTACTGGTTTTAGCCCTTTAAATTCTTCATTATTCATTGCGCGCAAAACTGAGGGCAGTCTTCTAACCCATTCTGTGTTGCGAGAATTGTCAATAAGCTCTCTGTGATACTGGTAGGAAAAAAGTCTTTCAGCTAACTGTTTGTTAAAGTTTTCAACTAAAGCCTGTGATCTGTGAACTCCCGGAATGCCTCTTCTAATGGTAACTCTATGTTTTAACAACAGTTGATTCACTTGACCTTTAAATTCTTTTCCATCATCGACTTGAATCATGCGAGGATAAGTTAAAGGGCCTCGTTGGTATATCAGTTGTAAGCAACAGCAACAGCAGAAGCACTCTTTTGTGTTAATGGTTCCGCATCTTTGTATCTTGAAGCTATGTCAATGACTGTGAGTGCGTACTTAAATCTTTTTCGTCTATCGTATCAGAGGGTAAATATAGAAGATCCATTTGATGGGTGTCGTTCGGTATTGTATTCACAAAGTGTGGTCTCTGTATTCGTCTAGGCGCTGGTAAATAAATTTGCCAAATCGCTTGTTTAGATAACATTCTTTTGCTGTTTGTTCACTGACTCCAGCTGCTTGGCTTAGCTTTTTAATTGCCGTGATTCCCTTCCAATATCCTTTTGGCGAATAATAGATTTTGTTCTTTTTTTAAACTCAGCCAATATTATGTGCAACAAAATACACAACGGTCATACCAAAGACAATAAACCCAATTTCTTGCATCTTTTTGTTTTTCTTATGGGTGATAAAAGTCACTGAATTTTGGTGGGGACAATGTCTCGATTGGCTTGCCTGTTACAAGATAATATGTTTTATTGCTTGATCAACATCTTTAAATGTGTAAGCTGCATGTCCCTGTTTTTTCAGTTTGTCGTTAATAAAATCTAACTGCTCAATTCTCTGCTTTTCATAGTTATTTTGTGCTGCAGCTAGTTGCTCCACAGCTTTGTTATGTTTTTTTTCTCTCGCCTTCATCTCGCAGTTTACTAAATGCGTAATTACTTCCACTAAAAGCGAGCGCATTAACCACAGCGCCGCCTATCATCATTACGAGTGAAGCCATTTTTTATAAATGTTTTTTTTTATTTACATATTTATACTGTCTGGAATTATTCCTTGCTTGACTAGAAAATCTTTCGTGGCAAACGAAGCTGCAATGATAGCAATTAGCTTTGCTGAATCCTCAAAGTCTAGTTTGCCAAGATCTGCTGGTTTAATTCTTAACAAGCTTTTACCAAGCATTGAGTATCCTACACTTAGACCTCCAATAACAGCAGAATGGTATACAAGGTTGGCAACAGTTTTTTCGGTGCTCATTTTTAGAAAATAAAATAATTATAATTAATAAAAAACATGAACAGTGATGATCTACTACAGCTACAAGGCAGCCTAAACCTTCCTGAACTTATGAATGACCAAGTTGATGACCAAGCTATTATGCCCAAAAAGGAGAGGCTGTATTCTTTGGCAGCATGTGGAAAAAAACAAAACAGTTCCTCGGAACTGAATTCAGCATAGAACAGATTCAACAGATGTCGCCGCAAGACATTTTAAAGTATCATAACAGGTATGAAGCGCAGCTGGGGTCTAGAATGGTGAAAAGTGTGGGCAAACGGTTCTTAGTTTGTACACTAAACTAGTCAGTAGATTTGCTCCCATTGATTCTGAACAAGATCTTACGTATGATTTAACGCAAGATCCAGTTTTAACAAAGTCATTAGAGTCTCTAGGGTGTGATCTGTATTACAGATTTGGAACATTGTTATCGCCATTAATCATGGGATTAATTACTTTTAATCATATAGACTTTATTTCCCTTCAAAATGAACGAGTTGGAAAATCAGCAGAATCAGGAAACCCTGAATCAGAAAACATTGAATCAAGTCGAGAAAGTGACCAGTAAAACACCTCATCCTGGCGTGTTAAAGCAGGAAAAAGATTAGCGGAGGGGAACAAAACAAAAAAATTAATGTTAGAAAATATAGCTCATAATGAAAACATAACGCCGCCAACGCCAAAAACAAGTTGATTCAATGCCAGCTATAAAAACTCCATGTGATTTAAGACCTACAGCGCCAAAGTCTTCATGGAATATTGAACTTAAAACTGTTGCCATTTTTGGCGCCCTTGCTGCTGCTGGGGGCGGTTATTACGGTTATAAAATTTTATAAAGAATGGCAGCCAAAACAAAAGCAATCAAAAAAAATCTGAACCGCTAAATAAAAAAAACAACAGCACCCCAGCACCGCCAATAACAAAAGATCATTTTGATCCATTTCAGATGGAATAATATTTTAAGAACTTAATTTTAAATTTTTTTTATAAAAATAGATCATGGCGTATTATAAAATGATAAAGTCAATAAATTAAAGACATGGAGTCTATAAAAGACATTTCCATAGACCAGAATTGTAATCAATGCGGTTGCTTAGGATGTAAGAACTTCATTAAGATCTATGCAGAGAACGCTGAGCAAGATATTCTCAGCGATGACGCGTTTTTTGAAGCGGTGTGTACTATATTAGACATCTACTATTTAAGATAAAAAATAAAATTGTATTTTTTTGATAATTATAAGATAACTTGAATAAGAACTTGGTTGTACTTAGAGGATGACTTAGTTATGATCCTAGGTTAACTTGAGTAAGAACTGAGGATGACTTCAGTTAAGAACTTAAAAGTGACTTGGGGTGACTTGGGGATGACTTAAGGACAACTTGAGAATGACTTAAGTAAGAACTTGAGGATGACTTAGAAGTAAACTTGGGTAACTTCAGTTAAGAACTTGTGGATGACTTGAGTGTGCATGCGGGGGGTGGGGGTGGGGGTGGGGGGGACGTGCGTGCGTGGGGTGGGGTGGGGGGACGTGCGTGCGGGGGGTGGGGTGGGGGGACGTGCGTGCGTGGGTGGGGGGTGGGGGTGGGGGGACGTGCGTGCGTAGGGTAGGACAAAACCACACACACAAACAAACAACAAACACAAACAAACAACAAACAAACACACAATAGACAGGACAGTGCTTGTAAGACTTGGCCTAGTTTGCTGTGCTCCTCTTTTCTCAACCAGGCTTGCAACTGGCTTTGGCAGAGTTACAGCAGTAATTGGGCTGTAGCCAAGCTTTTATGGCGGCTCTAATCGCCAGTAGTTAGTAAAATCCGTCATTGTATATTTGGAGCATTTATATATGAAGATAGTGCTGGCCACACACTACTCCTCTCCATACTGGGAGATGTACTAAGGTCTGCCTAAACCCCATCTAGTTTGTTTGCCAGAACATTCAAAAATCGTTATCCAGTTGCATAAGGGCACACTGCGTTTTTTAAACAATCAAACAGCCGAAGCAGGGCAGGCGCAAATGTCATATGGCAGCAAACCGTACATGCATGATCGTTACTATATTTAGAGCCACGTCATTTACTATTTTAAAACCGTACATGCATGATCGTTACTATATTTAGAGCCACGTCATTTACTATTTTTGAAACCGTACATGCATGATCGTTACTATATTTAGAGCCACGTCATTTACTATTTTTGAAACCGTACATGCATGTATCGTTACTATATTTAAACACTTGTCTAACCACAGTGTGATACTTCTGTTGTTACGCGCAAACAAGCACTGTATGTCTAAGACTGGGACTGTTGGCGCTCTGATGTGAGGGAATATGCGGCGCTTCTGACCAGTACTTTTTGTACTCTTCGATCTGAAGCATCTCTTTGATTTGCTTCAGTTTGCTCATGATAAAACTGATTGGCAAACCAACAGTGTAAAATCGGGGAAATGCTTGAAGCGATTTGGCAACAGCACGCAGTCTACGCGCATGAACATCAGAATAGCCAGTTTTTTTCTTCTAGCCACTGAGCCCACGTTTTTTTCTTTTCCTTCTTTTCTTTGTCTCTCCTGCCATTGTTTGCATAAAATCAAAAACTTCCCAAACTGAATGTAAATCAAGATTTGTTGAGCGTTCTGCCCTTTTGAGATTTCTCACCCCTTTTTGCCAGTCTTTCTACAATGTCTTGTTCAGTTGCTGTTGGCTAAATAAGCATCTGTATAAGCTTCTGTTGATATAGCATGACTAACATCTGCTTGGTTTGAAACAAGATAGTGATGTAAATCACTTGGCGTTGTTGGTTCTACTCTCTTTTTCTTTCCGCCTTTTTCTTTAAACAAATCTTCCATCTTCCTTTTTGGTTTTTTTGGGTAGTCTCATTGGTCCTTCTGTTTTAGCCTTAACTGCTATTGAGACCATCTGCTCAAAAATATATTCTATTCTCTTCTAGTACATGCTGTTCTTCTTCTGTCCATAACGGAGTAGCTTGCTCTTGTTGATCCATACCTTCAGGAAGAATTAAAGGAGTTTTTTGTTGAGAAAAATCTAACAGTTTTTGATTAGCTGCTAGCGCTTCAAAAATTTCCTGATTTAATTCTTGTGAAGAAGGACTACCAAATAATTCTGCTTCTTCACAAGAAGAAACACTATCACCCGACATAAAATCTTTTTACAAACACCTTTTTTCACTGAAAAACACCGCGTCTTTCCACCACAGTCCCAGTATCGCGTGATGAATTGTTTTTTCTTCGGCCAACTTTCAACAATGCAGCGCCATTTTTTAGATAAGGAACCCTCTCATCGATAGCCAAACACGTATTAAAACTGGCTGTATCTTTGTCAACAATATTGCCTTCAACGTTTTCATTTCCTTAAACCAACAAACCTTTAAGATACACAATTCTGTTCTTCGGTAAACGGTTATTAGAATTTAAAACACCCACAGCACAGTAAAACACGTCGTGCTTGTCCGGGAGTCAGTGGAAGAATGTGGGGTTAACCTAGTCATGTGAGCGCCCGCTGATTGGCCGGGCTGTAACAGCGCCATCACGCGGCAGTGTTGGCGTGGTAAAGCAGATTCTAGAAGGCTGATGTAATATGTTGTAATCGAGCAGGCTGGGCGGGAAGGAGTGGGGGTAGGGAGGAGGTGCGGCAGTATTGATTTTTTTGGCCTCCCAGTTTGTTGGCGGGTCGCTAAGCCTGCTGACTTGGAACGCAGACACTATTTATTATAGATAACTGTACAGCAGAAAAAAAACACTTTGTCAAAACTGGCTTTCAGTGGAAGACATGCAGAGAACTAAATAAATAGTGTGTAAGTGTGTGTGTGTGTGTCTGTCTGCCCGCCTCTCTGTCTGTCTGTCTGTCTCTCTCTCTGTCTCTCTCTTCTCTGTCTGTCTGTCTGTCTCTCTCTCTCTGTTGCGCGCGCGCGTGTGTGTGTGTTGTGGTGTGTGTGTGTGTGTGGTGTGTGTGTGTGTGTGTGTGTGTGTGTGTGTGTGTGTGTGTGTGTGTGGTTTTGTGTGTGTACGCACGTAGTCTATGGCTCCAAGACTGGCTTCTCCTCCGTGTCTAAATAGAAATAATATTTAAACCCACAAGCAATCCTTCACCGCCCGTTGTTCTGAGGGCAACTTGACCTTAACGGGGTTTAGCTGCGCCTCTCTCTGCTCCCCACGCTGTAATTAACACACCGTTTAATCGGGAAGTAATCGGATAGCCTAGTGCACCACCCTTTGTATCTGGGGCGCTTTCAGCCACGGCTGCTTTTCCCCTACGTTACTCTATGGGGCGTGTTCAGGGCACGGCTACTTTCCCCTACGCTACTCTCTGAAAACTTCCCCTACGTTACTCTATGAAAACTTTAGTAAATTAGTATTGAAACGGACAATCCTACACAATATGTTTGTTGTAGGGCAGTTATTTTTTGGTTATTGAAGTCTTACACAGTATGGTTGTTTGTAGATAATCGTTATTTTTTGTTATTGAAGTCTTACTTGCCAGAGAACTAATAAATGCCGCTTTTAGGCCACTTTTCGCCCAAAAACTTGGTGGAGGAGCAAGTGAGTTAGAATGAGCTTTTCCCCGTTCTCTCTTGTAGGTTTTTAATTTTTCCATTTTTAAAATCCTATTTTAAACTGGTATATATATATATAATATATATATATATATATATATATATATATAATATATATATATATATATTATATTATATATATATATATATATATACCAGTTTAAAATAGTGATTTTAAAATGAAGAGGTTAAAACCTACAAGCTTGTTTCAAGCTAAAAAGCGCTCTCCTCAGGGTATACAATAGAGAAATGATACCCTGAGGAGAGCGCTTTTAGCTTGAAACAAGCTTGTAGGTTTACCTCTTCATTTTAAAATCACTATTTTAAACTGGTATGTCGCTCCCTACATGGTTGAGCACCTTTTGCGTCCTGAGTGGCTTTTTAACCCTGATTTTATATATATATATATATATATATTTGTTAAAAGATAAGATTTAAAACTATCTACAGCGCTGTTTCATGCGGATGCAATCGTCAGGATGTGGTGGGTCTGTGCTGCGGTGTTTTATAACTGCTTGTGTTGTCAGTCATCACGTGCTGTCTGTGTTTTTCGTGTGTTTCTGGTTCTTGTTCACTGATATATTGTAGTCTATTTTTTTCTCTTTGAGCTTCCCCGATGTATTTACTCAATTCTGTTTGGTTTTTGTATCTTTCTTTGTTAAATGACTGTTTGTGGTTTGCATATCTAGTTTTAAATTGGTTTTCAGTAATACCTATATATGTTTCTTCTGCGTTCTCTGATGTTACAGTGGCTTGGTACACAATGCTGTTGTAGAGGCATTTGTTGCTCAGAGGGCACTGTTCTTTCTTGATACAGTTGCAGGATTTCCTTTCATCACCCTCGTTTTTCTCTGTACTGCTTTTCATTTTGTTGGTTGAATCAATGATGTTTTTAAGGTTGGGCATACATGAGTATGATAATTTATGCTGTTTTTGTTGAATATCTTGGATAATTTGTGCTCTTTTGGGAATGATGATGTTAGAATTCTAAAGAATTCTTTCCCTATATTTGTTTTTACTCTTCCGTCATATGGGGGGTTGTACCATATGATCTTTCTTTTCCTGTTCTTCTTGTGTCTGCTCATGTCATTATCTGGGTCATATTGTAGTTTGTAGTTGTAGCCACTTTTGTGTAACGCTTCTTGATATTCAGCTGCAGCGTTATTGAATGCTGTTTTATTGCATGACAGGTTAGATAATCTCTTATTTATGCCTCTGGGTATTGTTTTCAGTATGGAAGGTGGATGGTTACTTTTGATATTTACATAGACAGGTGTATCGTTTGGTGTGTATGCTCAACAGAAAAGTACATAATACTATGCAAACCACAACTGGCAACTTTAAATACTAGGATAGAAATGGTTAACAACTGTAGGCACAAGTGGAAATTCCTATCAGTGAACAAGAACCAGAAACACACGAAAAACACAGACAGCACGTGATGACAGACAACACAAGCAGTTATAAAACACCGGCAGCACAGACCCACCACATCCTGACGATTGCAACCGCATGAAACAGCGCTGTAGATAGTTTTAAATCTTATCTTTTAACAAATGTTGCTCCCAGTCCGGTTGAGCATTTTTTAAAAAATCTTTGCTGGTATTTACCACCATTGTCTATATATATATATATATATATATATATATATATATATATATATATATATATTATATATATATATATATATATATATATATATATAGTGTGTGTGTGTGTGTGTGTGTGTGTGTGTGTGTGTGTGTGTGTGTGTGTTTGTCTGTGTCTGTGTGTGTATGTGTGGCTTCTGTGACCTTCAAAAGAACCTAACTAGGCACGTTTTGTTTTCTTGATACAGCTTTCCGATTCTGGGAAGAAGATGATAGGGCATTGGTCTTATATTCACCGTGGATAATAGTGCTTCTCTGATCCTAAACAGAATCTTATTGATCATGGTCTTTTTTATTTGTCACGGTCAACACAGCCCATCTGAGTCTAGGTTGAATCTTACCGAGCGTTTTTATTTTTTGTTTGTTGCGGTTAACATAACTTCTCTCAGCCTGGGAAGAATCCTGTTGAACGCTGTATTTTTTACTCCTCAGTGTTAGCATTGCTTTTTGGAGTCTGGGAAGATGCTTACTGCGTATTGGTTTTTACTTGTCGTGGTTAGAACAGTATCTCTGACTCTGGGAAGATCACACACACACACACACACACACACACACACACACACACACACACACACACACACACACACCACACACACACCCACACACAAACGTGGACGCGCATACACATACGCACGTGCGAATATGCCCACATACAGACACACACACACACATACATTATGTACACATACATATGCAGATACGTGCATATGCTCACACAAGCCCACAAATCTCTCTCTCTCTCTCTCTCTCTCTCTCTCTCTCTCTCTCTCTCTCTCTCTCTCCACACACACACACACACACATGCACTTCTGTACACACACACACACACACACACACACACACACACACACACACACACACACACACAACACACACACACACTCAAGCGTGCGCACATGTGTGCGCACACACACGCACACACTTATGCAAGCATGCACATCATGTACACACACACACACACACATGCGCTCGCACACACACATGGACCGGTGCCACATATCCATACACACAGGTGTACATTCACTACACACACATACAATGATGACACAATCAGTGTTAGGTAGGTGGTACTCAAGGTCTGACCAGCGCTTTGGGCTAATGGCATAGGTCAGACATCCGCTGAGTCGTAGCCACGAGACCCTTCTTTTAAATTCTCTCATCTTACTCATTAATTCATTTATCCATCAGCTTTGAATCATGTGCAGTGTGGTCTCAAATCTTTGCGGGTATGGTGTAGCGTATATGGACTAGTCCGCACGCAGTGTCGCCTCCTTGATGAAACTGAAACTGAAAGTGAAACTGGGAAGCTCGTATTGAGTATTGTCCTCTTTTATTTGCCGTTGTTAACATAGATTCCTCCAGCCTGGGAAGAATTATACTGAGACTGTCCTCTCTTTGGTTGTAGTTAACATTGGCTCATTGAGTTTGGACAGAGTCTCATTGAGGATTGTCATTTCTTTGTCGCACTTACAATAGTTCATCTCAGTCTTGGAAGAATCTTACTGAACATTCTCCTTTCATTCTTCGTGGTGATATAATTTCCATGAGTTTGAAAAAGTCTTTGTGGGTGCTGTTCTGTTCTTCGTGGTTGATACGGCTTTTCAGAATCTTTGGGAGAATCTTATCGGCATTATTTACTTATTCTTTGTGAACAGTAAACAAGTGGGGTAACGTTTGCTCCCAAAAGAAAACCTAACACAGAGTAACTTTTATTCAAGACTGGCACAGCCTTTTAAACTTGAATAAAGTCAGACAAATACATAGACGAACAATCTAATATGGGGGGAAAACAAGCGCAGGCCAACAACTAAACTGTCTTCATAATAATGACTTGGCAAAGATTTGGGACTTAAGGAGGAGGGGGGGGGGGGGGGGTGGGTGTTTCAAGATGGAGAAACTAGGAAACATGAAATTAAGAAAATATATTAGATATGAAAACTCTTTACTAGCTGCATAAGGGAACCTTCGCAATCCTTTTTGTAGGCAGATAATAATTTGTAGCCGAAAATTAAGAGAATTGGTTGTTCTTGTCAGAACATTCATTGAATTTCCAAAAATTTCATCATAAGAGTTCTTGAATTCACTCAGCACTCAAGATGGCTGAACAACTCACTCCTAACCAACCACCGTGTTTGCTGATTTTCATCATAAGTTTTCCTTGGGATATTCATTGTAATCTTGTATGCACCTTTCATTGTAAAAATATTCATATTGCACTTGGATTGTGAATTTGTATAACATTGCAACAAGCGGAGAGGTAGTTTTTTTGCATTTTGGTTCTCAGTGTTACTTTCGCTTTTGAGTAGTTTTTTTTTCCGATTTGGTTAAAGATAGTCAAGATAAACATGCCAAGGGGTGGAGGGTCGAAACAGAGTCAAAGTCAGAAAAAAACAAGTCGGTCTGACTCAGAAAAAAAGAGGGTACAATGTCATCAGCTGATGCTGGTGCTACAAAGTTCTTTATGTGCATGAAATGTGAAGGGACAGTGGGGGAGGAAGAAGATGGCATTGCTTGCCATGATTGCAATCGTTGGGCACACAAAGGATGCACTGCACTCACTGAAAGAGAGTTCAGCTTTCTATGTGAAGGAAATTCTCGAATCCAGTGGGTGTGCGATGGATGCCTCGAAGGAGAAAGGGAAAAAAGGGCCCTGTTGAAAAAAAAATTGGATTTATTGCTAAGCCTTTTCCAGTCCTTCAAGAAAAGGATTGGAGCAATTGAAAAAGCAGGGACGACTGAAATGCTTGAAAAAAAAATAGAAGAGGTGGTGGAGAAGAACTGGTTTGAGAGTTTGAAGAGAAAGACGAGAAAGAAAAAAGAGAGTCAAACCTTATAATTTTTAATTTACTAGAGAGTGATAAAACAAACAAAAATGACAAAATGGCAGACGAGGTTAACAAATCGAATAAAATAGTGGACCAGATCTGCCCAGAACTGAAGGGTGAGAAAGATAAGTTCATAGACCCTGTCAGACTTGGGCCGGTAGGGAAGCAGGCCACGCCTCCTGAGAGTGAAGGTACACAAAAAAGAAATAAAACAAGGAATCCTGAAGAATGCTTACAAAATCAATAAGGGGAAGACTGAACAAAAGGATAAAATGTACATAAATCCTGATTACACACCAAGAGAGAGAGAGAGAGCACATGAAACAGTTAAGAGAGGAGATGAAACAGAGAGTTGAAAATGGGGAAACAAACTTACAGATCAGAAATGGGAAAATTGTGAAAAGATCACCCAGACTTGGTCAGGGTGAGTCATCCGGAAATTGGAGACAAGAAGGAATCCTGCAAGAAAAATGTAAATATTGTAAAGAATAAATCTACAGTTGTTTCAAATCAAAATTTTTCAATACCAAGTTTAAAACTAACATTGATGGATTATTAAATAAAAAAGGTGAGTTTCTCGGTTTAATTGATGATAAGAATCCTGATATTATATCCATTACTGAGGCTATTCCCAAAAATTTGAAAGATTTCAATATTTCAGAATTTGCTATTCCTGGTTATGATTTGTTTATAAGTAATAATTCTAAAAGAGGTGCCTTTTATATGTTAAGAGATATTTATGTGCTTACGAATGTAAGGAACTAAATGATGTGGATTTTGAAGAAAGTGTCTGGATTCAATTTAAAAGTAAAGAAAATTTGACTGTTTTATTTGGAAACATATACAGAAATCCTGCTTCATCACAAGAAAATGATGAAAAACTATTTAAACTTATGAAAATGGAAGCAATACAGTCTATGATGTTGTGTGTATTACGGGTGATTTAATTATCCCGATATTGATTGGAAAGGTACATGGTCAAATGAGAGAGATGAACACTTTATAGAGTGTCTAAGGGATGTATATCTTACTCAAGTGGTAAAAAATCCGACAAGGAAAAGACTAAATCAGAAAGAGAAATAATTAGACTTAGTTTTGGTTAAAGACGAAAGAATGATTTCAGATATTGAACATAGTGCCCCAGTTGCAAAAAGTGATCACAAGGTTTTATCATTTTTCTGTACATAGAGGGAAAAAAAGAATCCAAAAAGGCGAATATAGATATGATTTCAATAAGGGTAACTATGAAAATTTAAGAAAAGATTTGGGTATGATAAATTGGTGTGAAAGTACCCTCTTGGATGTGGATGAGTGTTGGAAAATGATCAAGAACACTATTCATAAGTGTATTGATAAACATATTCCAAAAAAGAGTGTTCAACACATATATTGAAAAAACCAATATGGTTGGATAAGAAGGCTTGGAGGAAAGTTACAAAAAAAAAAAAATGCATATAAAAGATTTATGTGCACTAAACAAGGTAGTGAATATATGAAGTATATAAGGAAGAGGAATAAATGTGAAAAAAGAAAAAGAAAAGAAAGGATCGAATTCGAAACAAAAGTTGCATCTAATTGTAAAGATCATCCTAAAAAGTTTTGGAAATATGTACAATCACAGACCAAGACAAATATTGGCATTAGTCCACTGAATACAAAAAATTTTGGTTTAGCAGTGTCAGATGAAGATAAGGCAAATACTTTAAATGACTTCTTTTCTAGTGTTTTCACAAAAGAAGATATTAGTACTGTTCCGATCTTGGAAAGTGGTTCAAGGTCCAGTGGAGTCACCGTAACAGATATGTGTATTACACCCAGTGCAGTTGGAGAGAGACTTAAAAATATAAACCCAAATAAATCTTGTGGACCTGATATGATCCCTGTAAGAGTTCTTAAGGAGTCATATAATGAGCTAGCATTACCTTTCAGTATTTTGTTTAATAAGTCAATTGAATCAGGTGTGGTACCAATGGACTGGAAGTCTGCAAATGTGACAGCTTTATTTAAAAAAGGTACTAGGACAGATCCTGGAAATTATAGGTCAGTTAGTCTTACATCAATTGTTTGTAAGATTATGGAATCAATTATACGGGATGTGATCGTAGATCATATGACTTTGAATAATTTATATACAGAGTGCCAGCATGGTTTCCGTAAACATCGATTTTGTGTAACACAACTTCTACTTGTCATGGAGGATTTAACAAAACTTTTAGATAATGGCAACAATGTAGATATACTTTATTTAGACGTTAAAAAGGCCTTTGATTCTGTTCCCCATGAGAGGCTTTTAGTGAAATTATCATCATATGGAATACAGGTAGAGTGCATACATGGATAAGGGATTTTTTAACTAAAAGACAGCAAAGAGTTAGAGTAGGAAGCTCATATTCAGAATTTTACAGAAGTTCTAAGTGGTATACCACAAGGGAGTATTTGGGTCCCGTATTATTTACAATATTTATAAATGATTTGCCAAACTTGGTGGAAAGTATTTGCAATATATTCGCAGACGATACAAAAATTTATAATACAACTTATAATCATAATACATAACAAAATGATATTGATAATTTATCCAAATGGTCTGCCACATGGAATTTGCATTTTAATGCGGGCAAGTGCAACGTATTACATGTTGGACGTAAGAACCCAAGATACCAATATACAATGCTAAACAGTAATACTGGTGAGCGTGCAGATATTCAACATGTGATTATGAAAAAGATCCTGGTGTCACTTTTGATTCTGGCCTGGTATTCGATAAGCATATTCAAACTCTATAAATAAAGCTAATAAAATGATTGGTATAATTAAACGTACTTTAGTCATATAGATAAAGATATTTTTACAAAACTATACAAGGCTTTCGTTAGACCTCATTTGGAATATGGCAATACAATTTGGTATCCTCGATTAAAGAGGCAGTCTGCTGCTTTGGAAAGAGTACAAAGAAGAGCAACAAAGCTTGTAAAGAAATACAAAATCTTTCCTATGAAGGTAGGTTAAAAGCTCTTGGACTGCCTACCCTAAAAACAAGACGAGTGAGGGGCGATTGATCCAAGTCTATAAAATATTTAATTGTGTTGACAATATTCCTATTTCAAAATTTTTTTACTGCATCAAAAGTTGATATTACCAGAAATAGTGTGGATAAAATTTATCATGAATATTATCGCACTAACCTAAGGAAATTTTCTTTTAGTAACAGAGTAACAAATCTTTGGAATAAATTAACCCCTAACATTAAACGTGCACAAAATACTAACCGTTTCAAAAGCTCTATCGATGATAGTGTATTATTGAAGACTATTTATTTTGACTATGATAAATAAAGACTTGAGCGAGTTAAAGACCTGACCGTGTGAAGACAATAACACATAGAAGGACATGTAAAGCCAGTTCTGGCTATAATTGCTAAAGCAATTGTCCCTACAACCTAAACCTAGATATATTTGTATTGCCTGCTCCGAGGCCTTTCGTCCGCTGGGTCAGAACTCATCAGGGAGACACGGCTGGTTGTGTCTGCGCTCCCGGCGTCAAATAGAGACACACCACAGTTCATAATACTGTGGTGTTCTCACCACCAAGAGTGCAAAAAAGAATCCAATAGCACCCCCAAAGCAGCCAGTAAAGGGTATAAATGAAACCAAACGGAAGTGTGGGAGGAAAAAAGTTGCTGTAAAACTAAAGACATTATGCAAATAAATAAAATGTAGGGGACAGTCTTTGAGCCTACGCCTGAGGATCCACCCAAAGATGCAAGGGAGATCAAAAGACAAACACACAGACGGACAGAAACAAATACAAGTAACCTCAATTTAATCAAAACACATACACACACACACACACACACACACACACACACACACACACACACACACACACACACACACACGACCGTACTCGCTAATACCTCTCTCACACACACACACACACACAACACACACACACACACACAACACACACACACACACACACACACTGCACACACACACACACACACACACACACACACACACACACACACACACACACACGAGCGTACTCGCTAATACTTCACACACACACACACACACACACACACACACACACACACACCACACACAACACACACACACACACACATATACGCGCGCACACACACACACCACACCACACACACACACACACACACACACACACACACACATACACCACTCACCACACCACACACAAAACACACACACACACACACACACACACCACACACACACACCACACACACACCACACACACACACACACACACACATATACCACACACACACCCACACAAAACACACACCATGAGCGCACTCGCTGATACCTCACACACACACACACACACACACACACACACACACACACACACACACACACACACACACACACACACACCCGCTCGCGCGTCCTGAACTCGCCAACGAATCCAGCAGTCACCCACCCAACCACTCAACCAACCACCCAACCCAACCACCCAACCACCCAAGCTGGCCAGTTGCTGGTCCACAGAACGGCCTGCTGTCCGCACTGCCCTTCCTGGGGCTGTGGCTGACCATGAACATGTCCGGCTGGCTGGCCGACTACCTCAGGGCGCGTTTCCTGTCCACTGGGACTACCCGCAAACTGATGGACGCTGTTGGTAAGGGGACATTGGCCAGTGGTGCTGTCATGTATTGTTGTGGTGTTGTATGGTTTGGGTTGCTGAGTGGTGCAAAGTTGACATACAACAACTACAAACAAGTGGGAAAACTCTTGCTCCCACGATGAAACAAATACAGGCGCATAACTCTAAAGGAATGCTGCTTACGACACCGAATCGCCTAGCAGATATAGCAGCACATTTAATTTCATACAACAACCGGTCAAACCAAAAGAAAAGAAAAGAGAGCCCCCCCCCCCTTTTTTTCATTAATAAGTATACTTGTACATTATCTGCATACAATTCTTTCCACTATAATATCACATGATTACACTGTGCACTTTCACTTTAAATGGTTATCCTTTTTCATGTGTGATCTCCAACGGAATAAACACACTGACAGTAATGAATGATCATAGTCTGACATTGCCTGAGCATGTGTACCCTATACGCGGGTTAAAGTAGCCGACCATGCGTCATTCCAGTCCCCCCCCCCCCCCCCCTCCCTCCCACCCTCACCTATTCTGCAAAGTCGGTAGCATTATTATTATTATTATTACTACTACTACTGCTACTACTACTACTACTACTACTACTACTACTACTACTACTACTACTATCATCACTACTATTATTATTGTTATTATTATCATCATTAT
This sequence comes from Conus ventricosus, assembly GCA_018398815.1. Taxonomy (NCBI): domain Eukaryota; kingdom Metazoa; phylum Mollusca; class Gastropoda; order Neogastropoda; family Conidae; genus Conus; species Conus ventricosus. Next base: position 140,529,622 of record CM031597.1, on the reverse strand, counting down.
CATTATTATTAGTAGTACCACTGCCAACTGACCGATTTCTCCACCAGGCAAACTGACGGCAGGGGGGCTGCTCGTGGCGGTGGGACACATTGGCTGTGGACAGCCGCTGCTGGTGATCTCTGTTGTCGTGCTGGCGGTGTCGGCGGCCGGCCTTCAGTTGGGCGGCTACCTGGTCAACCCGTGGACATCGCCCCCCAGTATGCCGGACTCCTGATAGCCATCTCCAACTCGCTGGCTGCCGTCTCCGGCTTTCTCTCCCTGTCATCGTGGGCGTCATCACTGAAGAGGTCAGAGGGAAGGATGAGAGTTTGGGAAGGGGGGTGGGGATGGGGGCGGGAGGGCTGGGGGTGGGGTGGGGGTGGGCGTGGGGGAAGGGTGGGTCGTAAAAGAGGGCTAGGAGAGATGAAGGATGGGGAGAGTAGTAGTGAGGGGCAGAGGGGTTGAACTGGCATTAAGGTAGCGCCAAGCGTTGCGATGGGGTGCTAAAGTGATGATGATGATGATGATAAGAACAGTAATAATGACAATGAAAAATGATAATGATGATGAACATAGCAACGATAATTATAATAATGATAAAAATAATAATGTTTACAGCCACACACACACACACACACACACACACACACACACACACACACACACACACACACACACACACACACACACACACACACACACACACACACACACACACCACACAGAGAATGGCCAGACCAAAATCTGAAATGAATGTTTAAGTAACACACACACACGCGCCCGCGCGCACACGATCACCCCGCCCCCCACCCCCCACCCCCCATCCCCCACGGACGAAAGAAAGAGATAGTAAAAATTCGGAGTATCATATCATAAATATAAACTCCTTCACTAGTTATGGGGACCATGCTAATCCACCTAAGAGAACAGCATTTTACCAATCCTAACTCACATCCGCCCTCAACTAGTTTCGGGCGGATGCGCCCTAGGATTGGTAAAATGCTGTTCTCTGACAAGTAAGACTTCAATAACCAAAAAATAACGACCCTACAAACAAACATACTGTGTTGGATTGTCCGTTTTTAATACTAATTTACTAAACTTTTTAGATTTTAATTTTTGCTTAATCCTTTTTTTCTTGATCGTTTTCAATAACATCATTTTCGCGCAAACATTCTTAAATGAGTCCTGTTTTTCATGTAAAATAGAATTCATCTTTAACGTTTCAAAAGTTTTTTTAAAAACCGATTAAAATTTCGAATAAAATCCACCACTTTTTTCCAGCAGTCTTCCCTGAAGCTAGTTTCGACAAACGTTTTTTTTTTTTAAAATTGTCTTTCTGCTGAACAGTCATCTATAAAAAATAGTGTCTGCTTTCCCCTTAAAAAAATTTAAAAAGTATTCAAAACACTCATAGCTTTTCTGGATACTAATAATGCATCATCTGCCCATATAAACCTTCTATACAAAATAGTTTTTTAAAATTCAACGTTGGACAAAAAATTACAATATGAGCAAATTATAAGAAAACTGTTTTAATGGGTTGAGGACAAATTTTGTTTTCCCAAAACCCATTTTGCCCACAAATTAATAACAGAGGGTTTTTTGTCTAAATTTTTAACTGCTCCTAGTTTTATAACGAATTTAATCTAATCCGTTATTATTTTTATCATGTCCCCGCAAAACTTTTCATATAATAAAATCCATGGGCCTAAATGGTAAGTTTAACCCAAATTCAGTGCTGAGATCGTTTGTATTTAGACTATATGATTTTGGTTGCTTGTTGTTATGACCTTAAATACCTCACATTGTGAAAAGATGGGGTAACTTTGACGGGTCAACGTTAAGTTTTGCCATAATTAAATTCCTTTTAGAAGGACTCACTAACGCCCACAAACCCCCCATCCCCCCCCTTATCTTTAAAAGACAGAAATTTAAAATATCATTTGAACCGTCTCCAAATTTTTCTTTGCGAATAACTGTAATTTTGTAGAAGCTTCCTTTAAAACCGTTTCTTCTGTGGAGGATGTCTGTTTTTTCCCATAGGGCGTTATTTCATTTTTTTCCCCGATATTGTCGTCGGCATAAGACTTACATAAAAGGGGCCGAGTTGAATGCTTTTCTGAAAATTTTTTTACGGCTAAAAAAATTAAAGGGTAGAAATTCAATTTTTTTGTCCCCTTCTAAATATGGGTTCCCAAATGCCATTTGAGGTCGGGTTTTCAAATTTTATTCATATGGCCAAAATTATTTGCTTTTAGATTTCGCAGCTTTTATTAGGGAAACTTTTTTTCTGTCGCCAACCTCTTTTTCGTTTAAATCACCATCTTTGTGTACTCAAAAACCATACAAAGGCCTATCTCAGTTTTGTTTTAAATTTCCAAAAACCTGCAAGGTCTTTAATTCTAAAGTTAAACACCTTACAGGGCAATGTAAATCCCGTTCTTCTGGCCCCCGCGACTTTTTTTTGTACAGTTTTTTTTTTATTTCCAAAACAATGTCAGGTAACATTTTACGACTTTTCTGTTTTGTTGGACTTAATTTAAAAAATCCAACCCCCCCCAAACAATTTTTAAATGTAAAATTAGGGAATTTATAATTTATAATGCAAAATGCAGCTTTCCCCACGGAAAGCTCTTAAAACATTTTTAGGGGCCCTTTCCCTATATAAATTTCATCAGTGCTTTGCTCATCCAAATGAACATAGAGTAATGAATGTAATGCAAGATCGAGTGGATTTTCCCCCTCATAAGTAGTTTTCGTCTGGCACAACTCTAAATCTATGATTGTCATCTGCAAAGCCTAACATTTTAGCTAGCTCTACATCAAAAGGTAATGTACTACTTCTTCTTCAGGTTTGAATGTTAACATTGTTGTCAAATTTGCATTGTTAAGTTTGAGAGTAATGTTGAAGTTACTCATTGCTTCTTTTAGTGAGCAAAACCCATAATAAACCATCAGGTATGGTTAACTGGCTAACTTTGTCCCTGAATTGTCAACTTTTAGAATCTTATTATTCTTCTTGGATTCAGTTATATTAAACCATACGACTTTGTAGAATTTTCGTGGAGTGCGACCATTTTGGTTCCGCAATCGTTCTTAACAGCATGCTCTAAAACGAAGGACGGTCTTGAGTTGTTATTGTTACAAACATTTTTTAAACGAAATAAAAATGAGTGCGTTTAAATAACTAAAGAAAAATATTCTGTGGGGCCGCACTACAATCTTAAAAATATAACAACTGATACTCTTGTCATTTTTGTGACCCAGACTGACTCTCTTTCATAAAAAGGTGAGTACTCCATTAAGCAGATATCTTAACCCCCCTATTAAAAAAGACTACATCCCAAAAGTGTGGTTTAGTCATCCGATGCAGTTTTATCAGAACCAGTTAAACTTTGCTGTGTCTTGTGCATCAACTGGGTGTGGATGTCGTATGCTGATCACTTAAATCATCCTAATCCTTTGGTGAGGTCAGTGTACAGATTTCATTCTATTACACCTTCAGGCGTTTTTTTGACTGAACTGCAAGCGCCATTACCAAATGACAAAACGTTTAATCCATTCAGCAACAGAATAGACATGAAGGCTTTTGAAAGAATCTGTAACGAATTCAATATTAATGTTAAGACAGACTTTAGACAAAAGTCAGATCTTAATCATGGCTTAGGCACCCCTTATTTTTGGGGCGTGCACAGAAAATACAACTATGCTTGGAAACCTCCTTACACATCTTCTCTTCAGGCACAGCTGTTCACCTAGGGTCCATAGAGCAAGAGCATAAAACAGCATGGACAACATTTATCTTAGACACATCAGAGGGCCTAACTACAGCAGGAATAGAACGAATAAACGACTCTATTCGTACTTACGTTTGGTGTTTGCTAGGTTCGCAAGCACAAACGAGATCGAGCATAACTGATTCTTCTACTGGTTTGGATGCACAAAAACAATACTTAGCAAATTTAGAGGACGCCATTAATTCTACAGATGATGTATCTTTAAGTATTCAAGGTCCCAAAGATGTTTTACAATACGCAAGATCGAAAGTAGACTTTGCTGTTGGCACTGGTTTATACATGCTGCCTTCTGACCTCAGACTCCAGGTAGGAATAATAATAAACTACAACAATGAAATCATTAAGGCAGGCAATGAACAGAAGGTCGGAAAAAACGACATAAATTCTGGGCCAGTAATATTACAAACAATAAAAAACACCCAAGATTAAGTCATCCAATCCCAAGGTCCAAAAAGCCTAAAGACCGTTGAAGACCGCAAAAAAAAGTAATGACCATGAATATGAAAAGACAGCATTTGTTATTGATTAACTGGCCTAGGATTACTCGGCCTTTATCTTACTAAATATTTAACCCAACTATTAAGAGAACTAATGCCCATAAGTGCTCAGCCATAAAACCAACTACTTTGCTTGCAGTAGACAAAAGCCAGCTAACGATACTCCCTAATATACCTGGCAAAGAGTCTATAGCTTTACCAGCTAATTTTTTTAATAAACTCGCAAAAATGATCAAGCTGTTTTTTACCCATGATTTATCGGGAGATGGCGATGGAGGCACTGAACTTTGCCCTCCACCACCGCCTGTAATAGCCATCACCAGTGTACTTATTGCAAATCCTAAGGCCGTTATAACGCTTGCTAATGGGGACTCCTTGCTCTCTAAACAGTGTTTTTATTCTTTCTGCTAGCGTTGTGTCTTCATATAAAATTCTTTGGATAGTTTCTTTATTCTGATCACTTGAGTTCGTAATTGGTCTCGATTAGTAGACGCCGCTTTTAGTCTTGCTGCTCTTTCTTTTTCAAGATCTTTTAGTCTTTGGGTTATTCTTTCTTTAACACCAGACCCTAAGTTGGCGTCATCAGCCTCAACGAGTTTTTCTTTTTCTATTTTATCTTCTTATCTATTTCACCCAGGCTCGCTAAATTGTCTGTTAATTCGCCTCAAATTTTTCTTACAGTACGATTAATGGCCTCAAATTCTTGGGGGGGTATTGGGGGATCATTAATTGTTTTTAAATGCTGTTTCTTCTGAAAGACTGGTTTCTGCTTCTTCTATTGTATTTGTTATTTTGTCTGCTGTTGGAATTAAATCTTGAAGTTCTATGTTTTGGGGAACTGTTGGGAGTTCTTGTTGCATGTTTGAAGTTTAGCAACTGCTTCCCTATCTAATTTTGGTTTAAGAACAATGCCTAGGCGATTTCGATCTTCCGCCCCAAGTTTTTGTATAAGGGTTGTCATCCCTTTTAAACTTTGTTTGGTCTCGTTTATATGTAAGCTGAAAAAAGTGTTCTCGGTCGGGGCCGATTTTTACAAACAAATGGCCATCTTTTAGTTCAAAATCATTAGGGTCTATAAAGCCAGGAGGTTTTATATCTAAACTTTTGTAAAATGCTCCGACCGCACTTTCTGTTAATTCATGCCGCAATGAGAGCGTTGAGCGATGTTTTTATCAAAGGAGCCGTTTCATCACCCATGTTGTCCTCCAGCATCTAAAATAGCTAAATCTTCATAGTTAATTCCCGCCATGTTTTTAAATAATTAACTTTTTATTTTGTTTTATAAAAAATGTCACAAATATATGGCTCGATTCTCAACCCGCATAGAAGACTGAAAGAGCCCCATGGCGTGAAGGGAAATAAGCGGAATATTACTGTTCCAAATAATCCGTCTACTATTGATGCGGATCAAATTCTTACTGTTAGATTTCCAGACCTAGGAGCGGATGATGTGATTGTGCCAGGCTCTGCGCGACTTACTTTCAAAATAGAACTCAAATCAGAAACAGACCCAAACAGGACAGTTGTTCAGATCTGGGGGGGACAATCGTTAAGAAAATTTCTATAAAACTTGAGGGGAAAGAAATATTTTCTTTACACAATGCAGACATATTTTTAACCTATTCTGATCTATGGCTAACCGCGAATGAAAGGGAGGATCTTGCATTTCAAGGAATCGAAAATGAAGAAGCACTAAAACTTAGAATAGACGCCGAAGTCCCTGCAGATGCTAAAAGCAGCAAAAAGGCTTTAGCTGTAAGTTATGCGTATGGTAATCGCTTTTCCATACCCTTAGATTTTGAGTTGTTAAAAGCGCATGCCCCATACTTTCAAGGAGCGTTAAAAGACAGATTGACATATGAACTAACTTTTAATGAATACAAACGCATTATCAAATCATCAGACACCGAAGCAAAGTTACAGCATTTCTGACATCTCGTTAGAGTTTGACGTTGTTAGCAACGATAATTAGCAAGGCGATTGAGCAACAATATAAGTCAAGATTAGCAATATATTACGAAAGAGTGCATCAATCATTCAACATATCCCAAAAGCAGGCAGACACTATATGGAATTTTAGTTTTAGCGCCCCAGCAAGATCGCTTAAAGGTATTTTATTGCTGTGCGAAGATGAGAACCATTCCCAAAAAACAAACTGAAATTTTGTTAATCCTAAAATAACGAAAGTGCAATGTACAATTGAGGGCAGCCCTAACCAAATCTACGCTAGCGGGCTTAAACCTTATCTCATTTTGATGAAATAAGAAAACTGTTTGGAGGCGGAGGTGTAGAAATCCAAAAGTTGACCTTGTGTCTAAAGATTTACATCTTCACAGCGTTAGACTTGATCATTATTTAACAACGAAATACGGCTTATGGATTGACCTAAGGTCGACAGAGGATAATAAGTTGTATGGAAGTGGGAGAAAGGTTAAAAACATAATAAACATTCAAATTGATAAAGAAAAAGAGGCCGACAAACCACTTAACGTGTATTTGTTTTTTTTTATATGATGCGCAGCTGAACATTGAAATAACAGATTAGAAACTACAAACTACTAAATTATTTTTTTATTTTTAAAAAAGCATGCCTATTGATAATTATCCAAGAGTACCTAGAGAAGAGATAGTAGGCAATTCTGCTGCTATAGAAACCCCTGAAGTAAAAACCTTCAGATTAACAAACATTACACAAATGCAACAAAAACTAGAGCAGGACCTTTCAAAATACAGCAAAGCCAAACGAAGGTATTCTGCTGCCTTTAATGCTGTTACTATGTTAATACTGGAGCATCGATATAAGCGCCGCATCAGCAGGAACGAGTGTTGGTCTTTTAGCATCAGGCATAGGCGCACCTGCAGCTTTACCTCTAGGTGGTTTGTCTTTAGCTCTCGGCCTGTGTTCATTAGCTGTAGGTTCTGCTAGCAAAAAATTAAAAACTAAACTCCAAAAGCACACAGCCATGGTTCAACTAATAACAGCTAAACTTAGTTCCTTCAAACTGATAATAAATAAAGCACTAGCTGACTCAAACATCACGGATGAAGAATTTAAATCGTTTACAGGCCGATTTTGATGACTACAAAAGACAAAAGTTTGATCTTCAAAGAAAGGCAAGGACAACTTTTTCTCAACACCCAGACCATGAGCAGATAAAAAAGGGAATGTTTAAAAAAAGTAAACGAAACCCTTAAACTCTGCTCTAAACAGCTCACATTAACAACGCCAAAGGGTGTTTATACTTTATTTATGAGTCCAAGCACAAAAAGACCGTTGATATTGATTAATTATTTTTTTGATTTAAATAAATATTTTGAGTTAGAAAGAAACTCAGCATGGATAAGATATATGAAGGTCCAGATGAATTGTTTGAAGCAATGCAAGAAGATTTATCAAGAGCACTGAATGATATTGATTTAGAAGTCATTAATCCAGCAAACGTACAGGCAAGTGTTGCTCATGCTATTTCTCAAGTTCCAGGTAAACTAACAATAGACCCGCCAGTTAAAGGTAATGTTAGCTGTTTTAATCGATTATGTAACAATAAATGAAGAAAATCTAGAAGTTTTGGGTCTCGACTAAACAGCAGACTATTCTTTCCTCTAATGACTTAACACCTGGTTGGGCAGACCAACTGCTTACACAGTTTGATGTGGCCGCCGAAGAAGCCAAAATGAGAGGGTCTGGTTGGTCAGAGGGCGAAGTCCTAGAGATCAGATTAAAACAGTCTAAGTATGCGCCGATTGTAGGCAAGGCTTACATTCCACTACCTCCAGCATTAGTCGCAAAAAGAGCAGTTTTAAACATAAAGAATACAGACAACAAATGTTTTATGTGGTGTGTTCTCGCAAGGCTGCATTATAAACCGCAAAAACGCAGAGAGAGTGTCTAACTATTGTCCTTACACTAATGATCTTAACTTTAGTGGAATATCCTTTCCTGTTAGCGCGGATTCCATTGATCAGTTTGAAGAACAAACAAACCAATAACTGTTAATGTCTACACATGGGATGAGGAAACAAATCTACTGCCTATTAGAGTGTCCAAGAACAGCCCAACAATTGGCGAACCAGACAAAATCATGTTGACTTACTACTGATTTTTCACCAGCGGGGCTACCACATTACACATTGATACGAACAATGAGTAAACTAATGCAGCATACTTCAAAAGATGGGCACAAACAAGAATTCTGCAGAAAATGTTTAATAAGAATTCCATCTGTTCAAGGCCGCAAGCGAACATAAGAAACATTGTATCGGCCCAGTTGACTGTAATACAGAACTAATTACGCCCCCAGAAGGGCAGTAAAGTTAGTTTTAAAAAACTGGAAACGGATGCAAAATTCCCATATGTTGTTTACGCAGACTTCGAATCACTCATTGTTTCTTATGAAGGGCCACGCCACAAAAACTTCGAAAAACAGTCTTAATGAGTAATCATCAGATTTGTTCATTTGCCTTCATTATTGTCAGGTCGGATGGCGCTCATTCAACGCCCGAATTATACAGAGGCCCAAATGCGGCCAGAAGATTTTTACAGCGCATGCAGCAAGTGCGTAATGATTGTTCTAATAATCTGAATTTATCTGAAATCATGATGACGCCTGAAGACCAAGAACATATGACTCAGCCACTCACTGTTGGATTTGTGGTTTAGGCCTCTCATCAGACGCGGCGAATCCAACAGGTGGCCTTAGCGGCCAGCGGGTAAGAGACCATGATCACATTAGTGGGAAGTTCAGAGGAGCAGCGCACAGTAAATGCAATCTTCAACTAAAGTTTGATCCTAAGACATGGAAGCTGCCCATCTTCTTTCATAACTTGCGAGGTTTCGACTCTCACCTTATAATGCAAGCAGTAACCAGCGCCTTCAGGGTAGCATGCATTGCACAGTCATCAAAAAGTAAAAGTGTTTCACTTTAAATAACATGTCTTTTTATGACTCTATGCAACACATGATGGGATCATTAGAGTCACTGGCTATGCCCTTAAAGTCCTGCCCAATAACGGAAGAATATTTGACCCAACTCTTGTTAGAAAAGGGCGTTTATCCTTATGAGTACATGAACAGTTGGCAAAGGTTTGACGAAGATACACTTCCGCCTAAAGGCGCGTTCTTTTCTAGTCTTAGAGGAAAGGACACAGCGATTCCGATTACCAGCATGCTCAAGATTGCTGGCAGAAGTTAGAGTGTAAAACAATGGGAGACATCATGACTCCTACTTGATGGCAGATGTATGTTTGTTGGCGGATGTCTTTGAAAATTATAGGAAGACCTGTATGAAACATTATGCCTGGATCCCGCACATTATATTTCTGCGCCTGGGATGAGCTGGGATGCTTTCTTAAAGTTTACTGGAGTACAGATGATTTATTGTCAGATTTACCAATGATTCAGATGATTGAAAACGGATTGCGCGGAGGAATTAGTATGGTGTCGCATCATTACTGTAAAGCAAACAACAAATACTTGGACGACTATGATCCAAATAAATGGTCTAACTATCTCATGTATTTAGATGCAAACAATCTGTATGGATGGGCAATGGCGCAATCGCTTCCATTAACGCAACTTATAAATGTACACAAGCGGTGGTACGAATAATATTCAAAAGGCATTAAAGTGGTTGACAGTTTAACGCCTGATCAGCAGCGTGGTTTCATTCTAGAAGTTGACTTAGAATATCCTCATGAACTCCATGACCTGCATAATGACTATCCATTAGCAGCAGAAAGTCTAAAGATGAATCCAAGAGAGCCGCCTAAACTTGTGCTAATCTTCGAGGCAAAAAAATTATGTCTGTCATTACAGACTTCTACAATTTTATTTAAGACATGGTTTGAAGTTAAGAGCAGTTCATCGTATAATTGCTTTTGATCAAGAACAGTTCATGAAACCATACATCATGAAGAACACTGATCTCAGAACTAAATCCACAGATGCTTCAGAAAAAGACTTTTTCAAGCTGATGAACAACAGCTGTTTTGGAAAGACTATGGAGAATCCGCACAAGCGTAAAGATGTCAGATTGGTCACTAAAGAGAACGAAGCAATTAAGCTGACTTCAAAACCTAATTATCAGGACTTCAGAAGATTTCATGATCAGCTTTTTGGTATAATGATGAAAAAAAGAAAGTCAAATTGGACAAACCTGTATTTATCGGGTTTACTGTTTTAGAATTATCAAAGCTTTTGATGTTAGAATTTCTTTATGACTACTTTAAGCCCTCGTATCCCGAGTCCAGAGTACTTTACACAGATACTGATAGTTTTGTTATAGATATCCCGACTGAAGACATCTATAAAGACATGGATTAGAAGTAGCTAAAGGGCATGCGGGATGGTACGACACATCCGATTACCCTAAAGATTCGCCTTTGCATTCAATTACTAACAAGAAGGTTTTAGGAAAGATGAAGGATGAATTATCTGGAAAGGCGATTAAGGAGTTATTGGTTAAGGTCGAAAATGTACAGTATTTCGAGCCAGGAGAAAACCATTAAGAAAGCAAAAGGAATATCTCGCAGTGTTGTGCAGTCAAACATATCGCATGACAACTATAAAGAAGCATTGTTTGACAATAAGACTTTTCATCATGACAACGTAAAACTACGATCTAATCTACATGAGATCAACACAACGGTTGTAACAAAGAAGTCGTTAGATAGAACAAACACAAAACGTGGTTTGTTAATCCAGAGTTTTCATATGCAACCGGACATAGGAGAACCGTAAATTAAAGCGGAATTGTGTCTGGTGGGATTATCTGCAGTTCCTCCTTCACAAAGATCTTTGAGGGGCTGGTTGTTTTGTTGTGTCAGTTTCTCGTAAATAATACACGGGCGGATTCATTTTTACAATTCTTTTTATTTCATATGGATCGACACTCCAAACTGGATCGGTTGCCCTGATGCGAGTGTCCCCTTCTGCTTCCCCCGGTAAATAAAGGTACCTTACTTTTTAAACCAAACGGCAATAGTTTGCTGGATGAAGACTCTCCTTCAGCAACATTTATTGTTTTTCTTTTGATTGCTTGTACTGGTTTTAACCCTTTAAATTCTTCATTATTCATTGCGCGTAGAACTGAGGGCAGTCTTCTAACCCATTCTGTGTTGCGAGAATTGTCAATCAGCTCTCTATGATACTGGTAGGAAAAAAGTCTTTCAGATAACTGTTTGTTAAAGTTTTCAACTAAAGCCTGTGATCTGTGAACTCCTGGAATGCCTCTTTTAATGGTTACTCTATGTTTTAACAATAATTGATTCACTCGGCCTTTAATTCTTTCCATCATCGACTTGAATCATGCGAGGATAAGTTAGAGGGCCTCGTTGGTATATTAGTTGTATGGCAACAGCAACAGCAGAAGCACTCTTTTGTGTAATGGTTCAGCATCTTTGTATCTTGAAGCTATGTCAATGACTGTGAGTGCGTACTTAAATCTTTTTCGTCTAATCGTATCATGGGGTAAATATAGAAGATCCATTTGATGGGTGTCGTTCGGTATTGTATTCACAAGTGTGGTCTCTGTATTCGTCTAGGTGCAGGTAAATAAATTTGCCAAATCGCTTGTTTAGATAACCATTCCTTTGCTGTTTGTTCGCTGACTCCCGCTGCTTGGCTTAGCTTTTTAATTGCCGTGATTCCCTTCCAATATCCTTTGGCGAATAATAAATTTGTTCATTTTTATTCAGCCAATATTATGCGCAACAAAATACACAACGGTCATCCCAAAGACAATAAACGAGATTTCTTGCATCTTTTGTTTTTCTGATGGTTGATAAAAGTCACTGATTTTGGTGGGGGCAATGTTTCGATAGGTTTGCCTGTTACAAGATAATATTCTTTTATTGCCTGGTCAACATTTTTAAATGTATAAGCTGCGTGTCCCTGTTTTTCAGGGTATCGTTAATGAAATCTAACTGTTCAATTCTCTGCTTTTCATAGCGATCTTGTGCTGCAGCTAGTTGCTCCACAGCTTTGTTATGTCTTTTTCCCTCACGTCGTCCGTCTAGTTTACTAAATGCGTAATTACTTCCGCTAAAAGCAGCGCATTTACCACAGCGCCACCTATCATCATTACGAGTGAAGCCATTTTTTATAAATGTATTTTTTTTACATATTTATATTCTCTGGAATTATATCTTGCTTAACTAGAAAATCTTTCGTAGCGAACGAAGCTGTTATAACAGCAATCAGTTTTGCTGAATCCTCAAAGTTAGTTTGCCAAGATCTGCTGGTTTTATTTTTAACAGGCTTTTACCAAGCATTGTGTATCCTACACTTAGACCTCCAATAACAGCAGAATGGTATACAAGGTTGGCGACAGTTTTTTCGGTGCTCATTTTAAAAAATAAAATAATTATAATTAATAAAAAAAACATGAACACCGATGATCTGCTAGAGCTACAGAGCGGCCTACACCGTCTTGGACTTACAAATGAAGAAGTTGATGACCAAGCTATTATGCCCAAAAAGGAGAGGTTGTATTCTTTGGCAGCATGTGGAAAAACAAAACAGTTCCTCGGAACATGAATTCAGCATAGAACAGATTCAACAGATGTCGCCGCAAGACATTATAAAGTATCATAACAGGTATGAAGCGCAGCTGGGGTCTAGAATGGTAAAAAGTGTAGGACAAACGGTTCTTAGTTTGTACACTAAACTAGTCAGTAGATTTGCGCCTATTGATTCTGAACAAGACTTTATGTATGATTTAACGCAGGATCCAGTTTTAACAAAGTCATTAGAATCTCTAAGCTGCGATCTATATTACAGATTTGGAACATTGTTATCACCATTAATCATGGGATTAATTACTTTTAATCATATAGATTTTATTTCCCTTCAAAATGAACGAGTCGGAAAATCAGCAGAATCAGAAAACACTGAATCAGGTGGAGAAAGTAACCAAGCCAGAAAATCAGCAGAATCAGAAAACACTGAACCAGGTGGGGACCAGTGAAAAGCATCCTGGGCGTGTTAAAGCAGGAAGAAAATTAGCAGAGTGGAACAAACAACAAAAATTTAAATTACAATCACAGAATATAACTCATCATGAACCGCCAACGCCAGAACAAGTTGATTCAATGCCAGCTATAAAAACTCCATGTGATTCAAGACCTACAGCACCAAAGTCTTCATGGAATATTGAACTTAAAACTGTTGCCATTTTTGGCGCCCTTGCTGCTGCTGGGGGTGGTTATTACTGTTATAAAATATATAAACAATGGCAACAAAAACAAAAGCAGTCAAAAAAATCTGAACCACTAAATACAGAAGACAACAGCACGCCAGAACCGCCAACAACAAAAGATCATTTTGATCCATTTGAAATGTAATAATATTTTAAGAACTTAATTTTAAATTTTTTTTGATAAAAATAGATCATGGCGTATTATAAAATGATGGAGTCAATAAATAAAGACATGGAGTCTATAAAAGACATTTCCATAGACCAGAATTGTAATCAATGTGGTTGCTTAGGATGTAAGAACTTCATTAAGATCTATGCTAACCGATCTCGCGCAGAAAACGCCGAGCAAAATATTCTCAGCGATGACGCGTTTTTTGAGGCGTGTGTGTACTATATTAGACATCTGCTGTTTAAGATAAAAACATAGATTGTATTTTTTTGATAATTATAAGATAACTTGAATAAGAACTTGGTTGTACTTAGAGGATGACTTAGTTATGATCTTAGGTTAACTTGGGTAAGAACTTGAGGATGACTTGAGGACAACTTGAGTAAGAACTTAGAAGTAACTTAATAAGAACTTAATTAAGAACTTAATTAAGAACTTAATTAAGAACTTGGGGTGACTTGATTAAAAACTTAATTAAGAACTTAGAAGTGACTTGGGGTGACTTGAGTTAAGAACTTAGAAGTGACTTGAGTGTGTGCATGCGTGGGGTGGGGGTGGGGTGGGGGGTGTGCGTGCGTAGGGTGGGGGTGAGGACGTGCGTGCGTAGGGTGGGACAAAACACACACACACACACAAACAAACAACAAACAAACAACAAACAAACAACAAACAAACAACAAACAAAACACACAATAGACAGGACCGTGCTTGTAGGAAAGTGAAGGGGGCTTTTTGTTGTTCACACTTGAACGTCTCAGGAGAAATGTTTGCCAGCCGGTTACAGCGTAACCGTTACTATTTTTTGAAGCCCGTCACAGTAGTTCAGAAAACTTGACATTCCAATCGTCATAAGAACAAAGAGTTTCATTATACTTTCCTTCTCGCACAAAAAAAGTTCATCCGGGCTTAGGGCCAGCATTGGCGGAGTTAGTGTTTTTTCAAAAGTAAAATACTGCTTTGGTAGAGCTTTTTTGGCGGCTCTTAATCGCCAGTTAGTACACCTGTCGCTAAACATTTGGAGCTTTTTGTAGAAATAGTGGCGCCACCCACTACCCCTTCCAAAAAGCACACGTCTCCAAAACTGGTTTGTGATTCAAGAAGTTCTATCTCTAATTCAGAAAAGATACTATCACGCGACATTGAAATAAAATCAACCAACACAAACAACTGAAAACGTCTTCACACCGCCACAGCACTAGGAGAAATGAACAACACAAGTGCTGGGCGGAAATGTCGTCACTACTAATCAGCTGATTCTATCTAGTCTTGTGATTGGCCGGCCGTGACATCAGCCCATCGCGTGATCCGAAAATCGTCATGTCCGGCCACGTAGTAAGTAATTGGATAGTGCAGAGTCCTTAGGTAGGCCGGCAACTAGTAATTAAAGGCTTACCTGCCCCACCGTTTGTATATGGGGTGCGTTCAGCGGCTGCTGCTTTTCCCCTACGTTACACTATGGGGTATGTTCAGCCACTGCTGCTTTCCCCCTACGTTACTCTCTAAAAAGTTTAGTAAATTAGTATTGTAGGGTCGTTATTAAAGTCTTACTTGTCAGAGAACAGCATTTTACCAATCCTAGGGCGCATCCGCCCGAAACTAGTTGAGGGCGGATGTGAGTTAGGATTGGTAAAATGCTGTTCTCTCACCTAGAAGGCAGAATAATTCATATCGCCTGCTCCGAGGCCTTTCGTCCGCTGGAAGGGATCGTCAGGCATGCACGGCTGATTGTCTGTGCTCCCTTGCCATTCAATGGAGACATATCACAGTCTGTAATTCTGTGGTAGCTTCTCACCACCAAAGGATAAAAAGAACGGAATGCAAAAGCACTCCAAAGCAGCCAGCGAAGAGTCGGAAAAGAAGAGGAAAAGAAAATATGGTAAGGAAACAAGCTGCTGAAAACTAAAATCATTCTGTAAGCAGTATACAATGTAGCTAAATACAAGTAACTCATATCAGTGAAGAAGCACAACACAGTTCGTCGTTCCGTGGATTTATCTATTGCAGCGACAGACGCAAGCGGAATGGCGACTTGTGTTCTACGTCGCCGCCGCCATCTACCTCTTCGCAACCATCTTCTACGTCATCTTCGCTTCCGGTGACCTTCAACCTTGGGCTGCTGCCGACGAGGTCATCAAACAACCGGAAATGAGCCTAGTCGTGGACGCTAACGGGGAGAGAGTTACGGACAGTGAAACCAGAGGGGGAGGATCTGGCCCTAGCCAGGTAAAGGCCGCACATCAACAATCGATGCTCCAAGGCCTTGCTTAAGGAGTCGAGTATTTACAGACTTGCGCAATTAGATTGTTTTGAGAATTTTTATGGTGTATGGTGTCTGAAAGTTGATTCTCCTCGTTTTCTTTCCTATGGCCATCAAGGTACAAGACCGCTGGCTCCAAGCAGACAGACGAGAATAAAAAGGAGATCAAAGTGCTGAAATGTTTTCCAAAATATTAATGGAAAAAGCGAAACTATGCATGCCGTCTAAAGTTATTACTGTACGTCCTGACGACGTCCCCTGGATGACTGATGAAATAAGACTGTTAATAGAGGAACGTAAAACAATACACAGTATAGCTAAACATACCAATGATCCAGAAGATTGGTGCAGGTTTCGTCGATTTCGGAATTACGTGACATCAAGAGAAAGACAAAGACAACTTGACTATGTTGCTGAATTAGACAATAAGGTTTCTCACTCCACAA
The DNA here is from genome assembly GCA_018398815.1 of Conus ventricosus. Classification (NCBI taxonomy): domain Eukaryota; kingdom Metazoa; phylum Mollusca; class Gastropoda; order Neogastropoda; family Conidae; genus Conus; species Conus ventricosus. The sequence continues at coordinate 140,513,277 of CM031597.1, read as the reverse complement.
ATTTTGGTAAAAAAGAATGGTGGCATCTGGAAAAATCTTTTAAAAAAAAGAAAGGTATTGACTCGAACGAAATACCTCCAATTGTTTGTAATGGCATTGTAAACTATAGCAATACGGACAAAGCGAACGCTTTTAATAAATATTTCATTGCTCAGTCCACTTTGGAAAATGATGATGATGAAGTACCAGATGTACCATTCATAGTTCCAGAAATTACAGACGTTTCTTTGACAGCTACTAATGTTAAGGATGTCATCTTGAATCTGACCAAAAATAAAGCAGTAGGGCCTGATTTGGTTCACAACAGGTTGTTGATTGCATCTCTTCCAGTTATATTGGATCCCTTGACTTCCATTTCTAACAGAAGTATGATTGAAGCAAAGTTTCCAAACGTCTGGAAAACAGCCCATGTAAGTCCACTACATAAAAAAGAATCGAAGGAACTTTGTAACAACTATCGTCCAGTCTCTTTGCTCAGCTACGTTGGAAAGGTTCTGGAAAGATGTATCCACAAGCAAGTTTTCGATTTTTTATTGTCAAATGATATAATTTCACCTTCCCAAACCGGATGTATCCCTGGTGATTCCACAGTCAATCAGTTATTATGTATCTATAACGATTTATGTTTCTCATTTGATAGTGGAATCACAACGCAAGCTGTGTACTTCGATATTTCTAAAGCTTTTGACCGTGTCTGGCATAGAGGTCTCATCCGTAAACTTGAAGGCAATGGCATACGAGGTACGTTGTTAGCATGGTTCACCGATTATCTCTCTGATCGCATGCAGGCAGTTGTAATCAAGGGTGACCAATCAGACTATGTCAGAATCCCTGCAGGAGTTCCCCAATGCTCAGTTCTTGGACCTCTCTTATTTCTTATTTACATTAACGACATTACAGACGGTATAAGATCTAAAGTTAAACTTTTTGCGGATGATACCAGCATGTCCTTCTCACTTAATGATCCTACTATTCGCACAGAAATAATCAATTCTGATCTACAAAAGATACATCTTTGGGCGCAGCGCTGGAAAATAAAATTAAGTGAAGAGAAAACAGAATTACTTAACTTTTTACGGGGCAATCATCTAGTTTTACCCCTTATATTTGGACAAACGTATCTTCAAGGCAAAGACAAACATAAACATCTAGGACTTATACTTCAAAATAATTGCAAGTGGGATGAACATATTAATGGTATACGAAACAAAATAACTATGCTGCTTTCCTGTATGAAAAGTTTTGAATATAGATTTAGTAGGAGAGCCTTAGAAATCATGTATAAATCTTTCGTATTACCTAATTTTGACTATGCAGATGTTGTGTGGGACAACTGCTCCGAAATGCAATCCAATTCTCTTGAAAACTTACACTTAGAAGCTATAAGAACAATTATTGGAGCTGTTCGTGGAACAAGTCATCAAAAATTATATGAAGAATCTGGATTTTGCTCACTCAAGGAAAGGAGGAAAAGACATAAAATTATATATTATTATAAAATGATAAATGGCTTGTGTCCGGATTATTTGCTTGATCTTCTGCCTGGTCTTGTTTCGGACAGGAATCCTTATCACAGGAGAAGACCGTTAGAGCGTACAACTCCAAAATGCAACACTGAGATAAATCGGAAATCCTTCATTCCTTCAACTACATCTTTATGGAATAGTCTCCCAGATCATATTAAAACCAGTTCATCTTTAAGCGTAATCAAGCATCATTTATCGGCTGATGATCCTGTCATACCACCGTACTTTTACCTTGGCGAGAGAAAAAACCAAATCATTCATTGCCGTCTCCGTCTTGGAATCAGTGATCTGAGATATGATATGTTCAACCGCCATCTACTTAACGACCCACTGTGTGAGTGTGGCAATGGGGAGGAAACAGCTCAGCACTATTTTCTGTTGTGTCGTCGTTTTAATGAAACCCGCGCAAATACTATTTCCGATCTCCCATCACACTACAGAAATGTTCGAACTCTGTTAAATGGTGACCGTAATCTGCAGATAGATACCAATATATTGATATTTGAAGCTGTTCATAAGTTTATCTCTGGAAGCAACCGGTTTTAGATATATTGCGTTTTGGAGGTTTTAGGTATGACAAAAGAAGATTGTACTAAAAGTGTTGCCATTATTTCAAATTGTGATGATAACAAATTAATGTGCCTGTGGTGTGTTTCTCATCGTCTCTCTTCATTAATCTCCGTTTCTTTCTTTCTTTCTTTTTTAATTATTTTTTTTTCTCTTTCCGGGAAGGGGGGGGGGGGGGGACGGGGGTGTTCTCTTTTTGTATTCTTCATGCGATTTATAAACTTTAAACTGTCAATTCTTTTCATATAAATAATGTAATATTTGTGTTACTGTAGCCGCCAGGTAAATTAGTTGTGTATTGTCATTTTGCAGAGCACACTATAAGCGTTCAGCTTGTTGCTGCTCACTTTGTATTGTGTAAACATTGTACGTACCTGTGATTAAAGATTTGTTTAAACCAATAAAAAGGAATGGAACTATTTGGGAGCTTCCAGCTGGCGCAAAGATAGGGTCATGGGTGAGTGCAAAGGCCTGAAATGTGACGTCAACTAAGGGGAATGTAACATGCACATGTATTTGAAGATTGTATGTGATTTCATCGGTGGAAATCCCGTCAGACAATGGAAATGATTGGTGGGGAGTTGTTCTTTTGATTAATTATTAGTTTAGCAGTGGCTCAAACTAATGATAGACCTCAAAACGCTTACCTGGACTATATAGTGATCTAGCGCAACATTCTAATCGTGGCGTGTGGCCCAGACGATGGACGTGCCACAAGTATGTGGACAGCACGGCGTTGTATTGTGTTGTGTCGGCGGTTCTGTGTTGCTGTACGTGTGTGTTCAGTGTGTGTTGTTTGTTCTCGTAGGTGTTTTTGTATAGTCGTGTGTCAATGCTGTTGTTGTGTTCCCAAGATTTTTTTCTTTCTCTTTTTTTCTCTTTTTTTCCCCCTCTTTTTTCTCTTTTTTTTCCCCTTCTCTTTCTTCCCTTTTAACCAATGTGCCGCGTCATAATGGTGTCACAGTATCCTTTTGTTCCTTGTGCGCGCCGATCAAATGACACGAAATGGTGATGGTGTTTCTCTCTATGTTTGTGAACTCTCTCTCTGTCTCTCTGTCTCTGTCTGTCTGTCTGTCTCTCTTTGTGTGTGTGTGTGTGTGTGTGTGTGTGTGTGGTGTGTGTGTGTGTGTGTGTGTGTGTGTGTGTCTGTGTGTCTGTGTGTACGCGCGCGCGTGCGTGTGTGCGTGCGAGCGCGTGTGCGTGCGTGAGTGCGTTCGTTGGTGTGTGTGTTGTGTATGGGAGCGTGCGTGCGTGCGTGCGTGCGTGCGTGTGTGTGTGTGTGTGTGTGTGTGTGTGTGTGTGTGTGTGTGTGTGTGTTGTGTGTGTGTGGTGTGTGTGTGCTCGCGCGCGCGCGTACGTGCGCACGCACACGCGCGCGCTTTTGTGTGTGTGTGTGTGCATGTGTGTGCGCGCGCGTGTGTGTGTGTGTGTGTGTGTGTGTGTGTGTGTGTGTGTGTGTGTGTCCGTGCTCGCGTGGCGCGCGCGCGCGCGCGCGTGTGTGTGTGTGATAACTTTGATATGTCCATAACGTTTTACACATACATCGTATGGGAGGCACCACAAGTTATTGTTAGACTAACGTTTCAGGGGATGTTTCCAGTTTATGGACTATGATCATGTTGCCAAAATAACATTAATTACACCGAACCTCATCGATTGTTATTGCCAGTGTTCGCATGCCTCTGAGCAATTCAATATTTTCTACACTCTTTATTCTCTGTTTTTTTTTCTGCTTTATTATGCAACTGCTCGAAGAAGCCCTTGGTGCAGAAACGCGTTGCGTGTGTATTGTCATTGGGTCTTTCCTTTCCTGTGGGGGGCTGACAATCTTTTTTTCATTTCTTTGTTCATTCTCAGTTCAAGCACAGGCTGCACACCAAAAATGAATACGCCAAGGCCTTGCTTAAGGTGTAGCCTATTTATAGATAGGCACAATGAGACTGTTTTGAGACTTTTTATTGTGTCTGAAAGTTGAGTTACCTTTTTTCTTTCGTATGGTCATCAAGGTTATATGCTAGGTGGTTCCAAGCAGACAGATAGAAATGAAAGGAAGGGGACTATTTGGGAGGAACCAGCTGGCGCAAAGATAGGGTCATGGGTGAGTGAGAAGGCCTGAACTGTGACGTCAGCCAAGGGGAAGGTCATGTATTTGAAGATTGTGAATCATGTCATCGGTGGAAATAAAGACAAACAGACAAACATACAAACAACACAAAACAAATGAAATGAGTGGTAAGTAGTTGTCCCTTGGATCAGTTGTCACTTTGGTATCAAATTCCAGCTCAAGTTTATGCTGGGGCTCAAAACGTTTACATGGATTATATAGCGAGGTAGAGCAAAACTCTAATTGTGGCGTGTGGCCACACACGGACCCTGGCACTCGTCCCAAGGTCAGAGTTTTTATCATACGTGTACAGAATTGAAGAGTACTTGGCAGATTTCGAATCGGATTATCTCCCCTGAACTCAAATAATGTACGCAAGTAAACTCATAGTGACTGTTACATACTATCCTTTCTTTCTTTTTACTCATAGTGACTGTTACATTCTATCCTTTCTTTCTTTTTACTCATAGTGACTGTTACATACTATCCTTTCTTTCTCATAGTGACTGTTACATACTATCCTTTCTTTCTCATAGTGACTGTTACATACTATCCTTTCTTTCTCATAGTGACTGTTACATACTATCCTTTCTTTCTCATAGTGACTGTTACATACTATCCTTTCTTTCTCATAGTGACTGTTACATACTATCCTTTCTTTCTCATAGTGACTGTTACATACTATCCTTTCTTTCTCATAGTGACTGTTACATACTATCCTTTCTTTCTTTTTCTTTTCTTTCTTTTTGTTTCAATTGTTTTTTGATCGATCACGATTGAGGTTTTTTCAGTATGTACAAAGTACTATGGTTCTGACGATTAAATTGATCTGAAATACTATCTAAACCCGCTAGCGTGTATTCAGATGTCTCAGTCAGGCCAGGAAACTGTCCTATTGTAATTCACACCTGCTTTTACGTCGTGAAAAGGGAACTGTGTGACCACAGGTCAACAAAGGCTTCCCCAAAACAAAACAAAACAAAAAAACAACAACAACAACAACAAAGTGCATTTTCAAACATGAATACTGGAGACTTTGTAGGACCTTTGTTAGATGCGATGCGAAAAAATCGAGCTCAAAACTATCTATAGTACTGTGTCTATTCCTCAACAAACATTTACATACTGCAATTCAAACAAATTCAACAGTCGTGTCTTGTGTTACATCGGCCATCGTCTGTGACCTATAATGAACATACTTACAAATTTTCAGAAAGATCGGCCAAGACCTTTCTGAGATTTTCCATAGGGAAGAAAACCATTATGGGCCTTTAGTAACGGCTATAACGGTAAACTTAAACATCGGGCATCATCCGTGACCCATAATGAACATCCCTACAAATTTTCAGAAATATCGGCCACGTACTTCCTGAGATATTCCATGACGAAATAAAAAAAAAACCTGTTAGGGGCTGTTATAGCCATTAGTAACGGCTATAACGGTAAACTAAAACATCGGCCATCATCCGTGACCCATAATGAACATACCTACAAATTTTCAGAAAGATCGGTCACGTACTTTCTGAAATATTCCATTTTTTAAAAACAACCGTCATGGGTCCTTATAGCCGTTAGTAACGGAGAAGATACACCCGAAGGTGCAGGTGGGACCCAGAGAAGTCCTGTCCTCAACTGCCGAAGCGATCTGGCACCCACCCTTAGAAGCCTGCGCTGCGTTAACATGGGGTGCAGGCACGCACAGGCCATTCCCATGGAGACGTCAAGGAAGACAATCGCTTGCTGGCAATTATGTCCCTTGCAGTTATGCTATTGTGGTCGGTTTGATCCCTTTTTTTTTTTATCTCGCGCTGGGCTCAAAAACGGACTTGGCTCTTATGGTCGGTATTAGCTCGTCCTGCTTTGTTTATTCAGGCGCCTGTAAAGTGCAGGCGCCTTTGGCTGCGTGGCCTGTTGTCCTTCAAGGCCGTGTGATTTGAAGCAGTGTTAGTGATAGTCAGTCACACGCAGTTTGATTACCACTGTATGCAGAATTTCACACCCCACTGGGGCCCCGTGTTTATATAAAAATCCAACCCATCTTTGATGTATCCGTACACAGAGATATATAACAAGTTTTCAGTGACATGGTTAGCTAGTAGTAACGACAGAATGCTAAAAGCTTTGAAAATAGGGGCAGCAGTTGTTGTTTTTTTTTTACTGTAGAAACTGAAAACTGAGTGTTCGAAATAGGCCTATATGATTCTGCAGTTTCACACCTTTTCTTATGATATTACTTAAATTAAAAGAGGAGGATTTCTGCCTTCCCGTCTACATATATGTGACAAAAAAGGGGGGGGGGGGGGAAATATCAACAGCTTGAACTCAACCGCTAATTTCTTTTCAATGAAAAAATATTGTTAACCATGTCTTTGACTTACTGGACGTCTCACCTTGAATTTCAAACACATTTTAAAAAAGGTACTTGAGCTAACTTCGCCTGACAACATAATAATAATAATAATAATAATAATAATAATAATAATGTGCATTTCTTGCGCCTAATCTTTAAAAGCCCTAAGCGCTTACAATAAAGAGTAAATAAATCAAGAGAAGCAACCAATATGATAAACAACAAAAGGCAATCTTCCAAACACACACACACAATATTTCTACATGCTTAAGCTGAGCACACAAACACACACACACGCACACACGTACACAATCACACAAACACACACACAAACACACACACACGCCAGATGTAGGGTACATCTGCTTTCGACAGAAGAGGGGAAGGGTCATGACTGGAAGAGGGTAGTCTTAAGAGAAGACTTGAAGGAAGAGAGGGAAGTCGCAGAGCGGAGAGACAAAGGGAGGTTATTCCAACAACAGGGGGCCTGGAAAGAGAACGAACGTTCACCGAGGGTCCTAGTGCGGAAGCGAGGAATTTGGAGAAGAGAAGTGTCAGAGGAAGAACGTAGCTGTCTAAGAGGTTGTAGGTATTCAGAAGATCAGCAAGATAGGATGGGGCTTGACCACTGAGAGATTTGTAGCAAAGCAAAGAAAGCTTGTATTCAATTCTTTTGCCTACTGGGAGCCAGTGGAGAAAATCAAGCAAGGGAGCCGAGTGAGAAAATTTGGAGCGTTTCAATACTAGTCGGGCAGCACTGTTTTGAATTTTCTGCAATTTGCCAAGAAGAACATGGGCAAACGAAATGACAGGACAAAACACTACGCGTTTCGACGTCTTGGGTCTACGTCAGGCAAGATAAACAACACTCAGGACAACGAAAGTGAAGAAAATGAAAAGTGTTTATAAGCCTGGACAGCATTTATAAGTCTGGACAGCATTTATAAGTCTGAATTAGTTGGACAGCATTTATAAGGTTAGACAGCATTTATAAGTCTAGACAGCATTTGTAAGTTTAGACAGCATTTATAAGTCTAGAGAGCATTTGTAAGTTTAGACAGCATTTATAAGTTTAGACAGCATTTAGTTAGACGCTTATAAGTCTAGACAGCATTTGTGTAGACAGTTATAGCTAGACAGCATTTGTAAGGTTAGACAGCATTTAAGTCTGAGCTTGTAAGTTTAGACGGCATTTATAAGTCAAGACAGCATTTGTAAGTTTAGACAGCATTTATAAGTCTAGACAGCATTTGTAAGTTTAGACAGTATTTGTAAGTTTAGACAGCATTTATAAGTCTAGACAGCATTTGTAAGTTTAGACAGCATTTATAAGTCTAGACAGCATTTGTAAGTTTAGACAGCATTTATAAGTCTAGACAGCATTTGTAAGTTTAGACAGCATTTGTAAGTTTAGACAGCATCAACACTGGACCTTTAAGGTGTCCGGTTGACAGGTCTAAAAAAAAACCCGGTGGCAAAAGGTCAAGGGCAGACTCACCTGGACTATCTGATCTCACACGCTTCATGCAATGACCGCTCTCTGACATTCCCACTTGGCCTGTCTGGTTTATCGGCCCTTGAATTGCTGGTCAAGATGGTTATCGTTATTATAACCATTGGTTTATCTGACCCGCTCCCTGATAGTCACTCTGTCTGACTGTCTTTCCCATGATCTATAGCCATCTTCTTCTTCTCCTTCGCCTCCTCCTCCTCCTCCTCCTTCTCTTCTTCTTCTTCTTCTTCTTCTTCTTCTTCTTCTTCTTCCTTCTTCTCCTCCTCCTCCTCCTCCTCCTCCTCCTCCTCCATCCTCCTCCTCATCATCATCATCATCATCATCATCATCGTCATCATCATCATCACCATCGTCATTAATACTATTCTTCTTCTTCTTCTTCTTCTTCTTCTTCTTCTTCTTCTTCTTCTTCTTCTTCTTCTCCTGTCTATTACAGCCATATCATTGTAGGTATCGTTTAACTCCTCTCATTCCTCTCATACTATCGTTGTTATTACTGTCACTACACTTGGCAGTTATCATTATTGTTAGTATTGTTATTGTATGATTGTTCTACGATCATCATTAGTAGTAGTAGTTGATGCTGTATTTTTTAATTAGTATTGATTATTATCATTAAATCAGTCATCAACATCATCGTTATCATCGACATCATCATCATCATTGCTGTTGTTGTTGTTGTTGCTGTTGTTATTGTAGTTGTTGTTGTTGCTGTTGTTGCTTTTTTTAACCAATACAACCCCTCCCTCCCCCCCCCCCCCCCCCCCTTCAGCCTCAATTCTATTCCCTAGCATTGGTGCAACCAGTTAACAAAATAACGGTCTGTTCTTTCTTCATGTTCATAGTCTTGAATGTTATTCGTCGTGCCTGAAGAAGACCACACTGTCGAAACGCGTTGTCTTGTTTTGCAGTTTGTTTATTCGTTCGTTTGGGCGCGCGGTAGTTCTCTCTTTGTTCTCGTGTCAGTTTCCGCCTGGTGTCACTCCCATCTGAAGTGATTAAGGTTTAACGTTGGGCGTGGTGCGGAGCACGGTTTTTGTCTAGAGAGCAGTTCCCACGAATAGGTCGGATAAGTTACTACTGTACTTTCTGCAGATGACCACCGCTCTTTCGCTGTAATACAGGTGGCACCTCATCATGTTTGTGGCTGCTTGAATTCTAACCGCTGTTAAAAATCAGTTTTACCTCTGTGCAAGCAGTAAACTTGTCTTTTCTTCATTAACCCAATCGAGTCCCAGCACAACAGGATATGATTCTTACTCAGCTCATACGGGAATTGCAAACCTTGAAGTAAAAACAAATACATCTTTTAAAAATAAAGCGACAGCTGTTGGCAAAGATATAAATTGAATATCAGCAGACAGAAAAGAAAAGGTTACATTCAATCTGATCTGATGGCACAAGACTTGAAAATGTTCGAGATACATGATTAGAAAAATGGTATCCTAGTCAGAAGAATACATGTGACAGGACATTCATGGCAAGTAGAAGTGTGGGAATGTCATTGAAAACACGACTCGATTGAGGTAACTGAAAAATGTTTGCTTCTTTTTTCTTTGTTTCTTTTTACTTCTTTTTTTCATTTCTTTTGTTTAAAAAAATGTTATAAATCTTTTTTTCTTGGCTGGGGAAAACGACACACGTACACACACACACACACATACACACACACACACACACACACACACACACACACACACACACACACACACACACACACACACACACACACACACACACACACACGTAAAGCAGGCAAAGGCGTGTCTCTACCTCTCCTCTCCCCATCCTATATGCACGCACATCAAACTCCACCAATTACCCCTTCATATCTCCTACCCAAATATACCATTACTCTACAATCAACATTACCATCAGCAGCAGATTCAACACCTTTACACACAAAGAAAAGGAAAAGAAGAGAAAGAAGAACATGCAACACGTTGGCATTTCACAATATAAGTCGTTTTACAAAAGTCCAAAGAGAGAAAGAAAGAAGGAGAACGAAAACAAGAAGAAACCAGGAAAGGAAAAAGAAAACAACTAAAGAACAAGAAGAAGAAGGATGAAGAAAAAAGAAAAAGAAACACCCGAAGGTGCTGGGGAGGACCCAGAGAAGCACTGTCTTCGCCTGCCCTTAGAGCAGTCCTGTACCACCCTTGGAGGCCTGCGCTGTGTTGACGATGGGTACAGGCACGCACAGGACACTCCATTAAGATATCAAGGGACATAACTGCTCCTGAACAGAGGTAAATTAGACTACAGGATGCAGCTCATAACAGCCTTAAAGTAGCATCCCCATGGGTGTACCAGCCCGTATTTCATGACTGCAGAGCCCACCGGCGAAAAACACCACCCTCCAGCTGCCGAGCACACCCCACAGACCCAACCACCCCTGCCCACGGACAGATGAAGACAGTGCCACTCCAGACACAGCCAAGCTTTCGCCATACGGTCTTATGTGCCCTCAAGAGAGAATCCAAAGTTGTAGTCTTTCCCACTGTCAACAGGACTTTCCCTGTGATCAGTGGGTCTTTCCTCACCGTCACTGGACCTTTCTCAAGGGTCAGCCTAGTTAAGGCAAAGAAGAAAAAGAAACACCCGAAGGTGCTGGGGAGGACCCAGAGAAGCACTGTCTTCGCCTGCCCTTAGAGCAGTCCTGTACCACCCTTGGAGGCCTGCGCTGTGTTGACGATGGGTAATGTTTATTTCCAAGCGTCTACACACATTGCGTAGAAAAACAATGATTGTTTAGAAGCTTGAATGGCAATATGAAGATGCTGATATATTTTATGATCAAATGAAGAGCGAGTCTGCGCTAACCATGAAAGTCAGAACGATTAGTCTGATTGATATTGATGTTGATATTGCATTAGATGTGTTTAATACCTGCGTAATGAATCACGTTGAATGAACAAAGAAACAAATGAAAATAGATGAGAGAGAAAAAAATGAGCAATGGTACGATTTGGAATGCATTTTAGCTAACAGAAAGGCTAGGAACTTTCTGAGGATTTTTCGAAAAACGAAGAACATTACAGACAATAACTTTTTTTCTTTTGCTGTCCCAACCTCTGCGCCACCTCAGCGGCAGTGCACCCACGCCGCTCATTCCGACACCCCGTCTACAGCCACAGCCCGGTCGGCCCCGCCGCAACCCTTCACCGGCAATCCACAGGAAGCAGTCAATGTCAAGTTGTCAAGAGGCAACCCACCGGAGGAGACACTTTACTGCTGCTGAGTCACTTCAGTGGTGTTCAGTGGCGCCTGTTCTGATCTAACATACGTAGGACACCACCTACTAAGCCCCCTACTGACGACAATAATTGCTTAGTCGCGGAGCCGGCGTGAGTGAGCTCTCCCTCCGGTGGGCGCCACCACGTCCGTCCAACGACAGCCCCCATGGACTCGCCGATGCCGGTGACCCCGACGGAACCAAACCAAGGCCACAGACGTAGAGAGGACATCGAAATTGAGGTCACTATGAGAGCAGGGCATGAAGGGCCACAGAATTTGAGACATTTTTTTTCATGCTGATCGATGAGAATGAGGATGATTAAGATGATGCGACGGAATTCCATTTCGGTCTGAGACTACACGACAGGGCTGCACTCTACGTTTCCTTTCATAATATATCCCGGCGTCAACCAGGCCCGAGAGATACAGGCACCTGCAGTGTTGGTCAGGAAATTTGAGCAACACTCTCAGAAACGCATCCATTAAGTGGATGGAACTCGACTGTGTGGTCACAGTCTTCCCAACTGAGTCCGCAGCAAACTCAACTCTGGGTAGGAGCCGGTCGGGGCAGAAAAACCCACATGACTCTGATGGGATTCGAACCCACGACCTCCCAGCCGGGAGTCCGCGATGCTAACCACTTCGCCATGGCGGCTGGTGACAATAACATTTATTGTAGAGCTCGAAAAGAATACAAACAGATGCTGCAAAGGAAAAGGAAAAAATATAGTTATATGTTATTGAACAATCTAGTAAAGCCAACAAATAATCAGCGTGAATTTTGGGAAAATATGCAAAATATATCAGTGAAGAAATGCCGTACATATAATGAAATGTCTGTTGATGACTGCCATCAGCATTTTACAGAATTATTGTAAAAATATGATGACGAAGAACGTTCCTTTAGTTTTGAAGAAGAACTTGTTATACAGAAAACAATATAGGTTTTTTAATCTCCTAATTTCAAAAGAGGAGGTATAATTAGCACTAAGAAAGCCGATGAACAGGAAATCAGCAGGGCCAGGTGGAATTATTGGCGAATTGTACAAACAAGGGGGTGGGGGTGGGACAATTTTTGGTGCAGTTCCTCGCAAGATTCTTTAATGCACGTTTTGGTCAAGGAATATTTCCTAAAAGATGGACAGAATCTACAATCTGCCATCATTTAAGAAGGGGTCGTTAACGTATCCAGGTAATTATAGGGACATAGCTTTGCGTTATGTAAGTAGTAAACGTTATAGTTCCATCATTAATTTTAGATTGCAAGTGTGGCTTCAACAGAATAATACCACACGTAAACACCAAGCTTGTTTTAAGAAAGTCTATTCCACTATTGATCAAATGTTCACTCTTTTAACAATAGTCCAAAAACAATGTTCTTGAAATCGTAAGTTGCCCGTAGCTTTTATAGATTTTGAAAGGGCTTTCCATTCTGTTTG
>CM031597.1:140468041-140495541 GCA_018398815.1 Conus ventricosus | reverse complement strand
TTCTGTGTGAACGATTTACACCCAATAAAGATTTTCTCCCTTTGATAATCAAATACTTGAATGGTGTTTATTTTTCTTTACGCTAGACTGACTCCCATCAAGGGCTCCCCTCCTTCCTTCCTTCCTTCTTACACACGCACGCGAAGGCGTGCGCGCGCGCACGCGCGCACACACACACACACACACACACACACACACACACACACACACAAATCAGGAAATATTTTGTAGATATAAATGTTCCCTCATGTAAAGACTACATACTGTTTAAGACGCTTTTGTCTGTCTCTGTCTCTGTCTCTGTGTCTCTGTCTCTCTGTCTCTGTCTGTCTGTCTGTCTGTCTGTCTGTCTGTCTGTCTGTCTCTCTCTCTCTCTCTCTCTCTCTCTCTCTCTCTCTCTCTCTCTCTCTCTCTCTCTCTCTCTCTCTCTCTCTCTTCAAACATTCAAGTCTTGGTTTTCCTGGAACATTTGTGTCTCTCTCTGTATTAGATTAATCTTCCAATACTGACTCCTTCCCTTGTTCACGCTAAATTGACCATGTAAGCATCCATCCCTCGGTTTCAACCCCCTACGTTCGAAGATTTATGGAACTCGTTAGTGCGCCATTCAACTGTGTTAAAACATAACAGGGATCATCAATTTCCTGGTCGGGTGAATGATCTTCACCTTTCTTTTGAGGAGAACGGGAGAGAGAGGTAGAGGGTGGGTAAGTCTACTAGAGAAAAAAAAAGTCTGCCATATACAGCAGCCGATAGTTTGAAGCAATCTCTCTCTCTCTCTCTCTCTCTCTCTCTCTCTCTCTCTCTCTCTCTCTCTCTCTCTCTCTCTCTCTCTGTCTGTCTGTCTGTCTCTGTGTCTGTCTGTCTGTGAATTGTGTGTCGCTGTTATCTGGCGGGTTTACTTTGAATTTCTTTTTGAAATATGTTTGATTTTCCGCCTACATTCACCTGACTTTGAAACTGATTAGTTGTTGGTGGACTCGCTGAATTTGCTAAGTGTTGTACAGTGAGATCGTCCCCTCTCCGCTCTCTGCCCCCTTCTCCCTGTCTGTCGCCCCTCTTTCTCTGCAAAGGGTCATTTGTGTTGTACAGTGAGATCGTCCCCTCTCCACTCTCTGCCCCCTTCTCCCTGTCTGTCGCCCCTCTTTCTCTGCAAAGGGTCATTTGTGTTGTACAGTGAGATCGTCCCCTCTCCACTCTCTGCCCCCTTCTCCCTGTCTGTCGCCCCTCTTTCTCTGCAAAGGGTCATTTGGATTTGTTTGGTTGTTTGATACAATGCTTTGACACCAGTTAAGAAGTAATGATCTTGGCACGTGAATTTGTGATAATAATAATAATAATAATAATAATAATAATAATAATAAATAATAATAATAATAATAATAATAATGAATACGTATATAGCGCCTATTCTCGGCTAGAGAGCAAGCTCTTAGCGCTTTACAATCCACACTCGTTTACACAACGGGCTGCCTACCTGGGTAGTGCCGACTGAAGAGCTGCCAGCTGGCGCTTCATTCAGTCGTTTCCCGTGCCATCCAGTCAATATCGCTCAATATCGTTCACTCAATTTCCTTACTTCCTCCATTCTTTCAATTTCTCACGCAGGGTGCATGCTATCAGTTGTGATCAGTTGCTTCGGGGGGGGGGAGGAGAGAGAGAGACAGACAGACAGACAGACAGACAGACAGACAGAAGACAGACAGACAGACAGACAGACAGAGACAGACTAACAGACAGACAGACAGACAGAGAGAAAGTACATTCAGTGATTTTAAATTTCTGTTCGTTTTATGTATTCCCAAGGTTCTTTATTTTCAGCCTTCCTTAGGGCGTGTTGCATAATCCAGTGAACGTCAAGTTAGAGAACGTCATATGTTCCAAGTGAACCAGGTCACTGTGCTGTTGACCCATCGCTGAGGTCATTGTGCTGTTGTCCCCTCGCTGAGGTCACTGTGCTGTTGTCCCATCGCTGAGGTCACTGTGCTGTTGTCCATCGCTGAGGTCACTGTGCTGTTGTCCCATCGCTGAGGTCACTGTGCTGTTGTCCCATCGCTGAGGTCACTGTGCTGTTGTCCCATCGCTGAGGTCACTGTGCTGATGTCCCATCGCTGAGGTCACTGTGCTGTTGTCCCATCGCTGAGGTCACTGTGCTGTTGTCCATCGCTGAGGTCACTGTGCTGTTGTCCCATCGCTGAGGTCACTGTGCTGTTGTCCCATCGCTGAGGTCACTGGGCTGATGTCCCATCGCTGACCACTCCGGTGGATGTTCAGCAACTACACTACGCTCCCTGTGTAGGGATACATGAACATGAGCTGGTGCCAGGCACTCCCATAATCCACCTTTTTAACCACCCTCTTTCACACCAACTCTTCATTCCAAAAGTCAAAATAAATGTACTCTTGCACTCTCTCTCTCTCTCTCTCTCTCTCTCTCTCTCTCTCTCTCTCTCTCTCTCTCTCTCTCTCTCTCTCTCTCTCTCTCTCTCACACACGCACACACACACACACACACACACACACACGCGCGCGCGCGCACTAGCACGCATGCACGCACGCACGCACACAGACACACACAGACACACAGACACACACAGTGTGTGTGTGTGTGTGTGTGTGTGTGTGTGTGTGTGTGTGTGTGTGTGTGTGTGTGTGTGTGTGTGTGTGTGTGTGTGTGCCTCTGTGTGTGTGTGTGTGTGTGTGTGTGTGTGTGTGTGTGTGTGTGTGTGTGTGCCTCTGTGTGTGTGTGTGTGTGTGTGTGTGTGTGTGTGTGTGTGTGTGTGTGTGTGTGTGTCTTTCTGTCCGTCTGTCTGTCTGTCTGTCAGTATGTATGTATGTGTGTTATTTGCTTGAATAATCGGGAATCCAAGGGGGCGTATATGGAAGTGTATCTGTGCAATTTCTGTCACAATTACTGCACCTGTGGGTCTGAGAACTGAACCACACAGTCCCAGATCTGACTACAACATCTCATGCTGGTATAACTTACAGTTCGAAGAATTCATATCGAATGCAAATGAACTCTTCCTTATATGCTATTATTCTTGTCTGAAATGAGACGTCTTCGTCAATTGTGTTCAATGCTCTGACTTTGCCACTTGTAACTCACCCTGAGCTAGTACGTATTCAGCGCTCATTCTCTGTCGTCAAAGTGACCTTGCATGGACTTGGCACATATACACAAGACCTTGCACTGTCTGTCGGCGATACTCTATACATCAGAGCTGTCTGTCGGCGATATTCTGCACATCAGAGCTGTCTGTTATCCAGACTCTATACATCAGAGCTGTCTGTCAACAACACTCTACACATCAGAGCTGTCTGTCGTCCAGACTCTATACATCAGAGCTGTCTGTCAACAATACTCTACACATCAGAGCTGTCTGTCATCCAGACTCTACACATCAGAGCTGTCTGTCAGCAATTACTCTACACATCAGAGCTGTCTGTTATCCAGACTCTATACATCAGAGCTGTCTGTCGACGATACTCTGCACATCAGAGCTGTCTGGTTATCCAGGACTCTATACATCAGAGCTGTCTGTAAACATACTCTACACATCAGAGCTGTCTGTTATCCAGACTCTATACATCAGAGCTGTCTGTCAACAATACCTTATGCATCAGAGCTGTCTGTCGGCGATACTCTTTACGTCAGAGCTGTCTGTCAACAGTGCTCTCCACATCAGAGCTGTCTGTCAACAATACTCTCCACATCAGAGCTGTCTGTCAACAATGCTTCCACATCAGAACTGTCTGTCAACAATACTCTCCACATCAGAGCTGTCTGTCAACAATACTTCTCACATCAGAGCTGTCTGTCAACAATGCTCTCCACTCAGAGCTGTCTGTTATCCAGACTCTATACATCAGAGCTGTCTGTCAACAATACTCTATGCATCAGAGCTGTCTGTCGGCGATACTCTTTTACGTCAGAGCTGTCTGTCAACAATACTCTATACATCAGAGCTGTCTGGTCAACAATACTCTCACATCAGAGCTGTCTGTAAACAATACTCTACACATCAGAGCTGACTGTCAACAATGCTCTACACACCAGAGCTGTCTGTCAACAATGCTCTACACATCAGAGCTGTCTGTCAACAATGCTCTACACACCGGAGCTGTCTGTCAACAATGCTCTACACACCGGAGCTGTCTGTCAACAATGCTCTACACATCAGAGCTGTCTGTCAACAATGCTCTACACATAAGAGCTGTCTGTCAACAATGCTTACACATCAGAACTGTCTGTCAACAATGCTCTAGACATCAGAGCTGTCTGTTATCCAGACTCTATACATCAGAGCTGTCTGTCAACAATGCTCCTACACATCAGAGCTGTCTGTTATCCAGACTCTATACATCAGAGCTGTCTGTCAACAATGCTCTCCACATCAGAGCTGTCTGTCAGCAATGCTCTACACATCAGAGCTGTCTGTCAACAATGCTCTCCACATCAGAGCTGTCTGTCAACAATGCTCTCCACATCAGAGCTGTCTGTCAACAATGCTCTACACGTCAGAGCTGTCTGTCAACAATGCTCTCCACAATCAGAGCTGTCTGTCAACATGCTCTACACGTCAGAGCTGTCTGTCAACAATGCTCAACACACCAGAGCTGTCTGTCAACAATGCTCTACACATCAGAGCTGTCTGTCAACAATGCTCTACATCAGAGCTGTCTGTCAACAATGCTCTACACATCAGAGCTGTCTGTCAACAATGCTCTACACATCAGAACTGTCTGTCAACAATGCTCTAGACATCAGAGCTGTCTGTTATCCAGACTCTATACATCAGAGCTGTCTGTCAACAATGCTCTACACATCAGAGCTGTCTGTCAACAATGCTCTCACATCAGAGCTGTCTGTCAACAATGCTCTCCACATCAGAGCTGTCTGTCAACAATGCTCTACACGTCAGAGCTGTCTGTCAACAATGCTCTCCACATCAGAGCTGTCTGTCAACAATGCTCTCCACATCAGAGCTGTCTGTCAACAATGCTCTACACGTCAGAGCTGTCTGTCAACAATGCTCTCCACATCAGAGCTGTCTGTCAACAATGCTCTACACGTCAGAGCTGTCTGTCAACAATGCTCAACACATCAGAGCTGTCTGTCAACAATGCTCTACACATCAGAGTTGTCTGTCAACAGTGCTCTACACTCAGGGCTGGTAAACAAAACCCCCAAACAAGCTGTCTGAGAACAATGCTCTAACATCAGGCTTCTGTCAAAATCCTACACATCAGAGCTGTCTTCAACAATCTCCCACACAGACGTTGTCAACAATGCCTACACACAAGCTGTGTGGTCTCTGGGGCCGTCTTGGAGCCCCAGGCAAAGGGACTGATGGTGACGGGCACGGTCCCTGCGGGAGAGGACCCGGGCAGGCGGGGGGGGGCGACCGAGGCCTGCCCGCGGACGTGCAGCACACGGGAGTCAGACGCCGCACACCGGGGGGGGCGGTAGGAGGGGGCGTCAGCACACCCTGAAGCCGTTCACCACCACCGACACCATGCGCAGCACCCGCGGGCCACAGCTCGGCGATCAAGCCCAGGGCCCAGAAAAGGGCCGGGTGAGGGGACGGCGGATGCCGACGTTGAGGTTCCGGGCCAGGGGGGGGGAAGGGCGGGCCGCCGCTCGGAGGCCCCGGGGTGCTTCTGTGGCGTTTTGCCAGCCACACCCACCTCCATCGGGACTTCCGTCTTGGTGATGGCCTGCACGGCTCGGAGAAAAAAGAACAGGTTGACGAGGACCACGACGCCTAGAGGAGCCGCGAAGGTGGCGCCCACCAGGAGAGGCGAGGACAAGTAGCACAGCGGCCCCCGTAGCCGATCTGGCGTCCTTCGGAAAGGAAGATGACGGTGGAGACTGTGGCCCCGATCATGACCAGCGGAACGCCTTGGGCGAACACTCCGTAGGCCAGAACGGTGCGCGTGCAGCACCTGACCCGGCCGGAGCTCGTGCTGGTGGCCCGGCTGCACGTGATGACGCGGTACATGTGAAAGGAGCTGACGTTCATCCACAGCACGGAGGTCAGCCAGAAGTAGTGGACCAGCATGCCCAGCACGATGCAGCCTTCCCTCAGCTCCGGCCAGCTCACCCCGAACTGCAGCAAGGCCTGGGCCACGAAGAGGTTGCAGCACAGTGCCAGCGTGTTCTGCCCGGGAACGGAACGCAGACTCCTGAAGAGGCTGTAGGTGACGATCGTTGCAGTCAGGCAGACGAGCGAAAGGGACACGCACATCAGAGACAGATACTGTTCCACCAGAACCCACAAAGACTTCTCCAGAGAACCGGATGTGTGCGGAGGGGATTGGGTAGTGGGTAGTAGCATCTCCCCGTATTTTTCTTCGAATAAATGGCTGCATATTTTCAGGTTGCCGTATGTGTCCACTTCAATGTCAGACAGTCGAACGGTTTGTGTGGAATTCAGCAACGTCAAACTGGTGACGGGTTTGGTTTCTTCTTCAAAAGCGCTTAGCTGATCGATCGAGTATTCATGTGGACCGAAATTCACGAATGGGCAAACGAGAAAGGGGGCTACAGTCATGGACACGAAGTTCTGCTTTTCTAGCAATTCTTGGTAACCTGTGTGTGTCACACTCTTCCTGAAGACTATTGGAAAACGATCACTTTTGTTTCTCTGATTCATCAAATTGTTCATAACGTAATTCTCACGATTTTCACGATTCGGAACAAGGCGCGCGTAAGTATCACCGCATACCACGTGCCACTCGTCTTCCGTCACGCGCAGAGCCAACTGTTCTACGTCATTCCTGTCTGTGTTCGTTGTCACAAAGAAGTCGAACCAAATCAAAACCCGACCTAACTGAAATTCTCTCGCCTCCGCAGTCACATTGTTCAGACTCTCGCTCGGGTCAGCCGACAGTCCAGCTGAATCGTCAAAATACAGATCGTCGACGCTGTCATGTGACGCGTCAAGTGACGTCAGCACGGCTTGTTCATCAGCTGACAGAATCCACCCAGTCAAGTTGTAGGCTTTGCTGTGCAGCTCCGACGCTTTTTGCGTCACGCCAGCTTTGACCAACTCTTCCAGCGAGCACGGTGACCATACAGACTTCAACGCCACATCTCCTGTGACGTCAGCAGTGTGACGCACGAAGAGGTGGAGGAGAAGGGTGAGGGTGTAGTGCTGTCCTCGAGAGCGGCCAATGACGGGGTGACACGTGTTTCCCTTCAGACGTTTTCCTGCAGCACAGTTCAGTGCCAGACATCTTTCCTGCAGACAAAGAAACAGTTCCGGATGGTTCTGTTTGCATACACGTCTTCCGTCTGTGTTGGAAGCGTGTTGTTTCACTGTCTACTCTTCACTTGCATTCATCTGTCTCAGTTGCCGGCTACCTGCACCTAGCTATCTGTTCTTTACACACACACACACACACACACACACACACACACACACACACACACACACACACACACACACACACACACACATACACACACACATGTGGAAATATGTGCTAAGATGAATAAAAACATAAATAAATAAATAAATAAAATATAGACATATCAAAGTGAAATAGAGGAGAGAGATGGGCATGGACTGGATCTCTGATCTCTGTGAGAGCAGCATGTAATGTTCTGAATGCTGAGGACGGCGTGATAGTTGGTGACGAACGTGGACATCAAGAAGTCCTTGCATCATTGTTCTTGGTGCCTGTCAAATTGCATCATTGTTCTTGTTGCCTGTCAAACAGCGATTTAAAGAATTGATCACTCAGGCTTCACCCTCCTCATCCTCAACGTTTGAAGCACCGTCATCATCACATTCTGTACCCGTCACCAAAACGGCGGTTATCATAAGCTTCTCTGTGTGCACTCTCATGACGTCATCATCATCATCACTGTCGACATTGTCGGCGTTGCGTTTGTCGTCGCTGTCTTCAGCACGATTATCGTCATCAGCAGCCACACCAGCACAATGTGTAATGTTTTCCTCCTTCCTTTCTTGCTTTTCTTACCTCCTCCCTTTCTTGCCTTTCTCTCTTCCTGCCTTCGTTTCTTGTCTTTCTCTCTTCCTGCCTTCCTTTCTTGTCTTTCTCTCTTTAATATTTCTTTTCTTGCCTTTCTCTCTTCCTGCCTTCCTTTCTTGTCTTTCTCTCTTCCTGCCTTCGTTTCTTGCCTTTCTCTCTTCCTGCCTTCGTTTCTTGCCTTTCTCTCTTCCTGCCTTCGTTTCTTGCCTTTCTCTCTTCCTGCCTTCCTTTCTTGTCTTTCTCTCTTTAATATTTCTTTTCTTGCCTTTCTCTCTTTCTCTCTTTCTTCTTTCCTTTTTTGTCTTTCTCTCTTTCTCCCTTCCTTTTTCGTCTTTCTCTCTTTTTTCCTTTCTTGCCTTACTCTCTTTCCTTTTTCCTATTTTGTCTTTCTCTCTTTCTCTCTTCCTTTTTTGTCTTTCTCTCTTTCTCCCCTCCTTTCTTGCCTTTCTCTCTTTCATCTTTTCTTTCTTGATTTTCTCTCTTTCTCTCTTCCTTTCTTTCCTTCTTTCTTCTCCCCCCCCCCCTCCCCTTCTTTTCTTGTCTTTCTCTCTGTTTCCTTTTTGGTCAGCCGTTCTGTTATTTTAGAGTACCCACTGACTCACTCACCTCACCACACCTCACTCACTCACCTCACTACACATGACTCACTCACCTGACAACACCTAACTCATTCACCTAACCAACGTAAGTCAACCACATAACTACATGTAACTCATTCAGATGACCACAAATAACTCACACACACCACCACACATAACTCATTCACATCACCACACATAACTCACTCTCTTCACCACACATAACTCACTCTCTTCACCACACATAACTCACTCTCTTCACCACACATAACTCACTCACACAACAACACATAACTCACTCACTTCACCACACATAACTCACTCGCACAACCACACATAACTCACTCATTTCACCACACATAACTCACTCATTTCACCACACATAACTCACTCATTTCACCACACATAACTCACTCACCTCACCACACATAACTAACTCACCTCACCTCACGTAACTTGGTCACCTCACCACACATAACTCAATCACTTCACCACATATAAGTCACTCACACCATCACACATAACTCATTCACCTCACCACACATAACTAACTCATTTCACCACACATAACTCACTCACCTCACCTCACGTAATTCACTCACCTCAATCGGAGTCATATTCATCTCACCAAATGGAACTCATTCATCTCACTAAATCAGACTCGTTCATCTCACCAAATGGAACTCATTCATCTTACTAAGTGGGAGTCGTTCATCTCACTAAATCGGACTCACTCACCTCACTAAACCGAACTCATTCATCTCATAAAATGGGACTCACTCATCTCCCCGAATGGGACTCATTTATTTCACTCAATGGGACTTGTTCATCTAACTAAATCGGATTCATCCATGTCACTAAATCAAACTCATTCATTTCAATAAATCAAACTACATCATCTCACTAAATCAAACTACGTCATCTCACTAAATCAAAGTAATGTATGCCACTAAATCAATCTCGTTCATCTCACTAAATGGAACTCGTTTATCTCATTCAATCGGACTCCTTCATTTCACTAAATCGGATACGTTAATCTCACTAAACCGGCTTATATTCATCTCACTATATGGGATTCACTCACCTCACCAAACCGTACTCACTGACTACACTAAAGCGGACTCGCTTACCTCACCAAACCGTACTCACTCACCATACTAAAGCAGACTCACTCACCTCACCAAACCGTACTCACTGACCACACTAAAGCGGACTCACTCACCTCACCAAACCGTACTCACTGACCACACTAAAGCGGACTCTTTCATCTTACCAAACCGGATTCACTGACCACACTAAAGCGGACTCTCTCATCTCACCAAACCGGATTCACTCACCACACTAAAGCGGACTCTTTCATCTCACCAAACCGGATTCACTCAACACACTAAAGCGGACTCTTTCATCTCACCAAACCGGATTCACTCAACACACTAAAGCGGACTCTTTCATCTCACCAAACCGGATTCACTTACCACACTAAAGCGGACTCTTTCATCTCACCAAACCGGATTCACTTACCACACTAAAGCGGACTCACCTCACCAAACCGGATTCACTGACCACACTAAAGCGGACTCACCTCACCAAATCGGATTCACTGACCACACTAAAGCGGACTCTTTCATCTCACCAAACCGGATTCACTCACCACACTAACGCGGACTCTCTCATCTCACCAAACCGGATTCACTCACCACACTAAAGCGGACTGACTCACCTCACCAAACCGGATTCACTCACCACACTAAAGCAGACTGACTCACCTCACCAAACTGGATTCACTCACCACACCAAAGCGGACTCAGCTCACCAAACCGTACTCACTGACCACACTAAAGCGGACTCGCTTACCTCACCAAAGCTGCGCACAATGAAGCCGTGGCAGTCGTTCCGGAGCCCCCCTCCTCCACCTCTGCCCCCATCCCCTCCCTCCTCCAAGCCACCCCCAGACCAAGGAGTGCGGAACCGAAGGAGGACGGAGAGGGGGGCACCAGCACCGCGGAAGACCCCAGCGGAGAGGTCCTGAGCCGCATCATGCAGGCACTGCTCCGTGGGCACATCAGGGGAGGCTGCAGGACACACACGGCAAGGATTCAGACAGAGCGCGACGAGGCGATATCACCTGTCACCTGTCACCCATCACCTATCACCTATTACCATTCACCCATCACTTATCACCTATCACCTATTACCCATCACCTATCACCCATCACCTCTCATCTCTCACCTGTCACTTATCACCTATTACCCATCACCTATCACCCGTCACCTATCACCCGTCACCTATCACATGTTACCCATCACCTATTACCCATCACCTATTACCAATCACCCATCACCATCACCTATTACCCATCACCCATCACCTATCACCCGTCACCTATCATCTATCACGTGTTACCCATCAGCTATTACTCATCACCTATTACCCATCACCCGTCATCTCTCATCTCTCACCTGTCACCTATCACCTATTACCCATCACCTATCACCCATCACCCATCACATATCACAGATCACCCGTCACCTATCACCCATAACCCGTCACCTATCAACTGTCACCTATTACCCATCACCTATTACCCATCACCTATTACCCATCACCTATCACCTATCATCTATCACCCATCACCTGTCACCTGTCGGCAATCACCTATTACCCATTACCCATTTCCCATCACCCATCAGCTGTCACGTATTACCTATTACATATTACCCATCACCTATCATCTACCGCCCGTCATCTGTCGCCTATCCCCTATCCCGGAGTCTTGAAGACCGTTGGGGCGCCACAGAAGACTTGGCAACAGAGGCAACATACTGCAGATAAACTGCAGGACCAGTCAGCACACTGGGCACAAACAGTTGGGTCAGGTCAACACGATGGAGGAGGAACGCAGTGTAAGTCAGAATACTGAAGACACAATCAGAACGCCTGGAGAAACGGTGGGGGTGATCAGGATGTTGGAGATAAACTGAGAAAGGCTGTTATGGTGAAAATAGTCAGAATGTTGGAAATAGACTGAAGGAAGTGGGCATGTTTGTAATAGTCAGAATGTTGGGAATATACTGAGGGAAGTGGGCATGTTTGTAATAGTCAGAATGTTGGGAATACACTGAAGGAAGTGGGAATGTTTGTAATAGTCAGAATGTTGGGAATATACTGAGGGAAGTGGGAATGTTTGTAATAGTCAGAATGTTGGGAATATACTGAGGGAAGTGGGAATGTTTGTAATAGTCAGAATGTTGGGAATAAACTGAGGGACGGTCGTTGTGCTGAAAATAGTCAGAATGTTGGAAATCAATCGGGGTACGGTCGTCATACTTAAGATCGTCAAATTTATTGGAAATAAACTGGGGGATGGTCGTTATGCTGAAAATAGTCAGAATGTTGAAATAAACTGGGAAAAGTCGTTATGCTGAAAATAGTCAGAATGTTGGTGTCACGACCGACCCCTGGAGGTCTGCCCTGACAGGATCGGTCTAGGTGGGAGTGAAGGGAGTGACTGACCTCACACGCTCCGCAAGAGACCACACAATAAAGATTACGATACAACCCCCCATTTATTCACACCAGCAAAATAAACATTCCAACACACGCACCATGCACGATCACAATAAAGCACTCCAACGCACACAACATGCACAATCACGATCAAGCACTCCAACGCACACAACATGCACAATCACGATCAAGCACTCCCGCACCCACAACATGCACGATTACAAATAAGTATTTCGCCATACGACGCACATGATCACACTTACAGCATTCCAGCACATATGACAAATACACAATTATAAGGAAATATTTCCAGCATTGACCCTTCCTAACACCATGGAGTGCGTGCACACCCCTGCCCCTGTCGAGTCTGCTGGGAGCACCCTGTCGCACTAGGTGCTCCGAGCCGGGTTGGTTCTCGCAGGGAGTCGCTCAAAGCCGACACCCTCGACTTCCAAGCGGGCAGTGAAGAGCGTGTCCCGGGGGGGGGGGGGGGACGTAGCCGTTACTGGAGGTCCTGGACGGGGGTCCAGGCCGGCCAGTCAAGACGGCGGGCGTCTCTACCAGCCCTCGGTCCCGACCAAGGCGTGGCCTCGATCAGCGGGTGGCACCATCCCGTCCGTGGTCTCAACCAGAACGTGGCCTCGACCAGTACGTGGCACCATCCAGATCGTGCTCCAGGTGAAGCCCCCGGGAGGGGGAGGACGTAGCTGGGAGGAGAGTCGAAGAGGAGGGAAAGAAGAAGGAAGGAGGAAGGAAGAAGGGTACGGGAAAACCCTGCCGTCAGTACCGTCTGACCATTGCTGTCAAGTCTTAGCCACTCGCATGATGGGCGAGGGGAAGTGTATTCAACGCACACAGTAAATCCATTGAATCAAGTCTTCTCACACGATGCAGGTAAAAGACTGCATTAAATCAACAGGTTATAAAACAAATATGAATTATCTCCACCCTTCTCTCACTCACGCTTAACGTTTTCCTTCCTTAGGAAATAAATCAACACAGCGACCATCGCTTAATAACTGCCACCACATTTGCAAATAATAATTCAATGGCACAACTGTCACATTTTATAAACACATTTCAAAATAACACAAATCTCCAACCACGCATCCGAACGACAAATCATGCGCACGCACGCTCGTGAACATAAAACTCGCTCTCCTTGCACACACAAACAGACGGTGGCCGAAGGATAAAAGTCCGGCGAATGTGACAGGGGGGACGAGCGAGACCAAGCAAGTTCAAACCCTGAATCACCAGGTTCTCTCCCTTCCCCACCGACTACCGCATCACCAGATACATAAACAGGAGAAAGAATTTTGGAAATAATTTAGAATGGCCAGGTTAAAGATGGAATTAACCAGAGAAAAGGTCTCACACAATATTTCTCTTACAATTTCGAAAACAAAAGAAAATTGCGCAAAAGCAAAAGACTAAGCCGGCTAACAACAACAAATAAAAACAAACAGACCACGAACTGATGCTTACCAGCTACCCGTGGGTGACCCGAAGAGGCGGGTCAAAGGACTCTCTCTACCCTCTGTCCAGTCGAGAGGACAGAGGCGAAGATGCGGAAATAGAAGAAATGATGTCCCTCTCCTACAGGCCGACTGCAGGAATTGAAAGTACTGACTGTACTCTCGATGATAAGGTAAAGAACCCGGACTGGAGCAGGCGCCCCCAAAGACATCTTCCGCTCGAGTGAAGAGCTAATCACCCTCAGCAATGGCGGCCGACATGCCATGCTGCGTCACAGAGTGAGCATACTTCAAACTAAAAGGAACGAAGCACGTGCGACAGGTAAAAAGACAGACGAGAGGCCGATAGACAGAAAGTTCGAGAGAAAGGTACCGGCCACCCGTGAACTTGCAGGATGAATAGCACGGGCGTGGAATTAGAGAGAGAGAGAGAGAAAGCAAACCGAAGTTGAGCTGAACCACACCAAGGTGCAACTGCACCACAAGCCACCCTAAGGGACGGATACACGACAACAGCAACGACAATAAACAAACGAATAATTCCGCCACCCTAGGTGGGTCGAACGTCGTAGGCCTCGTGACAAACTCGTGACAAACCCCCTTCTAAAAGCATCTGTTTCTCTGAGATACAGTGCTCCTTTGAACCTTGTCGCATGTGCAACTTCACAACAATGGGACCGAACCCAACTCTCTGTGATCGACAGAGTACGATGAATCCAATACAAACATTCCACGATAGAATCACACGGGAAATACATAATACTACATTTATCAAACCACTAAGCAAACCTTCCAACCATGAAAGTAACAATCCAAAACCATTGGTGATTCACTACCGTTAACCTCACTGAAGTGACAACTGTCACTACACCTGATACAGAGACCAAAAAGGGTATAACCCTGGTTGAGGGGAGGTGTCCCTCTGACTGATTTTCCAATATGCTAACTACGGAGCTCGGCTAAGATAGTCAGCATCCGTATTACAGGAACCCTTGATATGACGGAAAGTGAACGCATGACTCTGCAGCTCCACTGCCTAACTCATGAGTCGACGACTGACTGGCCGGATCCGGTCCAGCACTGGAGAGGATGATGATCGCTCTCCAGTACAAACTTCCGGCCGTACTTCTTCTTGGGCACGCCAGTGCGCGTCCAAATCTGCCTGAGAGATTTAGCAACAGTAGGGGCATCGATAGTCCTAAGCGGGACAGCCTCTGGGTATCGACTCGCAGATTCTACCACTACCGAAGTGTAGCGGTGACCGCGATCGGATGGAGGATTAATGGGTCCCACCAGGTCAACCCCAACCTTGCTGAATGCCTCCCCAACCCGTGGCACTGACCCTAGGGGAACACGCTTCAAGCGCCCTTAGGCGTTGTCCGTTGGCAGGTATCGCAACTGCGGCAGTACTGCCTAACCTGTGAGTTCATCCCTGGCCAAAAGAAGTCTTGTCCTACTCGCTCGAGAGTCCGCTTGGAGCCCATATGACCTGCCATGGGGGAATCGTGGGCCTGCCGGAGAACAGACTCTCTCAAGCTTTGGGGAACAACAAGCTGTTTGGCCACACGATCTGCCTGAGTGGAAACCCTAAAGAGGATCCCCTTGTGGAGCTTGAAGCTCACCTTGGCGTGTCGGGCAGACTGAGCGGGACGATCCACCAGTTGTCGCAGGCGTTGGACATCCAAGTCCCTGGCCTGAAGACGGATAATGCTAGCAGGATTGGCCCTTGCCAGAACCTCGTTAGAGATCGGCTGAAGAACGGGACGCAATTCCTGTGCCTGCTTCTTAGCTTTGGCGCGTGTGGTGACTCCCACACACGCCTGTACGGGCAGATCCGTAGACACGGACTGACTGCGTCCGTCTGCGAAGGTGATAGTATTCCCTATGATAAGGGAATACAGAGGTCGCTCCACCGCGATGGCCCATACTTCGCCACAGAAGTAGGGGTGGAGATAGAAACGAGTACTGAAGGACGGGTGGAGGTAAAACCAGCCTCCAACCCGCACACCTCGTAACTGGCGCCCCGCCGGGCCTTAGAGGAAACCAAATCCTTATCAACAAAGAGCGTTGATGCTCCCGAATCCCTGATGGTGTCGACCAAGGAGGAACCCACAACAGAGAGAAACACTGGGCACTCTGAATCACCAGAAGCTGGGATGGAACCCACGTTAGCTGAGGCACGAGGACGTTGGAAAGGACCAGCCCCACGACCACCAGCGGCTTTAGGACAATCTTTCCTAATGTGGCCAGGACGACCACAAAGAAAACACAGTCGGGGCGCTGAAATCCCCGATGAACTGCCTCCCTTGTTCCCCCACTAGCAGTTGTGGGCACCTTATTGCTACCAAATCCTGTGGAGGGCTTCCTCTCCGTATCTGGGCGATGCCCATAAGCCCTGCGAGCTTCAGCAAACCCCTCAGCTGTGTGAATCGCAGCCGCGAAATCCTGAGGTGCTGTCTCGCCTATCCGGATCCTCAACTCTGGGACACAGTGTTGGTGAGCTGTTCAATGAGGATCAGATCCTCCAGCTCCAACTTAGCTAACTGACGCAGTACCCTAGCGTCTTGCGCAGCCTATCACCAAACTGCACGAAGGTCTCATCATTATTCTTCTTCATGGACCTAAACTTCCTCCTGTAGGTCTCGGGGGTAAGGTGGAAACGCTTACGCAGAGCCAACTGCATGTCTGCATAAGACGCGCCTTCATTTAGAGTGAGCACACACTCCCTTGCAGCACCAGATAATCCAGAAAAAAGGTGCATAGCCTTTTGTTCCTCAGACAATTGGTATGACAAGCAACCTTGTCAAAATGCTCTAAGAACATGTCAATGTCCTCACTAGGTCTGAACTCTGGAAGCTTTAACTTTGGGCCTCTAACTCTATCACCTGCCTGGTGATTAACCCCTGGTTTACAGAAGCGGGAGGCCGCGAAAGAAGTTGTTCCATCTCCTCCCTACGCAGAGCCTCCATCCTGTCTAGTTCTTCCCTACGGAGGGCAGCCTCCTCCCTACGCTGATCAGCCTCTTCCCTACGCTGATCCTCCTGTCTGGCAGCCTCCTCTCTACGCTGAGCAGCCTCCTCTCTACGCTGAGCCTCCTGTCTAGCAGCCTCCTCCCTACGCTGAGCCTCCTGCTTAGCAGCCTCCTCCCTACGCTGAGCCTCCTGCTTAGCAGCCTCCTCTCTACGCTGAATAGCCTCTTCCTTATGCATAATTTCCTGTCTGTCAGTCTCCTCTCTGCGCAGAGCCTCCTGCCTAGCAGCCTCCTCTCTACGTTGATCCAACTCTTCCCAACGGAGCCTTGCCTCTTCCCTACGTTCTTCCCTACGCAGGGCTTCCTGCCTAGCAGCCTCTTCACTACGCTGCCGCTCCAGAAACAGAAGGACAGAGGTGATATCCTGAGCGGGGTTCACCACTCCCGACCCGGAGGATGATCCGTCTGACCCGTCCCTTGGGTCTCGACTTTCCCATAAGGAGAGTCTTCTGGGGCATGCCCCTTACGAGGGGAAGCCTGGAGAGGAGAAGGTTTCGGTCTCTGCGACTCAACAGAAGCCCACAGTTGCTTCGCTATACTCTGACGCTTCCGAGCGGAAGTGCCAGTCGGGTCTCGACAGGGAGACCCCCCAGCGAAGAGGTAGTAAAAGTACTCACTGGACTACCTGCTACAGCACTGGAATAGGTAGAAGTTACTGTAGTCGAAGTACTGGTACTAATAGTAGGGACTACAGTAACATTTTGAATACCCTTCTTCTTCGACGCCCGCGTCGCCATATACCACCAGCGCCGGACGTCGCCATGACAACAATATCCTACAGTTTTCCAAATACAGGGGAAAAACAATTCCACTAGAGAAAAAAAAAAAAACAAATATTTTAGGGGCGTGTGTATATGTGTGTATGTGTGTGTGTGCGTGTGTACGGACAAGTTCCGGCTGCTCCCACTCTGGCAACACCGCGCTCTACAGCACGAGCAACAGTGCGGTGGGGCTCACCGAAAAAAAAAAAAAAAAAAAACTATGTCCGGCTGCCCCCACTCTGGCAACACCGCGCTCTACAGCACGAGCAACAGTGCGGTGGGGCTGGCCGGAAAAAAAAACAAAACAAAAACTAGCAGACGGAATCCGAGAGAGGAAAAAAAAAAAAAACACTAGCGTCCGATGCAACCCCCTGTACTCAACAACCCGGGAGAGAAAAAAAAAACAAGAACTGGCTAAATACAAAACAGGAATGGAAGACTGAGCGGCAACAGAAGGGCAAGACTTACGGCCGTACCTGCGTGAGGTACCCGGCGGAAGGAGGTCCGGAAGCGGTCGACTCCTCCTGGTCTCAACTCGACCCCCGAGTCACGCCGGATGTTCCCTCAGGCCACCAAAAAGACTCCCTTCACTCTAGAGTCACCCAGCCAACCACCCACGATCAAACACGACAAACTGACTAAACATATACAAAACAGACAAAACTAAACAGGTACTCTGCGAAACGAGAGAGAGACAGCCAGAGCCCTTCACATCCCGGACGAGCCCCACAATTGTCACGACCGACCCCTGGAGGTCTGCCCTGACAGATCGGTCTAGGTGGGAGTGAAGGGATGACTGACCTCACACGCTCCGCAAGAGACCACACAATAAAGATTACGATACAACCCCCCATTTATTCACACCAGCAAAATAAACATTCCAACACACGCACCATGCACGATCACAATAAAGCACTCCAACGCACACAACATGCACAATCACGATCAAGCACTCCAACGCACACAACATGCACAATCACGATCAAGCACTCCCGCACCCACAACATGCACGATTACAAATAAGTATTTCGCCATACGACGCACATGATCACACTTACAGCATTCCAGCACATATGACAAATACACAATTATAAGGAAATATTTCCAGCATTGACCCTTCCTAACACCATGGAGTGCGTGCACACCCCTGCCCCTGTCGAGTCTGCTGGGAGCACCCTGTCGCACTAGGTGCTCCGAGCCGGGTTGGTTCTCGCAGGGAGTCGCTCAAGCCGACACCCTCGACTTCCAAGCGGGCAGTGAAGAGCGTGTCCCGGGGGGGGGGGGACGTAGCCGTTACTGGAGGTCCTGGACGGGGGTCCAGGCCGGCCAGTCAAGACGGGGGGCGTCTCTACCAGCCCTCGGTCCCGACCAAGGCGTGGCCTCGATCAGCGGGTGGCACCATCCCGTCCGTGGTCTCAACCAGAACGTGGCCTCGACCAGTACGTGGCACCATCCAGATCGTGCTCCAGGTGAAGCCCCCGGGAGGGGGGAGGACGTAGCTGGGAGGAGAGTCGAAGAGGAGGGAAAGAAGAAGGAAGGAGGAAGGAAGAAGGGTACTGGAACCCTGCCGTCAGTACCGTCTGACCATTGCTGTCAAGTCTTAGCCACTCGCATGATGGGCGAGGGGAAGTGTATTCAACGCACACAGTAAATCCATTGAATCAAGTCTTCTCACACGATGCAGGTAAAAGACTGCATTAAATCAACAGGTTATAAAACAAATATGAATTATCTCCACCTTCTCTCACTCACGCTTAACGTTTTCCTTCCTTAGGAAATAAATCAACACAGCGACCATCGCTTAATAACTGCCACCACATTTGCAAATAATAATTCAATGGCACAACTGTCACATTTTATAAACACATTTCAAAATAACACAAATCTCCAACCACGCATCCGAACGACAAATCATGCGCACGCACGCTCGTGAACATAAAACTCGCTCTCCTTGCACACACAAACAGACGGTGGCCGAAGGATAAAAGTCCGGCGAATGTGACAGGGGCGGACGAGCGAGACCAAGCAAGTTCAAACCCTGAATCACCAGGTTCTCTCCCTTCCCCACCGACTACCGCATCACCAGATACATAAACAGAGAAAGAATTTTGGAAATAATTTAGAATGGCCAGGTTAAAGATGGAATTAACCAGAGAAAAGGTCTCACACAATATTTCTCTTACAATTTCGAAAACAAAAGAAAATTGCGCAAAAGCAAAGACTAAGCCGGCTAACAAAAACAAATCAAAACAAACAGACCACGAAACTGATGCTTACCAGCTACCCGTGGGTGACCCCGAAGAGCGGGTCAAAGGACTCTCTCTACCCTCTGTCCAGTCGAGAGGACAGAGGCGAAGATGCGGAAATAGAAGAAATGATGTCCCTCTCCTACAGGCCGACTGCAGGAATTGAAAGTACTGACTGTACTCTCGATGATAAGGTAAAGAACCCGGACTGGAGCAGGCGCCCCCAAAGACATCTTCCGCTCGAGTGAAGAGCTAACCACCCTCAGCAATGGCGGCCGACATGCCATGCTGCGTCACAGAGTGAGCATACTTCAAACTAAAAGGAACGAAGCACGTGCGACAGGTAAAAAAGACAGACGAGAGGCCGATAGACAGAAAGTTCGAGAGAAAGGTACCGGCCACCCGTGAACTTGCAGATGAATAGCACGGGCGGTGGAATTAGAGAGAGAGAGAGAGAAAGCAAACCGAAGTTGAGCTGAACCACACCAAGGTGCAACTGCACCACAAGCCACCCTAAGGGACGGATACACGACAACAGCAACGACAATAAACAAACGAATAATTCCGCCACCCCAGTGGGTCGAACGTCGTAGGCCTCGTGACAAACTCGTGACAGTTGGAAATAAACTGGGAAAAGTCGTTTTGCTGAAAATAGTCAGAATGTTGGAAATAGACTAAGTGAAGGTCGTTATACTTAGAACAGTCAGAATGTTTGGAAAAAAGTGAGGGGTGGTCGTTGTGCTTCACATAGTCACAACAGGAATATTCAAAACGTGTTTTCTCACGGCCCCTTCCCATACACGTCTACACTTTGTGCATCACTCGTACGTGGAACGCACTTTTGAACATGCATGTGAAAACAGTTACAGCCTGAACTGCCATACAAATACAAGATGCACGTTTATCTGAAGAAGCTGGAACGAACAAAAATTAATGTCATACATACAGTATGCGAACACACACACACACACACACACACACACACACACACACACACACACACACACACACACACAGAGGGAGAGAGAGAGAGGGAGAGAGAGAGATAGAGAGAGAGAAAGAGACAGAGACAGAGAGACAGACAGAGAGAGAGAGAGAGAGAGAGAGAGAGAGAGAGAGAGAGAGAGAGAGAGAGAGAGAGAGAGAGAGAGAGAGAGAGAGAGAGAGAGAGAGAGAGGAGGGAGAGTAAGTGAGCGAGTGAGTGAGTGAGTGAGTGAGAGAGAGACAGACAGACAGATTACATCAAGCAATATATGATTCGTATGGTCTTTTCATCGCTCGAGGAAAATACATCGTGAAATGTAAGCCAGTTTAGATGTTGACAAAACTATGCTGTCAGAAGATTCTTTCTTATGGCCTGGAAAAAATGCAATTGACAAAATAATGGGATTAATCGCCCATTTCAATGTAATTAGGTTTTTCATATATTCCAGGATTTCTAGAAGTATTATGGAATCTCAATCTATTGACAAACAGTACATTAATTTGTTGTTCTAACTTGAGCAAGGATGTAGGAATATATACAAATATTGTTCTTGGACAAAATCTCTTTTAAATATCCGGACGTTCATACATGACCTATTTACATCTTGATAAATTTCAGAGTAATAAATCTGCTTGGGCTGATCAGACATCGTTATTTCAAACCTAGCGGGGTTACATCAAAAGAGTCCCAGTGAAACTAAAATTCGCCCATGATGTCAATTGCATCCGAAGATTTCTATGTAAAATAGGTAGATAGACAGCCAGTGACATAGCAACTTCTAAACAATACTAGAGAGTTTCTTTCTGTTAATCTTATAGCGAAACTGTCGTAAAAATTGAGCAGTTTGAAGCAGAACGAACTTCAGGGGAAGAATTATCATTTTGGAGATAGAAAAATGGGAAAAAAGTCAGTACATCCAGGACAGACAAAAATCAGCATCTTGGAGACTGAAAATCAATGAGAAAAACGAACATGTTGAAAATAGATAAATTATTTTGGAAGTCAGTATTTGTAAGATAAACTGTGGGAAAATCCAGCATGCTTGAAAGAAACTATTGCAGAAGTTAGCATCTTGGAAACATAGAAACTATGGTAAGACGTCAGCATTTTGGAGGTAAACTACGTGCAAACAACAACATCAATATACTGGAAACTATCTGTGGGGAAATTCTATATGCTGAAAAAGGAAAAACTGGGAAAAATCAGCATGGTAAAGATAAAACGTTTGGGAAATTCCTCATATCAGAGATCAACCGTGGAGAAAATATACATTTTTGGACAAACAGAAACTGTGAAGAAAGGTCGTGTTCTGAAGTAAACTGTTGGGAAAAGTCAGCAAGCTGATGATCAGCTGTGAGAAAAAGCAAGCATGCTCAAGATCATCTGTGGGAAAAGTCAGCATGCTGATGATCAGCTGTGAGAAAAAGCAAGCATGCTCAAGATCATCTGTGGGAAAAGTCAGCATGCTGATGATCAGCTGTGAGAAAAAGCAAGCATGCTCAAGATCATCTGTGGGAAAAGTCAGCATGCTGAAGATTAACTGTGGGAGAAGTAAGCATGTTGGAGACTAACTGTTGGAAAAGTAAGCACAACGAAGATTAACTGTGGGAAAAGTAAGCATAACGAAGATTAACTGTGGGAAAAGTAAGCACAACGAATATTTACTGTGGGAAAAGTAAGCACAACGAAGATTAACTGTGGGAAAAGTAAGCATGCTGGAGACAAACTGTGCGAAAAATAAGCATGATAAAGATTAACTGTGGGGAAAAAAAGCATGCTCAAAATTAACTGTGTGAAAAGTCAGTATGTTGGAGACAAACTGTGCAAAAAATAAGCATGCTCAAGATTAACTGTGGGAAAAGTATGCATGCTCAAAATTAACTGTGTGAAAAGTCAGCATGTTGGAGGCAAACTGTGGGAAAGTAGGCATGCTCAAGATTAACTGTGCGAAAAGTAAGCATGCTGAAGATTAACTGTGCCGGTCGGAAAATGTGCATTCAGGAGATGTACTGTGTAGCATGATCAAAACAAACTGTGGAAAAAATGAGCATGCAGGAGACACGCTGTGGGAAAAATCAGCATGCAGGAGATAAACTGTGTGCAAAATCAGCATGCTTTGATAAACTGTGAGAAAACCAGCACACAGGAGATAAACAATGGGGACAGTCAGCATGCAGGAGATACACTGTGGGGACAATCAGCATGTAGGAGATACACTGTGGGGACAATCAGCATGCAAGAGACACACTGTGGGGACAATCAGCATGTAGGAGACATACTCTGGGGACAATCAGCATGCAGGAGATACACTGTGGGGACAATCAGCATGCAAGAGACACACTGTGGGGACAATCAGCATGTAGGAGACACACTGTGGGGACAATCAGCATGCAGGAGATACACTGTGGGGACAATCAGCATGTACGAGACACACTGTGGGGACAATCAGCATGTAGGAGATACACTGTGGGGACAATCAGCATGCAAGAGACACACTGTGGGGACAATCAGCATGTAGGAGACACACTGTGGGGACAATCAGCATGTAGGAGATACACTGTGGGGACAATCAGCATGCAAGAGACACACTGTGGGGACAATCAGCATGTAGGAGATACACTGTGGGGACAATCAGCATGTAGGAGATACACTGTGGGACAATCAGCATGTAGGAGATACACTGTGGGGACAATCAGCATGTAGGAGATACACTGTGGGGACAATCAGCATGTAGGAGATACACTGTGGGGACAATCAGCATGCAGGAGATACACTGTGGGGACAATCAGCATGTAGGAGACACACTGTGGGGACAATCAGCATGCAGGAGATACACTGTGGGGACAATCAGCATGTAGGAGATACACTGTGGGGACAATCAGCATATAGGAGATACACTGTGGGGACAATCAGCATGTAGGAGACACACTGTGGGGTCAATCAGCAGAAAAATCGTGGATTAACTCAGCTTATGTAAGACGCACGACTTATTGGAAAGATCAGCACACCAGAGATGAAGAAATTGTTGGGGGGGGGGGGGGGGGGGAACAGCGAGTTGGGGACAAAAAAATGTGCAGTATTTTTTAAGAGCTTAGTGGATAAGCTGGAAGCCGAGAAGGTGTGGAAGAGGCTAGTGCAATCGATGGAAGCAGAGAAGGCGTGGAAGAGGCTAGTGCAATCGATGGAAGCAGAGAAGGCGTGGAAGAGGCTAGTGCAATCGATGGAAGCAGAGGAGGCGTGGAAGAGGCTAGTGCAATCGATAGAAGCAGAGAAGGCGTGGAAGAGGCTAGTGCAATCGATGGAAGCAGAGAAGGTGTGGAAGAGGCTAGTGCAATCAATGGAAGCAGAGAAGGCGTGGAAGAGGCTAGTGCAATCGATAGAAGCAGAGAAGGCGTGGAAGAGACTAGTGCAATCGATGGAAGCAGAGAAGGCGTGGAAGAGGCTAGTGCAATCGATGGAAGCAGAGAAGGTGTGGAAGAGACTAGTGCAATCGATGGAAGCAGAGAAGGCGTGGAAGAGACTAGTGCAATCGATGGAAGCAGGAGAACGAATCTGTTTGTTCAACGAGGACCAGATCCAGATTCTTCAGCCTCAAAAGATCCCCCACGGCACTCACACGCAGCTCCACAGCGCAGTGTTTGGAGTTCCAGGCTGCTCTCAGCACGTCCTGCTCGGACTCCAAGGACTGCAGGTCGAGCCACTCCACACAGCTGACGTTCACCTGCCACGTTTCTCCCGGGCCCGGGTCCTCGGAGCACAGCAAGCAGTGGAGGTTGTAGTAGGTGAGGTTGGTGCTGGCGGAGGTCACGGGAAGCAGGAGAGAGATGTGGTCCATGCTTTCTGCCTGGTCTTGGAGCTCGCACCTGTACAGTGGAACCTCACAGTGACGATCTTCCAGAGAAATGCTTTCCTTAACGACTGTTGATTATGGATTTTTCCCCCTCTTCATCTGTGCCAGATTCCTGACTATCTCCGGAGACCCGATGTTTCAGGATTTCTGAGGTGTTGTTGCTGTTGACAGGGTTCTCGGTATGTACAAGAACGTTCAGATCATTCTTGTTGCATTTCTTCAACTTGTGTGAAGTAAGTGTTTATGTTGGTAGGATGGTCATGACGGGCGTAACAACCCTAATGATGTGACCAGGGAATGTGAAAAGCGTGAAATGTCCCCCCCCCCCCCCCCCCCCCACCCCCCCCCCCACCCCGGTAAACTGTGGTAAAAGGCTCTGATAAAGGTTTTGGAAACCTGAGAATAGAATAGTAAATGCCATATTGGGCGAGATGCGCAGTGTCTGCTCTTCTGCTGTGCTTGTGACTCTGCAGGAGGTCTGCCCGCTGACCTCAGCGACACATTCCCACTTCAGGGCAGCTCAGGTTGTCTGGTGACCCTGTTCATTCAGGGCAGCTCAGGTTGTCTGGTGACCTTGTTCATTCAGGGCAGCTCAGGGTTGTCTGGTGACCCTGTTCATTCAGGGCAGCTCAGGGTTGTCTGGTGACCTGTTCATTCAGGGCAGCTCAGGGTTGTCTGGTGACCCTGTTCATTCAGGGCAGCTCAAGGTTGTCTGGTGACCCTGTTGATATGGGGCCTACACATTCCCACTTCAGGGCAGCTCAGGTTTTTCTGGTGACCCTGTTCATTCAGGGCAGCTCAGGGTTGTCTGGTGACCCTGTTCATTCAGGGCAGCTCAGGGTTGTCTGGTGACCCTGTTCATTCAGGGCAGCTCAGGGTTGTCTGGTGACCCTGTTCATTTTAGGGCAGCTCAGGGTTGTCTGGTGACCCTGTTGATATGGGGCCTACACATTCCCACTTCAGGGCAGCTCAGGGTTGTCTGGTGACCCTGTTCATTCAGGGCAGCTCAGGGTTGTCTGGTGACCCTGTTCATTCAGGGCAGCTCAGGTTGTCTGGTGACCCTGTTCATTCAGGGCAGCTCAGGGTTGTCTGGTGACCCTGTTCATTCAGGCAGCTCAGGGTTGTCTGGTGACCCTGTTCATTCAGGGCAGCTCAGGGTTGTCTGGTGACCCTGTTCATTCAGGGCAGCTCAGGGTTGTCTGGTGACCCTGTTCATTCAGGGCAGCTCAGGGTTGTCTGGTGACCCTGTTCATTCAGGCAGCTCAGGGTTGTCTGGTGACCCTGTTCATTCAGGGCAGCTCAGGGTTGTCTGGTGACCCTGTTCATTCAGGCAGCTCAGGGTTGTCTGGTGACCCTGTTCATTCAGGGCAGCTCAGGGTTGTCTGGTGACCCTGTTCATTCAGGGCAGCTCAGGGTTGTCTGGTGACCCTGTTCATTCAGGGCAGCTCAGGGTTGTCTGGTGACCCTGTTCATTCAGGGCAGCTCAGGGTTGTCTGGTGACCCTGTTCATTCAGGGCAGCTCAGGGTTGTCTGGTGACCCTGTTGATATGGGCCTACACATTCCCACTTCAGGGCAGCTCAGGGTTGTCTGGTGACCCTGTTGATATGGGCCTACACATTCCCACTTCAGGGCAGCTCAGGGGTTGTCTGGTGACCCTGTTAATATGGGGCCTACACATTCCCACTTCAGGGCAGCTCAGGGTTGTCTGGTGACCCTGTTTATTCAGGGGAGCTCAGGGTTGTCTGGTGACCCTGTTAATTCAGGGCAGCTCAGGGGTTGTCTGGTGACCCTGTTAATTCAGGGCAGCTTAGGGTTGTCTGGTGACCCTGTTTATTCAGGGCAGCTTAGGGTTGTCTGGTGACCCGTTTATTCAGGGCAGCTCAGGGTTGTCTGGTGACCCTGTTTATTCAGGGCAGCTCAGGGATGTCTGGTGACCCTGTTTATTCAGGGCAGCTCAGGGTTGTCTGGTGACCCTGTTAATATGGGGCAACTCAGGGTTGTCTGGTGACCCTGTTAATTCAGGGCAGCTCACGGTTGTCTGGTGACCCTGTTAATTCAGGGCAGCTCAGGTTGTCTGGTGACCCCCGTTAATATGAGCAGCTCAGGGTTTGTCTGGTGACCCTGTTAATATGGGACAGCTCAGGGTTATCTGGTGACCCTTTTAATATGGGACAGCTCAGGGTTGTCTGGTGACCCTGTTAATATGGGACAGCTCAGGGTTGTCTGGTGACCCTGTTAATTCAGGGCAGCTCAGGGTTGTCTGGTGACCCTGTTCATATGGGACAGCTCAGGTTGTCTGGTGACCCTGTATATTCAGGGCAGCTCAGGATTGTCTGGTGACCCTGTTAATATGGGACAGCTCAGGGTTGTCTGGTGACCCTGTTAATATGGGACAGCTCAGGGTTGTCTGGTGACCCTGTTAATATGGGACAGCTCAGGGATGTCTGGTGACCCTGTTGATATGGGACAGCTCAGGGATGTCTGGTGACCCTGTTGAGGACTTACGTTCCAGAGAATGCGTGTTCGAACTCAAGTTTTCCTCTCGTAAGCTATGCTGGTTCGCTGGCACCTTCCTCTGTATTATTCCGCCCCCCCCCCCCCCCCCCCCCCCCCCCCCCCCCCCCCCCCCCCCCCACCCCCCCCGCCAAGAGCAAGGATTGAGGGATCCCCAATCCACCAACCAGGGACGCTCCTCCGCGCTACGTAGTCCCGTGTGTGTAAGGTAAGGTAATGTTGCTTATAGCCAAGCCGACCGCAAAGGGCCACTTCAGGGCTAATCACTACGTTGAAGTCAACTCACAAGTCATAAAAAAAACATCATTCACATATTTCTTTAAAATACACCTTCTAAAAAACGCACCATAAATTTCGTTGAAAATCTTCTCTTCCATGAAATCTTAGATCAGATGAAAAATTGTAATCTCTTTCAGAAACTCAAAGATCACGTCTGGTGGGACATCTCTGAATAGGTTTTTCATGAGACTGCTGTAAAGTGTGTATGTCTCACATCACTCTAAAAGAATATGTTTCACTGTGAGTGGTACATACATGGAATGCA
>CM031597.1:140460541-140463041 GCA_018398815.1 Conus ventricosus | reverse complement strand
CACAACCAATATTATGTAGGTACTCAGGGTCTGACCAGCGCGTTGGGCTAATGCGTAGCCACGAGACTCTCTTCTTAACTTCTCTCGTCTTAGTCATTCGTTCATGCATCCATCAGCTTTAACTCATGCGCAGCGCAGTCTAAAAACTTAGCGGATGGACTAGTCATTCGTTCATGCATCCATCAGCTTTAACTCATGCGCAGTGCAGTCTCAAAACTTAGCGGATGGACTAGTCATTCGTTCATGCATCCATCAGCTTTAACTCATGCGCAGCGCAGTCTCAAAACTTAGCGGATGGACTAGTCATTCGTTCATGCATCCATCAGCTTTAACTCATGCGCAGCGCAGTCTCAAAACTTAGCGGATGGACTAGTCCACAGGGAGTGACACCTCCTTGATGAAACTGAAACAAACTATCCACTAGCCAGCGCTGCTTCCCTTTGTCCACAGTACACACACGGAGAAACGAAACATTGGGAGGAACAATCATCCCACAACAAGCATGGATGCCTGGATTGGCTGAGTGCTAGAGCCTCGACGACGTTGCGGATTCCAATCCTGCTAACTGCCAATAGAACTGGCATTGTCGCTTTCGTTCTGGTGGTGTGGTGAAGTGTGAGGTAGATCCCCTTCTCTTCCACTGTCCAAAGGGAGTTATCCCTCTCTGTCTTACAATTTTGACCGTGTGTGCACGTTAAACGTACACGTAAGTAATCTACGAGTTGTCCATGAAATTTGAAGGAACACTTCAAGGTTGTTTTCCCATTCACCACCTTCGTTTGCCATAGACAACAACAAAGGCAACAAATGATGTAATTGAGGGCAAACATATGTTAATTAATAACTGTCTGAGCTCAACAACAGCCACAATCACTCTCACAGAGATTATGGTTGATCTGGGACAATCACGTGATTTTAATGTATCTATTAATTCCTTTTCTTTTCAATAAACACTCTCAGCTAAGTGCTTTAGCACGGATATTGTATGTCAAACTGCGTAGCAGACGAAGGATCGCACATGTTGGCAGAATAACAAAGAGTTCACCGAAAAGGTTAGAGGATATACTAACAGGCAGATGCTTAGTGGCCCTTCATGTCTGCATCAGAGGTCACGCTCTGTCAGATAACGACCAGATGCAAATTGCTTGACGCCGGTTATTATCGGAACGTACGGCGAGGCAGGGGAAAGGGGGCGGAGTGGAGAAGTGTAGAAGGAGGGGGAGGGTATGAGAGTGGTTTGTGGTTTGGGGGAGGGGGAGAAACGGGGCGGTGGTGGAGAATGTAGAGTATGGATGAGGGGGACTTGAGCACGTCATTGGGTCAGTTATGGGGACAGCTTCGCCTACCAATCGAAAAGGAAAGCAACAAAACTCGGCGAATAATGTACCTGGACATACACATATCAATATCATAAATAACAGAAATATGAATGAAAAACAAAGATAAGTTTTAAAGCAAGCAAAAAAAAGAAAAAAAAAATCTGACGGCGCCAATGAGACTCAGTAAGCACCGGCCTCAACAGCCAGACGGGGGCAATCCTTCACCATCCTTGGAAGCCTGTGCTGTATTCACTTAGGGTGCAGGCACGCACAAAACATTTAAGTAAGACGTCAAGGGATGTAACTGCTCCCTGGCAGATACCATTGTGTGACATCCGGACGCGACACAACAGAACCACCATGAACGCGGCCCCATGACGTACAGCCCCGTCTTTCATGGCCACAGACCCCACCGACGAAAGACGCCACCACCAAGCGAACTGCTGCGCGAATGCTGCAGCCCCATTCGTTGCCGTTTTGCTGACAGGTGTAAACAGTACAACTCCAGACACAACCAGACTTTCGCCACCACGTCTTACAAAATAGTGCAGTTCTTAATTCAGCTACGTTCTGTTCAAATTCCACTTCATCCTCAACACACACTAAGTAAATATGGTCTTTCTGGGCTTCCGATCAGCAACAAAATCCTTTCAAACAATGGTCAACCATCATTCTCCTATTTGCCATGCACCAAAAATTGTAGCATTCTTTGGACAGACGGGGCGGTGCCATCCGGAGGAGGACGTTAAATCACGCTGGCTACATGACTAACCATGTACGGTCGTCTGTGACCAATAACTGTCCTCTGTAGAGGGCTTAACAGGTGACCAATGATTGTCGTCTGTAGAGGGCTTAACAGGTGACCAATGATTGTCGTCTGTAGAGGGCTTAACAGGTGACCAATGATTGTCGTCTGTAGAGGGCTTAACAGGTGAACAATGATTCTCGTCTGTAGAGGGCTTAACAGGTGAACAATGATTCTCGTTTGTAGGGGGCTTAACAGGTGAGCAATGATTCTCGTCTGTAGAGGGGTTAACAGGCGAACAATGATCTCGTCTGTAGGGCGCTTAACAGGTGACCAATAACTGTCGTCTGTAGAGGGCTTAACAGGTGATAATGACTATCATCTGTGGATGGCTTAACAGGTGGCCAATGATTCTCGTCTGTAGAGGGCCTAACAG
>CM031597.1:140448041-140450541 GCA_018398815.1 Conus ventricosus | reverse complement strand
AGTTTGCCAGAACACTGTTTGAGCAGCCAAAATCTGGGACCCTAAGTGTGGACAAAGGAGTTCTTGAGCAGCATCTCAGGAAAACATACTCTGACTCACAGAGCAAAGCACCACTCGACATTCAAGGTCTGGTGTGGCCAACCAACCCTGAGGAACAGTTCAATGGCAAGCCTCCAACGCTGGCGGAAATCAAGAAGGTGGTCGACAAAGCCAGAGCCAAATCATCACCAGGGCCAAACGAAATACCTTACCAGCTTTACAAGAAATGTCCCAAGGTGCTGGAGTGGCTCCACAGGCTACTGCGATCGGCTTGGAGAAACCAGAAGATCCGCGGCCAGTGGAGGACGGCAGATGGTGTGTACATCCCCAAAGAGCAAACCTCAAGTGACATCAGCCAGTTCAGGCCAATATCACTACTGAACGTCGAAGGGAAAATCTTCTTCTCTGTCATGGCAGCAAGGCTGACCAAGTACCTGATGGAAAACAAGTACTTGGATGTGTCAGTCCAGAAAGGTGGCATCCCAGGCGTGGCTGGCTGTGTAGAATACGCCAAAATGATCTGGGACGCAATCCAAAAAGCAAAAACAGAAAAGAGAGACCTGGACGTAGTGTGGCTTGATCTGGCAAACGCATATGGATCTGTGCCCCATGAGATGATACAGTTGGCTCTTGAGATGTACCATGTGCCAAAGAACATCCGCGACATGCTCAAGAAGTACTTCAATGGCTTCTCAATGCGGTTCTCTACCAAGGAGTACACAACTGATTGGATCAACTTGGAAGCGGGCATTGCAATGGGCTGTGCAATTTCCCCAATACTGTTCGTGCTGGCATGGAACTCATCTTGAAAGCAGCAACAAACAACTCGAGACAAACAGACCTTGGCGATGGATACAAGATGCCTCCTCTCAAGGCCTTCATGGATGACACTACAGTGATTTCATCCAGAGAAGACGAGACACGTCATGTGCTGGAGAGGCTGGACGACATAGTTGCCTCATCCAGAATGAAGTTCAAGCCAAAGAAATCACGGAGTCTCTC
This sequence comes from Conus ventricosus, assembly GCA_018398815.1. Taxonomy (NCBI): domain Eukaryota; kingdom Metazoa; phylum Mollusca; class Gastropoda; order Neogastropoda; family Conidae; genus Conus; species Conus ventricosus. The sequence goes on along the minus strand of CM031597.1, from coordinate 140,449,500 downwards.
ACTGAGGAAAGGAAAAGTGGCCGAATCTGTGGTCTTCAGTGTTGCCAACCAGGCCATTCCAACAGTCACAGAAGAACCAGTCAAGAGCCTTGGAAGATGGTATGATGATACGCTGAAAGACACACAAAGAGCAAAAGAAACCAAGCAGATGGCGGAAGAAGGCTTGGAGACCATTGACCAGTGTGGGCTCCCTGGCAAATACAAGGTCTGGTGTCTGCAGTTCATGCTGATACCAAAGCTCCTATGGCCTCTGATGATATACGACATCTGCACCAGCACAGTGGAGGCAATGGAAGCCAAAATCAACAAGTTCACAAGGAAATGGCTTGGTGTCCCACCCTGTCTGACTGACATCGCGCTGTACTGTCGCCAAGCAAAGCTCAAACTACCACTGAAATCCATCCTGGAGGAATACAAAGCAGGGAAGATCAGACTTCAAAGCATGCTGGAGGACTCAGGAGACAAGGTGGTAGAAGCAATCAAGCCCCAGCTGAAGACAGGCAGAAAATGGAAAGTTCAAGAGGCGATGGATTCTGCAAAAGAAAGTCTCAAGATCAGAGAAATAACAGGACACACACAGACCAACAGACAAGGACTGGGGGTGACCAAAACTGAATGGTGGTCAAAGGCCAAAGGAAAAGCCAAAAGAGACATGATGATTCAGGAGATGAGAAAAGAAGAAGACCAAAAAAGACTCCAAAAAGCACTCCAGCAGAGCCAGCAAGGGCAATGGACAACGTGGGAGAATGCACTCCAAAGAAGTCTCACTTGGAATGACATTTGGCACATGGCCCCTCTCAGGATCAGCTTCATTCTCAGATCTGCATATGACCTTCTGCCCTCAAATGCAAACCTGGTGAAGTGGGGGAAAACAGACGACCCTGCATGCCCCCTCTGCCATGAAAAACAAACAGTGGAGCATGTTCTAAGCTCATGTAAAGTAGCCCTGGCTCAAGGAAGGTACACATGGGAGGCACAATCAAGTGCTCAAAGAGATTGTACAAGTAGTCTGGGCCAGTACCAACACCACAAAGGGCGAATCAGGACTCAAAAGCACCCGCAACATTCTTCACGGCAGGAGGCAGAAAATCATGGCCAAGAACAACAGTGCCACTCGAAACATGCAGGCAGAGTCTGCTGGATGGGGCAGATGACTGGGAGTGCACTGCAGACCTCCCAGAATGTGGAAGAGTCACCCAGAGATCATCAGCAAGAGTGGCATGAGACCAGACATAGTAGTCCACTCTAAGTCAACCAAGCAGCTGATCATGATCGAGCTCACGGTGCCATATGAGAACAGAATGGAGGCAGCTCAAATCTACAAGACTGAAAAGTATGCTGATCTGGCAAACAACCTGAGGAGAGAAGGCTATCAGGTCAAAGTCCTCACTGCAGAAATTGGAGCTAGGGGATTTGTAGGAACGTCTGCATACGCCTCATGAAACAGCTCTCAGTTAGC
>CM031597.1:140430541-140443041 GCA_018398815.1 Conus ventricosus | reverse complement strand
TGTGTTGACGATGGGTACAGGCACGCGCAGGACACTCCATTAAGATATCAAGGGACATAACTGCTCCTGAACAGAGGTAAATTAGACTACAGGATGCAGCTCATAACAGCCTCAAAGTAGCATCCCCATGGGTGTACCAGCCCGTATTTCATGACTGCAGAGCCCACCGGCGAAAAACACACCCCCCAGCTGCGAGCACACCACAGACCCAACACCCCTGCCCACGGGACAGATGAAGACAGTGCCACTCCAGACACAGCCAAGCTTTCGCCATACGGTCTTATGTGCCCTCAAGAGAGAATCCAAAGTTGTAGTCTTTCCCACTGTCAACAGGACTTTCCCTGTGGTCAGTGGGTCTTTCCTCACCCCCACTGGACCTTTCTCCAGGGTCAGCCTAGTTAAGGCAAAGAAGAAAAAGAAACACCCGAAGGTGCTGGGGAGGACCCAGAGAAGCACTGTCCCCACCTGCCCTTAGAGCAGTCCTGTACCACCCTGGAGGCCTGCGCTGTGTTGACGATGGGTACTATGTAAAATAGAATGGAATGCCGCGGATGTAGTAGGATTATCATGTGGTTGAAATCATGTTGGGAAATACAAAACGAATGAGAGTGACACTATATAGATTCAATGGCAGATGAAGCTAAAATGACATGATAGTTTGACACGCGGATGGTCGGGTCAGGAGAAGTTATGTTAAATGTTATGTGAACACGATCGCATAAACTTAGATATACTAGTGCAGACGTTGCAACAATTATATACGGCAGAGATTCTATTCAGAAATTAAAAGAAATTAAAACAGTCACACATTCGGAACTGACAGTAAGCGTCTGGCTACGTTCGATAGTTAGAGAGTGTGGGTAATTGAAACCAAGTGAAAAAATCACGTGAAGACGATCACACTACGTAAAATACTTCATGAAATGCTATAGTCCACACGTTGTATGATTATAAGGGGATAGAAATCCAGTTCGGAACTAGGAAAAGAATGAGAGTGATTAAAAATAAAAGTTGTTAAATTTCGGATCCTTCCAGAATGGCTGTCCATGTTTTGAGACGTTAAGGGTAGGGCTAGGAGAGAATGTCTCAAAAGTTATGCGAGCACGATCACATAAACTCAGACACGCCAAAACATCGTACATGTGTTGCAGATCAATATATTGTAATGCTGGTGTTTGCAAAGGAATAGTAAATGGATGGGCATGATTTCAAAAAGGATTAGATTCAAAATCAAATTAAAAGGGCTTACCAACTTTTCATACGTGAAAGGTTTAGTGAGCAGAAGGTATGTTAAAAAAAAGCGAATATTGTTCTTGAAACGGTGTAGCGAAATCTTGTTCCGAATCTGACAGAAAGATGAATGAGATGATCACAAATCATGTAAGAGGCGGACTGATGTTTGACCTGGTTTTGTCATTTGGATTAATGCTGAAGTTCATTCACACACACACAGACACACAGACACACAGACACACAGACACACACACACACACACACACACACACACACACACACACACACACACACACACACACACGCGCGCGCGCGCGCGCGCGCACGCGCACACACTCTCTCTCTCTCTCTCACAACACACACACACACACACACACACACACACACACACACACACACACACACACACACACACACACACACACACACACCAATATTACAAATAACCCTGATTAGGATCGACAATACCCTGCTTTGTTTGCAAATTGGGGACCAAGGGGGGGAGGGGGGGGGTAAATTGTTTATCTACTATGGAACTTAGGTGTAAATGTTCTGGGATCTCAAGGTTTTTTTGTGTGTGTTTTTTCGTACACAGTCGCCTTTAAATTTGTGGTGGGGAAAGCTTTTATAGCACGAGTTATGATGTTTCCTTGTGAAGCCGCAGGTGTACAGTTCCACTCTAACACATCTTGATACAAGCATAAAAATGAACTATGTAACTAACTGAATTCAGCCTGAAGTGACTGGCCGTAGAGTACTGTCACAGAACTGCAGTGCTGTTGTCCCCATCAATGAACTATGTAACTAACTGAATTCAGCCTGAAGTGACTGGCCGTAGAGTACTGTCACAGAACTGCAGTGCTGTTGTCCCCATCAATGAACTATGTAACTAACTGAATTCAGCCTGAAGTGACTGGCCGTAGAGTACTGTCACAGAACTACAGTGCTGTTGTCCCCATCAATGAACTATGTAACTAACTGAATTCAGCCTGAAGTGACTGGCCGTAGAGTACTGTCACAGAACTGCAGTGCTGTTGTCCCCATCAATGAACTATGTAACTAACTGAATTCAGCCTGAAGTGACTGGCCGTAGAGTACTGTCACAGAACTACAGTGCTGTTGTCCCCATCGACTTCAAGAAACAGGTCCGCGAAACAAATCAGAGATAGTTTGGCTAGAGAAAAACAAGATGCAAAGCATATAAACGTACCCCCAGTAAGTAGCAGTACAACAAAAAGAAAAAACGAAGAAAAAAAATAAGTCACTATAGCACTTTCTCCCCTTTTGGTGGTAGAAATTTTGTATGTAAGAGAAAAAAAGCAAACCCTGCTCTGCCCGGCGGGGAAATGAACTTGGGTGTCCCGCGCGACAAGTGGGGACACTATTCACTATACTACCGAGGCGCTTACTCAGTTTGATTACACTTTAACGTATTCATAGCCGTTAGTAACGGCTATTCCGGTAAAATAAAATATCGGACATCATCCGTGACCCATAATGAACATATTTACAAAATTTCAGAAAGATCGGTCCAGCAGTTTTGTCTGGAGCGAGTGGAACACATTTTGACCTCGGACAGACAGACACACAGACAGCATTTCTTCGTTCCCATTGTAAAGTACACCCTGTTCTATAAGAAATGGGAGTACAAAAATGATGGTACATGGTAAGTTGGTTAAAGAAGGAAAGAAAAGGACTGTACATAGACTCCACTGAACACCGCCGAGGTGACGAGGCAGCAGTGCAGTGTCTCCTCCGGCTGGTTGTTTCATGACGACTTGATGACGAATCAATAGCTACACGGATGAGCGAACGCCAGTGTGATGCTGGTCAACATTCTCCAGTCCATATTCTACAGCTCCGTTCATCTGTGATGCCCTGTAGCGCCACACAAACTCCAGTCCGGTACAGCTCGTAGGGAAAGAACACTGGAAATTGGACACAGTTAATGCAGTTCATCGTAGACCTTGCCCGACACACTAGATCGGGCATAGACATGGACCAAGAACACAGGAGAAAACGTTTTGTATCATTCTCCCCACCCTTAAGACTGGCAGGAGAGTTTGCCAGGCAATCGTATAGTTTCATAAGCCGCACTGATAACGCGGTCGACATAAGAGTTCGTATGTTGCTTTCAGAGAGTTCATGTGCGAAACTGGTTTGGCTGTCACGTTTAGTTCATAATTTGAAGTTTGGTGTTCGCAAAATTGGCCGCTGTTTCATGTGGCTATGTCATGCTGTTTCATGTGGCTATGTCATGCTGTTTATGTGGCTATGTCATACTGTTTCATGTCGCTATGTCATGCTGTTTCATGTGGCTATGTCGTGGCTGCTGTTTCATGTGGCTAAGTCATGCTGTTTCCTGTGGCTATGTCATGCTGTTTCATGTGGCTATGTCATGCTGTTTCGCGTGGCTATGTCATGCTGTTTCATGTGGCTATGTCATGCTGTTTCATGTGGCTATGTCCACGCTGTTTCATATGGCTATGTCATGCTGTTTCATGTGGCTGTGTCATGCTGTTTCACGTGGCTATGTCATGCTGTTTCATGTGGCTATGTCATGGCCGCTTATGTGGCTGTGTCATGCTGTTTCACGTGGCTATGTCATGCTGTTTCATGTGGCTATGTCACACTGTTTCTTGTGGCTAAGTCATGCTGTTTCATGTGGCTAAGTCATGCTGTTTCATGTGGCTATGTCATGCTGTTTCATGTGGCTAAGTCATGCTGTTTCATGTGGATATGTCATGCTGTTTCACGTGGCTATGTCATGCTGTTTCATGTGGCTAAGTCATGCTGTTTCATGTGGCTATGTCATTTCTGTTTCATGTGGCTATGTCATGCTGTTTCATGCGGCTAAGTCATGCTGTTTCATGTGGCTATGTCATGCTGTTTCATGTGGCTATGTCAAGGCCGCTGTTTCATGTGGCTATGTCATGCTGCTTCATGTGGCTATGTCAAGGCCGCTGTTTCATGTGCTATGTCATGCTGTTTCATGTGGCTATGTCATGCTGTTTCATGTGGCTATGTTCATGCTGTTTCATGTGGCTATGTCAAGGCCGCTGTTTCATATGGCTATGTCATGCTGTTTCATGTGGGTATGTCTGCTGTTTCATGCGGCTATGTCATGCTGTTTCAAAGTGCTATGTCATGCTGTTTCATGTGGCTATGTCATGCTGTTTTCATGTGGCTATGTCATGCTGTTTCATGTGGCTAAGTCATGCTGTTTCATGTGGCTATGTCATGCTGTTTCATGTGGCTGTGTCATGCTGTTTCATGTGGCTAAGTCATGCTGTTTCATGTGGCTATGTCATGCTGTTTCATGTGGCTATGTCATGCTGTTTCATGTGGCTATGTCATGCTGTTTCATGTGGCTATGTCATGCTGTTTCATGCGGCTATGTCATGCTGTTTCATGTGGCTATGTCACGCTGTTTCACGTGGCCATGTCATGCTGTTTCACGTGGCTATGTCATGCTGTTTCATGTGGCTATGTCATGCTGACCCTGTCTTCCTCGCTGGTTTCATTGTCCTCGTGATCAGAGGCCAGGCTGATGATGATGGCGGGAGGGCAAGCCTCCAGAACAACGTCTCTCATCCCCCCCTTCACGTCGCTGTCTTGGTGTACCCGTATTGTCTCCGCTCTGACATCGACGATGGCATCTCTCGTTTCTGGTGACGGGGATGGAGGCTTCCCTTCAGGTTTAGCTCTGGCTGGGGAATCTGACGGAAGTCTGTCAGGGAGGATCTGTTCTCGACCATCCTGGCACTCTCACTGATTCCACGTTCATGATCTTCTGTCGAAACGTTCGTGTTACCTTCTGTGTGTGTCTCTCCATCATAGTCACAAGATTTGAAGTCCTCTAACGCAGAGAAATCGTCTGGCTGGAAGTGTGCTTCTGCAGCAGTAGGTTCCTGTTTAATGTTTCCTGTTCTCACAGTCTCTTGGGCGGAATGATCTGCTGAGTCTTGGGCGGGATGATCTGCTGAGTCTTGGGCGGGATGATCTGCTGAGTCCTGGGCGGAATGATCTGTTGACTCTTGGGCAGAATGATCTGCTGAGCCTTGGGCGGGATGATCTGCTGAGTCTTGGGCGGGATGATCTGCTGAGTCTTGGGCGGGATGATCTGCTGAGCATGAGTGCCCTGACTCAGATTGAAGCGGGTTGTCTGACTGTGGATTATTGTCCGTCGCATTAGTCATGTACGGCATCGGGCTTTGTCCACGGTCATCGTTAGATGATGACTGTTCGGCTTCAGGACAGTCTTCGGGTCTGATGGTGTGAGATGCTTCACACATTGATGATTTCCCAGAGTGTAAGACGCTGCTTTTGTCAGAGGCTGTGCTCCCTGGTGTCTCCAAGGAACTGTTTACATTAGTGTTGGCAGAGATGTCGTCTGATTTGTTCCTGGAGTCTATTACACTGCTGTCAGATGTGCCCTTCTCTGATTTCTCCACGGAATCTCCTGGACTGGTTTCAGATGTCTCCTCTTCTGTCTTCTCCGGGGGGTCTTCTGTGTAGGTGTTGCGCAATGTTTCTTTTTCTGACGTTTCAAGAGAATCTTTTACATTGGTGAAAGTAGATGCTTCCTTCTCGGATTTTCCTCCAAATTCTTCTGTACTTGTATCAGATGGTGCCTTCTCTGATCTTGCCATGCAATCCCCGACACTGATGTCGTCTGTTTTCTGCTCTGAGTTGTCCACAGAATCTTTGACAGAGAATGTGTTCGATATTCCCTGCTCTGGTTCCCCCACTGATACTGCTACACTGGATTCCGATACTTCCTCTCCCAATTTCTCTGTGGATTCTCTTGCATTGGGGTCAGAGGTTTCCTGCTGTGATTCTCCCATGGAATCTTCCGCACTTGGGGTGGGTATTTCCTGTTCCGATTTGGTCACGGAATCTTGGACGGCAACTGTGTCTGATGTCGATTGCTCTGGATTCTCCGCGGGCTTTTCTGCACCAGTGACTGATGTTTCCTGTTCTGATTCCTCCACGTTGTCTTGGACAGTGGCCGCGTTCAGCATTTCCTTCTCTGAATTATTCGCACGCACTGTCTGTTCCGTTGTTGCCGCTGCTTCTGAGTTGTTTTTTGTGATTGGTACAGCTTCACTGCCTTCTTGCACAATCTGCGTAACCTCGCTGATTTCTTCAATGACAGGCAGGGTGACGGTCAGACTCGTGGATTCCACGACAGGAAGTGTCTGTGTGGATGTTGACATGACGTCACCAGAACGGGGATGTTGGCCGGCTGGAGTCCTAGCCTCGCTTCCTTGGCTGACAGACTCTGGACGTTGAGAGGGAGCGGCAGAAGGTCGTGAGCCTGACACGGAGTTGGGTCTGGCAGGACAGTCGTCCTGGTCGCCAACGACGTTCATTCCGGCCTGATCCGTCAGGTCGAGGTCACTGTTCATGGCGGCGTCCTTCTCCAGGCTGGCCCTGAGGTGGGCGGCAGTGGCGGCGTCCACGGACACCCCGAGGTCCTGGTGGAGCTGAGCCATGAGCGCCACCTCCATCTCCAGACGACACACGCCACAGACACAGCCCGACTCTGCCTGCGGCGGCTCAGTGCCGGTCAGGCATGTGTGACGGGCAGGTGTGTGCAGGTAGAAATGACGGCTGTGCAGAGGGGCCCTGGCGTTGATCCTGACGAAGCCTCCATTGCTAGAGCCTGTCGGATGAGGCTGGACGTGGGTCTGAAGGTTGGAGTCTCTACGTTCTACGGTGGTGCTGACTCTGGTGTGATGACTGGTGTCACTACTAAAGGCACCGACACTGGGGTGTCTCCTGCGAGAGCTGAGGGTTCTGAACGAGTGCTGAGCAGCAGGGAAGGGGGAGACGGGCATGGACTGAGGGACGTTAGGGGGGCGAGGGTCCGCCCCTCTGTGGGCACGTCACCCTGGGTGTAGTAGTCCAGGATGCGGCCCACCTTGCGGTCATAGTCCATGCGTTCTCTGATGGTGCAGTGCTTCTCCACGTCAGGCTCTCTGCCCATGACCTTGGGGAGGTCCCGGACTCCGCTCAGGTAGGCTTTCCTCAGGTGGGACAGGTAGCTGCCGTCATCACACGTCACGTGGTAAGGACTGAGGGCGCTGTACACCGACTGCGTCACGTCCGGTTTTATCTTTCGGAAGAACGTGACTCGACCCTTGTCCACGCAGAGAGCCGCCACCTGGTGCTCACCTGCCACAGGATGGCCATCTCATGACAAATAGGAACGAAACCAGACAACTGCCGAGTTTTCTACTACGGAAACTATTACTACAGCAACCGGGTGTAAAGCTAATGCCCTGACTACAACTGTTTCTGATCCTGATGACGATTGAAACAAGGTAATTAGGACACTTCTCTACCTCCTACTACCAGTGCTTGTACAACCATAAACATGCCTTTTTATGTGCACATAGGAACTGTTGAGCTGTTAACGGAGGAGCCACATTCTTCTATCTAGTATTCATACAGCTGGAAACATTGTTACCAATGTATGGACCTCAAAGCAAACAAAGACCGGAGATAGAAAGGGTTAAGGTTTACATCCGCCAGTAACTGAACACTAGTATGCATTTAGCGAATAATAATCAAGATCATAAATCAACAATGATTACAGATTGAAAAATAGGCCAGTTACAATGGCCAGCCTGAAACTTTTCGAATCAGTTGTCCCTGCCCACACTAATGACAAGTTGTTCATTTCTGAATGAAGCAAACAAAACAAGATGTCAAACTTGATCCTTAAACCAGCTTTATAAGTGGAAGATACATCGAACATGACCATAAACGTGAATTAGATTAAATGCACTTCTTAAACAAAATGCAGTTCTATTATCAAAGTTCCACGCAACGTATATAGAAAACGATTCTTTTTTCTTAAGTAAGGGAGGGGGGGGGGGGATAAAGGAATGGGTAGTGTAATCCAGTGGATTTACGTGCTAACAAGGCTATTCCATATCGCAATATCTTTTTATTCTTTGTGCTCAAATTTTAGTGAGAAATTAAAGCTACAAAGGCATAAATATTAATAATTCATCAATTAAGACTACTCAGTTTGCTGATACATTTTCCCCTCGAAACAAACAAAAAGATAATTATTATTATGATACTTCGTTCAAAATTCTCTCAGACTCCGAAAATTTGTTTTAGTTTCAGATTATGTGAAAACAAGTAATATCTGATTTGTTAGCAAAACAAAGAATACAGACGTGTGGTTTTTTTTAAATCATTTGAATAACCAGTAGTGTCGTGTAATGTTCTAATCCCTTAGCGTGGGATAACTAGAGATTTGAATGGTATGGGAAAAAAATACATTATGCAATTTTAACGAAAGCACAATTCTTTTAATTTAATCTATAAAGAGAGGGGTGTAGTTACCGCCAATATAATACAAATTGATATAGTCAATATAATCTAATCGAGTCAAAAACTCAGGCAAACAGTTAGGAACAGTAGCGATCTTTAAAATGTTTTATTTGCCGGTTCGCTTTTGGATATTAGTTCCAAACAACTCTTTAGGATGGTCGTTGATTTAGTGTTGGATAAGAAAAAAAAATGATAAAGGGAAGCAAATCGATCCAGTCGGCTGATGAATAAGAATTGATGTCCCCTTACAGAGCCTACATTTATTCACTTGAATTAAGCGGCCTGTCCTAGTAAGGTACTGAGAGGCAAACAAATCTTGAGGCTCGAATTTTTTTTTTACTTAAATGTTTAGTTTAAGAAATGTTTTTTAATGAAGAGAATTTTTTCAAACAGCTACAGTTCGTAAGTTTTGAAAAGACATTTTTGAGGCATGCCATATTCTATTATAGAACCAACATAACAATTCAACCTATGTTCTAAACGACAAATCTTCAGCCAGTTACAACTGATCCTATTGCAGGACCGATATCAGAATTCAACCTATGTTCTAAACGACAAATCTTCAGCCAGTTACAACTGATCCTATTGCAGGACCGATAACAGAATTCAACCTATGTTCTAAACGACAAATCTTCAGTCAACTACAACTGATACTTCGAGAGACAAAATATTTATCACATAAAAATCTGTTGAAGAAAGATGGTCTTCACTAAGCATTGACAAATTCAAAGGGAAATCTGACACCTCTCTCTCTCTCTCTCTCTCTCTCTCTCTCTCCCTCCCTCTCTCTCTCCCTCTCTCTCTATCTCGGTTCCTCTCTCTCTCTCTCTCTCTCTCTCTCTCTCTCTCTTCCTCTCTCTCTCTCTGTATCTCCTTCCCTCTCTCTCCCCCTCTCTCTCCCTCTCTATCTCTCTTTCCCCTCTCCCTCTCCTCTCACCCCCTCTCTCTCCTCTCTCTCTCCCTTTCTCTCTCTCCCTCTCTCTCTTTCTTTCTCCCCTCTCGCTCTCTCTAGCTCTTTCTTCCTCTCTCCCTCTCACCCCCCTCTCTCTCCCTCTCCCTCTCACTCTCTCTCTCCCTTCCTCTCTCTCTCTCTCTCCTCTCTCTCTCTCTCTCTCTCCCTCTCGTTCCTTCTCTCTCTCTTTTTCTCTCTCCCTTCTCTCTCCCTCTCTTTTTGTCTCTCTCTCTCTCTCCCCTCTCTCTCTCCCTCTTTCTCTCTCTCTCCATCTCTGCCCATCCTCCCCCCCCCTCTCTCTCTCTCTTCGTCTTTCTCTCTCTCCGTCTCTCTCTCCGTCTCTCTCTCTCTCTCTCTCTCTCTCTCCGTCTCTCTTTCCCTCTCTCAACTCTCTCTCTCTCTCTCTCTCCTCACTCCTCTCTCTCCCCCCCTCTCTCTCATCCTCTTTTTCTCTCTCCCTGTCTCTCCCCCCTCCCTCTCCTCCCCCCCCCCCCCCCTCTCTCTCTCTGTCTCTCACCGATGACACAGTCGCGCTGTACTGGAGAGGCCTGACGGGGACAGAGTGAGGTCTGCCCAGCCCTGGGGAACGGAGGGCTCTGCCCAAAGGGACACAGCGTGCTGACGGGCACACTCCGCCGGGTGGCCTCACGCCGTCCTGTGGGGGCAGGCTGGGGGGACCTCCTGCCGCTCAGCCCTCGCTGGGGGACTGGGCTGGTGAGGCGGTGGTAGTCCTCCGTGTTGGAGGGGTTGGTGATGGGGAAGGCGGGCGCGGTGGTGGCTCGGGCTTGGGGCTGTAGGACAGCGTGCTGGGAACGACGGCCTGCAGGCTGCCCTCGTGCAGCTGGCGCCTGGCCGAGTTGATCCTCATCTGGTTCTTCACGTTGTGGATGTAGGCGGAGGCCTGCGGGGGCAGCACGGGGCTGCGCGGGCTGCACGCCATGTCACGGGGCTCAGCCTCAGCGCCAAGCACGCCATGGGTCAGCGCGGGGTCTTCTCCGGACGGTCTCATCCTGGCACTGCTCGCCTGCCGCGTGCCCCGGGGGTTGCAGATCCTGGGACTGTGCGGCGGGGAGGCGCTGGATGTCCTGGGGTTGGTGCCCGTGCCCTGGGGAGGGTGGTGGGGATCAGGGGGGATGTCCCGCATCGTGAGCTGGTAGCGGGGCGGCATCATTTGCCACAACGTCCAGCACGACATGGTGAGGGAGGCTGCACTCTCAGCGCCTCTCCTGCAGTCTGGACACACGAACACAGCCTGCTTCAGCCTGGGAATGTGTGGCCAAGGCACAGAGGCCTTCATCAGAATGAGCTCAGAACTTTCTCTGGAATGGGTTCCAGCAGAACTGATCAGCAATTAGAAAATGTTAATAATACATCAACAACTAAAAGCAAAACTCAGGAGAAACGATTAAATCGAGGAACGTTAGGAATGTTTTGAAATACAGAAATGATGACAAACACTCACATGTTAGTAGCTTACCCAGCAATGCGACTTTTTAAAATTATGAATTAAAGACAGACTTGTACGTCCAAAGAGAAACTGGCAGACTGTATAATACTTTCTTTGTAAAAATCTCTCCAGCGCTCACGCACAACCGCCCACCTCTCTTTATCTACAAACCAAAGGACAAACATCGTGGCGAGAACAATTGCTGAACGGGACAATCGTAGGCCCCATGGTGGAAAGGGACAACTGTAGGCAGCAGTCCTTCTCTCGCCCATCAATCTTCCCCATTAAACACTCACCTGCCATCGGCTGCGTTGTAAATCGTTTCGGAATTGACCTCTTCACAATAAAAACTCCGTGGACTGCTTATCTATACGGTTAATTCATGGCACGCTTACGCTACTGCACAGCACAGGCCTTTGAGCCTCCAACAGAAGGTGGGCTTACGAGTCCTCGGAGGTGAACGTGTAGGTAACCGTGCAGAGAGTGAAGCATTGACCTCACCAGTTTGGGGGTGTGGGTGGGGTTGGGGGGTGGGGGGTGGGGGATGGGGTGGGGGGTTCTATTCCCTTATGGCCCGCTGCTCTGTATTGGCTGCTCGGGCATGATGTGATTTGTTTAAGCGACACGTTTGGAGAGTTTAGAAACCTGTCTTTCATTTGAATGAAGTCAACCGTCGCAATCAAAAGTTTGAAAGAGGAAAATTGGATAACCATAAAGCTACTGAAATATTACCGACGACGTTTTCACAGAGAGAGAGAGAGAGAGAGAGAGAGAGAGAGAGAGAGAGAGAGAGAGAGAGAGAGAGAGAGAGAGACTAACTGACATTTTTATTGACATTGGCTAATAGCCTTTTTGTCAAGGGGGTGCAATGTCTTTTTTTGCAGAGAAAAAAAGAAAACAAAAGAAAAACTGCAAATTAGGTGTCTACACAACTAAGCAAAATTACGAAATTATTTCCCTTTCCATCACTCATTTGTGTTTCTTGCGTATGTTCTAGTACAAAATCATTCTCGCATAGCAACCACTCCCTTCACATACGCACACTGATCGATCCTATCTTCCATCGACCTGCACGCACGCATTTATATCCTTATCCTCCCTTCTCCCCATTCACACATATTCTGTGTACAGATAATTTATCTGGCTTGATATTATGAAAACCATTCACTTGAACCATCAAACCTCAAGGTCAAATAAGTATTTTAAACAATGAAAATGAAATACAATTCATATCCCCTCAGTGTTTTGAACTTTTATTCATTCATAATTTTCTTCCGCTTGTCTACAGCTTCTGTTACATATTTTGCCAGCATCTTTAACAATGTTTCATCACTTGTTTGCAAAATATTGTAAGGTTTCAACTCTTGACTGTGTTATGACCAAATCGTCTTGATTTTTTTTAATGTTCCCATAAGCAGGACAGGTGAACAAAAAATGTAACTCATCTTCTCTAATTGCAATATCATTACAGAATGGACATGAATCATCAACAGCACCATTACTTAGATACCATCT
>CM031597.1:140408041-140420541 GCA_018398815.1 Conus ventricosus | reverse complement strand
CTGGCTTTACCTGCCTGTGTTTGTCCTTGGACAGTCTGGCTTTACCTGCCTGTGTCTGTCCTTGGACAGTCTGGCTTTACCTGCCTGTGTCTGTCCTTGGACAATCTGGCTTTTACCTGTCTGTTGTCCTTGGGCAGTCTGGCTTTACCTGCCTGTGTCTGTCCTTGGACAATCTGGCTTTACCTGTCTGTTGTCCTTGGGCAGTCTGGCTTTACCTGTCTGTGTTTGTCCTTGGGCAGTCTGGATTTACCTGTCTGTGTTGTCCTTGGGCAGTCTGGCTTACCTGTCTGTGGTTGTCCTTGGGCAGTCTGGCTTTACCTGCCTGTGCTTGTCCTTGGGCAGTCTGGATTTACCTGTCTGTTGTCCTTGGGCAGTCTGGCTTTACCTGTCAGTGTTTGTCCTTGGGCAGTCTGGCTTTACCTGCCTGTGTTTGTCATTGGGCAGTCTGGATTTACCTGCCTGTATTTGTCCTTGGGCAGTCTGGCTTTACCTGCCTGTGTTTGACCTTGGGCAGTCTGGCTTTTCTTGTATGTGTTTGTCCTTAGGCAGTCTGGATTTACCTGTCTGTGTTGTCCTTAGGCAGTCTGGCTATACCTATCTGTGTTTGTCCTTGGGCAGTCTGGTTGTACCTGTCTGTTGTCCTTGGGCAGTCTGGCTTTACCTGTCTGTTGTCCTTGGGCAGTCTGGCTTTACCTGTCTGTTGTCCTTGGGCAATCTGGCTTTGCTTGCCTGTGTTTTTTGTCTTTGGGCAATCTGGCTTTGCCTGCCTGTGTTGTTTGTCATTGGGCAATCTGGCTTTGCCTGCCTGTGTTGTTTGTCTTTGGGCAATCTGGCTTTGCCTGCCTGTGTTGTTTGTCATTGGGCAATTTGGCTTTGCCTGCCTGTTTTGTTTGTCTTTGGGCAATCTGGCTTTGCCTGCCTGTGTTGTTTGTCATTGGGCAATCTGGCTTTGCCTGCCTGTTTTGTTTGTCCATTGCGGGCGACGATGACCACGGCTTCAGTTATCACTGGGTGGTGGTGTGTGTACGAAGATGGCTGATCAGGCTGATCCTTACATGGAATTGTCGGTGTCAGTGTGGACAGGGCAGACTTGGAGGTCAGCCAGGCTGAAAGGTGTGTGCGCGTGTGTATGTGTCTGTGTGAGTGTGTCTGCGTGTGTCTGTGTGAACATGTGCATGCCTGTATGATTCAATTACAGTAACAAATAAGCAACCCCCCCCCCCCCCAGCATCTCGGGAAAAGATTATTTTAAGCGAAAAAAAAGAATCCGATTTTACACAATATATAAAACTATAAGGAGAGCGTCCAATGGACCACTTTGTCAGATCTTGAGCACTGTCAATCACTGTATGCGTGTGTGTGTGTGTGTGTTTTGTGTGTGTGTGTGTGTGTGTGTGTGTGTGTGTGTGTGTGTGTGTGTGTGTGTGTGTGTGTGTGAGTGTGTGTGTATTGTGAGCGGGCGAGCGCGCGCGCGCGCGCGCGTGTGTGTGTGTGCATGTGTCGTGTTGTGTGTGTGTGTGTGTGTGTGGTGGGTTTATGTATGTGTGCGTGTGTGCGTGCAAGCGCACGTGCGCGCATGCGCGCGTATGTATGTGTGTGCGTTAGTCTCTTAAACTAATAATTTTTTCTCCCTCCCCCTCCTTTCTCTCTCTGTCTCTGTTTCTGTTTCTGTCTATGTCTGTCTGTCTCTCATTTTCTCTCTCCATCTTTGTGTGTGTGTGTGTGTGTGTGTGTGTGTGTGTGTGTGTGTGTGTGTGTGTGTGTGTGTGTGAAAGTATTTCTAAAGTTGTACACTCTCTCTGTCTGTTTCTATAAATATCCCTTACATAGTTCTTTTTCATCTGTGTGTCTCCACAAATGTCCCTGAAATGAATTACTTTTTTTTTTGTCTGTCCGTTTCTGCAATTTTCCCTCAAGTGAATAAATCCATCATCTATCTATTTGTAGGAATGTCAAACATAGGATTGAACAGTGAGGTGCTGGCACCAACACGGGACCACAACGCCGTCCCCATGGCTTCCAACAGCAAACCAAGCAGGGTCTTGACTGGCCTTGTGGTTAAATCTGGATTCGAAAGTCCTAGATCCAATCCCCCCCCCCCCCCCCCCCCCCCCCCCCCCCCACACACACACACACACACACACAGACAGCTTGCTAGATTAGAACAGAGTTCAAGTTCAGAGTCAACACTCGTGAAGCAGACTTCAATGTCCTCTGTGCCCTTCTGGTGAGACTTTTTAACCTTAAACTGTGCGAATGCGGGCGTTAAATGTCAATGATAAACAAAACATTGCATGTTAAATCATTTTATGGCAAAGTAAGCCGTTGTGTGTCAGCGAGACACACCAAAAAACAAAAACAAAACAAACACACACCACACACACACACACACACACACACACACACACACACAAATTACGTACGGGTGGCGTGTTTTGACTTAATGATAGAGTAAATAAAGTGTCGCATACGCAGAAAAAAAAAGGAAGAAAGAAAAAAAAGGAAAAATGGAAAGAAAGAGAGAAAGAAGAAAAGAGAGAAAGAACGAGAGAAAAAAAGGAAAACAGAAAGAAAAAAGGGCGAAAGAAAGAAAGGCGAAAGAAATAAAGAAAGAAAGAAAGAAAGAAAGAAGAAAGAAATAAAGAAAGAAAGAAAAAAAATGACCAATAGTGAAACTTAAAGCCCTAACCGAAGAACGAAAAAGAAGATTAAGAAGAAAAAGTTGTCCTTCGATGGTTTATAGACTGCAATCTAATTTTCCCTCAGTAAATATAAACAGCCCCAACCAAATTTACAACAAAGCTTTAGAAAGAGAGGGGCTACGTTACCGCCAAGAACACAGACAAACAGAGTACAGGACAAGACACAATGCATTTCGACCTCTTGGGTCTTCTTTAGGCAAAAACAAACAACTACCCACACATAACTACTATCATCACCATCACCACCCATTAAAGTCGTTTATTTATTTATTTATTTCCTTTGTTCCCACTAAGCACTACTATCAATCCAACATAATCACTACCATCACTAATATATCACACTATTCTACAAAACAAGCTACAAACCCATTGTTTCACACCCCCTCCCCTTTCCCCTTCGTCTACCCCCTCCTTACTATTTCCTCTCCCATGATCCCCTCCTGGGTGGCCTCGTTTCCGTCCGACGGCCATTTTGATCGTGCATCGCGAGCATGAGAAGATAAGTGGTTTTTCGTTCTTCGTTTTCACTGTCCCAAATGTTATTTGTTTTCGCCTGAAGGAAGACCCAAACGATCGAAATGCATTGTGTTTTGTCCTGTACGTTTATTTGTCTGTGTCCTTGGTGGTAAGTAACCCCCTCTCTTTCTAAATTTTGCTTCATTTTCCGTCCTCAGTCACTCCGTTTTGAAACGTACAAGTAAACGCTAAAACAATAACAATAATGCTGGATAATATGCCCATGCTGACTGAAGTACGTATACAAGACCAATATTTGACATAATCATATTTTCATCCACATCAAATATGGCATGTATCTATATGACAACGGATGCCTCATCACACTTCCTGGCTGTAACACACAAAACACATCAACAATCACTCCAAGGTGTGCGGACAGAAGCCTTTTTTGATAAAACATATCAACAAATCAGTCAAAGGTGCACGGACGGAAAGCTTGATTTTATTCTTTAACTATTCTTTCAACATCACGGTGACAATCAATTTTTGGTAGATTTTTAGGAAAGTATGAAAATGACGTCCGATCATTTGGGAAGGAAGAAAACAACAGTTGTAGGGGGAGAGGATTCAGCTAGGTAAAATAGGGCAGGGAGGTGGCACAAATGGGGGGGGGGGGGGGGACATCTGCAACTGGTTGATGGACAACTGGAAAATAGAGTTGAAAATGACAATGAAACACGCTAACTCTGTTCAACAAGTTGGTTAGAGCGATGAGACATGAGTTTATAAGAAAACACAATACAGCCTTTTTTTTTTGGCAAGCTTGCTTGTTAAATCCAGTTCTTCATCTGGCAATAGTCCAGCTCCAGATCTTCCGGCATTTGGTTATTGGCTGAGCGGCGAGGAGACCATTTAATCACTGCAGAATGATTAAGCTGGGACTTGGTCACTTTATGTGCAGGTCCTGACAGCTTTCCTTCATCCATGGCAAACGGGTACTTGGGTAAACTGCAAGTAGACTGGATGGACACCGTGAACTTATTAGAACTGTTCACAGCTTCCAGGGAATCATAGGAAATCTTCCGCTTGAGGTACCTCTTTGAGTTTTTAACGATCACCGATTCTGACTTGGTCACAATCGCCCGAGTGCCAGTGGGCACGTGCGACTTGGTAGGTTTGCTGACAGAGCCCTGGCTCTCTTCAGTGCGTTGCTGGGATTCGTCATGGAAAGCCTGGTTTACTTCCGCAGTGGCCACACTGTCATGGAAAGCCTGGTTTACTTCCGCAGTGGCCACACTGTCATGGAAAGTCTGGTTTACTTCCGCAGTGGCCACACTGTCATGGAAAGCCTGGTTTACTTCCGCAGTGGCCACACTGTCATGGAAAGCCTGGTTTACTTCCGCAGTGGCCACACTGTCATGGAAAGCCTGGTTTACTTCCACAGTGGTCACACTGTCATGGAAAGCCTGGTTTACTTTCATAGTGGTCACACTGTCATGGAAAGCCTGGTTTACTTTCATAGTGGTCACACTATCAGAGCAGGAAGTGTGCTGCTGGTTCACACATTTCGTGTTTCCGGTGGACGCGCTGATAGTCTGTACAGGCTCCAACATGAAGCGGGGGACCTGGTCACTCTCCGCTGTGACGGGTTGGGGTGTGCTGACCTTCACGAT
Source organism: Conus ventricosus (assembly GCA_018398815.1). Taxonomy (NCBI): domain Eukaryota; kingdom Metazoa; phylum Mollusca; class Gastropoda; order Neogastropoda; family Conidae; genus Conus; species Conus ventricosus. The sequence continues at coordinate 140,415,707 of CM031597.1, read as the reverse complement.
GCTATTGCTGGATTCTGTTGAAGCATTTGATGGACGGTTCTCTGAAACCCTTTCCTCAGTGCCTTGCTCTGCTGGTTTTGTTCTTTCTGTGGCTGGCCAGCAGCGAGGTCTGTGTCACCTTGCTGACCTAGCTCTGCCTGCGTTGTTCTGATTTCTTCATTTCCGTCCAAAGAACAGCAGGCTTCAAAATTCACGTTTTTACCGATGAAAATATCGCAGGAAGCCGCTGAACCAAGGAGTTCGTTTATTTCGTCACAAGTTTGAGAGGCTGAGCAGTGCGAGTTGTCCGCTTCAATATGGCTGGACTGTTCATTTGTTGGAATGGAGAACTGCCCTGATCGGAGCTGGAGGCCTCCTTAGTTTTCTGAGAAACAGGCTTTGTAACTTTGCCTTTCCCCTTGCCCTTGTTTTTGTGCTGCTGACCGTTTCTAGCTACTGTGAAGCGCGATTCGTTTTCGTGTGTAACACCCCATGGCAGCATCAACCCAGACCGTTCCTTCATCACTAATACCGATCTCTTTTCCACTTTATGCAGACAAGAAGAAGGAATATTCGGCCCGTTAAAGTTCCCGGTGGTAGTGTTCCATCCAGTGCTGTGGTGGGACAGTGCTTTGGGATGGATCACAGGCATGGAAGCTGGTCTCTTGGTCCTGGCCTCACATGAAACCGCTCACAGAACAGTGACTGCGGCTGTGCCGGCAACAAGGAGAGCCAGAAACGCCTGGCGTGTCGGGACGTGAGACGCTTGTGACATCACGATCCGAAAGGTGAACGCGGTTCAGAAGGTAGGACAGACGACAGTCCTCACTGCTGAAACGACTCTAGCTCTGGACAGACGACCAGAGGGCACATGTCACACCAGCGAGGAGGACAGGGAGGAGGAGAAGTTCAGCAGGTCGATTTCCGGCTGCCAAACGCACTCTGCACTCTGTGTTTGAGACTGCTCAGGGAAAGACAACTGACACAGTGACGAGGGGAGAAAGCCGGGGGATGGAGACACCGCGCTGGCCGCAGGCAAACGACAGCCGGCTGATCCGGAATACAGGCAGGAATCGTCTCTGGTGGTGGGCTGTCCGTACAGCCGTGTGCAGACGTCTTCATCACAGAGAGCGCTGGACACGGGGTCAAACACGTCCCAGGGCTGAACCTCGTCCCTCCAACACACACGGCGCTTCAGCTTGGGCACCCGGGACTTTTTCTTCTTGCCTCGTCTCTTCCTTCCGGACCTGCCGTCTCCATCCTGCTCCGAGGAACCACTGACTGGTTGGCCGCTACCCAGACCCTGAGACACGTTCACGTTGACCTCTTTTTCTGATGATCCATCTGAGTTTCCTGACACGTCGGTCTCGTTGCTGCTCCCGTGCGGATCGTTCTGCCCGCTGACAGCGACATGGACGTCCTGCATGTTCGGGGAATGCAGGACGTTAATGCAGGCGAGAGGAGAGGTTCTGACATGATCTGCTGTCCCTGGACTGGGCTGGAGGTCGTCGGTGACTGAGGAATCGGTTAACCATCTGTTGTTGTTGTTGCCCGTCTTCCACACCCTGGTGCTCGTTGTGTCCGCCGCTGCGTTCTGCACATGGTGGTCCTGCCAAACAATAGAACACACACAGGAACTGATCGGACACAGCTCTCTGACTGTTCTGCACATGGGGTCCCTGCCAAACAATAGAACACACAAGAACTGAGGGGACACACCTCTCTGACTGTTCTGCACATGGTGGTCCCTGCCAAACAACAGAACACACACAGGAACTGAGGGGACACACCTCTCTGACTGTTCTGCACACGGTGGTCCCTGCCAAACAACAGAACACACACAGGAACTGAGGGGACACACCGCTCTGACTAAAAGCGCTTTTCCGTTCTACTTTGCGCGGTTACAAGCAGCAATGCTGTACTCAGAAAGACAATGACATATCCTGCACTATTTCCAAAAGCAGTCTCTACTTTACTGAACACTGTGACCAGCTGATCAGTACAAACAACGTCAGCGTGAAAAGGGGCTACAGAGGCTGCTAAACTTGGACAATGTGACCACATGAACAAAACAACCGGACCTGTCTTCCTTTAAAACCGCTTTCGGTGTACTTCTTATTTAAAAGATATAGGGATTTTCTTGCAAAATGTGCATATAAATCTTCCAAATGTTTGTAAAGCAGGAGAGAGAGGAGGGAGTGTGTGTGTGTGTGTGTGTGTTTTGTGTGTGTGGTGTGTGTGGTGTGGTGTTGTGTGTTTTGGGGTGGGTGTGTGAAAAAACTTGAAACTTGAAACTTTTTTTGAAACTTGAAACTTTTTATTGTCACTAAACACCATTAAAGGATTTATGGACAAAAGATGGCGATGGTTAAACAACTCATCTTCCAAGACATAATGATTTGTTCTTTTTACATAAAAAGTCATTATGTAAAGCAGTCATATACTACTTTCGCAATTTTCAACCTGAAGGTCAACATTAGACATCAAAGTACTTATTTTCAATGAGGTAGCGTCGTATATATCCTTTTTGTTTATGATACGTTTCTTAAACGATTCCTGATTTTATCGTAACGTTTACAAGGATCAAAAATGTAACCTCGCCCTTCATTATATTGAAAGTTGACATTCCTGTCTTCACGCTTAATATGGGAAAAACTACCCTCTTCTATTGCGGGGTCATGTGCCTAATTCTTAATTTACAAAGCTCTTTCCTGTAATGTTTTATTTGTGCATTTAATGAGGTAGGGGTTCAAACCTATATTTATTACTGATGTCATTATAAAAATTTTAACCTTGGGCTCTTTCTTTTTCTTTTTCCCAAAAGTGTATATAATCACTTTGTAACTTTCTCTCTATTGCATAACGCAATTTTTGAGGGTTAAGCGTACTTTGGTTATTCCATACATGGTCATTCCAATATTACTTAAAAATCTTTTTTAAACAGCAATTTCCATGAAGATGAGGGGTCAAGATCTTCGTACACGTCTCTTAGATATGAGTCTTCCTTTGATTCCTTTACATGGAAACCAAAACATGACTACTTGACTCATTTTTTTTCTTGACACAAGGAAATTTTCCAAGTTTCAGCTAGTACTGGCAATTCATTGCTTTTCTGTGTACGCCTAATATATGTCTGCAAAATTTTACATTACGTTCTCGATCGATTATTGGAAAGTATTTGTGATAAAGTCGAACTTTGGGTAGTCTGCTTTTCACATGTCCTATCTTTTCGTAAATGGAAACCAAACATCTGCGCCATAAAGCATGACTGGTGAAATCAAAGTATCAAAGAGTTTTGCTATTGATGATACATTGACATGTTCTCCTTTTACTTTACGTATTAAGGAGTGTACAGCTTTGTTACCTTGTTTTGCTAGATGATCTTGTGCTTTAGTAACTCTCCACTTTTAAGAAGAATTTTCCTAGATACTTGTATTCATTACTGTCTCAAGAGAATTGTTTCCACATGTAAATGCGGTTTTAAAATTTTGAGTCAGTTTTAGTGAAAATGAACAACTTTTGTTTTATCTTTATTTTGTTCCAACCCCATTCGTACAATAATTTTGAAAATCGATTAAGTTTTGTTTGTAATCCCGATTTTGTGTTTGACAATACAACTATGTCATCACATAAATAAATGCGATATTTTGTGTTTCTTTCAACTTGTTTATAACAGGAAGAATCATTTTTTATCATATAGTTTGAGATATCATTTATAAAGATATTAAACAGCGTCGGGCTAAGCGAACTGCCTTGAAGAAGTCCTTGTTTGAACCCTGTTGTGTGGGGGTGTGTGTGTGTGTGTGTGTGTGTGTGTGTGTGTGTGTGGGGTGTGTGTGTTGTGTGTGTAGCGGGGGAGGGGGGGGGGAGGGCAGAGGGGCTAGCCTTTAGAGATTCCCTTGTCATTTGCCATTACACACCACAGAGGGAGGCGGGGAAAACCCAACTTTAACAGTGACTACAGCAGACATTGTTTTTTCCCCCAATATAAGGGTGGAGAGAAACCTAACTTTACAGTGACTACAGCAGACATTGTTTCTCCCAATATAAGGGGGGAGAGAAACCTAACTTTACGTGACTACAGCAGACATTGTTTCTTTCCCCAAAAAAGGGTGGAGAGAAACCTAACATTACAGTGACTACAGTAGACATTGTTTCTTCCCAAAACAGGTGGAAGGGAAACCTAACTTTACAGTGACTACAGTAAAACATTGTTTCTCCCTAAACAGGTTTCCCGAGACAATTGAACTGTCCAAAACCCGGGAAGGCAGCTTGACCCAGTGTCCGTGAAATCCGGTTTCCGCGCCTCTTCCCCTCGGGCCCTTTTGCTGCTAAACTGATGAACGCATGCGCAGCGAGGGCGGAAGTTGGGGAATCCCTGCCAAGTTATTCTTAGAGCAGCCACGGATACCCCATAGTAATTGGAGGCACTGTCGGATGTCCATGCATGCCGACTATCGGGTGAAACTGTCCCACCGATAGATCTCGGTGGGATAGAACCTATCGGACTGTTAAAGTAAACGGAGGTATCTGCATACTGGCCCCAGATTGTTTTTCAAAGAATTTTATCAGTTTGCCATATTCGCGTATTTTCGGGCCCAAACACATGTACCAAAAGCGGCAATAACGTATGGGTAAACAACTCTGAAACACTCATGGTCCTTTTATTTTTGATGCGGTATCCAAACTTATTTTTGTTTTTTTTTTTAAATCAGTATTCTTTCCTATTTCCCCCCCCCCCCCCCCCCTCCCCCCATTTTTCTTCATTCCTTCTTTTTTGTACTCCCAGTTCTTAAAGAAGTTTGATATCTACAACCGGTTTCAAAAGTGCATATCGGTTATATAACCGTTAAACCGTTATTTTGCCGTTATTTTTATATATTGGTGGGTTTTAATGCAATTTTGTATATAGAAAGGTTATTACACACAAATGGCACTTCCATGCAGTGTTTAAAAATCTGACCGTTAAAAACCGTTATTCTTGACAAAATTGTCCAATTTGGATGAAATTTGGTATGTACACAGGCTTTAGCCCAGTGAGGACTAAAATACCGGTTTCAAAAGTGTATATCGGTTATACAACCGATAAACCGTTATTTTGCCGTTATTTTTTATATATTGGTGGATTTTAATGCAATTTTGTATATAGAAAGGTCATCACACACAAATGGCACTTCGATGCAGTGTTTCAAAATCTGACCGTTAAAAACCGTTATTCTTGACATATTGTCCGATTTGGATGAAATTTGGTATGTACACAGGCTTTAGCCCAGTGAGGACTAAAATACCAGTTTCAAAAGTGTACATCGATTAAATAACCGTTAAAACCGTTATTTCGCCTTTATTTCTTATCTCATAAAGCACTTGGCTGATTTATAAGCGGTTTGGAAAACTGGGGTACGTTTATATGCTTCGCATCTTGTTTTTTTTTTTTTTTTTTGCTCTGCTGACTTTATGTTATTCAATTTTATTCCTAAGTGTAACATGTTGACAAGAATTTCACAGCTAACAATTTTCTGTCATGGAGACTGCACACAGATCCTAAAGACTTTTAGCGCAAGTTGTACAATTTACGTTCACAACACAGAAACATGAATAAACTAATATAGTTGCATTGTAAAACATCATCTTTGTGACTATTAGAGAAAGAGAGAGAGGTGGAAGCGAGAGAGCGAGAGCGAGAGAGAGAGAGAGAGAGAGAGAGAGAGAGAGAGAGAGAGAGCGAGAGAGAGAGAGAGAGAGAGAGAGAGAGAGAGAGTGTGTGTGTGTGTGGGGTGTGTGTGTGTGTGTGTGTGTGTGTGGGGTGTGTGTGTGGTGTGTGAAGGAATGAGTGCACCGAAAAAAGATGTGGCATATCATAATCTGGATTCATGTCGTGATTTTGTATTTGGCAGCTTTAATTAATGACTTATCCAATCAGTGTCACTTTGGCTTTCACGTGTCACCACACGAGGATCATACCATTGAAAATGTACAAGCTCTCGGTGCTTTTGTCTGTGCATCTGTGCCTTTGAAATCGCTCCAACGTATCACTCAACAGAAGAGACTGCGACCACACCATCTAAGGGCAGCATGGTCCTCCATCATTGCAGTGAAAAGAGAGTGTTGTTAGAAAACGTTCTTCTTCAAAGTCTGAGAGAAAAGTGACCTGACTGAAAAGATTTCAAGCTGAACTGAACGCCCGCGATTATTTGACATTAAAGCCTTCGCGAACTTCGTTACTTTTTCTGGGCTGTCAAGGCCGATGTTACTCAACGGTTACCCGTTCCCCCCCCCCCCTCCCCCCTAACATGTCCTTCAAAATAAACATAATCCGTTGGCTTGATTTTGTTCATGTGGGACATTCTATTCAAAACCAAAAAAAAAAAAGAAGAAAAAAAAACAACTAGAGATATTGTGTGCTTATTTGAAGAAAATTTCTTTAAAAGAAAGAAAAGACAATTCCGTTCTTGAATAATACTCTTTAAGATTAAAAAAAAAAAAAGAAAACGCTTAATGCTTCGATCGTACACATTTCAAACACATTGAAATACAAAACAAACAAACAATATCACATGGCCTCATTGCGCTCGTGAAGAACGTTTTTGTCTAGAAAGGACAAAATGACATGGATTTGTTATGTTTAGTTATATATATTCTTCTGACAAGACATCAAATATTACCCATCCTTCTGACAAGACACCCAAATAATACCCATCCTTCTGACAAGACACCAAATAATACCCACCCTTCTGACAAGACACCAAAAATACTCACCCTTCTGACAAGACACCAAATAATACCCACCCTTCGCCTTGCACTGTGTTCTTCTGACAAGACACCAAATAATACCCTCCCTTCTGACAAGATACCAAATAATACCCACCCTCTGACAAGACACCAAATAACACCCACCCTTCTGACAAGACACCAAATAACACCCACCCTTCTGACAAGACACCAAATAACACCCACCCTTCTGACAAGACACCAAATAATACCCACCCTATCTGACAAGACACCAAACAATACCCACCCTTCTGACAAGACACCAAATAACACCCACCCTTCGCCCTCCACTGTGTTCTGACAAGACACCAAATAATACCACCCTCTGACAAGACACCAAATAATAACCCACCCTTCTGACAAGACACCAAAAAACCCACCCTTCTACAAGACACCAAATAATACCCACCCTTCTGACAAGACACCAAATAATACCCACCCTTCGCCCTCCGCTGTGTTCTTCTGACAGACACCAAATAATACCCACCCTTCGCCCTCCGCTGTGTTCTTCTGACAAGACACCAAATAATATCCACCCTTCTGACAAGACACCAAACAATACCCACCCTTCTGACAAGACAACCAAATAACACCCACCCTTCGCCCTCCACTGTGTTCTGTCAAGACACCAAATAACACCCACACTTCTGACAAGACACCAAATAATACCCACCCTTCTGACAAGACACCAAATAACACCCACCCTTCTAACAAGACACCAAATAACACCCACCCTTCTGACAAGACACCAAATAACACCCACCCTTCTGACGAGACACCAAATAACACCCACCCTTCTGACAAGACACCAAATAACACCCACCCTTCTGACAAGACAAACCCAAAAAACAAACCCCCCCTTCTGACAAGACACCAAATAACACCACCCCCTTCGCCTCCACGGTGGCACAAAAACTTT
>CM031597.1:140388038-140403038 GCA_018398815.1 Conus ventricosus | reverse complement strand
ACTGAACACCACCGAAGTGACTCGGCAGCAGTGCAGTGTCCCCTCCGGTGGGTTGCCTCTTGACGACTTGATACTGACTGCTCCCTGTGGATTGCCGGTGCCGGGGATGCGGCAGGCCTGGCCAGGCTAGTGAATGTGGACGGGAAAGGGGGGAGGGGGGGAGTGGGGGTGAGTGGGGGTCGGAACGAGCGGCGTGGATGCAATGCCACTAAGGTGGCACAGAAGATGGAACAGCCCCCCCCCCCCCCCCCCAAAAAAAAAGAAGAAAAAAAAAAAACGAAAAAAAGAAAAGAAACGAAAAAAAAAATCGTTCAAGTAGTTATGTGTAATCTTGCTGAAAGACAGGACAAAACAAATCAACACACGCGGTTAAAAACATACCGCTCCAAGGCTTGGGCTGAAAAGAAAAGAAAAAGAAAAGAAAGAAAAAGCACCAACTCGTCACACAAAACACGAAATACCAATGAGGGCACTGCAGACGGAAATGGAAACCAATTTTAAAAGACTTTAAATCAACCCCGCCGTTTAATAGAAGACACACAAAACACAAGACAAAATGCGTTTCGCGTTTCGACCTTCTAGGTCTTCTTCAGACAAGAGAAACACCAGCAAGGACAATGAAAACGAAGAACGAGCGATCACTTAGCTTCTCGATTTTTTTCATTGTCCTGAATGTTGTTTTTCTTGCCTGAAGAAGACCTAAAAGGTTGAAACGCGTCGTGTTTTATCTTGTAATTTGTTTGTCCATATTAAACGGCGGACTTAAAATTTCCTGTAACAATTGGTTTCAATTTCCGCTTGCAGTCACCTCACGTTGAAACTAACGGAAGTACCAAACCAGATTCTAGATGGCAGGCGGAAACAGCCGCCATAGCTACTCACCGTGGAACAGTGCCCGGCCTTTCTCCGCCTCGCTGTAGAAGTTCTGCCTCTCCTCCTTGGACAGGTAGCGCCACACATGCCCCAGGACCATGGCCACTACCTTGCTGTCAAAGGCCGGCACCAGCAAGTCGCGGAACTCCGAGCGGCAGGCTTTGGAGAACAGCATGAAGGCGTTGAGGGGCCGCTTCAAAGTGGGAAGCGAGTTCTCTGTCTGAGGATGTAAGACGGTGTCCGGGCTGCCTTTCTGCTCATCTTCCCTGGAGGGATCGTGAACGGGGATCTCCGATGCCGGGTCTTCTGCGTGTAGGTGCCTTTTGGCTTCTTGGTGGGTGTAGGTTGGCGTCGCTGCCGGGTTCTTGATGGTGAAGCATGTTTGGTCTTCTTGCGCTTTTTATGATCTGAGGTGGGCGAGAGGTGTGGAGGAGGGACCGGTGGGGCAGGGGGTGGAGAGGGGTAGGCAATGGAAACCGAAGAGGAGGAGGGAGGGGGAGGAGGGGGGAGGGGGGTGTGGTGTGGGGGATGGGGGGGGGGGGGGGGGGGCGAGGATGGGACAGGGTTCACGAAGATTAGATATTCTCATGTTTATGCGTTCAGCTCAGCATGCACATTCGTGTGTGTGTGTGTGTGTGTGTGTGTGTGTGTGTGTGTGTGTGTGTGTGTGTGTGTGTGTGTGTGTGTGTGTGTGTGTGCGCGTGTGTGCGTGCGTGCGTGTGTGGTGTGTGTGTGTGCGCGTTTGTGTGTGAGTCTGTCTTGTGTGTCTGTGTCTGTGTGAGTGTGTGAGTGCGAATTCGTACGCGCATGTGCGTATGTGTATGCATGTGAACGTGTGTTTGTGTGTGTCTGTGTGCATGTAAGCATATCGTTTTATGTTAAAAAAAAAGAAGAAATTAGCACTAAAAACAACATTTTGCTCCAAATTCAATATGTGTGTGTGTGTGTGTGTGTGTGTGTGTGTGTGTGTGTGTGTGTGTGTGTGTGTGGGGTTGTCTATCTGTCTGTGTCTATCTCTTTATCTGTCTGTCTGTCGATCTATCTATCTGTTGATCTGTCTATCTATCTATCTGTCTATCTACAAGAACGCATATGTGTGTTTGTGTGCAAGTCAGAGCGCGTGCGCAAGCATGAGTGTGTGTGTGTGTGTGTGTGTGTGTGTGTGTGTGTGTGTGTGTGTGTGTGTGTGTGTGTGTGTGTGTGTGTGTGTGTGTGTGCGTGTGTGTGTGTGTGTTCATGTGTGCCTACACAATTTATATCACAATATTTTCAATATTGATATCTTTAAAACTAAGTAAACAAGGTTGCGCTATTGCGTCAGCCATTGTATATCGTTTGTTACGAATAGATTTGAATTACACAATAAGATTCAAAACTAGTCAAACCATCTCACTAACACACACCAAAAAATACATTAGAAAACCTTGTGCCTGTAAATACAGAACAACATGACAATTCAGTGCCTATCCAAGTGATGAAAACACATGTATCCAATCGCCAGATTACCGTAGTAAAAGTGTCATGTTATAATTCGTAACGTCAGAAAAAAACAGGATACAGTTCTTCCACGAAAATAGACTGATGACTGTGCCAAAAATGAAAAAGAAAAGAAAAGAGAAAACAGAGAAACAAAAACAAAAAGAGCAGTGAAATACAGTGAAGGACGGTTAGTGTCAAGACCGACCCCTGGAGGTCTGCCCTGACAGGATCGGTCTAGATGGGAGTGAAGGGAATGGCTGACCTCGCACGCCTCGCAAGAGCCCACACGAGAAAGATTACGATGCAACACCCCATTTATTCACACCAGCACACACAGTCATAAATATGCATTCCAACGCACACAACATGCACAATCACAATCAAGCACTCCAACACACACAACATGCACGATTATAAATAAACATTTTCACCAAGACGACGTACACAATCATACAATTACAGCATTCCACACATTTGACATATACACAATTATAAAGAAACATTTCCAGCTCCATACCCTTTTCCCCACACCCTGGAGTGCCTCCACACCCCTGCCTCCGACAAGTCTACTGGAGCTACCCCCCCTGTCACACTAGGTGCGCCGAACCGGGTCGGTTCCTTTAAGGGAGACCTCACAGCCGACACCTCGACACACAAGCAGGCGTGAAGAGCGGCGTGCCCGGTGGGGGGAGGGGGGGGGGGGGGGGGTAACGAGGCGTTGTTACTGGAGTCCAGGACGGGGATCAGGGCCGGCCATCAAGCCGGCGGCTTTTCTAACCAGTCCGCGGCCCGACCCAAGCGTAGTCCTCAACCAGCGCGTGGCACCATCAGTCCGCGGTCCCAGCCAGAGCGAGGCCTCAACCAGCACGTGGCACCATCCCAGGTCCGCGGTCCCCCAGCCAGAGCGTGGCCTCAACCACACGTGGCAACCATCCAGTCCGACTCCGGTGAAGCCCCCGGGAGGGGGGGGGAAACGTAAGCTGGGAGGAAGAAGAAAGGGATGGAAGGAAGAAGGAAGGAGGAAGGGTACTGGAACCCACGCGTCAGTACAGACCTGACCCATGCTGTTAAATCTTAACAGCCACTCGCATGATGGCGAGGGAAGTCTACAAATGCACCAATAACCCCAGCTCAACACAGACCTTAGCATAACACAGTAAAAACCCATCGAATCAGGAATTGTTCACAGTCTTCTCACAACGATGCGGTAAAAAACTGCATTAAATCAACAGGTTATAAATCCAAATATGAATTATCTTCACCCTTCTCTCACTCACGTTTAACATTTGCACTTTCTTTATGAAATAACCACCACAGCGACCATCCGCTTTATACCTGCCACCGACATTTGCAAATAATAATTCAAATGGTCATAATTGTCACATTTTATAGCCACATATCAAATAACACACATCTCCAACCACGCATCCGAACGACAAATCATGCGTACGCACCCTCGCGAACGAAAAAACTCGATCTCCTTGCACACACAAACAGACGGTGCCGAAGGATAAGAGTCCGGAGAATGTTACAGGGGGACGGAGCGAGACCAGCAAGTGCCAACACCTGAAATCAACCAGATCTCTCCCATCCCACCGACTACCGCATCACCAGTATGCATAAACAGGAGAAAGAATTTTGGAAATACATTAAATGGCCAGGTTTAACGATTGAATTACCATAGAGAAAAGGTCTCCCACAATATGTCTCATAATAATTCGAAACAAAAGAAAATTGCGCAAAAGAGGAAGACTAAGCCTGCTAACAACAACAAAGCCAAAACAAACAAACCACGAAACTGATGCTTACCAGCTACCCGTGGTGACCCAGAAGAGGCGGGTCAAACGACTCTCTCTGCCCTCTGTTCCAGTCGAGGGGACAGAAGCAACAGTGCGGAAAATGAGAAGTGATGTCCCTCTCCACACAGCCGACTGTAAATTGAAGAACCGACTGTACCTCGAAGAAACGGTGAATAACCAAGAACCGGAGGGCGCACCCAGAGACATCTTCCGCTCGAGTGAAGAGCAAACCTCCCTCGTAGCTGAGGCGGCCAACATTGCCACGGCTGCGTCACAGAGTGATCATACTTTCAAAACTAAAAAAATGAAGCACGTGCGACAGTAAAAAGACAGTCGAGAGGCCGATAGACACAAGTTCGCGAGAATACCAGCCACCCTTAACCTACAGGATTAATAGCACGGGCAGTTGGAATAAGAGAGAAGAAGAGAAAGGCAAACCGAAGTTGAGCTGAACTACACCAAGGTGCCAACCGCACCGACAAGCCACATTAAGGGACGGATACACGACAACAGCAACGACAATAAACAAATAATAATTCCGTGCCCACCCTCGATTGGTTCAAACGTCGTAGGCCATCGTGACAAACCGTGATCAAACCCCCCTTCTAAAAGCATCTGTGTTCTCTGAGATACAGTGCTCCTTTGAACGCTTGACGCATGTGCAAATTCACAACAATGGACCGAACCCAACCTCGTGCTCGACAGAGTACGATGAATCCAATACAAAACTTTCTAACGTAGAATCATACAGGTAAATACATAATACACATTTATCAAACAACTAAGCAAGACTTCCAACCATGAAAGTAACAATCCGAAACCATTGGTGATTCACTACCGTTTAACAATCACTGAAGTGAAAACCGTCACTACACCGAATACAGAGACCAAAAGGGGATATAACCCTGGTTGAGGGAAGTGTCCCACTGAACGATTTTCCAATGCGCTGACACGGAGCTCGGCTAAGGATAGTCACACCCGTATTACAGTAACCCTTGATATGACGGAAGGTGAACGCATGACTCTGCAGCTCCACAGCCCAACCCATGATTGACGATGAACTGGCCGGATCCGGTCCCAGGAACTGAGAGGGATGATGATCGCTCTCCAGTACAAACTCACTGCCGTACAAGTAGGGGGTAAAAACTTCCTGATGCCCACACGACATGCTAAACAACTCTTGTCAATCGTGTGTATCTAGTCCGGCGTCAGTGAGTTTTTTGCTCCCGCATAAGCAAGCGGTTGAGTCCCTCCCTGATCTTGTAGCAACACAGCCCCAATCCCCACCGCAGAAGCATCAGTCCCATGACAAAAGGGAGACTAGGATCGGGGAGAGCCCAAGACTGGGCGAGTAGTGAGGGCCGTCATTCAAAGGCGTCAAAAGCCTGTTGGCAACTCTCATCCCCAAATCAGACGTTCTGGCTTCTTCCCCCTCGTAGATCCAAGTGAGGGGCAAGGCAACCTTGCAAAGTCATGGATGAAACTTGGGGGGGGGAAAGGTATGTATCCCGCAAGTTCCAAGGAAATGACCCGCAATTCCCTTTTGGTACCAGAGTTTGGCACCTGCACCTTGGTCACCATTGTCTTCCGCAGGAGCAATCAAACCCCCGCCGCAAATGATGCCCCAGAAAGGAAATTCTCGTCCTGACCAAGCTGACATTTGGAAGGAACGATCCGACATCTGAACCTCGCGCCAGACGAAGAAACAGACCGACTGAGGGCGAAACGTGAGACGCCAATCTACTGAGCTGAGTAGCAGTCGTCCATGAAATTGGGTTTCAGGATCAGGCGTATCGAGAGGGAGAAGCAATTTCGAATGACGCGACTGAAAATTTCTCCAGCAGTTTTGAGGCCAAAAGATTGCATCACGTTCCACTGGAACTGTCCTTCAGGCGTCGTGGAAATGCCGTTTTGGGGTTTGTCCTCTCGCGCAGGGAATCTGCAGTATCCCTTTTTGCGAGATCGAACTTAGAGAAATATTGGGCCCGACTCAGTGAGCGAAGATTTGGTCGACATCCGGCTAGGTTCAGCACCAAACCGGAGAACCTTATTCAGCCGACGAAAATCGACGCAGAACCTCATTTTGCCATCCTTCTTCTTTAACCAGAAGGAAGGGGGATGAGTACGGAGAACCTCGCACGTTCAATGACCCCCAACCACAACATGGCCTGCACCTCTGCTGGAATGACAGACCCTGAGGAGTTGAGGCAGAGGGTACTGTTTGACCCTAATTGGGTCTCCTGTGGTCAATGCCAGGTACAATTCGCCAAGGGTACTGGCTGCAGGGCCGACTGTGACACGTCCTGGAACTCCTGGCACAAGCCGTGCAGTTGGTCAGGTCTGTGCTGAGGAGAGGTTAGAACCGAAGCAAACACCCCTGCCACGACTCTCCTCGACGACGAGAACGTGGGATGTCCTGAGCCACCGCACGCCGTGCTCATCGCCACTCTCCACAAACGACAGGGTGTAACCTGCCTGGCCCTGAGTCTGTCCGCACGTACGCCTTCAGGAGGTTGGCGTGATACGGCTTTCCTTCCCCACGCACACGAACCGGTAGTTCCCAGTCACCCACCCGAACTGCAGACACACGAACGGACCCTGCCAAGCAAGCTGCAGCTTGTTTCTTCTTTTGGGGAAGGAGAAAGCCACAACACCTCATCACCTGGCTCAAACCACCGTTCAACACTCGTCGGTCATACAAAGCCTTGTATTTGGTTCTTGCAGACTGCAAGTGTTGCTGAGCAAGCTGGCAAGTTTCCAGCGCTGGCTGTTGCGTAGATCGACCACATATCGACTCTCCTCCATGACAGAGGGATCCACATCATCGGGGTACCACATCTGCTTCCGGATGTTGGTGGGTCCGCGCACTGTTCTGCATACAGAGGTTCAAATGGGGAAAACCGCATGCTTTCCTGGTGGAACCTCCTGTAGGCGAACAAGTACAGCAGGAAGAAGCGATCCCACTCCCGAGGTTGCTCTGCACAAAGCGAACGCAACATCTGCTTCAACGTCCCGTTGAAAAACGCCTCGGACAAGGCCGTTGGCACAGCGCATGATAGGGTGACGTTGTTTCCTTGTGAATATTGGAGCAAGAAGTGATTAACCACCTGCATGACTTCGACAGAACTGGGTCCCCTGGTCCGAAAGGAATTCTTCTTGTGCACGCCAGGCGCTCCATATCTGCCAGAGAGGCTTCACACAGTAGGGCGTCGATAGATCCTAAGCGGGACAGCCTCTGGTACCGAGTCGCGTAGTCCACCACTACAAGGATGTAGCGGTACCCGCGATCGATATGCTTAATGGGTCCCACCAGGGTCGACAAACCGACCTTGCTGAATGGCTCCCCAACTAGAGGTACTAGAACCCTAGGAACACGCTTCATTTCAAATGCGAACCCTTAGGCTTTGTCCGTTTGGCAGACCATCGCAACTGCGGCAGTACTGCCTAACCTGCGAAGTTTCTCCCTGGCCAGAAGAAGTCTGTCTTAACTCGCTCGAAGAGTCCGCTGGGAGCCCATATGACCTGCCATGGGGGAAATCGTGGCCTGCCGGAGAACAGACTCCACAGCTTTGAGGGGAACAACAAGCTGCTTGGGCACCGCGATCCTGCCCCTGAGTGAAAACCCTAAAGAGGAACCCTTGTGGAGCTTGAAGCTCACCTTGGCGTGTCGTGGCAGACCTGAGCAGGCCGACCTACCAGTTGTTCGCAGGCGTTGGAACATCCAAGTTCCCTGGCCTGAAGACGGACCAAGGGTAGCAGGATCAGCCTGGCCCCAAACCTCGTCAGAGATCGGACTTGGAGAACGGGACGCAATTCCTGTTCCGGCTTCTTATCTTTGCGCGTGTGTGACTCCCACCTCACGCCTGTACGGGCAGATCCGTAGACATCGACTGACTGCGTCCGAGTCAGCAAAGGTGACAGTATTCCCTATGAGAAGGAATAACATAGTCGCCTCCACCGCGATGGCCCATACTTCTCGCCACAGAAGTAAGGGGTGGGATAGAAAAAGTATCAGAAGGACGGGTTGGAGAGGTAAAAATACCACGCTCCAACCCGCACACATTCATAACTAGCGCCCCTCGCCCTCAGGGAAACCAAATTCTTATCCACAAAGATCGTTGATGCTCCCGAATCCGATGGTGTCGACCAGGAGGAACCAACAACAGAGAGAAACACTGGCAACTCTGAATCACACATAACTGGGATGAACCCACGTAGCCGAGGCCACGAGGACGTGGAAAGGACCAGCCCCACGACTACCAGCGGCTTTAGACAATCTTGCCTAATGTGGCCAGGGATCGACCACAAAGAAAAAACACAGTCCGGGGCGCTGAAATCCCCGATGAACTGGCCTGCCTTGTTCACCCACCGCAAGCAGTTGCGGCGCCTTATTGCACTAAATCCTGTGGAGGGCTTCCTGTCCGTATCTGGTCGATGCCCATAAGCCCTGCGACCTCACATACACTCACGGTGTGAAACGCAGAGCCGCGCGAAATCCTGAGCGCTTGTCTCGCCTATCCGATCCTGCAACTCTGTGACACAGTGATGGTGAGCTGTTCAATGAGGAACAGATCCTCCAGCTCCAACTTAGCCACTCGACGCCAGTACCTAGCGTTATTGCGCAGCCTACACCAAACTGCAACGAAGTCTCGTCGTTATTCTTCTTCATGGACTGAACTTCCTCCTGTACGTCTCAGGGTAAGTGGAAAACGCTTACGCATAGGCCAACTGCATGTCAGCATAAGACCACCTCATTTAGAGGAGCACACACACCTTGCAGCACCAATAATCCAGAAACAGGTGCATAAGCCTTTTGTCCTCAACAATTGGTATGAACTATCAACCTTGTCAAATGCTCTAAGAACATATCAATGTCCCTCACTAGGTCTGAACTCTGGAAGCTTATAACTTTGGGCCACTAAACTCTATCACCTGCCTGGTGATAAACCCACTGATCCCTTACAGATGCTGGAGACCGCGTAAAGAAGATTTTCCATCTCCTCCCTACGCAGAGCCTCCATCCTTGTCTATTTACTTCCAACGGAGGGCTTCCTGCCTGCAGCCTCTTCCCTACGCCATCCTCCTGTCTGGCAGCCTCCTCCCTACGCGGAGCACCTCCTCCCTACGCTGAGCATCCTCTACCTTACGAAGGGGACCTCCTGATCCGTGCAGGCCACTTCTCGCGCAGCATAGCCTCTTCCTATGCAGAATCTCCTGTCCCTGTCAGTCTCCTCTCTGCGCAGAGCCCCATTCCTAAACCAACTCTTACCTTACGCAGGCTTCCTGCCTTGACTGCCTCTTCCCTAGGAGGGCTTCCTGCCTGGAGCATCCTCACGTCGCTGCTGCTCTAGAAACATCAAGACAGAGTGATGTCTCTGGGAAGGATTCACCACTTACAAGCCCGACACGGAGGATGACCCGTCTGACCCGTCCCCTGGGTCTCGACCTTCCCATGAGAAAGTCCCCCGGGGCATACTCCTTACGAGGGGAAGCATGGAGAATAGGGCTTTGGTTTCTTCTGCGACTCAACTAAGCCCACAGAATTGTCTTCGCTATCCTCTGACGCTTCCGAGCGGAAGTGCCAGTCGGGGTCCCAGCCAGGAAAAACCCTAGCGAAGAAAAGTGAAAGTACTACGCCGACTATCGGCTAAAAGCACATGGAATAAGTGGAAGTCACCGTATCGATTGCTGGTACTAATAGTGGGGACTACATTTAAAGACCCTTCTCTTCGACGCCCGAGTAGCCATACCATGGTCCAGCACCGGAACGTTGTCCATGAAAACTATAACCTACAGTTATCAAATACATGAAAGACAATTCCACTTGAAAAACAAATATTTTAGGGTGTGTGTATATTTGTTATGTCGTGTGGCGTGTGTGCGGACAATTCCGGCTGCTCCCACCTGGCAACACCGCACTCACAACACGAGCAAACAGTGGCGGTAGGGGCTCACCGAAAAAAAAAAAACAACAAACACTATGTCCGGCTTCCCCCAACTCCTGGCAACACCCCGCGCTCCACAGCACGATCAACAGTGCGGTGGGGCCTGGCCGAAAACAAACAAGCAGATCGGAATCCGAGAGAGGAAAAAAAAAAAAAAAAAATGACACTAACGTCCGATACAACCCCTGTACTCAATAACCCGGTAGAGACAAAAAACAAACTCAACAAAACAGGCTAAATACAATACACGAATGGGAAGACTGAGGCGCAACAGAAGGCAAGACTTTACACGAACGGCCTTACTGCGTGAGGTATCCGGCGGAAGGGGAGGTCTGGTCGCGCGACTCCCCCTGGTCTCACCTCGACTTCCCGAGTCACACCGGATGTTCCGTCAGCCACCAGAGACTCCCATCAACACTAAGTCACCCAGCCAATCCACCCACAAACAAACACGACAAACTACAAATGAATACAAAACAGACAGAACTAAACAGGAAACCTCCGCTAACACGAGATGAGACAGTCCAGAGCCCGTCACATTACCCGGACGAGCCTCCCACAATTGCAAGACTGACCCCTGGAGTCTGCCCTGACAGATCGGTCTAGATGGGAGTGAAGGGCATGGCTGACCTCGCAACCGCCTCGCAAGAGCCCACACGAGAAAAGATTACGATACACAACCCTCTATTATTCACACCAGCACACCCAGTCCATAAATAAGGCCATTCCAACGCACACAACATGCACAATCACAATCAAGCACTCCAACACACACAACATCACGATTAAAATAAAACAATTCACCATACGACGTACACAATCACAATTACAGCATTCCAGCACATTTGACATATACACAATAATAAAGAAACATTTCCACATCCATCCTTTCCCACAAACCCTGAAGTGCCTCCACACCCCTGCATTCCGTCAAGTCTACTGGAGCCACCCTGTCGCACTAGGTGCTGCCGAACCGGGTCGGTTCTTTAAGGAGGTCGCTCACAGCCGACACCCCGACACAACAAGCAGGCAGTGAAGAGCGCGTCCCGGGGGGGGAGGGGGGGGGGAAACGTGGCGTTGTACTGGAGGTCTGGACGGGATCAGGGCCGGCCACAAGCCGGCGGCTTTTCTACCATCCGCGGACCGACCAGGCGTAGCCCAACCACGCGTGCACCATCCAGTCCGCGGTCCCCTCCACCCAGAGCGTGGCCCTCCACCAGCACGAGGCACCATCCAGTCCGCGGTCCCAGCCCAAGTGCGTGGCCTCAACACAATCACGTGGCCAACCATCCAGTCCCGGACTCGGGTGAAGCCCCCCCGGGAGGGGGGGGGGGGGGGGAACGTAGCAGGGAGGAGAGAAGCAAGGGAGGGAAGGAAAAGGAAGGAGGCAGGGTACTGGAACCCCGCCGTCCTACAGTCTGACCCATGCTGTTAAATCTTATACAGCCTCTCTCGCATGATGGGCGAGGGGAAGTCGAGCAAAATGCACCAAATAAACCCCAGCTCAACACCAGAAAAAACCTGAGCAAAACACAGTTAAACCCATCGAATCAGTAATGTTCACTAGGGTCATCACACACGATGCAGGTAAAAAACTGCATTAAATCAACAGTTATACAAACAAATATGAATTAACTTCACCTTCCTCTCACTCACGTTTAAACAATTTGCCTTTCTTAGGAAATAAACCAACACAGCGACCATCGCTTTATACCTTCCACCACATTTTTTGCAAATAATAATTCAATGGCAAAATTGTCACATTTTTATAGTCCAATTTCAAAATAACACAAAATCTTCCAACCACCATCCGAACGACAAATCATGCGTACGCACCCTCGCGAACAAAAACTCGTTCTCCTTGCACACAACAACAACGCTTGCCGAAGGATAAGAGTCCGGAGAATGTGACAGGGGCGGACAGCGAGAACAAGCAAGATCCAAACCCTGAATCACCAGGTATCATCGTCCCATCCCCACCGACAACCTGCATCACCAGATGCATACACTGGAGAAAGAATTTTGGCAAAAATTAGAATGGCCGGATAAAGATTGAATAAACCAGAGAAAAGGTCTCCCACACTATTTCTCTTACTATTTCGAAACAAAAGAAAATTCGCAAAAGAGAAGACTAAGCCGGCATAACAACACAACCAAAAACAAACAAACCACGAAACAGAAGCATACCAGCTACCCGTGGGTGACCCAGAGAGCGGGTCAAACGACTCCTCTCTGCCTCTGTCCAGTCCGAGAGGACAAAGCAAAGTTGCGGAAAAAGAAAAGTGATGTCCTCTCCTACAGGCCGAACCTTGTAGAATTGAAGATACCGACTGTACCCACGATGATACGGTGAAGAACCAAGATCCCGGACAGGGCGCTCCCAGAGGGACATCTTCCCTCGAGTGAAGAGCTAACCTCCCTCACGATGGCGCCTAACAAGCCACGCTGCGTCACGAGTGAGCATACTTCAACTAAAAGAAATGACGCACTGCGACAGGTAAAAAGACATGCGCAGGCCGATAGACCGCAAGTTCGCGAGAAAAGGTTACCAGCCACCCCGTGAACCTACGGATGAATAGCACGGGCAGTGGAATAAGATAGAGAGAGAGAGGAAAGCCAACCGAAGTTGAGCTGAACTATCACCCAGGTGCCACCGCACCACAAGCCACATTAAGGGAGCGGAATACACGACAACAGCAACGGACAATAAAACAAAAGAATAATTCCGCCACCCTAGATGGGTCAAACGTCGTAGGCCTCGTGACAAACTCGTGCCAGAGTAAGAAACAAAAAAAAATGAGGCAGACTGAGAAAAAAAATGAAACAAAATGAGGCAGACTATGAAAAAAAAAAAATGTAGGCAGACATGACAAAAATGTGGCCAGAAAAAGGGCAAATCTCTAGACGAGATTCAAGAAGGTGAGAATATAACGGTAGAATAACTATGGAGGGGCAGAGAGAGAGAGAGAGAGAGAGAGATAGAGAGAGAGAGAGAGAGAGAGAGAGAGAGAGAGAGAAGAGAGAGAGTGACGAATCGCTTTACTGCTGAAACATGAGAACGACGGAAGGGATTTTATGCCAGACTAAATGTCATATACGAAGAACAAGATGAGGGACTACGCTATTCGACCATAGGGCTTCTGCAAAATAAAACGAGGTAAAAGAAGAAAACGAAAAAGGAGAAAATGAAAGAAAAGTCAACCATTTTATGCCCCCCCCCCCCCCCCCCCCCCCCCCCTCCCAAATTAGTCCAATGTTGATGTAGTTGTTGAACTGCATTCGCCTCATTTTGTTCCTTCGATTATGTCAGTCATCCGTTCACATCTATTGGTAAAAAATACTAGGTGACATCGGCTATTTTGAAAACAGAAACTAGGTCATGTTCAAACATCGTCAAGAAGACTACTTTCGAATTAAGCTGATAACATGTGTTTTTCCCACCACATTCCTCTATCTAGAGCTAGTTCCTCTGCTTTTACATGATCTTCATTCTCGATGGCAATGACTCGCTTAAAACTGCCTGATCATTGTATTCAGACTGAAATTCACTGTTCTACCTTGTCAGTTGCTGTGACACATGCGGTCTGGAAAGTAAGAACAAAACACTAAAAACATTTAAACTATCCCCCTATATTCAAATGGTAGAAGATTCAGGATTCAGGATTCAAAATATGAGGACATGTGTAAAACACATAGCCTTTTAGGCTTTTATTAATCGTCTCATCATTTGATGAAAAACATTTTTTAAATGATACGGGTCACACAAGGTCATTTGTGATCGCTCAGTCTTTAGTGATGGTTTTAATCATCATAATCATATTTTGTATCAACAAAGTACTGCCATTTGTCAATTAGGTCTTTGAAGGTGTGAATATCTTGTGCACATTTAATGTTAGTGGGCAACACATTCCATAGAGGTGCAACATGGTTACTGAAACACAATTTTCTTTTGTTGGTACGACTGTATTCAATAAAGATTTTACTAGTACTATTTCTAGTAAGGGTATAATTTGTTAGTTTAAAGAAATCTTGCATATGTGTATTATCAATGTTATAAAAATCTTGAAAGCTTGAATGAAGTCTCCTCTAACTCTTCTAGCTTTCGATGAGGGGATCTTTAGTGCTTCAATCTGTCTCTATAACACAAATTATGTATACCATGTACGAACTTAAAGACATGGATTACAGATCGACGGCTTACAAGAAGGGGCATACGACCGACCAATTCATGAATATGTTGTTACGTTATGTTTTGATCGTTCACGTGAAATAAGTTGTGACTGTGTAATTGCCCTCCTAGCACTAAAACACTTTCTTCTTCGTTTTCTCTAAAAGGGAATGCTGCAAACTTGGATGTCATTTGCCTGTTGATTATTTATCAAAATAACACAGTAACTCACCTAGTTATAACTCGTGTGTTCAGAAGGGCTGCTAATTAGAATCAATGTGTTAATCGCATTCTGAGAAAGGATTCCAGAAATGTTTGGATATTGAATGTATAAAAGCGAACTGTGGACAGAAGGTGGTCACCTGGCGGAGGAAACTCGAAAGGCGGCAGCACATCAAAACTAGAGTCTTCTAACCCGTTTGCAAAGGATGGTCCCGCCCTGTTGTCGCTGCTGTTGATCTCGGTCCTGGTGGAGTTCGTTGTCGGTATCCGTTTCCGCTTCTTGCCTCTGCCCAGCCACCTGTTCCTGTTTGTTTTTCAGGGTCCTGAACTGCTGCTCCAGTACTTGCGCCACTTTCCCATTTTCTGCTCTGTACCCGGAGTGCTGGCACAGTGTCTGAAAACGTTACGGGTTTCCTTTTTTTGACTGAAAAGCCTGGCCCTTTGTCGGGCTAAAGCTTTTGACCCGGGAATGGATGTTGAGAGCTTTTGGGAAAAAGCCTTGGTTTGGGGGTTT
>CM031597.1:140348832-140382103 GCA_018398815.1 Conus ventricosus | reverse complement strand
TTAGAATCAATGGTAACCATTCTGAGAAAGGATTCCAGAATGTTTGGATATTGAATGTATAAAAGCGAACTGTGGACAAAAGGGTGGTCACCTGGCGGAGGAAACTCGAAAGGCGGCAGCACATCAAAACTAGAGTCTTCTAACCCGTTTGCAAAGGATGGTCCCGCCCTGTTGTCGCTGCTGTTGATCTCGGTTCCTGGTGGAGTTCGTTGTCGGTATCCGTTTCCGCTTCTTGCCTCTGCCCAGCCACCTGTTCCTGTTGTGTTTTTTCAGGGTCCTGAACTGCTGCTCCACGTACTTGCGCCACTTTTCCTCAATTTTCTTGCTCTTGTGAGCGCCGGAGGTGCTGGCACCAGTGTCTGAAAACGTTACGGATTTCCTTTTTCGACTGAAAAGCCATGGTCTTCGTCGGGCTAAAATGCTTCTGACGGAAGTGGATTGTTGAGAGCTATTAGGAAAGGAGCCTTCGTTGTTGGAGGTGAAATCCATGGCTGATGATTGTTGAGGATAAAGGGGAAGACAGGACAGCTAGCTGGGCAGAGGACGCCTTCTGAGAGGCGGTGGCTTTGTTCTTTCCTCCCCCTAGACCACAACACCCAGGCAACTATGACGTCAAACTTATTTACGTATGCGATAGTTCTTCGTCACAGCCAAGGGTTTCCTGCAATGTTTCTTCTTAGATAGGCCTAGTCACCTGGGGTTATGTAATAAGAATAAGAATGGCAGCAGTTATAGATAGAACAGCAGCAGAAGCAATAGTAGTAGCAGTCATAGTGCCAAGTGCAAGCCCGGCTTTAGCATATTTACGACCACATATCGGCATGCCGCCCACCTCTACCCCACCATCTCTCCCCAAACTCCCTCTCTTCTTCTATTCCCTCAACAGGGTAGGCCTGCATTAGCCTATCGTGAAAAAAAAACCTGCTCATGACCAAGTTTCAAATTCCATTTAGAAATAAGCGAGAGTGTCAGGCATCACTTCTATTTCTAATATCAATCGCTTCAGATCTAGTCTATCACGGGCAGCTTTTTCAATAGTGAGAGCCTTTGCTAAGCAGAGATCTCTTTAACACTTCTGATTTAGATCCAGTCGCTTTCAGATCTAGCCTATTCCATCACGGGGCTTTTTGCATTTTTGTTTGTAATGTGAGCCTTTGCCAAGATCATGAGAAAAGGATTCAGGCAATAGAGATGAGATGCTTCCACAAGATCCTTGGCATCTCATACAAAGACTACATTACCAACTTGGAGGTACAGACCAGGGTAAGGCAACCCATTGGACTCTACAAAGACCGTTGTCTACAGTGAGAAGAAGGAAAATTGGATAGTATGGTCATGTATCAAGATCAACAGGACTTGCCAGTCACTCGACAAGGAACAGTGCGAGGAGGCAGATGGAGGAAGACAGAGAGATGGGAGGACAACATCAGTTAATGGACTGACCTCACACTCAGCAACTGCTTGAGAGAACCGCGAGGAGTGGAGGAAGCTGGTTGCGATGTCTTCTGTGGCGCCCAACGGTCTTCAAGGCTCCGGTCCGGGATACTTGAAGGTGAAGGTAAGCCTCTATCAAGCAGAGATCTGGACCACTGCTGATCTAGATCCCGACCCACCTTGTTAACCATTAACATCTTACAACAGCAAGAAAAAAAATATTGGGAACTCGATTGTCATGATCAGTGGAGGTCGCTCTTACGAGTGTCATGAAAAGCAGGGAAGTTTTAAAATGTGTTACCCGCGTTGTTGTTGTTGTTGTTGTTCTTGTGTGTGTGTTTATTTGATTAAAAAAAGACAAGAGAGAAAACTGTCTAAGTTTTATATATGAAAAAGTGCAAGACACGAATAGGGGTTTAAAAATTGGCGAACGGGTAAACCTTGGTGGTGTGGTAATAGAGAGATGTTTGGTCATTTCAGGACATTTTCAATGAAGGTTATATCTATGAACCCTCCATCTAGATCTCTTCATCGACTGAAACATATCTATGTATCTGTGTATTTCTGCATCAATTTATCTTTATTTCTTTCTATCTATACAAACATATTTGTTTTTATTAACATGTTATGAACTTGTTCTAACCCCCCCCCCCCCCCCCATCGTCAACCCCCCCCCCCCCCCCCCCCTTTTTTTTTTCTTCTTTTTTTTTTTTGGTTTGTTTTGTTGTTCCTTGATGTCGTTTTGTGAAAGGAAAATCTACGCTCCCCAGATAGCAAACTGCAGGAAAAATGACTGCCAAACACGAATGAACATTGCTTCAAGACGACGAAGCCTTTGAAAAGAGGAGAACATACACACAAACAACAACAAGTGTCCTCAGCCTTATTTCACAGTGCTGTGCACAGCACCACTAGGGGCACCATGAAGCATGGAACAACGACCCAAACAAGTCAATGAAGGCAAAGTTGTGAGTGACGTTGGTCTTTCTTTTTTTTTCAGGGTATTCCATTAAATGGCCGCCTGTGCCCCCTCGGTGACACCTACGAGAAAATGTAAGTAATACTAACACTCTTATCAACAGCATTAACATCAACGGTGACTATTACCATCATTCAGTAATACTAACACTCTTATCACAGCATTAACATCAACGGTGACTATTACCATCATTCTGTAATACTAACACTCTTATCAACAGCATTAACATCAACGGTGACTATTACCATCATTCAGTAATACTAACACTCTTATCACAGCATTAACATCAACGGTGACTATTACCATCATTCTGTGATACTAACACTCTTATCAACAGCATTAACATCAACGGTGACTATTACCATCATTCAGTAATACTAACACTCTTATCACAGCATTAACATCAACGGTGACTATTACCATCATTCTGTAATACTAACACTCTATCAACAGCATTAACATCAACGGTGACTATTACCATCATTCAGTAATACTAACACTCTTATCAACAGCATTAACATCAACGGTGACTATTACCATCATTCTGTAATACCAACACTCTTATCAACAGCATTAACATCAACGGTGACTATTACCATCATTCTGTAATACTAACACTCTTATCAACAGCATTAACATCAACGGGACTATTACCATCATTCAGTTAATACTAACACTCTTATCACAGCATTAACATCAACGGTGACCATTACCATCATTCTGTAATACTAACACTCTTATCAACAGCATTAACATCAACGGTGACTATTACCATCATTCTGTAATACTAACATTCTTATCAACAGCATTAACATCAACGGTGACTATTACCATCATTCAGTAATACTTACATTCTTATCATCAGGATAAACATCAACGGTGATATTCCAACATTCGGTACTTACTAACATTCTTATCAACAGCATTAAACATAAACGGTGACTATTACCATCATGCTGTAATACTAACACTCTTTTCACAGCATTAACATCAAACCGGGGATATTACCTTCATTGTGTAATACTAACACTCTATACAGCATGAACATCAACGGTGACCTTTACCATCATTCGTTAATACTAACACTCTTATCACAGCATCTAACATCAACGGTGACTATTTACCATCATTCTGTAATACTAACACTCTTTATCAAACAGGCATTAACATCTACGGTGTCTATTTCCATCATTCTGTAATACTAACATTATTATCAACAGCATTAATCAACGGTGACTATTACCATCATTCTGTAATACTAACTCTCTTATCAACAGCATTAACTTCAACGGTGATTATTACCTGCATTCGGTCATGTACTAACCCTCTTATCCCAACAGCATTAACCTCAACGGTGATATTACCATCATTCTGTTTACTAACACTCTTGTCACCGCATTAAACATCAACGGTGACTATTACCATCAGTCTGCTAATACTAACACTCTTGTCACCGCATTAACATCAACGGGGACTATTTCCATACATTCTGTAATAACTAACACTCTTTAGCACAGCATTATTACATCAACGGGGACTATTCCATCATTCTGTATACTAAACACTTTTCTCAACAGCTTTGTATACATCAAACGGGAGACTATTACCATCATTCTGTAATATAAACACTCGTATCAACAGCATTTACATCATCGGGGACTTATACCATCATTCTGTAATATAACACTCTTACTCAACAGCTTGAAATCAACGCGTGACTATTTACTTATCATTCCTGTAATACTACACTCTTATCAGCAGCATTAACAGCAACGGTGACGATTACCATCATTCTGAATTTCTAACACTCTTATTAAACAGCATTAACATCAACGACGTGACTATTACATCTTTCTGTAAGACGAATACACTCTGATCATCAGCATTAACATTCAACGGTGTCTATTACCATCATTCATGTATATACTAAAACACTCTTATCAACAGCTTTAACATCAACGGTGACTAATTACCAGCATTCTGTAATACTACACTCTTATCAACAGCATTAAAACTTCATCGGGGACTAGTACCATCATTCTGTAATACGAACACTCTGTATCAGCAGCTTTACTTCAGCGGTGACCATTACCATCATTCTGTTATACGAACACTCTTATCATACAGCTTTAACCCTTCACCCCCCCCCCCCCCCCCGGTGACTATGACCATCAGGCTTGTTATAGACTAACCTATTATCATCAGCATTAACATCATCGGTGACGAGTACCCATTCATCTGTAATTCTATCATACTTATCAATCGCATTAACATCAACGAGGGACTATTACCATCTGTCTGGAATACGAACACTCTTATCAACTGCATTAACAGCATACGCGTGACTAGGACCATGTCTTGCTGTTAATTCTAACACTTCTTTTCAACTGCATTAACATCATCGGTGACCTTGACCATCATAAAGTAATACTTACACTCTCATCAACACCATCATCATCAACGGTGACCATTACCTTCATGTCTGTAATACTAACCACTCGTTTCAACAGCATCAACATCAACGGTGACCATTACCATCTTTTCTGTAATACTAACACTCGTTTCAACAGCATTAACATCAACGTTGACCATTACCATCATTCTGAATACTAATACAACTCTTTATCTACAGCATTACATCAACGGTGACTATATACCATCATTCAGTAATACTAACACTCTTATCAATACGCATGTAAACATCATCGGTGACTATTACCTCTTTCAGTATACTATCACTCGTATCACAGCATTTACATCAACGGTGACTATTACAATCATTCTGTAATTCTACACTCTTATCAACAGCATGACATCTACGGTGATCGATTACCATCAATTCTGGAATACTAAACACTCTTATCACAGCATATTTACATCAACGGTGACTATTACCTTCATTCGTAATACTAAACTCTTATCACAGCTTTAACATAACGGGGATCTTTACCTCAGTCTGTAATACTAACACTCTATCAACAGCCATTAACATCATACGGTGACTAGTTGTACCATCATTTCGTGTAATACTAACTCTCTTATCAACACATTAACATCAAACGGTGACCAGTACATCATTCGGTAATACTCAACACTCTTATCATCAGCATTAAACTTCAACGGGGGATATTTTCCATCATTCTGTAGTACTAATTTAATATTATCTACGCAGTAACATCTACGGTGATAGTACCATCATTCTGTAATACTAACACTTTTTCAACAGCATGATCATATCATCGGGACTATTACAATCATTTCAGTAATACTAACACTCTTATTCACAGCTTGAACATTCAACGGGTGCTATTACCATCATTCTGTAATACTAACACTCTTATCAACAGCATTAACATCAACGGGGACGATTGACCATCATTTCGGGAATACTTAAACACTTTATCTACTGCTTAACATAACGGTGACTTGTACCTCATTTGTAATACTAACACTCTTATCAAAAACGCAGTAACTTCATCGGTGGGACTATTACCATCATTATGTAATACTAACACTCTTATCAACAGCATTTTAACATCTACGGTGACTATTACCATCAGTCTGTTATACGAACACGTTATCAACTGCACTTAACATCTACGGGACTAGTTCCCGCATTGGTAATTCGAACAATCTTTCAACAGCAGTGATCAGCTACGGTGTCTATTACCCATCATTCAGTAATACTATACACGCGTTAGAAACAGCATTACATCACGGTGATAGTATCCATATTCTGGAATTACGAAATCTCTTATCACAGCATTAACATCAACGGTGGACTATTACCATCTGTCCCAGTAATACTAACACTCGTATCTACCTGCATTAACATCAACAGTGATATTTCCATCATTCTGTAATACTAACGCCTTATCAACACAGTAACATCAAAGGTGACTAGTTCCATCTTTCTGTAATATAACCATCTTATCAACCAGCATTAACATCAACGGTGACTATTACCATCATTCAGTAATTACTAACACTCTTATCACAGCATAACATCAACGGTGATATTAACCAGCATTCTGAATTCCTAAACACTCTTATCAACAGCATTAACATCAACGGCTGACTATTACCATCATTCTGTTATACTAACACTCTTATCCCAACTGCATTAAATCAACGGTGACTATTACCTCATCTGTAATACTAAAACACTCTTATAACAGCATTAATCTTCATCGGTGACTATTACCATCATTCTGTAATACTAACACGTTATCAACAGCTTTACTTCCACGGTGGACTATAACCATCATTCTTTATACTAACATCTTTTCAACAGCATTTAACATCAACGGTGACTATTACCATCATTCAGAATATCTAACACTCTTCTCAACAGCAGTAACATAACGGGTGCTATTACCCGCATTCATGCATTACTATCACTCTTATCAACAGCATTAACATCTAACGGTTGACTATTACAGCTTCTGTAATTACTAACACTCTTATCACAGCATTAACATCATCGGTGACTATTTACCAGCATTCAGTATTACTAACACTCTTATCACGCAGCATTAACACCAACGGTGGACTATTACCATCATATCAGTTAGACTTACTCCCTTATCAAACAGCATTAACATCAACGGTGACCTGTTACCATCATCTGTAATACCTAGACACTCTTATCAACAGCATTAACTTCAACGGTTGACGATTACCATCATTTGTATATACTTAAACAACTCTTATCCACTGCATTAACATCATCTCGGTGACTTTTACCCTCATTCTGTTAATACTAACACTATAGCAACAGCATTATACATCAACGGTGATATTACCTGTCAGTTCAGTAATACTAAACTCGTATAATATAGCTTAAACTCAACGGTGACTTTTACATCATTCTGTATTGATATCACTTTATCAACAGCATTAACATCAACGGTGATATTACATCATGCAGTATTACTAACACTTCTGTAGTCGACAAGCTTTAACATCAACGGGGTTATGACATTCATTCTGTAATACTAACATTCTTATCAACAGCATTTAACATCATACGGTGGACTATTTACCATCATTCTGTAATGACTAACATGGTTCAACAGCATTAAATCATCAAAGTTGTCTATGTACCTTCATTCTGTAATACTAACACTCTTTTCATCAAGCTTGACTCAACGGTGACTCATTACCATCATTCGGTAATACTTAACACTGCTTATCACTGCCTTAACACATCAACGGTGACTATTACCATCATTCTGTTATACTAACACTCTTTTCTACAGCATTAACATTCAATCGGTGTCATTACCATCTATCTGTAATACTAACACTCTTATCAACAGCATTAACATCAACGGTGACAATGTCATCATTCTGTAATACTAACATCTCTTATCAACAGCATTAACATCAACGGTGACTATTACCATCATTCTGGATTACTAACACTCTTTTCAAAACGCATTAACATCTACGGTGACTATTTACCTCAGCATTTCTGTAAATACTAACACTCTTATTCTACGCTATTAACATCAACGGTGATCTAGTACCTTTCATTCTGGTACTTATAACACTCTTATCACTGCATTATACTTCAACGGTGTATTACATCATTCTGTAATACTAACACTCTTATTCACTGCATTAACATCTACGGTGGACTATTACCATCATTCTGTAATACTAAACCACTCTTATTCTGCATTAACAGCAACCGGAGACTATTACCATCCTTCTGCATTACTATCACTCTTTTCAAACGCATTAACATAAACGGTGACTATTACATTCATTCCGTAATACTAACACTCTTATAAACAGACATTTAACATCAACGGTGACTTTTACCATGCATTCTGTATTACTAACACTCTTATCAACCAGCTTAACATCAAAGCGGTGACTATTTCCTTCATTCTGGAATACTAAACACGCTTATCAACGCATTAATCAGAGATTCAACGGGGACTATTACCAGCAGTCTGTAATACTAACACTCTTATCAACACAATTATACATCAAACGGTGATATTACATCAGTCTGTAATATATCTATCACTTTATCAACAGCTTAACCCCCCCCCCCCCCCCACCCCCCCCCCCCCCCCCCCCCCCCCCCACCTTCAACGTTGACTATTACATCATTCTGTTAATCACGAAAACACTGCTGATCTATCAGCATTAACTACTCAACGGGACTATGTCATCATTCAGTAATACTATCACTCTTATCAACTGCATTAACATCATCGGTGTACTTTTTCCAAGCTGTCAGTTAAGTCTAACATCTCTTGTAGCTCTGCATTAACATCAACCGGGGACTTTTACCACATTCAGGAATTACTAAACTCTCTTATCTCAGCAATTACTGTCAACGGTGGGACTAGGACATCCATTCTGTAATACTAACACTAGTATCAACAGCAGTATCTTCAATGGTGGGACGATTTCCATCAGTCTGTAATACTAACACTCTTATCCAACAGCAATTAACTTCAACGGTGTCTTTGCCATCTTTCAGTAATACTAACACGCTTATCACAGCCTTTACTCAACGGGGACTATGACATGCAGGTGGATTACTAACACTCTTTTCAATCTGCAGTAACATCAATCGGTGGACTAGTCCATCTATGCTGTATGACGAACACTTTAGCAACAGCATTAACATCAAGGTGGCCTATTTCCATCAATTCTGTATTACTACACTCTTTCAGCAGCATTTAACATCAACGGTGACTTTACCTCATTCTGTATATAACATCTTTTCATCTGCATTACATCAACGGTGACTTGTACCATCATTCTGTAATTCTACCTTTATCTAAACTGATTTTAACATCAACCGGTGACTTTGTACCATCATTCGGTAATACTAACACTCTTATCAACAGCATTACCATCAACGGTGACTATTCCAGCCTTTCTGTAATACTAACTACTCTTATCACAGCTATTAACATCAAACGGTGACTATTACCATCATTTTGTAATCTAACACTCTTATAACAGCATTAACATCAACGGGGACTATTTACCATCATTTCTGTAATACTAACACTCAGTCAACAGCATTACATCAACGGGGACCATGACCATCATTCTGTAATACTTAACACTCTTATCTAACAGCATTAACAGCACTGTGACTATTACCATCATTCTGTAATTTATCACTCGTTATCAACATGCATTTAATCACGGTGACTATTTCCATCATTCTGTAATACTACACTCTTTATCAACAGCAGTACATCAACGGTGACTATTACCATCATTTCTGTCATACTAACACTCTATCAAACAGCATTAAACATCAACGGTGGACTAGACAGTCTTTGTATATTCTTCTCTCGTAGCAACGATTTAACTTAACGGGGCCTAATGACCATCATTCTGTTATACTAACACGCTTATCAACTGCATTACATCAACGGTGACTATTTCCTTCATTATGGAATACTAACACTTTATCACAGCTCAGTAACATGCAACGGTGACGATTACCATCATTCAGTAAGACTAACACTCTTATCAACAGCATTTACATCTAACGGTGTCGAGTACCTCCTTTCTGCCAATTACTAACACTCCTTAGCAACAGAATGAACATCATTCGGTGACTTTTACCATCATTCTGTAAGACTAACACTCGTATCTCAGCATTATCATCTACGGTTGACTATTACCAGCATTCAGTAATCCTTAACACTCGTATCTCACAGCATTAACATGTCGACGGGGATGATTACAGCATTCTGGAATACGAAACACTTTACAACAGCATATATCATCAACGGTGACTCAGTACCATCATTTGTATTACGATCACTTTATCATCTGCAGTAACATCTAGGGTGATCTATGTACCAGCATTCTGGAATATAACATCTCTTTTCACAGCTTTATACAGCAACAGGTGACTATTACCATCTTCTGTTAATACTAAACACTCTTATCAACAGCATTAACATCAACGGGTGAACTCTTTCCATACATCAGTAATACTAACACTCTTATCAACTGCATTAACATCACGGTGCTATGACCTTCATTCTGTAATACTAACACTCTTATCAATCTGCTTGTTTACTATCAACGGTGACTATTACCCTCATTCAGTAATTACGAACACTCTTTTGCAACAGCTTTAACTTCAACGTGACTATTACCAAGTTCATTCTGTAATACTAACAGCTTTCAAACGCATTAAACATAACGGTGACTATTTCCATCATTTTGTATTTTCTAACTACTCTTAGCACAGCATTAACATCAACGGTGACTTTTACCATATTTGTAATACTAACACTCTTATCAACAGCATTAACATCAACGGGGACCAGTTCTTCAGTCGGGTTACTTTACACTCTTTTTCATCTGCAGTAACATGCAACGGGGGTCTATTACCATCTGTCGGGATAAATACTTACACTCTTATCAACACGCGTAACATCAACGGTTGACCATTGTACCAATCATTGCGTGATTACTATACACTGCTTATCAACTGCATTAACATGCTATACGGTGACTATTACCATTCATTCTGTAATACTGTACTCTCTTATCAACAGCTAGTATCTTCAACGGTGTCTATGCCATCATTCTGTAATACTAACACTCGTATCATCTGCTGGATCATCAACGGGGACTTTTTACCAATCTTGCTGTATATACTAAACACTCCTGATCTAACTGCATAACATCTACGGTGACGATGTACCATCATTCTGTAATACTAAACACTCTTTACAGTTTAAACAGCAACGGGGACTATGACCATCATGCGGTAATACTAACACTCTTATCACAGCATTAACATCAACGGTGATGACTATTACCATCATTCTGGATTACTAACCACTCTTATCACTGCATTTAACATCAACGGTGACTAGTACCATCATTTGTTATACTAATCGTATCATACAGCATTAAACTCAATCGGGGACTTTTACCTATCATTCTAGTAATTCTACCACTCGTTTCAACAGCATTATACATACCTACGGTGACTATTACCATCATTGCTGTAAGTCTAACACTCTTATCTACAGGCATTAACATCAACGGTTGACTCTTACCATCATTCTGTATTACTTTACACTCTTATCAAAGCCATTAACATTCAACGGTGTCTATTACCTCATTCGGTAATACTAACATTCTTATCGCAACAGCAGTAACATCAACGGTGGATATTACCATCTTTCGTGTAATACTCTAACACTCTTATCTACAGCATTAACTTCAACGGTGACGATTACATGCAATGTCTGTTAATATAACTCCTTATCACAGCATTAACATCAACGGGGGATTACCAGCATTCAGTAATACTAACACTCTGTAGTCAACGGCATTTACTTCATACGGTGGACTTTTACCATCATGCAGTATGATAACTCTCTGTGCACCTGCATTTAACATCAACGGTGACTTGTTACCAGCATCAGTAAGACTAACACTCTTAGCACAGCTTTATCATCAACGGTGACTTTACCATCATTCTGTAATACTAACACTACCTTATCAACTGCATTGTAACATTATATGGTGACTGATGTGACCACTCTTTCTGTATTACTAACAATCTTATCATAACTGCATAACATCAACGGTGACTTTTACATCCATTTCAGTAATTCTAACACTCTTAACACTGCCATTAACATCAACGGTGACTATTACCATCATTCTGTAATTACTAACACTCTTATAACCGCATTAACTCACGGGGACTATTACATCATTCTGTAAGTAACTAACACTTTATCAACAGCCTTATACATCAACGGTTGACTATTACAATCATTCGGGTATTACTAACACTCTTTCAAACTGCATTACATCAACGGATGACTTTTTACCATCATTCTGTAATACTAACACCTCTTATAACAGCATTAACTGCAACGGTGACTTTTACCATCATTCTGTAATACTAAACACTCTTATTCAACAGCCTTTAACTCAACGGTGATATTTACCATCATTCAGTAATACTATCACTCTTATCTTAGCATTAACATCATCGGTGATATTACATTATTCTGTATATCTGATCACTCTTATCACAGCATTAACATCAACGGGGACTCATTACCATGCATTGCTGTAATACTAACACTCTTATCAACAGCATTAACATCACGGAGAGATTACCATCATTTCGGTAATACTAACCTCTCTTGTTCAACAGCGCATTAACATCAACGGTGGACCATACCTCATTCTGTAATACTAACACTCTTATCAACAGCATTAACATCACGGTCGTACTATTTCCATCATCGGTAATATAACACTCTTTATCAACAGCATTAACAATCAACGGTGACTATTACCATCATTCTGTTATGCTAACACTCTTATCTAACAGCATTAAATCATCGGTGACTATTACCATAATTATGTATACTAACACTCTTATCAACTGCCATTTAATCATCAACGGGTCACTATTTACCATCGTCTTGTAATAATAACACTTTATCAACAGCATTAAATTCAACGGTGACTATTACATCTTCTGTAATACTAAACTCTGTCAACGCATTTTATATACATCAACGGTGATATTACAATCATTCTGTAATACTATCACTCTTATCAACAGAGTAACATCAACGGTTGTCTATTACCATCATTCTGTAATACTAACACTATTATCATACAGCATTAATCATCATCGGTGACTAGTAACTTCAGTCAGAAAGACTGCATCTCTTATCAACTGCATTACACATCAACGGTGACGATTACCTTTTTTCTGTACTACTTAACCCCATCTTATCAACAGCTTTAACATCACCGGTGACTATGACCATCATTCTGTATTTAACAACCCTGTTCCTGCAATAACATCAACGGTGACTAGTACCATCATTTCAGTATCTAACATCTTTATACAGCATTAACATCACGTGTGACTATTACCTTCATTCGGTAATACTAACACTTTTCTTATCACAGCAGTAACATAACGGGGGACCATTACTTCATTCTGTAATTATAACACTCTTATCAACAGCATTAACTTCTACGGGAATTTCATCCATTCTGGAATACTTAACACTCTTTCACAGCATTAAAATCAACGGTGACTATTACCATTCATTCTGTATACTAACACTTCTTTTCAAATCAGCTTTAACATCAATCGGTGGACATCTTATCATTCAGTAATACTAACACTCTTATCTACTGCATTAACATCAACGGTGACTATTACCAATCATTCTGTAATACTAACTCTCGTTCAACAGCAATTAAATCAACGGTGCCCTATTACCTCATCAGGAATACTAACACTCTTCTCAAACCGCATTAACATCAACGGTGGATATTACCTCATTCGTAATATAACATCTTATCAACAGCATTAACATCAAACGGTGTACTATTACCTTCATTCTGTAATACTAACACTTTATCAACAGTCATTAACATTCAACGGTGACTTTACCATCATTCTGTATATCTAACACTCTATCAACAGCATTAAATCAACGGTTGATATTACATATTCTGTTATACTAAACATTTATCAACAGCATTAACATCAACGGTGACCTTTACCTTCATTCTGTAATACTAACCAACTCTTATCAACAGCTTTAACATCAACGGTGGACTAGTACATCATTCTGTAATAACTAACGATCTTATCACGCATTAACATCGACGGTGACCAGTACCATCATTCTGTAATACTACACTCTTATCAACAGCCTTAACATCAACGGTGTCTATTAAACATTCTGTATACTAACACTCTTATCATACAGCATTAACATTCAACGGTGACTATTCCATCATTCTGTAACTTCTAACACTCTTATCAACGCAGGAACCACACTCACCCCCTCCCCCCGGTGGACTATTCCATCAGTCAGTGATTACTAACATCTTATCTAACAGCATTACATTCACGGTGACTATTACCATTTCGGTAATACTAACATCTTATCAACTGCATTAACATCATACGGTGGACTATTACCATCATTCTGTAATACTATACACTTTTATAACAGCATTAACATCAACGGTGGACAATTACTCATTCTGTAAGACTAACAATCTTATCAACAGCATTAACTCAACGGTGACTAGTACCATCATTCTGTAATTACGATACCACTTCTTATCTACAGCATTAAACATAAACGGTGACTATGACCTTCTTCTGGTATTCTAAAACAACTCGTTTCAACACGCATTTACATCATCGGTGACTATTACCATCATTCGGGTATATACTATCACTCTTATCAACAGCATTATCATCAACGGTGACGATGTCCATCATTCAAGTAATACTAACACTCTTTTCAACAGCATTAACATCACGGTGACTATGACCATCAGTCGGTAATACGTAACACTCGTTTCACGCCTTAAACTTCAACGGTGACTATTAACATCATTCTGTATACGAACACTCGTATCTCAGCATGACATCATCGGTGACTATTACCATCCTTCGGATTCTATCACTTTATCATCAGCATTACATCAACGGGGGACTATTTCCAGCATTCTGTAATACTAAACATCTTATCAACCGCATTAACATCACGGGGATATTACCATTCATTCTGTTATACTATACACTCGGATCAACAGCATGAACATCATCGGTGAGCTAATTACCATCATTTCTGTAATACGAACACTCTTATCAACAGCATTTATATAACGGTGGACTATTACGTTCATTACCCCTGGTCATAACTTACACTCTGATCAACTGATTAAACATCAACGGGGGGACTGATTACCATCATTCTGTAACACTATCACTCTTAGCAACTGCATTATACATCTACGGGGACTATTACCATCATTCTGTATGACTAACCTCTTATCAACGCATTAAATCAACGGTGAATATTACATCATTCTGGAATACTAACATCTTGATCAACAGCATTAAACATCAACGGTGACTATTTACCATCATTCTGTAATACTAACACTCTTATCACAGCTAATATCAACGGTGACTATACCATCATTCTGTAATACTAAACACTCTTATAGCAGCATTAACATCAACGGTGACCATTACCATCATTCGGTAATCTTACTCTCTTTCTACAGCAGTATACAGCATCGTTGACTATTTACCAATCATTCTGTTAATACTATCACTCTTATAAACAGCATTAACATCCAAACGGTGACTATTACAGCTTTCTGTAATACTTACACTCGTATCAACAGTATTAACATCATCCGGTGTTATTACCATCATTCTGTAATATAACACTTTCTTTAATCAACTAGGCATTAAACATCAACGGTGACTTTTACCATAATCATCTGTATACTACACTCTTATCAACAGCATTAACATCAACGATGACCATTAACCATCATTCTTTTAAACTAACACTCTCTATCAGCCATCAACATCAACGGTGGACCATTACCATCTTCTGTAATACTAAACCTCTTATCAACAGCATTGACTTTACCGGTGCTATTACCCATCATTCAGTGATATAACACTCTTATCACAGCATTAACATACGGTGGACTATTTTCCATCCTTTGTAATACTAACACTCTTATCAACAGGCATTAATCTACGGTGACTATTACTCATTCTGTACTTACTGTAACACTATGATCAACAGCCATTACATCAACGGTGACAATTACCTCATTCTGTAATATAACATATCTAATCAAACAGCATTAACTTCAACGGTGGACTATTACCATCATTCTGTATACTAAACACTCTTTCAACAAGCATTAAACTTCATCGGGGACTTATTACTATTTGTATACTTAACACTCTTATCAACAGCATTAACATCAACGGTGACTATAAACATCATTCTGTAATACTAACTCTCTTATCAACGCTGTAACAGTCAACGGTGACGAATTTCCATCATCAGTAATACTAACACTCTTATCAACAGCTTAACATCAACGGTGACTATTACATCATTCTGTAATTTAATCATTTATCACAGCATTAACATATCCGGTGACTAGTACTTCATTCTGTAATACTAACACTCTTATCACAGCATTAACATCATCGGGGACTATTACCATCATTCTGTAATAACTACATCTTATCAACAGCATTACATCAACGGGGACTATTACATCATTTGTAATACTTACAATCTTATCAACTGCATTAGCATCAACTCGGTGACTATTACCTCATTCTGTATACTAACACTCCTTATCATCAGCATTTACATCAACGGTGACTATTACTATCATTTTTGTATGACTAACTCTCTTATCAACCCCGCCATTAAATTCCAACCCCCCGGTGACTTAAACTCCATCATTCTCTGAATTACTAACACTCTTATTCAAACAGCTTAACTATCAACGGTGACTATTTCCATCTATTCTGGAATATATAACACTCGTATCAACAGCATTAACATCAACGTGCACTATTACCATTCATTCTGTAATACTAACACTCTTAACTACAGCATTAACATCATCGGTGACTATTACCATCATTCTGTCATACTAACACTCGTTTCAACAGCATTATATCAACGGTGATGACTATTACCATCCATTCTGTAATATAACAGCTCTTATCAGCAGCTTAACTCACCGGTGACCAGTCATCATTCTGTTATTACTAACACTCTTATCAAACAGCATTAACATCATGGTGACTAGTACCATCATTCTGTAATATCTAACACTCTTATCCACAGCATTAACATCAACGGTGACTTATTCCATCATCTTTAATACTTAACACTCTTATCAACATGCAGTAACTCAACGGTGACTAATACCATCATTCTGTAAATACTAACACTCTTATCACAGCTATTAACATCAACGGTGGACTATTCCCATCATTCTGTAAAACGAACACTCTTATCACAGCATTAACATCAACGGTGACCATTACATCTTTCTGTAGACTAACACTCTCATCAGCACCATCAAAATCACGGGGGACATTACCATCATGCTGTAATACTAAACACTCTTATCAAACAGCTTCAACTTAACGGAGACCATTACCATCATTCTGTAGTACGAACATCTATCAACAGCATTAACATCTAACGGTGACCATTACCATCATTCTGATAATACTAACACTCGTATCACAGCTCTTTTGAACATCAACGGTGACTATTACCATCATTCAGTAATACTAAACACTTATCAAACAGCTTAAATCAACGGTGACTATTATCCCATCCATGCAGGAATACTAACATCTATCAATACAGCATAAACATAACCCCCGGTGACTATTACATATTCTGTAATACTTAACACTCTTATCAGCGCATTAAATCACCGGTGACTATTACAATCATTCTGTAATACTACACTCTTATTACAGCATTTACATTCATCGGGGTCTATTACCATCATTCTGTAATACTAACTCTCTTATCAAGCATTAACTTCAACGGTGACTATTACCACATTCTGTAATACTAACAATTTATCACAGCATTAACATCAACGGTGACTTTGACCTTTCATGCTGTACTACTAACAATTCTTATCAACAGCATTAACTTTCATTGGTGACTATTACCATCAGTCTGTAATTCTAACACTCTTATCAACAGCCCATATACATAACGGTGACTATTTCCATCATTTCTGTAAGACTAACACTCTTATCAACAGCTTTAATACATCAAACGGTGACTTTTCCCATCATCTGTTATACTAACACTCTTATCAACAGCATTAACTCAACGGTGACGATTACCATCATTCTGTAATACTAACACTCTTATCAACACATATTAACATCAACGGTGATTTACATCATTCGGTAATACTAACACTTTTATTAACCAGCATTTAACATCATCGGTGACTAGTACCATCATTCTGTTAATACTAACACTCTTATCACAGCATGTAACATCACGGTGGACTATACATCATTCTGTAATTTAACACTCTTATCAAACAGCCATTAAATCAACGGTGACTATTACCATCATTCGTATAATATACACTCTTATCACAGCCATTAACATCAACGGTGACTATTTCCCATCATTCTGTACTCCAAACACTCTTTTATCACAGCATTAAACATCAACGGTTGGGGGGGGGGGGGGGGGGGGACTATTACCTTCATTCTGGAATACTAACACTCTTTCACGCATAAAACTATACGGTGACTATTATCCCATCTTTCTGTAATTATCTAACACCTCGTATCAACTGCAATAACATCTTCGGGTGACGTATTCCCATCATTCTGTAAGACTAACACCCTTCTTTTCAACAGCGATAACAGATCAACGGTGACTATTACCATCAGTCTGTAATACTATACACTATTATCAACAGCTTACATCAACGGGGACTAGTACCCTTCAGTCGGTAATACTAACACTCTTATCAACAGCATTACATCACCGGGTGACTATTACCATCATTCTGTATTACTAACATCTTATCACAGCATTAACATCAACGGGACTATTACCATCATTCTGTAATTACTATCACTTGTATCAACAGCATTAAACATCAACGGTGACTATTACATCCCCCATTCTGTCATTCTAACCTCTTATTAACAGCATTAACATCAAACGGTGACTATTACCATCATCTGTATATCTAACACTCTTATCATACTGCAGTAACATCACGGTGACTATTACATCATCTCTGTAATACGAACACTCTTTTCAAACAGCATGACATCATGGTGACGATTACTAATCATTCTGTAATACTAACAATTTATCAACTGCATTAACATCAAGGTGACTATTACCATCATTCGGTAAAACTAACACTCTTATAACTGCATTAACATCACGGTGACTATTACCATCTGTTCGTAATACTATAACTCTTATCACAGCATAACATCCACGTGACTATTACCATCAGTTTGTAATACTAACACTCTTATTCAACTGCATTAACATCAAACGGTGACTATTACCAGCAGTCTGTTATTATACTAAAAATTTATCAACAGTCATTAACATCAACGGTGACTCATTACCATCATTCTGGATTACTAACACTTCCGTATCTACCGCTTAAACATCAACTCGGTGACCATTACCTATCTTTCCAGTACTACTAACATCTTATCAACAGCATTAACATCAACCGGTGGTCCATGACCATTTCTGTAATACTAACACTCTTATCAACAGCCCCATTAACATCAACGGTGACTAGTACCATCATTCTGTAATACTAACACTCTTTTCACCAGCATTAACCATCAACGGTGACCATTTACCATCATTCTGTAATGACTATACACTACGTTATAACAGCATTAACATCATCGGAGACATTTACCATCATTCTGTTATACTAAACATCTTATCAACAGCATTAAAATCAACGGTGACTATTTACCATCATTCTGTCATCTAACACTCTAATCAACTGCATTAACATCAAAGATGACTATTACCATTAATTCTGTAAGACGAACATCTTATCAACAGCATTACCAGCACGGTGGGGATTTACCATCATGCTGTAATACATTAACACTCTTTTCACCAGCATTATACATCAACGGTGACCATTCCATCATTCTGTAATACTAACACTCTTATCTACAGCATACACATCAACGGGGCCATTACATCATTCTGTAATACTAACACTTCGCATCAACACCATCTACATCAACAGTGACCATTACATCATTCTGTAATACTATCACTTCATCACAGCATTTACATCAACGGTGACCATTACCATCATTCTGTTATACTTAACACTATCATCAACAGGCTTAACATCAACGGTGACCATTACCATCATTCTGTTAATACTAACACTCTTATCAACAGCATTAACATCAAACGGTGACCATTACCCATCATTCTGTAATTACTAACACTCTTATCAACAGCATTAACTTCCACGGAGTCCATTACCTCCTTCTGTAATACTAACCACTCTTTATTCAACAGCATTACATCAACGGTGACCATTACCATATTCTGTAATACTACACTCTGATTAAACAGACATAACATCAACGGTGATCCATTTCATCATTCGGTATTCTAACACTTGTTCAACAGCAATTAACATCAACGGTGACCAGTCTTCATTCTTTTAATTATAACACTCTTATCACTTCTGCATTAACATCAAACGGTGACATTACCTTCATTCTGTTATGACTATACTTCTTATCAACTGCATGAACATAACACGGTGACCGTACCCGATCTCTGTATCATCCTAACACGCTTATAACAGCATTAACATCAACGTGACCATTACCATCAGTCTGTAATACTAAACACTCTTATCACAGCTTAACATCTAACGGTGACCATTACATAGTCTGTTAAATACTAACACTCTTATCAACAGCATTAACATCAAACGGTGACCATTACCATCATTCTGTAATACTAACACTCTTATCAACAGCAGTAAACATCACGGTGACCATTACCATCATTCTGTAATACTAACACTCTCATCAACACCATTCAAGACATCAACGGTGACATGACCATCTTCTTGTAATACTAAACACTCTTATCAACAGATTATCATCAACGGTGACCATTACCCTCATTTCTGTTATTACTAACACTCTTATCAACAGCCTTAAACACGGTGACCATTACCATTCAATGTCTGTAACATGTACAAACACTTCATCAACCACCATCAACATCAATCGGTGACCATTACCATATCTGTATACTAACATCTTATCAACAGCATTAAAATCCCGGTGGACATTACCATCATTCTGTAATACTAACACTCTTTGTATCAATCACATCAACTCAACGGTTGACTATTACCATCATTTCTGTAATTTCTAACACTCTTATCAACACCATCAACATCAACGGTGACTATACCATCATTCTTCTTTTTCTTTCCATGTTGTTTGTTTTTCTGATTCTTTTCTTAAGATTAAATGTGTGGGTGTGTGTCGTGTGGTGTGTGTGTGTGGGTGTGTGTGGAGTGTGTGTGTGTGGTGTGTGTGTTTGTGGGGTGTGGGTGTGTGTGTGTGTGTGTGTGTTTGTGTTTGTGTGTGTGTGTGTGTGTGTGTGTGGGTGTGTGTGTGTGTGTTTGTGTGTGTGTGTGTGTGTGTGTGTGT
Organism: Conus ventricosus; assembly: GCA_018398815.1. NCBI lineage: Eukaryota > Metazoa > Mollusca > Gastropoda > Neogastropoda > Conidae > Conus > Conus ventricosus. Next base: position 140,360,591 of record CM031597.1, on the reverse strand, counting down.
GTGTGTTGTGTGTATGTGTGTGTGTGTGTGTGTGTGTGTGTGATGTGTTGGGTGTGTGTAGTGTGTGTTGTGTGTGCCCTCTGTGTGCAGGTGTGTGGTGAGTGTGTGGTGTGTGTGTTGTGTGTGTGTGTGCCTTCTGTGTGTGTTTGTGTGGTGTGTGTGTGTGTGTGTGTGTGTGTGTGTGTGTGTGTGTGTGTGTGTGTGTGTCCTGTGCGAGATACAGAAGAGAGAGGGGTTGGGGTGTATGTGTGTGTGTGCGGGTGATGTGTGTGTGTGTGTGTGTGTGTTGTGTGTGTTGTGTGTGTGTGCGTGTGTGTGCTGTGTGTGTGTGTATGTGTGTGTGTGGTGTGGTGTGTGTTGTGGTGTGTGTGTGTGGTGCACGTGTGTGTGTGCAAGTCTCTCTATCCTATCTCTCTGTCTCTCTCTGTGCCTTCTCTTTCCTCTCTCTCTCTCTCTCTTCTCCTCCCCACCCCCCCCCCCCCCCCCCCCCCCCACCCCCCCCCCCCCCCCCCCCCCCCCCCCCCCCCCCCCCCCCCCCCACCCCCCCCCCCCCCCCCCCCCCCCCCCCCCCCCCCCCCCCCACCCCCCCCCCCCCCCCCCCACCCCCCCCCCCCCCCCCACCCCCCCCCCCCCCCCCCCCCCCCCTCCCCCCCCCCCCCCCCCCCACCCCCCCCCCCCCCCCCCCCCCCCCCCCCTCCTCTTCTTCCTCCTCCTCCTCTGTTCTGTCAACCTCCCACTACAGCTTGGTTCTCATAACGGAATATCATTGGATTTTCATCTCGGGAAGTGGTGGAGTTTACACTATTAGTTCTTTTGTCGCTCTGTGGTTATCTGTCGGAAGTCAAACCACTATCTTCAGTCTACTACTACTGCACAAAGCATCTTGTGAACAGCCATATTGAACTATATTTATTGCATGCTGGATTAATCAAAAGCCATTATTGTTTTGCACAGATGTCTGTTTGTGTGAGTTCCGTTCGTTCGTTCGTTCTTTGTTTTTACGTTTTCTTTTCACTGACGTGATGCTTAGACCCAAAATGTGCGTGAGTGATGGTGCATTCCTGTCTGTGAGTGTGTGAGGGGTAAATGTAGAGGTAATGAACCATGTGAATCACTGCATTAACAGTAAAGAGGTATTGTATAGATACATAACAAAAAAAATGCAAAATACAGAAGTGGGTGGGGGCTGTGTCCCTCACACTACTTACATTGGAAGAAAAAAAAATCTAGGAATGACTGATGGGGGTGTTGAATTAGGGGATTCAGCACTTGTCGTAAAACTTTGTTTCATATACTAAAATCTTCTGTTTCTCCGAAAACATTCTTTTGGTGACTGAATCAGGTAGAAAACCTCGGAGAAATTTAGACAATGGATAAACTGAGTAACTGTGATTTTGTGCACCACACAGGGCAATATACATTTTGGAGATTTTTTTTCTAAAGCGTTAATTTTTAGGGCCGACAAAAAAAGGGATGGGAAGTTACAAGTATAGAATAATATAACGGAGCATTTGACATCTTTGTTGATACAATTTCCACGGAAACATGCAGCTGTATTTTGTGTATTTTTTTTCCATGCTGTTGATTTCTTAGCGCTGTGCATTTTCATGGAGTGACAATGGAAGTGTCCTGTCTACAGTCCTTTCTTAAAACCTTTTGACGCTCTTTTAGCAGCTCTGTCGGCCATTTCGTTTCCATTTATATTACAGTGCAAGGGCACCCAAACAAAAACTAATGACTGTTGCCTTCAGCCGACAAGCAATGTAATAAATAATGAATTTCGTACACAAAGGTCAGGCCGTGAGATCGGTACTGGAGGAGTTCAGTGGAAATAAAACCGATTTTAGAATCACCAATATACAGGTCTTCTAAATACTGTCATGGGAACGTTCACATGAATTTCTAAGAAAGCTGATGGCTGTCAATTCAGGCTGTTAAAATTGAAGATTTTTTTGGCCGATGTAGAACATTTTTCAATTTCCCCAGGCCCCCCCCGGTATGACAAAGGCCGCACTCACATTATCATTGTCAAGTACGGAGGTCTGTAAAAACCTGAAGATGATTCCGATATTTTTCATAGATCCGTGTGTTTGCATTGAATTCATACATTTATATTTTTTTTCTTTCTCCATTTAGAATCGCTGATATATATGCGGTTGAATGTTTCCCATGGTGGTACGGCGCGAATGATGGTGTATTGACCCTGTCTTTGATGCATATTCTGAATTTCTCGATTAAATTAGAAGTATACGTCGTATTGTCGTTAGCGACGATATTTTGATGTCCCTTTTAGGAAATATCATACTCAGTTTTTAGTTTCAATTTCTTCCCCAATGAAATTGACATGTACTTGCTTTCAACCAAATTTGGATAAGTAGCAAGATTCACGTTAATTCATCAAGCGGTAAGATTCAGCTGCTCTGTATGTTTCTTTGTTTGAACGCGTGACTCGGAAGGCAAGAGGTAGTTATAGGCTTTACAGTCAATACTTTGAGATTTTTGTAATAGGTATTTTTGGAGCCACTAAAATAATTTCTTGTCCATAAGAAAGTTTGGGACCTAACAAGTGCTGTAGAACGATGAACTAAGGTTTCAGAGGTCATTCCCCAAGGTAATCTACTAATGGGTCTTTAAAAGAGTTAAGCTATGTCTTGCTTTGTTAGAATATACTCATAATACTATTCAATGTCAGCTTTGATGTAAGAATTAATCCCAGTATGAACTTGGTGCTTTGTTTATATTCTAAAGGTTCACCAAGCAGTGTTAAGATCGGTACTGTTGCTGGATTACTACCAGAGTTAAATAGTATCATATTCAGTTTCTTCCGGGGATAAAAGATAGTCCATTTTTGAAATCATGTATTTTTCAATGACCCCCCCCCCCCTGATCAAGGTTCAAACTGGCACAATTCTTCTTATGTCATTTTGGGGCTCTTTGTGGTTGTCAGCCTTTTTAGGTTACTTCATACACATACATATATCATCTGATATTGGGGGGGGGGGGGGGGGGGGGGGGGTGGGGGGAACGGGGGAGAGTTACTTGCTTGATACCGCTTTGGCAGGTAGGGTATCATGATGTTGAAAGTATAGGTGCAATCACTGAGCCTGTGGGATACCTTGTCTAGGATACCTAGGGCAGATTATGTTGTCCCCACTCTGGCCACCCATTGACATGTTGTTAGAAAATTGTTGATATATCTGTAGATATTTCCAGATATCGTCTAATTGTTTAACTGTTTGTACATGAGCACGGACTATTGCCAAACCTGATCATATGCTTTTTGACATCAAAAAAGGTTTGCCAAATATCGCTCTTTTGCTAGAGCAAATTGTCGTTTATTATGTAGATAGTTTAACTAAATGTTTCAACGCCAGCTCTTCTTTCTAAAACCGTTTGATTTACAGGTATAATTTATTCACAGTAATGTAATAGCGCATTTGGATATTTTTCTCAAACAGCTTACCCGAATGTGAAGTAAGTGTATGGGGCGCTAGCTATTTTTGTCACTTTTAGGTTTTTCCAGCCTTAAGAATAGGTATGACAATAGTATATTTCACAGTGTGGAATGACAATTGTTTTAAGCTAAATGCCAAGTTTTGTGTAGAAAAGCAATTACCCTTTTCAGGAAAGTGTTTTAACATTTCATTGTGACTAATCCAGACCTAAACTGAACATTTTTGTTGTTTAATGAGCGTATTGCTGTTTTAATTCAGTCAGTGTTATAGGTGAATTAAATAATGATTCCTTTTGTGGACGGATCTGCTATACAACGAATTTAATTTAGCATTTTCTCTATTGGGCTCTTCAGCGTGGGACGATAGTCCTTCGATTATTTATTATTATTTGAAAACATACTTAACAAAGGTTTCGGCTTTTTTCCGTTCTCTTGACGGAACCTTGTTCTTGTCGCCATAGTTATTGGATAACTTGGAAATCTAATTCCGTTTTTCATGTCATTAATTTTTTTCGAGACCTTTTGTGAATCTATATGCCACAGTAATTGTTTCGTGCAAACGATTGCTAGTATTCTCTTTTGGACAGTTAATACTCTGTTTCCAATGATTTTTTTGCAGTCTTTCTTTCTCGCAGCATGATTTCTTCCAGTTTTATCTTTTACGTAGAGTTTACTTTTTTTATTTATTTTTTTTATTATTATTACCGCCTTCTCAAGATATCAATCCACCACACGTTGGCCAGTGTGATTAGTAAATCTAAAAGTTCTTGTTTAGGTATAGACGATGTCAGCTGCTAACAGAACTGCTTTTTTGAATGTTAAACTAATTCGTCAACATTTTCATCAATCATTATTATAGGGAAGTCTAGTGATAGCAATAATGTGGAAAAATTTATTCAGTTGCTCCTTATGATTGTTTGATATCTTTCACACCTCATTTGACTGCATGTGCTCTCGCGGAGTAGAGTTTATAACAATAGGAAGATGCTACTGCATAATGTATCTTTTATGTGTTTCACAGGGGAGCATGAAGGTACTAACTCCGGAGAGAAATAAGGGAAAGATCTTGGCTGTTGCTCGGTGTTACGAGTTGTCGGGAATTTCTGTGACGCTGCCGTCGTTTAACAGATGAAATGGACTGTTACACTATTTTCTACAAGGCGGTTATTGTTACTGTGTTAACATTCACTTTCCCGAAAAAGGTCGCGTGGGCGTTTAAAATCACCGCCAATGAGCATTTACACTCTGTTGGTCCCGGATTGTACGGCGCCATTCCGTGTTTGTTCGTTGGGACCTTTTGGCAGGCTTACACTGACATAACATTTAGTGTCAGAGTCTTATTGAATGTATTGTTGTGAGAGCTTGAGTGAAATTCTGAAGTGACTTCGATATTGGTAATACGCAAAAAATATATTTCTAAGCTTTACGTATATACATTGCTGTCTGTACCTGATCATTTATATCCTTTACTTCATGTATTGGCGGATCATAGTTCGGCAGCTTAGGCAGTTTAGGGGGTGTGACGTTGAGAGATGCAGTATTAGACTTCATACTGGTTCAGGCAAGGTGGGTTTAAGAAATGCCAGTTTGATTACTATTGATCTGCAATTCCATTGAGGATTTGTATTTGTGTAGATTCGATTTGTTACTCATGTTCATGATGGATGATTAGATATCTTCAAAATGATATCAGAAAATACTGTGCATGAGGCAAAATAACTATTAAAAGTAAAGTTATGCACTGGAGCGATAAGAAAAGAAAGTTTGAGAAAAAATAACAAGTGTGGAAAACAATGACGTTTGAGAAAAAGACACATGTAGTAAACTATATACGTATAGTCTGTCTTCGCGGTATTCACGTCCTCAAATGGTACAGATACGATTCGACTGGCCGAGTGTTCTTGAGACAACAAAACCTATACAAGTCCACCAGACGATTTACAAGATTTTGCTTTGGTCATAATGATATACAAGTATCGGGACTGTTAACAAAAGTAAAGACCGAAACTGATTATCAGAACCAACCACCAAGCACTTCATACATGTTCCACCAGGGATCTTGAACTTCCAAGAAATGGGGATGTAGACCATAACAGCGACGCTGGGATCCTCTTGGGAGTTGACCCACGGCCCGTGCTGTTCTCTTTGGCTTCACCCAGAAGAGTTCCCGTATGTGTCGCCCAAGGTTCACCGCCAGGATGCTGGAGCCTTTCATGGTGGGATGGATGCCGTCTTTACCATAGTTAGAGTTGAAATTGTCATGAGAGACAAAAAAAGCCAATCTGACCAAACAGTTCTTTTGTGACCAGTGCATTGAAGAGCTGCCGTTTAACATCAAGCTCAGCCTGACGCACTGGTGTGGCTTTGCTCACAACAATGTATGACTTGGGGTAGCGTTGGATTTTTTTTTTTATATTTTTTTTTTTACGAAATCAACAAAACTTTTACTGGTAGCTTCCACTTCTTCATTCTTTAGATCGTTAATTCCTCAATGTAAGACGATGCAGTCAGGAGGTTTTTTCCGTTGTTGACATGTCATTTTCTAGGTGTTCATGAAGATGTTTCACTTGATGTGCTTTCTGTGATTGGACAGCAAAACTATACGAGTGACCTATAGCTAGTCCTGTGTGCTTGACTCCTTTTAGGACGGAGTCGTGGAATACGGCTACTGTTAGCCTAGTAGGCCATGATCTTCATTCAGTCTTCCTTTCTCTTTTGCCGAGTTTGATGTCATAGAAGAGTCAACGTCATTTGTAGAATTGACGTCACGTCGGTTGGAAGACTTCATAGTCTGTTTTTCTATATATTGATTTTTTAACGATACCCTTCTTCCCCCGGGCAATACGACCACCATCGCCAGTAAGCCTGCTGCCTTCGTTTGCAGACGAAGCCGATATCACCGCTTCAGCGTATGTGCGTGGACCTGGGGATTCGGTTTGAGTACCGATGCTGGCTGACCGAGGCCTCGCTTGACTGTTTTCGAGTTTTTCCATCAGCCGCTTCTGTTCGGTAACAGTTTTTTCAAGGCTACCAATCTGCCAGAGAGTTTCAAAATAATAGAAATAAGTTCACCGACCGTATGGTTAGTGCGATGGAGTCCCTGTCTCCTCTGGAGCCGGAACTTTTGTCTTTCACAGAATCTTCGTAGCCCGTTTGTGTTAGTGTGTGTGTGTGTGTGTGTGTGTGTGTGTGTGTGTGAGAGAGAGAGAGAGAGGAGAGAGAGAGAGAGAGAGAGAGGAGAGAGAGAGAGTACGTGTGCATGTGTGTATGTATGTGTGTGTCTGTATGTATGTGTATGTGTGTGTGTGTGTGTGTGTGTGTGTGTGTCTTTGTGCTTGTGTGAGGTTAATGTGTGTGTGTGTGTGTGTGTGTGTGTGTGTGTGTGTGTGTGTGTGTGTGTGTGTGTGTGCATAATTGACAAACATACATGTGTGCAAAAAGGGAGTACACACATATATACGCACACATACACAGACACAAAACCGTGCACCCAAGTATACATCTATGGCCGTACATACAGATACATATACGTGCACTTGCGTACATGCGCACACGCACGCACACACTACACACACACACACACACACACACACACACACACACACACACACACACACACACACACACATTGAAAATTATTTCCACCCCACACCTACTTTAATTGGAATTACACACTGACACACACAGGTGCGCACACATGTGCGCAAGCACATCCACAAACATGACAACAAAATCACACATGCGTGCGCATACACACACACACACACACACACACACACACACACACACACACACACACACAGAGAGAGAGAGAGAGGAGAGAGAGAGAGAGAGAGAGAGAGAGAGAGAGAGAGAGAGAAGAGAGAGAGAGAGAGAGAGAGAGAGAGAGAGAGAGAGAGAGGAGAGAGAGAGAGAGAGAGAGAGAAGAGAGAGATCACTAGGTATTACAGCTTAGTCTACCATGAAAGCACGCTTGGGTACTCACTTGCACACTCTTACTCTTATGTATGCACAGAGAGATAGCGAGCAACAACAACAACAGCAACAACAACAAAAACAACACACGCACACACACACGTACGTACGCAAGAAAGAGAGAGAGAGAGAGAGAGAGAGAGAGAGAGAGAGAGAGGAAAATAAGCACTTGGTGGATGTATGTCTGAGCACCACAACTCTCACGCTGTGATGAATCACACTAGCACTAGGCTATACAGACCCACCTGGCACTTCACTGACACTCTTAGCATCCACGAAACCCCCCCCCCCCCCCCCCCCCCCCAAAAAAAAACAAACAAAAAAAAAAAAACTTAAGAGTATACACAAACGCGGGATATACTGAAGTTTATCAAACGGCACAAAGAAGAATCCAACACACAAATCACACACAGAGTGTAATTAATCATATCCAGTTATGGATTGTGGAAGCATAATGAAGCATAACAAAAACAAGAAAGCACAAGAATCACGCTACACTCGTTGTCTGCAGCTGCTAAACGCGCTGTTCCCACCCTCCTGCTTATCGCTACACAGCAGTGCAGGTCACAGCCTGAGTTCATTGGCCAGGCATGTAAGCCAGAAACTAAACAGTGCGATTTTCATCTGGGCCGGACGGCTGTGACACCCTTCCTAACTGTTCAAACGCTTCTTTGTGGCAAACGCTCAAGGCTTTTGTTTAAAACCTAATGCCACTGAAAGAGATCTTGTCATGTGTTCTGAATGTTTTTGTCATCCTAACTGTTTTTCATATTGTACAGAAAGAAGTGCTTGTGCAGAAGAGGAGGGGGAGGGGGAGAGGCATCAAAGAACTCTCCCAGTGATTAAATTCACTCTGACCTTAAATGGAAACGAAACAGCACAGACAGAAACCTCTGAATGCAACTGAATGTCAAAAGTAAAGGGCCACTCAACCTGATGCTTGCCAAAGGAAGAAAGGAAGAGGGTGACCTGTAAGTATTGTGTGGATATGGCCTCTTGGATGTTGAGAAAATCATTGTCAAATGTTCAATATCCTTGCTCATTAGAGCCCATTCTGTTCATCTGGCAGGATTTACCCTCCCCCCCCTCCTTCCTCCCTTTCCTTTCCTACACCCTCCTCCTCTCCACATTTCGGTTCGAGTTTTCAAATCTTGATAATGGAATTGAAGAGCGGTGATCTCATTTTTTGTGGTGTGTATTTAAAGCATTAATTAACGCCATCGTTTTTGGTTTTTTGGTTTTGTTTTGATTCTTGTCACAGTCCCATTTCTTGTGCAAACCAAGAACCAGAGTTAGAAGCGTTAACTCTTTCGTTATCTGCCCTATCCCATTTCATTCGATTAACCATTGCTCGTCCACCCCACCCCCCACCCCCCTTCCGTCCTCCTCTCCTCACCCTTCCTGTCATCTTTGCTGATTCAGATATATAGGAAAATTCATGCTCCTGCCATCCCCTCGACTGCCCTGTCCCTATAGCCAAGCCCCTCTACACACACCAACCTCACCCACGGCCCACCCCGTCCTCTCTCCCTGTTCTAATCCAGTGAGGTAGAAGAGGGATGAGGAAGGTACTTCTTCCCTTCCCCTTCTATAACCCTCCTCCCTCCCCAGCACCCCCTTGCCCTTACTGCTGGCCCTCCACTTCCTCTGTCCACCCACCCACCCCCCAATGCTCTCGTCGATTTATATCTAAAATCTAATCAGCAGATTTAGCAAACTGATGAGATCGTCTTTCTCCGCCTTTACATTTAGATACGGATGTATCAAACCTCATTGCTGCTACAGAGCATCAGTTAGCAATAAGTAACAGTTTATATTCATCACTTGGCATTTATAGTTTAATTCAGAATCGAATAACCCATCAATAAAATTCAAAGTCACCTGTAATGCAGTTCGTGGGAAGAATATCTGTGTCATGTACATAAAGATGGACAAAACCCGGTGTCTGAATGAGTAATAAGCATTACCTGTTGTTGACTGGTCACTACTTAACTTCTGTATAACTGTTTGTTTGTGGTATGTTGTGTTACGCAACGCACGTTACACAGGAAACGAAGTCTTATATGCAAGATTAAATGAAACAATCACGGACGTCCATAAATGATGGCAGAGTAATCATTCTTCATGGACGAAAAAGAGATGCACAGCCACACTGCCAAGGTGGCCACTGTTGTAGTTGACTTGGGGTTAACAACAACACAAACCAACTGTTTTGTTAGATGTGTTATTATTCTTTCATTTGTAATGCTTTAGAACAAAGACAGATTTTGTAGACAGCCAAACAACAGGAGCAAACAACTGACAGTGCAGTGTTTTCATGTGTTGGTTCTACACGTTTGGCAGTCAGCTCACTCCACTTACATTACACTGTGTTGCCGTGTGTTGGTTCTACACGTTTGGCAGTCAGCTCACTCCACTTACATTACACTGTGTTGCCGTGTGTTGGTTCTACACGTTTGGCAGTCAGCTCACTCCACTTTTATTACACTGTGTTGCCATGTGTTGGTTCTACACGTTTGGCAGTCAGCTCACTCCACTTTTATTACACTGTGTTGCCATGTGTTGGTTCTACACGTTTGGCAGTCAGCTCACGCCACTTTTATTACACTGTGTTGCCATGTGTTGGTTCTACACGTTTGGCAGTCAGCTCACACCACTTTTATTACACTGTGTTGCCATGTGTTGGTTCTACACGTTTGGCAGTCAGCTCACGCCACTTTTATTACACTGTGTTGCCATGTGTTGGTTCTACACGTTTGGCAGTCAGCTCACGCCACTTTTATTACACTGTGTTGCCATGTGTTGGTTCTACACGTTTGGCCGTCAGCTCACGCCATTTTTATTACACTGTGTTGCCATGTGTTGGTTCTACACGTTTGGCAGTCAGCTCACGCCACTTTTATTACACTGTGTTGCCATGTGTTGGTTCTACACGTTTGGCCGTCAGCTCACGCCACTTTTATTACACTGTGTTGCCATGTGTTGGTTCTACACGTTTGGCAGTCAGCTCACGCCACTTACATTACACTGTGTTGCTGTGTGTTGGTTCCATATGTTGGGCGGTCTGACCACGTCACCTTTACCACACTGTGTGACACTGGGCTGGATTCATGCGCTTGGTTGTCTGACCATTCACTTTTATGTCTTTGCATTACCTCCCGCCAGCAAACACTCTATGTAAACGCCTGCATTGCTTTAAGTGTTGATTTGTGTGGATTAGATACTGAATTAAGTTCTTCCATAAATCTTATATCAAAGACATTCCATAACAAATTTCCAATGCTTTAAGTATTGATGTATGTTGATTACATACTACATTAAGTTCTTTCACAAATCGTATATCAGAGACATTCCATGAAAACCTCCAATGCCTTAGTGTTGATTACATACTGAATTTAGTTCTTTCACAAATCATATATCAAAGACATTCCATAAAACCTCCAGTGCCTTAAGTGTTGATGTGTGTTGATTACATACTGAATTTACTTCTTTCACAAATCATATGGCAAAAACATTCCTGAGCTTCTTGGCTGTGCCATAATTTCAGTAGTTGCTCAGGTGTTCCAAGTTTCCAACTTCCCCCCATCATTCAACCTTTTCTCACGGCAAGTTAAGCCCAGAAATATAATAAAGGTAAACCTGGAAATTACCTTGAACGAAATAAGCCTTTTGACTTCACCATGTTTGAATAATTACTGTGAAAAAGAAACTCCATGGAAGGTTCAGTTTAACCAAATAGGGAGTGTAAATTGAAGCTGATGTGAACTGATGCAAACGGATTATACCAATGAGTTAGCAAACAATAATGCAAGGAATTAGTATATAAGGAATATATATAATTAATGTATGTGCACACACACAAGGCACACATACTAATAAAGGTTAGATTTGGTTACATTTAGCGTTGGGGAAGACAATAATCGCAAGCATAATGAAACCCTAATTGTCAATGTTTCGGCTTTTAATGGATACAAAATACCATTTATTTTATTTCATATCAGCCATTTTTCTAATGAGAACAAATTTTCTGATGAGAATTTTTTTTATCTGAATTTGTCATGGAAATAACAGCAGAGGAAGGGAAGACAATTCAAACCCTTTTCAGTCTGGTTACTTGCTATGTTCCATTCTGTCTCAATACCAAGGGAAGGAATCCAGCAAAGCCAGGTGCACAGCAGACAATTCAACCTCACATCGCCTAATTAATTTATTTGTGAGCCTGATTAATTGCCTAGCTGTTTTCGCTGATATTGTGTATGGAAAAAAAGGACATGAACAATCTGTCCGCAATAAACATGCTTCATCTTCATGTCCTTAGATTCTGACAATG
>CM031597.1:140333832-140346332 GCA_018398815.1 Conus ventricosus | reverse complement strand
ACGCACGCACGCACGCATGCATGCACGTAAGCACACACACACACACACACACACACACACACACACACACACACACACACACACACACACACACACTGACACAGAGTTTGCCCATAGAGTGCAATGTGCATGAACATCAATTCCATATAGTCACATGTATACGCAATACACGGGAGAACAGCGATCATTAGGGTATTATTCCTACGAGTTCAGCTGCTTGCGCATGCATGTGGGAAGAGGGTGGGGGCAGGTGAGAAGGGAGAGAGGGAATGAGGAGAATCCTTGTTATACTTGCGATTTAGATGCTGAGCCATGCTTTAATGATTTATTGAGAATAAAAGTTTAACATTTTTTAACATAAAATGTTGGGAGGGAAGGCAGGGGTTTAAAACATTGCACCGTATGGGCAAACTGTGTGTGTGTGTGTGTGTGTGTGTGTGTGTGTGTGTGTGTGTGTGTGTGTGTGTGTGTGTGTGTGCGCACGCACGCGCGCGTGCGCGTGCGTGCATGCGTGTGTCCGTGCGTGTCTGCAAGCTTGCATACGTGTGTGCGTACATGCTCGTGCATGTGTGTGTGTGTGTGTGTGTTTGTGTGTGTGTGTATGTTTGCGCGCGTGCCTGTGCAAGCATGTGTGTGTGTGTGTGTGTGTGTGTGTGTGTGTGTGTGTGTGTGTGTGTGTGTGTGTGTGTGTGTGTGAGAGAGAGAGAGAGAGAGAGAGAGAGACAGAGACAGAGAGAGAGACCGTGTCCGTGTATGTGTGTATGTGCATGCGCGCATTGTATATTCTGTGTGTATATGTCCTTTTGTGTATGTTAATTGTCTTGATATGTATTGAAGTGTTTCCTTTGGAAACACACACACACACACACACACACACACACACACACACAGACACACACACACACAGTGTGTGTGTATGTGTGTGTGTGTGTGTGTGTGTGTGTGTGTGTGTGTGTGTGTGTGTGTGTGTGTGTGTGTGTGTGTGTTTGGCGCAAAGTTTCATGCTAGTTAGCTCCACACCATAATAATTGCCTGTTTTAGATTGTTGCATGTCTGAAAACGTTCATCTTTTGAAGTATTGTGAAATTTACCATTTGAAGTGAGTACGACGCTTTGCTTTGTGACAAGACAAGATTTTCAGCTGAGCTGTCAGATTATGCACTAAAAAAAAGCGCATTTAAGTACTACATTAACTAGTGCACACACACACACACACACACACACACACACACACACACACACACACACACACACACACACACAACACCTTGTCTGGGTAAGAATCACAAACTAACACACAGGGAAAGAAACAAAAAGAAGGATGATGAAATGGCTACCGTTGATGTTGATGCTGTTGATACGAATTTTCGCATTAGAATTTAGAAATAGAGTCCACACATGGACAACAACAGATGAGTCATTTTTCGTTCTTTTTTTCGTTTTTCGTTCTTTGTTTGTACTGTATGAAATGTTAAATGTGATTTATTTTTTCGCCTGAAGAAGACCCAAGTGGTTGATATGCATTGTGTCTTGTCATGTGCTTTGTTTGTCAATGTCATTGGCGGTAAGAAACAAACTCTATTTCTAAATTTTGCTTCGTTCGCCGCCATCAGTCACTCCATTTTGAAACTTTCGCATTAGAAGCAATGTCTGTAGCTGGGTCAGCATCAGGGAGGGCAGTGTCTTGCCCTGTGGAGTAAATGCATGAATGAACTTGAGCCATGGATGGAGGGAAGAGGATGGGAATATGGATGACAGTCAGAGGAAGAAGATGATGACAAACGAAGGAAAAGGAGGAAGAAAAGATGATAAAACAATGCTTCATACCATAGTTTTCTTTTGTTCTGTTCTTTTTCAACACTAGCTGGCATGTTTGAATTTGCCATATGATTGCTGCAGTATTGGGGTGTATGCTGACTTGAAAGTGTGCCATGTCATTGCTGTAATATTGGAGTGCATGCTGACTTGAAAGTGTGCCATGTCATTGCTGTAATATTGGAGTGCATGCTGACTTGAAAGTATGCCATGTCATTGCTGTAATATTGGAGTGCATGCTGACTTGAAAGTATGTCATGTCATTGCTGTAATATTGGAGTGTATGCTGACTTGAAAGTGTGCCATATCATTGCTGTAATATCGGAGTGTATGCTGACTTGAAAGTATGCCCTGTCATTGCTGTAATATTGGAGTGCATGCTGACTTGAAAGTATTTCATGTCATTGCTGTAATATTGGAGTGTAACTGACTTGAAAGTATGTCATGTCATTGCTGTAATATTGGAGTGTATGCTGATTTGAAAGTATGTCATGTCATTGCTGTAATATTGGAATGTATGCTGATTTGAACGTATGTCATGTCATTGCTGTAATATTGGAGTGTATGCTGATTTGAAAGTATGTCATATCATTGCTGTAATATTGGAATGCATTCTGACTTGAAAGCATGTCATGTTATTGCTGTAATATTGGAGTGTATGCTGAATAGTATGTCATGTCATGCTGTATTACTGGTGTGTATGCTGACATGAAAGTATGTCATGTCATTGCTGTAATATTGGAGTGTATGCCTGACTTGAAAGGATGTCATGTCATTGCTGTAATATTGGAGTGCATGCTGACTTGAAAGTATGTCATGTCATTGCTGTAATATTGGAGTGTATGCTGACTTGAAAGTATGTCATGTCATTGCTGTATATTGGAGTGTATGCTGACTTGAAAGTATGTCATGTCATTGCTGTAATATTGGAGTGCATGCTGACTTGAAAGTATGTCATGTCATTGCTGTAATATTGGAGTGTATGCTGACTTGAAAGTATGTCATGTGATTGCTGTAATATTGGAGTGCATGCTGACTTGAATGTATGTCATGTCATTGCTGTAATATTGGAGTGTATGCTGACTTGAAAGTATGTCATGTGATTGCTGCAATATTGGAGTGCATGCTGACTTGAAAGTATGTCATGTCATTGCTGTAATATGGAGTGTATGCTGACTTGAAAGTATGTCATGTCATTGCTGTAATATTGGAGTGTATGCTGACTTGGAAGTATGTCATGTCATTGCTGTAATATTGGAGTGCATGCTGACTTGAAAGTATGTCATGTCATTGCTGTAATATTGGAGTGTATGCTGACTTGAAAGTATGTCATGTCATTGCTGTAATATTGGAGTGCATGCTGACTTGAAAGTATGTCATGTCATTGCTGTAATATTGGAGTGTATGCTGACTTGAAAGTATGTCATGTGATTGCTGTAATATTGGAGTGCATGCTGACTTGAAAGTTATGTCATGTCATTGCTGTATATTGGAGTGTATGCTGACTTGAAAGTATGTCATGTCATTGCTGTAATATTGGAGTGTATGCTGACTTGGAAGTATGTCATTTCATTGCTGTAATATTGGAGTGCATGCTGACTTGAAAGTAGTGTTGCAGAAAGCACTGAGCTGAGTGCCCAGAAAGAAACAAAAAACGATTTGAAATGAAGTATTGTTATACAGCATCCCCGTGACTGACCTATGGATGTGATGTTGTGGCAGATCTGTCTTCACATCCCTTTCGTTCCGACGCCACAACTATTACGTGGCTTACACAGAACAGCCGTTTGAAACATGACCATGATATGAGACAATGTGCCTAAAGGAAATGTACCAGCTTTGCTGGGTTCTGTGACTTGAACTGGAATGAGGTATAAATCAAGCGACGAAAGATAGGAACATGGCGTCTGACAGGTGTGAGTAGAATTCCTGACTAGAAAATGCATGACAAGGATATGCTGCCAAAATAAACCTGAACGATCAGCTTGGTTCGACTTTTCTTGTAATCAACAGAAAAGAAAGTATACTGCCCAAAGCCTTTTCGATCTTGAATAGAGTCAGACATATACACGGACGACAGAACCAAATACAGGTAACCTCGATTTGATTGAGATGAAAATGAATATGAAATGAGGCAGGGAACAATAACAGTAAACACCAAACAACTAGGGTAACTCTTGCTCCCATGATGAAATAAATACACGCCCTTAATTCCCAAAGGTATGCTGCTTACGACACCGAAATCGCCTAGCAGATATGACAGCATAGAGCACACAGAACAAACAAGAAAACTTTCTTTTAAAAAAAAAAAAAAGAATGTTCCAAGTTTCCCTATATACCCTGTACCAGACACATCTTACACAGCAGCAGCAACTGGAGAAATGAGCAAATACAAATCAACATTCATTCAAGAGTGGCACAGCCTTTGCCATCCTGAATATAGTCAGACAAGTACTTGGGCAATAGAAATAAATGCAGCTCACCTCGTTTTGATTGAAAGGAAAAAAAAATATGAAATGAGGCGGGGAACAGTAAACACATATAACAAATAGGGTTTAACTCTTACAACCATGATGAAATAAATACACCCCTTAACTCCAAAGATATGCTGCTTACGACACCGAATCGCCTGGCAAATATGACAGCACAGAGCACACATAACAAACAAGGAACATCCCCCAAAAGAATATCCAGCTTGCCTATATACCATGTACTGGACACATCTACACAGCAACAAGAATCGGAGAAATGAACAAATACAAATTAACATTTATTCAAGACTGGCACAGCCTTATCCGAGCTTAAATATAGTCAGACAAGTACATGGTACCAAGCAGCAAACACTTTTTGTGTGCTGAAAATACGTAAAATAGCTTGGCATTCTGGTCAGAAAAGAGAGGTATAAAAGGAAGAAATACGTAAAATAGCTTGGCTTTCTGGTCAGAAAAGAGAGGTATTAAAAGGAAGAAATGACAGGCTCCCACAACTTTGCAACACCAGTCTACTTACCGCAGGAGCGCCATTAGGTAATCTGCCCTGTCACCTATTTGCACATCGGCCTCTCCCCCTAAAAGAGAAATGAAACAAAAACAGGGTTACAAGTCGACAGTAGTGATTGCATAATACGTACACACGCCTGTGTGTGTGTGTGTGTGTGTGTGTGTGTGTGTGTGTGTGTGTGTGTGTGTGCGTGTGTGTGTGTGTGTGTGTGTGTGTGTGTGTGTGTGTGTGTGTGTGTGTGTTTAAGCGGAATTAATTTTCCTCTTAAAGATGAGAAAAGACTCAGTAACCGTCAGTGCCAACAAAGGAAAGTTCTTTCCAAAACCGGGATCAATTGTTTATATTTATGTTCTCATTGTGCTCCACATAGGAACTTGTGTTGTCCTGGAGATAGTGAGTGAGGGGACTAGACTCACTCTGTATCACCTCAGAATGACCAAGGTTGAACTAAAATGTCTTTTCGAGAGTGCTAGATTTGTTGCTGTTTTTGTTGTGTTTTTCCAATGAAGCTGGTGCCATCAGGTTGTAAACGAGGGCCCAGAAGATGTCTCAGTCTGGGCTGACACACTTTTCTCGCTACCTCATTTCTCATTACCTGCCTGAAGAGGTCTTTCCTCCACCTTTTCCCTTCTCTCTGCCTTCAAAACTATCTCCAGCCCCAAATCGCTTTTTGCCTTCAAACTTGCCACCCTCTTTTCCCACCCCAAGAGGTCAAGAGAAGAAGTGCCACCCTCTTTTCCCACCCCAAGAGGTCAAGAGAAGAAGTGCCACCCTCTTTTCCCACCCCAAGAGGTCAAGAGAAGAAGTGCCACCCTCTTTTCCCACCCCAAGAGGTCAAGAGAAGAAGTGCCACCCTCTTTTCCCACCCCAAGAGGTCAAGAGAAGAAGTGCCACCCTCTTTTCCCACCCCAAGAGGTCAAGAGAAGAAGTGCCACCCTCTTTTCCCACCCCAAGAGGTCAAGAGAAGAAGAATGATGAAAGACAAAGATAGTAAATAAACACAGAGCGTTACACCGGCAGATATAGTGGGTTGGAACTTAGAATGCTTTGGAGTAAATGATTTTTGGATATTATGCACCGCCAAAGTAAAATTGAATATGAGGGAAATAGTCACAGACGAAAGCTTTTCGTTTGTGTATTGCAGCACCTCATGTATCACACTATTTTACCATTTTCTTCCATAACTGTGACCTGATACAAGCCCCATGAATCACTGAAGAAAAATAAGGGATCGCATGGCAGTCATTTGGCATTGAAAGCTGCATGACTCATGAGTCCTGGTTTTCAATTTCATTGTTTATCAAAAATTCAGTACTGTCAAGAAACCTACATCTTAAAGTAGGCTGCCTTGAAGCTTACATTTACACCAATAAAGCTTTGCTAAAACCATCACGAGATGACTGCAGGCGGAAATCTAAACAAATCTTAAATAAATGTTAGCGAACCGTCCAGAGAACGTGGACAAAAGAGTCGCTAACATTTATTTAAGATTTGTTTAGATTTCCGCCTGCAGTCGTCTCGCTTTGCAACTAGATCTATTTTGATTCATACTGACTGCTACCCTTCGTTGTTTTGTATTTCTGTTTACGTCATCAGTGTGTGCGATTATTATCGTGTATGCGTCTTTCCAACATTGTATACTGTTAATCATTGATCCGTTCATTGATCCGTATTTCGTTTAACATACGTTCTTAGTCGTGTAAGTGAATTTTCGTTGTTTTATTCGTTTATGTCTCACCTGAGGAAGACCTAAGAGGTCGAAACGCGTTGTTTTGTCTTGTGACTCGTTTGTCCACGTTCTCTGGGCGGTTCGCTAACATTTACTTAAGATTCATCACGAGATGAAAATATGATAACATGAATTGTCCAGTCAAAATGTAGAAGTATCCCTGACTCAGAACGTACATGTTGTGGGCAACACACACCTCTTTGACCATGTCAGCTAACACAATCCCCAAAATGCCCAATATACATACACTTCTACAACATATGATCAATGTTGTCTTTGAGTCAACCCAAAGCTGCATTTGTCGTTGTTTATAACTCACATTTCTTTTTGAAACAGCATTGATTTCCAATCATTTGTGTAATCTTCTCATGTGGGTGAAATGAATGCATGCAAAAAATGATATCCAGTCATGAGTTTGTGACCGTTCAAGTCCTACTTATCACAGCATTGAGACCTTACGTTATTCTTAGTATACATCATATTCTAACATTTCAAACTTGTGTACATGTAAACGAATTCTTAAACTAAGTGCACAATCAGTCTGTTTATAATTCTAACTATGCCACCACCGTTCAATTCACAATATGACTGCTTTCCACGAGCCCAAACCATGCCAAAAATGAGAACATCAATACTGACATCATATCTTCTTTTTTAAAATTTCTGTAGAAAAAAAATATGTATCACTATTTCTTGAATGTCTTAAAGTAGTCAACATCGTTGTTTTCAAACATTTTGAACACGTTTATGTTTCCCCAGATTGATTGTTTTACTATAACGACTGGTCAGAATTTTTCGCCGAATTTTTCAGTCTATGTTTGTAATAGATTCTTATATCGTTTAAAAACGTGACCCCCAAACAGCTCATATTTTGTTAACTTCAAGACCACATTTACGTGTACAGGACCGCTGAAGATAACATCACGGAGAATGTCTTTCCATTTGTGATTTAATGTATCAGTCCTCAAAATCCAGGATACTTTAAGAGACATCACTAAGATTTTATGCTGGGAAGCCCAATGCGACTGTTTTTCTTTCCCAACTTATATACGCTGTCTCTATGTTTATTTTAATCTGGCTTTTGATTCCAAACAAATTTATAATTTGTTGGCATGCTTGAAAAGATTATTAGTGGGTTTGGTAACCCAGTAAAGATTAATCAGCCTAGACAAGATAACAAGTTTTAATATTACTATTCTAACTCGAGGTGTTATATCTGGCGGTGTAACCTTTATCTTGAACAAATCTTTCACATTTGCTAGTCTTTCAGCATAATCATTACCCACATTCTCTTTTTAATCGTTCATAATATAAATCCATCAGTTTGAAATATATGAATTTGAATCCATTCTTAAATGTCGCATACTTATGATAAATGTCACCGATTTTTGTTTGCTTCCTCACCAGATACCACTCGTTTTACTCAAATTCATTTGCAGATCAGAGACAACTTCAAGTTCACAATCAACTTCTAAACAAGTTTCGACGATTTGATTCCCTCCGAGTAACATTCTGCGTCCTTAGGGTACTGAGACAGTACATGTTCAGTCTCATTCATTTTGTTTTCCCCAATATTTTGATTTTTTCTGGACATAATGGCTAATATTTCAATGATATAATGTCTGAACAATAGGATGTGGCTGAGTCTCCTTGCTGTCAAAGTGTTTTTTAACACTTGTTCTCTCTCTCCTCTCATCTCTCTCTCTCTCTTCTCTCTCTCTCTCTCTCTCTCTCCTCTCTCCTCTCTCTCTCCTCTCTCTCTCTCTCTCTCATGCGTCCAGTGATGCTTGTATCATGCCAGAGACAAGACACATGCTTTTTCCACCTCACGAGGTCAGTTCCATTCCTTATATGAATAGTGAGGCTGGGTCCTTTCAGTGAACTTTTTATCAGCCAGGTTTCGTGTTGCCGCTCAGATCAACAAGATAGTAATGGGCGGCTTTCAGCCCGGTACCCTTCTAAGTCTGGCACCATGGCCTCACGTGATCAAGACGATAGGCCTGCCATTGAAAGTAAGGGCTCGAGAGATTCGAAACTGGAGGAAAAATTAGAGGACAGGCTTCAAGATGTAGCTCAAAGTTTGGATCCGACATGGGAAAAGAGGTTCGATGAATTTGAACTTTTTGAGAACTTTCTTAAAACATAGACTTGATGCTGGAGACATGAGCGGAAACGATTCTGACTTTAAATATGACGAACGCGATGTTCCTGTTTTACAAGAGGCAAGAAGCGCTAGATCTACAGCAGTGGTGAAAGACACTGATTGAGGGAAATGCGTGTAGTTTACCTCTAGCACCACTAAGAAGACAACACTCAGTTGTTCCATGAAATCGAACAAGAGCTCGGTGGAAAGGAAATGCTAGGTTCAAAGGTCAGTGATGGTTTGGCATCAATAGCCAATGGGCGTTTTACCTGAAAGTTGAGTGAAAAAGTTCAGGAAATTTGAGGCTCACAATCGATCAGAAAACTGCGCAAAATTAGTTGTTACCGTTGGTAAGCAAGAAAGTATTGTAATACCGCACGGTCCAAACTTTTAACAGATTAACGCATATTGGATCTGAAGATCGCACACGCTCAGCGCGCCATTATCAGGCCATAATCGCGATTGCCGCATGGCAGACCAGAACGAGGCTTTGCCACAAAATGCAGAACTGATAAAGAACTGATACAGAACTGCACAGATGCAATTGCATTGCTAGGACACACCACGCACGAGTTATCCATGTGCCGTCATCGAGCGATGTGTCCATTGGTCAGTCCGTGCTTTTGCGACGAAAGGATTGACATTACGGACCATTTACGGACAATCTCGCTTCCACCCTCACAGACATAAATGAAATGGAGAAGAAGATAGGCTACAAGGCCTCGTCTGCTGGGAAAAAGGGGAAACAACCGCAAATTCAACCGCTTCCAGTATGACGGAAATGGGGGCAACAGAAAAGGGACTTCCTTAGGGGCCATCTCAAACAAGCATTTCCCAGCCAGACGTGGGGGCTGTCAAGACCCAAAGCCACGGACACAGGGGCAGTGCTACAACAGCTTTCCCAAAGGGCGCAACCAGAGGAACAGCTTCTCTCAGTCTCAGTAACTGAGGTGAGTGGTTTTGATGCACAGTTAGATAGCATTGTTCAGTTGCTGACACTGGAAGCAGAAGAGTTTGAAGCAGGAAGATTGGCTAAATTTACAGAAAATTAGGTTAAGCTGACATCAGATCCCAACTGTAATCTGGAAGACTTAGCTACTTTGTCATGTCCAGCCTCAAATTCATTCAGAATGAATGCTGCAGAAACAGCTGTTATTGCTATAGAAATTGACAAATTACTTAGGAAAAAAGTTATAACAGAGTGTGAGCACACTCATGGAGAAGTTTTGTTACCAATGTTCACTTGGCAGAAGAAAGATGGATCACAGAGAATTATCCTAAGCCTAGAAAGTGTAAATGCAGAAACAACCTATCATCATTTTAAGATAGACACTTTGGCTATGGCCTTGGCTTTGGTTAGCAAAAACTGCTATATGGCCTCATTAGATTTGAAAGATGCTTACTACTATGTACCTATTTGCAAGGAACACAGAAAGCTGTTGAGATTCGAATGGGAATTGACCAGTCGCCAGACGAGTAATGATTAGTAAATTTAACGAGACTTACCTGTAAGTTGGGGCTGAATTGGAATTATTTAGAGTCTAGTGATGGGAATGAGCAATTACGTGCCCACCCATCTCGGCTGTGAATGATTCTCACTTACCCTCTCAGGTCTGTTAGATTTATTCTAGAGGCCATTCGTGTCTAAATACTGACTAGATGCACGTGCATCACATCTCACGTAATTGCTCAAACCCATCACTAGACTAAATAATTCCAATTTAGGTAAACGTACCTGCACAGGCACACACACACACACACACACACACACACACACACACACACACACACACACACACACACACGCACGCACGCACGCATGCACGCACGCACGCACGCACGCACACACGCTCACACGCGAGCACGTACGAGCATCACCACCACCCACCACCCTCACACACACAACCTCACATATTGTCTAGTATTGCACTTTTTTTGTTTAAGACGTCCAATGAAACCGCCACTCCTACTACTTCTACTTCCTGTACTACTTTAGCCACTGCTTTTGGCTCTACCACCATGCTTCTCTTACACACACACTTACACATTGTGCACATGTGTACAATTTGTGTATATGCGTGTGTCACTTTGAGAATCAATAATCAGTGACGTTAGAGTGACCTAGTTTGCATCTCATTATTGACAGGTCTGGTATTTGATTCCAGGAAAACACCACTTCTCTTCTCAGAGACAGAGACAGAAGAGAGAGAGAGAGAGAGAGAGAGAGAGAGAGAGAGAGAGAGCACCAACCGTTGACAGGGCCGCGACTAATGGCAACACTGGTCATGGGCATGGTCAGCATCAGAAAGACGATGAACATCACTGACAGCTTCATGATGATCGTTCAAACGTCTTGCCTTCTTTTTAACTGAGGATGTCCAAACCTTTCACACACACACACACACACACACACACACACGCACACACACACACACACACACACACACACACACACACACTTGGGATGAATGGAGAAGATTTAGAAACAAACAAACAAAAACGAATGTTTACATCGAATGGAGTTTTGATTAGCACTTCAAAGGAATGCAATATCCAAATCCATTGGAAGCGCCAGTTGTGAAATCGTTATTTAGTGTCATCATCAACTTATCAGCCTCGTTCATGTAATGTGGACCAATAAAGTAATTTGATAATTTACGTTCTTGCTGATATAGAAATACTCTGTTTTGTTTTCAGAATTCTAAAAGTAATTATGATAATTTACGTACTTCCCGATATAGAAATAACTCTCTTGCTTTGTTTTCAGATTTGTGGTCACTCAAGCGCAACTGTGCACGTCTCAGAATTAAATATTCTAAATTGGAAATGTTGTACTACAGAATGACAAGATAGTAGCCTTTTGAGTTATTGACACAGAGGAAAACGCGGATCAATCCCACGGAGCAATGACTGACTAACCATTCAAAACATATCATAATGAAGGAGAAACTGACTGAAAATGACATAAGAAAGAAAAGAGAGAGGAGATGAAAAGAAGAGCAGGAATGTAGATCTAAATGGCAAACTAAAGTGCCAAATTAAGGGAATGCAAAATAGAAGTCCATATGGGATGAAACGTTTGTAACTTCAATAACGAACACCTGTTGGAGCGCTATTGAAATGAAATATGACCGAGCTTTGATGCAACTGTTCAAACATGGAAAGAAGCGAACATTTACACATTTAAATCGTAATAAAAGAAAAGATATAGTAGTTACCATAACGGCTTGTGGACTAGGGAAAAAAAACCTAGGTCGCCGTACCGGCCCAGCGAAGGATGAACGCGGCGACCACGACTCGAATATCCCACAGTGAAGTGAAAACCAGGTTTGGGAGACCTCAGGAAAAAATACCAGCTGGCGGAGAGAAGGAGTTCTCCCCACTCAGCAGTCAAGGTTGGAGTGACTCTATCTCCTCTTTTCCAGTCCCATGCCAGGTAATACGACTCGCCATCGAAGGTGACACATGGCACTAGCCGCTGCACTACGTGCAGAATACACCCAGCGGATATACACGAGCCGCCTTGCTCATGGAAGGTGAAGGGAAAAGAAAAAAGAAATAATGGATACAGAACAAAAGCTTAAAGTGAACTGTTGGAGAATGAAAGAAGGAAAAAGTCACGGACGACATGCATTTCTTCTGTCCAAACAAGCTTGCAAAATGACATGTAACCTAGGGAAAATAACTAAACAGAGTTGTATGCTGACAGAGACATAAAAGCAGGCAACAGGAATACTCACTTGTAGATGTTCGGCAGAGTAGAGTAGCGTAGCTGAGTATCTGTTGAGTCGCAGAGAGAGAACTGAAGAGCTG
>CM031597.1:140303832-140328832 GCA_018398815.1 Conus ventricosus | reverse complement strand
CTGATAAGGGCCCAGCATCCTGGCAGGCAACCTGGGCAGACCAACTCGCAGGCCTGCTCTGGGAAAAACCCAAACAGCGAAGCAGACGACCCACCCGTGACAGAGAGAGGAGAGAAGCCGACAGCAGACCCCCCTCCGCCAGGGCTTCTACCGACAGCACAAAGGTGCTGCCACATCCACGGTGACACGCCCAGCCAACATTTCGGGCGTCTCAACCAGCCCGATCACAACCTGGTCATGACGATTACCTTTGGCTCGGTCGTCGCGGGAAGACCCGTCGGGATGGACGCAGTTTGGGCCGAGGGGAAGCCTACAGCCATGCTGCCCGAGGCGACAACCGAAACTACCGCCAAAGTGACCGCCGTCACATAAATAAACTTTACCAGGGTACGACCGCCGAGACGAACGCCGAGATGACCGCCAACCCTACTCCCGAACAACCGACGAGAAACCTACCAAAATGATCGCCGAGACAACCGCCGGAATCACCACTGCAATGACGACGAGACAACATGCGCCTCGGCAGTACCCACAGTCGGCCTTTCCCTCCCTATAACTCAAACCCGTGACCACAGCGGCTTCTATTAGCTCTTAGTCCGCGGTGTGTTTTAAGCTATTTTCCCATAGATGTATTGCACATTATTTCGTACGCAAAATATCACAACTAATTTTTCCCGTTACGTGTGCTATCATGGAATTTTAGAGGTTACAAGGGGACCGATGACGGCTTAAAGATTAACAAACTCTTGTAAAAGTTTCGCAGCAATCCTGTCTAAATAGGGACATTGTGTTTTTACAAAAAAACCATCTTGATATAGAAAAAGCAAATGAATTATCTTTACCTGGTTTTGCAGCAGGGGTTCATTATTCGACCAAAAAGGGGGAAAGCCCCAAGGGCTTCGGGGGGTATCTCTGTCTACAAAAAAGAGCATTTACAGAAAGTATATGAAATTCCTACCAAAAAATAACAGCGAGGTTGCATGGTTACATATTAAAACAGCATGTAAAGTGAAAACGAGAAAAGAGAGATGTATATTTAGGTTGTGTATATATTCCACCGGAACTTTTCTTCCTTTGGCAAGGATACACTAGACGCATATGGGACTCATTAGAAAGTGACATTGAAGAACTAACAAAAAAAAGGCAATATCCTCCTGTTGTGGTGACTTTAATGCAAGGACAGGCAACAAGCCGACTTCATTAGCCTGGACAATGAAAAGATTATTATGATTTACCTGCTGACTACCTTTTTTGATAACGTCATAAAAAGACAGTCGTGGACCTCTTAATAATAAGAACGGACGTCGTTTATGTAACATGTGTATTGAAATCAAATGTGTGTTTTGAATGGAAGGTGCTTGGAGATCTTGCAGGATTGTATACTTGTCATAATCCACAGGGAAGCAGCGTAGTAGATTATTTCCTTTGCTCACAATATTTGCTTAGACATGTGTTAACATGAAAGTAACTGACTTGACACGACATTCTGCCCACTGCCCACTAGAGTTATTGATCCAACGGGCCCATAGAAAATGAATCACATTACCAAAAGACAAGCCTCTCTCACAACCCACGACGAACAACAGTTACGTAAAAAACCTACTTCATTGAATTTTACAAAAAAAACAGAAGAAGACTATCTAGTATTTCAGTGGAATGAAAAGTCTGCCGAAAAAGTAGTAGCAACTCCAAAATGCCCACCATACGCACCCCTGATCCAAAAATCAAGACCCACATTGTGACACAACTTGCAACAAATGAACGTGACATCAACATAATACGGGCTATTGAAACAGATAACGAATATATTTTCAACCACGGCAAAGATGGCGCTTAGACAAAGCGGATAGGAAAAAAAACTAGACAGGAAGAAGAAGTGGATTGACAGAGACTGTCATTCCCAAAGAAGAGAGTTTAAGATCACTACTGAACGCGGTCAACAGAAAACCCCAAATAAACAACTAAGGCAAAAATACTTTTCACAATGTAAAAATTTTATAAACGACTTTTAAAGAAAACCAAGAAAATATATCGGAACAAACTCCTTAATTCCCTAAACGAAGCCCTAGAAAGTGGGTTCCAATTCAATATGGAAAACCGTTCGGGAACTGCAAACATACGATCATGAAATTTATGGTCAAGAAAATTGTCTCGCGCGAACAAATGGTTTGAACATCTTAAAACATAATAGGTGAGAAACAGAAAATCGCAGATAAACGACAACAACAGTTGATGACATGTTAGTAGCATTTAAGAGGTCAAACAATCGTCCTTCTGGGAATTCAGAGTTAGATTATGAAATATTAGAAACGGAGGTAAGGAACGCGGTCAGAAAGCTGAAAATAAAAAATCCCCAGGCAAAAATGGCATCAGAAACGAAATGCTTAAAGCAATGTTACCTGAAATCGCTCCCCTTCTGAAAGGGCGCGTTTAACTTAATCTTAAATCAGGAAAAATACCCGGACCTCTGGAAAACAGGAATCACAGTCCCAGTCTATAAGTCAGGCGGCCAGTCCAACCCCAACAATTACAGAGACATAACTTTGAATAGTTCGCTGGGAAAAGTGTTTTGCAACATAAAAAATGAAAGGATAATGAATTATCTTGAGGCAAAACCCTTTTTGGGAAAGGAGCAAGCAGGGTTCAGAAAGGGATCACGGGGCCACTGATCAAAAAATTTCATATTGTCAAAACTAGTTGTAAGGTACTAAAAGACAGAACTAAAAGGCTTTTCTGCTGTTTTGTTGACTTCAGCAAAGCATTTGATCATATATGGCACGAAGCCCTATGATGAAAATGATACAAGCGGGAATAACAGGTAAATGCTACCAAATCTACAGGACATGTACAACGGGGCTACGGTTTTTACAAGAAGCCAATCTGGGTTTTACTAAGGGGAAAAATTATTTCAAAAAGGTGGTCCCCCAAAGGGAATACCCTAAACCACCTTATTTAACATATTCATAAATGACATTGTCGGATATCTCAGAGACCATGATTCCCCAAGAATTTCCGATCTTAAACAAGTCGAAATTCCGTGTCTTTGTATGCAGATGATTTAGCTATCCTTTTCGACTTCAAAACAGGGACTTCAGCGTAAATTAAACCAGTTACACAAAATACTGTTTAGACTGGGGAATGAAATTTTAACACAGAGAAAACAAAGGTCGTTGTATTCACCCAAAATCAATCCCAAAAGGGACCACTGTTCTTCAATTGCGGTGAAAAATAATTGAAAACAGTGATCAATATAAATATCTTGGAGTCATTTTTCCATAAAAACGGACATTTTACAGAAGCCAAAAACACTTAGCAAGACAGGGGAATGAAGCCGCACATACCTTGAAGAGAACGTTTTATGGTCAAAATGTAAATATGAGAACAGTTACAACCTATTTGGGCTCGTTAGTCTCTCCCATCTTCACATACGGGTCAGAGGTGTGGTTCCCATCCTCTTACCGATACAAAGATGAAATATGTCAAGAAAGAAATGCAGCATTTGTTCAAAACCTGTCTTGCAAACAAATTCCACATGAAATGCACACATTAAATTCTGCAGGCAATTATTAGAGTTCTAGAAAAGCAATGACATTACGGTTTTGGGGGAACTGGGGAGATTCCCCATTACTTTTAAAGTGATAACCCCGACTATCGCTTCTGGATTTCACATATTAGAGTCAGACAAGACTCTTACAACAACAGATTATCAGTCAATGATCTCTCAAGGCACCGAAGGGAAAACAAATGGACGAAGTTTATACGGGCAAACCTTTTCAACGTAGGATTACAGCATGTCTGGGAAAATCAGGGTACATTTAGTGTGACTCGCCCAAAGTTTTGTCAATGCGAAGCTGAAACGTTTTATATTGAGTTTTGGAGAAACAAAAGAATGAAAGCACATCCAAGCTCAAATTTTATGCCACAGTTACTACGATACAAACAGGCGGCTTATTTGGAGAACACACTAACACAGATTGCAGACGAGCACTAACTAGATTCGAATAAGTGCCCCTGACCTCCAAATTGAGAGGGCCGTTATACCAACACTGACAGAGAAAACAGATTATGCACGACATGCCACGTCGTTGAGGACGAACTACATTTTTCGATGACTGCAAAATTATTTGACAACAACGTTATGACCTGATGACCCAGGATCATAAAAACTGATTTTCCCCACGACTAACATGACAAAACCTCGGAGCTTTGTATTGGACTGCTTCCAAACCCGTACTTGCCCAGTATATCCTGTTGTGTTTTCTCTTCGGAGACAGAAAATTTAATCAGACTTGATACACACTGTGTTTTCTTTCTGCTACTAATGATGTTATGTTGCAAGATGTGACAACGCTAGATTAGTTTTGTTGAATGTCTGAACTTGTTTTCTGTGCCCCACAAACCTCTGGTTTTCATATGGCAATAAAATATGTTCTTGTTCTTGTTCTTGTTCTTGTTCTTGTTCTTCACACACAAAACACACACACACACCAACACAACACACACACACACCACACCACACACACACACACACACATTTCGAATTTGTGTTTTGCATAAAATTCTCCATGAAATCATTTTGAATACGAAAAGATCAAAATTTTCAGAAAGACTGTACGGTTTTGAAAAGTTATTTGAAATGTGTTGCTTGTTAAACAAAAAGGAAAGGGGCAGAGGAGGGGAGGGGGGAGGGGAGCACGACGATAGATTAAATTTCCTGTAAACCACCCCACCCACCCCCAAGTCTTCACCTTTCATCCTCCCTTTCTCTCCTTCTTCCCCCCCTTTGTTTCAGTGACTAGGCTTCATTTTCATTTCCCCATCGATCATTGAAGTTTGAGATATATGGAGTTCAAGGCGGAAAATGACACAATTCTACTCTCTCTCTCTCTCAGTCTCTCTCTCTCTTTGTTCCCCCCCCCCTCTCCACCACACCACACCAGAACCCCCTCGTTCATCCTCTCTGTCACCTCCTCTCTCTCTCTCCCTCTCTCTCTTTCTCCCCCCTCCCGCCCCAACCCACCAGAACTCCCTCGTTCATCCTCTCTGCCACCTCTCTCTCTCTCTCTCTCTCTCTCTCTCTCTCTCTCTCTCTCTCTCCCCCCCCCCCCCCCCCCCCCCCCCCCCCCCAACCCATCTCCCTTTCTCCTTCTCTCTCCTCATTCTCACTCACCCCTCTCTCTCTCTCTCCATCTCTTTCTCTCTCCTCCCTGCCCCCCCCCCCCCCTCTCTCTCTCTCTCTCTCCCCTGTCTGTCTCCCTCTCCCTCCTCCCCCCCTCTTTTTCTCTCTCTGCCTTCTTCCCTCTTTCCCTCCCCCTCTCTCTCCCCTCTGTCTCTCTCTCTCTCCCTCCCTCCCTCCTCTCTCTGCCTCCCCCTCCCTCTCTCCATCCCTCTCTCCCCGTCTCTCTCTGTCTCCTCCCCCCCTCTCTCTCTCTCTCTCTCTCTCTCGCCCTATTTATTAAAACCTGGCTACTCATGACGACAAGAGGAGGAGGAAGTCTTCAACGACAAGGTGTGGAAGTTGATGGTTAAGTTCTGCAAAGAACTGGTGGCACCAGGGGATCCTTGCGCTAGCGGAGGAGGAGGAGGAAGAGTAGGGGTCCCAGGAAGCCCGGAGATCCCTAGCAACACGGGGACATCGGGACCACCCTGAGCCGAAGGGAGGACAGGCAGGGGATGGGTGGATGGAAGGAAGGAGAAGGCGGGATGCTGCGTGGTTTCTGCTGCGTTGCCTCCGCTGGTCCGGACACAGCTGCCATGGCTCATGTTGTCGCGCCTCTCTGCCGCCTGCAGGCTTCTAGAGCTCTGCTGCAGCCACCTGCCAAGTGGGTTCTGTGGTTAGGTTGTGTCCTTTGCTTTTTCTTCCTGCCAAGTGGGTTCTGTGGTTAGGTTGTGTCCTGTGCTTTTTCTTCCTGCCAAGTGGGTTCTGTGGTTAGGTTGTGTCCTGTGCTTTTTCTTCCTGCCAAGTGGGTTCTATGGTTAGGTTGTGTCATGTGTTTTTTCTTCCTGCCAAGTGGGTTCTGTGGTTAGGTTGTGTCATGTGCTTTTTCTTCCTACCAGGCGGGTTCTGTGGTTAGGTTGTGTCATGTGCTTTTTTTTTCCTGCCACGTGGGTTCTGTGGTAAGGTTGTGTCATGTGCTTTTTCTTCCTCTGTGTGTGTGTGTGTGTGTGTGTGTGTGTGTGTGTGTGTGTGTGTGTGTGTGTGTGTGTGTGTGTACAACGAGCTGTAAGCACAGGATTATTGTTGTCAGCATTGACGTTGTTGGGCCCACGAAAGTGTATAGCATCCCCCCTCCCCCCACCGCGTAACAAACGTTTCGATAAGATATGGTGTGTGTGTGTGTGTGTGTGTGTGTGTGTGTGTGTGTGTGTGTGTGTGTGTGTGTGTGTGTGTGTGTGTGTGTTTATCATTTTGCGTAGGACCGTTCGATTTTGTTGGGGGAAAAAAGATAGCCGATACATCGCGTTGTGGCATAACAATGGAGGGGAGGGGATTTTGACTGTGTGTCACAAATAAGTGAAACGGACGAACACAGGTCAGAGGAAAGCGACACAGGAGAAGGTTTCTCCTTTGAGTATGCATTTTGTCGTAGATGACATTAATTTTCTTTTTATTGATTTACAATTTTACACC
Source organism: Conus ventricosus (assembly GCA_018398815.1). Taxonomy (NCBI): domain Eukaryota; kingdom Metazoa; phylum Mollusca; class Gastropoda; order Neogastropoda; family Conidae; genus Conus; species Conus ventricosus. The sequence goes on along the minus strand of CM031597.1, from coordinate 140,322,201 downwards.
AGTTCGGCACTTCGGGAGCAACTCACAGTATCTGGTTTACGCTATCAAAGAAGGAAAAGCAAAGTCAAACGGCCGTGTGGAGACTACAGTCACACACACACACACACACACACACACACACACACACACACACACACACACACACACACACACACACACACACACATCAGCAGAACGAACAAAAGAAGAGAGGGATGACAGTCAGGTAGACAGACAGACCGACAGGCAGGCAGAAAGGCAGGCAAGCAGTCGGGCAGGCAGGCAGACAGACAAACAGACCAACAGAGAGACAAAACGACTTGCATATTCTGGTAACCGACGCGCACAAAACACGATGACTGGAACATCAAGATTCTCTCTCTCTCTCTCTCTCTCTCTCTCTCTCTCTCTCTCTCTCTCTCTCTCTCTCTCTCTCTCTCTCTCTCTGTCCTTATTACCTGGTGACAAAGAAAGATTTTTCGATCGATTCCAATTCGGGTACTGTTTCCGGCGTTCCGTAGCTTCTGAAATCTGCGTCTGTTTGTGGGAAAGAAAGCTTATGTATTTACTACCAGATGTATTTCTTTCTTCACATTTGTGTGTATTTGTTTCCCCATATCTTTTTTTTTTTTAGGCATTTCCATAATTAGATAATAGCACCTGTACATAAACACACACACACACACTCACTATTATCTTCTTCTTCTTCTTCTTCTTCTTCTTCTTCTTCTTCTTTTTCTCCTCCTCATACTGTTCCTTCTCCTCCTCCCCACTGCCCTCCCCCCTTTCACTCCATGGGGAGTCATTGAGGCACCGCACTGAAGACCAGCTCATCGGGTTCCTCCAGTGCCGTCGGTGGCGTGACAAGGTCTGGGTCTTTGTCATTTCCCCCCTCTGTCCATCCTGCAATGTTGTCAGTTCCCCCCTCTGTCCATCCTGCAATGTTGTCAGTTCACCCCTCTGCTCATCCTGCAATGTTGTCAGTTCCCCCCTCTGTCCATCCTGCAATGTTGTCAGTTCCCCCCTCTGTCCATCCTGCAATGTTGTCAGTTCACCCCTCTGTCCATCCTACAATGTTGTCAGTTCCCCCTCTGTCCATCCTGCAATGTTGTCAGTTCACCCCTCTGTCCATCCTGCAATGTTGTCAGTTCACCCCTCTGTCCATCCTGCAATGTTGTCAGTTCACCCCTCTGTCCATCCTGCAATGTTGTCAGTTCATCCCTCTGTCAATCCTGCAATGTTGTAATTTCCCTCCTCTGTCCATCCTGCAATGTTGTCAGTTCACCCCTCTGTCCATCCTGCAATGTTGTCAGTTCATCACTCTGTCCATCCTGCAATGTTGTCAGTTCACCCTCTGTCCATCCTGCAATGTTGTCAGTTTCCCCCTCTGTCCATCCTGCAATGTTGTCACTTCACCCCTCTGTCCATCCTGCAATGTTGTCAGTTCACCCCTCTGTCCATCCTGCAATGTTGTCAGTTCACCCTCTGTACATCCTGCAATGTTGTCAGTTCATTTCCCCCTCTGTCCATCCTGCAATGTTGTCATTTCCCTCCTCTGTCCATCCTGCAATGTTGTCAGTTCCCCCCTCTGTCCATCCTGCAATTTTGTCAGTTCATTTCCCCCTCTGTCCATCCTGCAATGTTGTCAGTTCACCCCTCTGTCCATCCTGCAATGGTGTCAGTTCACGGCCATTTCCCCCCTCTGTCCATCCTGCAATGTTGTCAGTTCACCCCTCTGTCCATCCGGCAATGTTGTCAGTTCACCCCTCTGTCCATCCTGCAATGTTGTCATTTCCCCCCTCTGTCCATCCTGCAATGTTGTCAGTTCACCCCTCTGTCCATCCTGCAATGTTGTCACTTCACCCCTCTGTCCATCCTGCAATGTTGTCAGTTCATCCCTCTGTCCATCCTGCAATGTTGTCAGTTCATCCCTCTGTCCATCCTGCAATGTTGTCAGTTCACCCCTCTGTCCATCCTGCAATGTTGTCAGTTCACCGCTCTGTACATCCTGCAATGTTGTCAGTTCATTTCCCCCTCTGTCAATCCTGCAATGTTGTCAGTTTACCCCTCTGTCCATCCTGCAAAGTTGTCAGTTCACCCCTCTGTCCATCCTGCAATGTTGTCAGTTCATCCCTCTGTCAATCCTGCAATGTTGTCATTTCCCTCCTCTGTCCATCCTGCAATGTTGTCAGTTCACCCCTCTGTCCATCCTGCAATGTTGTCAGTTCATCCCTCTGTCCATCCTGCAATGTTGTCAGTTCACCCCTCTGTCCATCCTGCAATGTTGTCAGTTCACCCCTCTGTCCATCCTGCAATTTTGTCAGTTCATTTCCCCCTCTGTCCATCCTGCAATGTTGTCAGTTCACCCCTCTGTCCATCCTGCAATGGTGTCAGTTCACCGGCCATTTCCCCCTCTGTCCATCCTGCAATGTTGTCAGTTCACCCCTCTGTCCATCCTGCAATGTTGTCAGTTCACCCCTCTGTCCATCCTGCAATGTTGTCATTTCCCCCTCTGTCTATCCTGCAATGTTGTCACTTCACCCCTCTGTCCATCCTGCAATGTTGTCACTTCACCCCTCTGTCCATCCTGCAATGTTGTCAGTTCATCCCTCTGTCCATCCTGCAATGTTGTCAGTTCATCCCTCTGTCCATCCTGCAATGTTGTCAGTTCACCCCTCTGTCCACCCTGCAATGTTGTCAGTTCATTTCCCCTCTGTCCATCCTGCAATGTTGTCAGTTCACCCCTCTGTCCATCCTGCAATGTTGTCAGTTCACCCCTCTGACCATCCTGCAATGTTGTCAGTTCACCGATCATTTCCCCCTCTGTCCATCCTGCAATGTTGTCAGTTCACCCCTCTGTCCATCCTGCAATGTTGTCAGTTCACCCCTCTGTCCATCCTGCAATGTTGTCAGTTCATCCCCTGTCAATCCTGCAATGTTGTCATTTCCCTCCTCTGTCCATCCTGCAATGTTGTCAGTTCACCCTTTGTCCATCCTGCAATGTTGTCAGTTCATCCATCTGTCCATCCTGCAATGTTGTCAGTTCACCCCTCTGTCCGTCCTGCAATGTTGTCAGTTCCCCCCTCTGTCCATCCTGCAATTTTGTCAGTTCATTTCCCCCTCTGTCCATCCTGCAATGTTGTCAATTCACCGGCCATTTCCTCCCTCTGTCCATCCTGCAATGGTGTCAGTTCACCGGCCATTTCCCCCCTCTGTCCATCCTGCAATGTTGTCAGTTCACCCCTCTGTCCATCCTGCAATGTTGTCAGTTCACCCCTCTGTCCATCCTGCAATGTTGTCATTTCCCCCTCTGTACATCCTGCAATGTTGTCACTTCACCCCTCTGTCCATCCTGCAATGTTGTCACTTCACCCTCTGTCCATCCTGCAATGTTGTCAGTTCATCCCTCTGTCCATCCTGCAATGTAGTCAGTTCATCCCTCTGTCCATCCTGCAATGTTGTCAGTGCACTCCTCTGTCCATCCTGCAATGTTGTCAGTTCACCCCTCTGTACATCCTGCAATGTTGTCAGTTCATTACCCCCTCTGTCCATCCTGCAATGTTGTCAGTTCACCCCTCTGTCCATCCTGCAATGCTGTCAGTTCACCCCTCTGTCCATCCTGCAATGTTGTCAGTTCACCCCTCTGTCCATCCTGCAATGTTGTCAGTTCACCCCTCTGTCCATCCTGCAATGTTGTCACTTCACCCCTCTGTCCATCATGCAATGTTGTCAGTTCACCCCTCTATCCATCCTGCAATGTTGTCAGTTCACCCCTCTGTCCATCCTGCAATGTTGTCAGTTCACCCCTCTGTCCATCCTGCAATGTTGTCACTTCACCCCTCTGTCCATCCTGCAATGTAGTCACTTCACCCCTCTGTCCATCCTGCAATGTTGCCAGTTCATCCCTCTGTCCATCCTGCAATGGTGTCAGTTCCCCCCTCTCTCCATTCTGCAATGTTGTCACTTCACCCTCTGTCCATCCTGCAATGTTGTCAGTTCACCCCTCTGTCCATCCTGCAATGTTGTCAGTTCACCGGCCATTTCCCCCCTCTGTCCATCCTGCAATGTTGTCAGTTCACCCCTCTGTCCATCCTGCAATGTTGTCAGTTCACCCCTCTGTCCATCCTGCAATGGTGTCAGTTCACCCCTCTATCCATCCTGCAATGCTGTCAGTTCACCCCTCTGTCCATCCTGCAATGTTGTCAGTTCACCGGCCATTTTCCCCCCTCTGTCCATCCTGCAATGTTGTCATTCCCCCCTCTGTCCATCCTGCAATGTTGTCAGTTCACCCCTCTGTCCATCCTGCAATGTTGTCAGTTCACCCCTCTGTCCATCCTGCAATGTTGTCAGTTCACCCCTCTGTCCATCCTGCAAATGTTGTCAGTTCACCGATCATTTCCCCCTCTGTCCATCCTGCAATGTTTTCACTTCACCCCTCTGTCCATCCTGCAATGTTGTCAGTTCACCCCTCTGTCCATTCTGCAATGTTGTCAGTTCACCCCTCTGTCCACCCTACAATGTTGTCAGTTCCCCCCTCTGTCGATCCTGCAATGTTGTCAGTTCACCCCTCTGTCCATCCTGCAATTTTGTCAGTTCATCCCTCTGTCCATCCTGCAATGTTGTCAGTTCACCCCTCTGTCCATCCTGCAATGTTGTCAGTTCATCCCTCTGTCCATCCTGCAATGTTGTCATTTCCCCCCTCTGTCCGTCCTGCAATGTTGTCAGTTCACCCCTCTGTCCATCCTGCAATGTTGTCAGTTCACCCCTCTGTCCATCCTGCAATGTTGTCAGTTCATCCCTCTTTCCATCCTGCAATGTTGTCATTTCCCTCCTCTGTCCATCCTGCAATGTTGTCAGTTCACTCCTCTGTCCATCCTGCAATGTTGTCAGTTCACCCCTCTGTCCATCCTGCAATGTTGTCAGTTCACCGGTCATTTCCCCCCTCTGTCCATCCTGCAATGTTGTCAGTTCCCCCCTCTGTCCATCCTGCAATGTTGTCAGTTCCCCCCTCTGTCCATCCTGCAATGTTGTCCGTTCACCGGTCTCTTTTCTTTCTGTCTTCCCTTTGTTTCCTTCCTTCAACAGTTTCCTGGAGGATTGTTGCAGCAAGGCGACTGGATTTTGTTGCGTGCTCATACCAATGTAGTTTGTTGCGTGCATCATTACCAATGTAGTTTGTTGCATGCTCATACCAGTGTAATTTTTTGCATACTCTCAATGTAGTTTGTTGCATGCTCATACCAGTGTAGTTTTTTGCATACTCTCAATGTAGTTTGTTGCGTGATCATGGTTTGTTGCGTGCTCATACTAATGTAGTTTGTTGCGTGCTCATACCAGTGTAGTTTGTTGCATACTCTCAATGTAGTTTGTTGCGTGCTCATACCAATGCGGTTTGTTGCGTGTTCATACCAATGTAGTTTGTTGCGTGCTCATACCAATATAATTTGTTGCGTGCTCATAGCAGTGTAGTTTGTTGCATGCTCATACCAATGTAGTTGGTTGCGTGCTCATACTAATGTGGTTTGTTGCATGCTCATACCAATGTAGTTGGTTGCGTGCTCATACTAATGTGGTTTGTTGCATGCTCATACCATGTATTGGTTGCGTGCTCATACTAATGTGGTTTGTTGCATGCTCATACCAATGTAGTTTGTTGCATGCTCATACCAATGTAGTTGGTTGCGTGCTCATACTAATGTGGTTTGTTGCATGCTCATACCAATGTAGTTTGCTGCGTGTTCATACCAATGTAGTTTTCTATTGCTGATGATGTCAGTAGATCTTCGTACAGTCCTGCGAGCTGTCTGATGGTTTCTTGCTCTTGCTGACTGGTGATGAGATCAGTGAATTGGATGTGACGTCTCATTTCTATAGCTTGGATTCTTCTTCCCAGATCTGCTGTGAGAGTCTACATCTTGCAGACTTACAAGAAGATGGCAGAAGACCAGCGCAGGCAGGAGCCTAATCTTGTGTTTCCTGGATATGTTCTTGTCCTTCCCTACAGGTTTCATTCTGGACAGTACTGTGATTGTCTTTGCTGCCCTTGAGAGGATTTCTGGTTGGATTCTTCACTTCTGTCGGATAGATCCCGGTGAAGCGGATGGTGACATCGCTGTTTGTGGTGAAGTTATGGCTGAGAGATCCCGGTGAAGCGGATGGTGACATCACTGTTTGTAGAGAAGTTATGGCTGTGAGATCCCGGTGAAGCGGATGGTGACACTGTTTGTGGTGAAGTTGTGGCCGATAGATCCCGGTGAAGCGGATGGCGACATCACTGTTTGTGGTGAAGTTGTGGCTGAGAGATCCCGGTGAAGCGGATGGCGACATCACTGTTTGTGGTGAAGTTGTGGCTGAGAGATCCCGGTGAAGCGGATGGTGACATCACTGTTTGTAGAGAAGTTATGGCTGTGAGATCCCGGTGAAGCGGATGGTGACACTGTTTGTGGTGAAGTTGTGGCCGATAGATCCCGGTGAAGCGGATGGCGACATCACTGTTTGTCGTGAAGTTGTGGCTGAGAGATCCCGGTGAAGCGGATGGTGACATCACTGTTTGTAGAGAAGTTATGGCTGTGAGATCCCGGTGAAGCGGATGGCTACATCACTGTTTGTGGTGAAGTTGTGGCCGATAGATCCCGGTGAAGCGGATGGCGACATCACTGTTTGTGGTGAAGTTGTGGCCGATAGATCCCGGTGAAGCGGATGGCGACATCACTGTTTGTGGTGAAGTTGTGGCCGATAGATCCCGGTGAAGCGGATGGCGACATCACTGTTTGTGGTGAAGTTGTGGCTGAGAGATCCCGGTGAAGCGGATGGCGACATCACTGTTTGTGGTGAAGTTGTGGCTGAGAGATCCCGGTGAAGCGGATGGTGACATCACTGTTTGTAGAGAAGTTATGGCTGTGAGATCCCGGTGAAGCGGATGGTGACACTGTTTGTGGTGAAGTTGTGGCCGATAGATCCCGGTGAAGCGGATGGCGACATCACTGTTTGTCGTGAAGTTGTGGCTGAGAGATCCCGGTGAAGCGGATGGTGACATCACTGTTTGTAGAGAAGTTATGGCTGTGAGATCCCGGTGAAGCGGATGGCGACATCACTGTTTGTGGTGAAGTTGTGGCCGATAGATCCCGGTGAAGCGGATGGCGACATCACTGTTTGTGGTGAAGTTGTGGCCGATAGATCCCGGTGAAGCGGATGGCGACATCACTGTTTGTGGTGAAGTTGTGGCTGGCCATCAACTCCATCTTCTCGCGGCTGATTTCCATGCCGTGTCATGTTGATGCTTCATCCAGTGTAGTTCTTGTTTCCTGCCCACCAGGCCATCGATTCTATCTGTAAATCGAAAATTTGTAATGAACCTCTGTCCTGAGCCGAGTGAGTTGACATGATCTTCAGGTGCATCAGCCATGATGCGTTTCAGTAAAATATGTTGAAAAGTGAGGGAGAGGGATGACAGCCCTGACGAACCCCAAGTGATGTATGGGTATCTCCAATAGTACCCCGTATGAGCAGCGCACCGGTCGCTCTGGAGCACAGTTGCTTGATGGTGTTGAGAAGCTGCTGACCGAGGTTAAGGATCTTCATTGTGACCCAAAGTGCCTCCTGCCTGCCTCTCTTGAACGCCTTCTTGAAGTCTATAAAGAAGGGGTGCAGTATCTGCTTGCGCTGGAGATGGTTTTTTGGTTTTGTTTTGTCTCGTTTAAAACACCATCACCACAGCAATCTCTTATCTGTGTTTGTGGTGCAGTTGTTATGTTGTTCAGCTGCTTTCACCTTGCTGAAAATAGGCAACCCGTTGTGTAAACCAGAGCTGGGACTGTATAGCGTTACAGCTTCATCTCTGACGGTGTCAAAAACCCTTTAATGATAATATTTTGGAAATAATGATGCTAATAATGATAACAATTATAAGATACAATGGATTTCAGCGAGACAGCTGTTCGTCTTTTGTAAAGGTCAGTATTCTCAAGACAGCCCTTTTAATTAACATATGGGTCTAACAGAATATACCGTAGTGTACATTCATGCGTGCGCGTCTGTGCACACGCGCTTCAGATGTGTGTGTGTGTGTGTGTGTGTGTGTGTGTGTGTGTGTGTGTGTGTGTGTGTGTGTGTGTGGTGTGTGTGTGTGTGTGTGTGTGTGTGTGTGTGTTTGTGTTTGTGCGTGGTGGCGTGCGAGCGTGCGAGTGCGCGTGTGTGTGTGCAATCGCGTGCCCGCATGTGTGTGTGTGTGTGTGTGTGTGTGTGTGTGTGTGTGTGTGTGTGTGTGTGTGTGTGTGTGTGTGTGTGTGTGTGTTGTGTTTTGTTAGGTCGCTTTGCATTGCGTTGACTGCACTGGATTGTCTCATACAGCCTCATGATAGTCTTGTTTTGCGTTGTATGGCAGTGTACTGTCAACAGCCGGCACCAACCTTTCTTGTCAAAGTCGGGGTGTTTTGAGGGAGGCCCCATCGTCCATCTCAGGTCTGGCAGCCTTGCCATGGCAAAGGTCCTCGTTGCTATGGCAACTCTTCAGCCGCTTGGTGTGCCGGGTCTTCTGCTTGTTAAGGCTGCGCAGCACCGCGTGAGGGAGATTGTCCCATCTGCCCACATCCAGTCAGTGTCTTTGAGGGGACAGAGCAGAAACGTGAGGAAGATTGTCCCATCTGCCCACATCCAGTCAGTGTCTTTGAGGGGACAGAGCAGAAACGTGAGGAAGATTGTCCCATCTGCCCACACCTAGTCAGTGTCTTTGAGGGGACAGAGCAGAAACGTGAGGAAGATTGTCCCATCTGCCCACATCTAGTCAGTGTCTTTGAGGGGGCAGAGCAGAAACGTGAGGAAGATTGTTCCATCTGCCCACGCACCTGTCTTTGAGGGGACAGAGCAGAAACGTGAGGAAGATTGTCCCATCTGCCCACGCACCTGTCTTTGAGGGGGCAGAGCAGAAACGTGAGGAAGATTGTCCCATCTGCCCACGCACCTGTCTTTGAGGGGACAGAGTGGAAACGTGAGGAAGATTGTCCCATCTGCCCACGCACCTGTCTTTGAGGGGACAGAGTGGAAACGTGAGGAAGATTGTCCCATCTGCCCACGCACCTGTCTTTGAGGGGACAGAGTGGAAACGTGAGGAAGATTGTCCCATCTGCCCACGCACCTGTCTTTGAGGGGACAGAGTGAAACGTGAGGAAGATTGTCCCATCTGCCCACACCCAGTCAATGTCTTTATTTCGAGGAGACAGAACAGAAAGAAGCTGGCAGTCTCACCGAGCTGTGTCCAGTCTGCGCGTTAGAGAGAAGATAAGGAAGAAAGTTTGTGTCGTATCTACCCGTGCCTAGTGAGAGGGGAAAGGGTGGAAGGATGACAGTCTCACCTGTTTGTATGTCAGAAGGGATGGGGTTGCGGAGAGGTTGGTAGGTGCTGATTTCAAACCTACCCGTACAAAGTGAGAGTGTTAGTGGTTTCAGTTTCATTACGGAGGTCTCACTGCGTGCGGACTAGTCCATATACGTACACCACATCCGCTAACTTTCGAGACCACACTCTACATGATATCTAGCTGACGGAAAAATGAATTAATGGCTAAGATGAGAGAATTTAAAGAGAGGGCATCATAGCTACGACTTAGCGGATGTCTGACCTACACAATAGCCCAACGCGCTGGTCAGACCCTGGGTACCTACCTAACATTGGCTGTGACAGTGGGAAAAGATGGATCTCAGTTACCTGTGCCTACTAGTACTTGAGAGGGGAAAAGGAGGAAGGATGGGTTTTTTTCATCTGCACATGCCCATTTACTAAACTGAGGGATAGGGGGGGGGGGGGGGGGGGCGTATGGATGCACAGGCAAAAGAGGATTGTTCAACTTACCCACGTCCAGTTAGTAATTCAAAGGGGTAGAGAGGCAGACAGCGAAGAGCGCCAGGCCTGCCTATATGCAGTCAGTATATCAGACGGGAGAAGAGTAGAGAGGCAGACAGCGAAGAGCGCCAGGCCTGCCTATATGCAGTCAGTATATCAGACGGGGGAAGAGTAGAGAGGCAGACAGCGAAGAGCGCCAAACCTGCCTCTATGCTGTCAGTATATCAGACGGGGGAAGAGCAGAAGGAAGATGCAGAGGAATGAGAGGAGAACGAATATCGTTGCATCTGCCGTGCTCAGTCAGTATGTTAGAGGTGAGAGAGAGAGAGAGAGAGAGAGAGAGAGAGAGAGAGAGAGAGAGAGAGAGAGAGAGAGAGAGAGAGAGAGAGAGAGAGAGAGAGAGAGAGAGAAGAGTGAGGAAAATGGTTCATCTTCCCTGTCAAAAAAAAAGTGAAGTTCGCATAGCCTATCGACATTAGGGGCATTAAAATATCAGAGATTGGCCGTGTCTTGGGCACAGCCAAATGATGAGACTGATACCTCTCCCTCTCCTTCCTGTGTCTTGGGCACAGCCAAATGATGAGACTGATACCTCTCCCTCTCCTTCCTGTGTCTTGGGCACAGCCAAATGATGAGACTGATACCTGTCCCTCTCCTTCCTGTGTCTTGGGCACAGCCAAATGATGAGACTGATACCTGTCCCTCTCCTTCCTGTGTCTTGGGCACAGCCAAATGATGAGACTGATACCTGTCCCTCTCCTTCCTGTGTCTTGGGCACAGCCAAATGATGAGACTGATACCTGTCCCTCTCCTTCCTGTGTCTTGGGCACAGCCAAATGATGAGACTGATACCTGTCCCTCTCCTTCCTGTGTCTTGGGCACAGCCAAATGATGAGACTGATAAATGATGAGACTGATAAATGATGAGACTGATAAATGATGAGACTGATACCTGTCCCTCTCCTTCCTCTGCTTTTAACCTTCTCTGGACTGAATCAGGCACCTGGGGGGACAGAGAGGGTTTGAACATCGACAAATTCCGACCCAAATGTGGTCCGACTTGACGATCGTCAGGTCCGCAGACAAACGCTCTGACCATAGACTACAGAAGGGGGAAGGAACTCTGACCATAGACTCCAGAAGGGGGAAGGAACTCTGACCATAGACTACAGAAGGGGGAAGGAACTCTTATCACAGCTACTTGTACCCAGTCAGTACATGAGCAGGGAGAGAGGGGTAGAGAGATCGTCATGGGTGTTTTGTCACCGAACAGTGTGTTAACCAGGAGAGTCGTCAAACCAGCGTTTCCAGTATGTGCAGTAACAGTATCAATGCACTTGTCGTTACCGACCACCTCACACCAACCCATCAAGGGCACAGACAAAGTATCAATGCACTTGTCGTTACCGACCACCTCACACCAACCCATCAAGGGCACAGACGTTTCCAGTATGTCCAGTAACAGTATCAATGCACTTGTCATTACGGACCACCTCACACCAACCCATCAAGGGCACAGACGAGGAGAGGAAATCGAAACTGACTTCACCACGAGAACATGGTATGAAGGTCTACAAATTCGAGACTTACTTTACGTGTTGATCAATGAGGAGAATGATCCTGAATATAATAATGTGGAGTTCAATGCCTTTACGTGTTGATCATTGAGGAGAATGATCTTGAATATAATAATATGGAGTTCAATGCCTTTACGTGTTGATCAATGAGGAGAATGATCTTGAATATAATAATATGGAGTTCAATGCCTTTACGTGTTGATCAATGAGGAGAATGATCCTGAATATAATAATGTGGAGTTCAATGCCTTTACGTGTTGATCATTGAGGAGAATGATCTTGAATATAATAATATGGAGTTCAATGCCTTTACGTGTTGATCAATGAGGAGAATGATCTTGAATATAATAATATGGAGTTCAATGCGTATCAGAGACTACATGACAGAGCTGTGCGCTAAGTTTATTTCCATGATATATTCCTGGCGTCAACCAGGTCCGAGAAGTACAGACACCTGCAGTGCTGGTCAGGAAATCTGAGCAACAGTCTCAGATACGCCTCCATTAGGTGGACGAAAATCCACTTAGTGGTTCTAGTCTTTTCATTGACCCCAAAGCATACTCAACACTAGGTTGAAGCCGGTTGTCACGAGTCCTATGACGATTGGCCCATCTAGGGTGGTGGAATTGTTCATTTATTTATTGTCGTTGTTGTTGTCGTGTATCAGTCCCTTAATGTGGCTTGTGGTGTTTTTCACCTTAATGTCGTTCAGCTCAGGTTAGGTTTACTTTCTCTCTCTCTCTCTCTAATTTCACTGTCCGTGCAATTCATCCTGCAGGTTCAAGGGTGGCTGGTACCTTTCTCTTGAACTGGCTGTCTCTATCGGCCTCTCACCTGTCTTTTTACCTGCCGCACGTGCAGCATTCCTCTTAGCTTGAGGTATTCTCACTGTGACGTAGGGTGGCATGTTGGCTGCCATCGGTTAGGCAGGTTTTTCTCTTCACTCGAGCGGAAGATGTCCCTGGGAGCGCCCGCTCCGGTTCTGGTTCTCTACCACATCGTCGAAGGTACGGTCGGTACCTTCATTCCTACAGTCGGCCTGTAGGGGAGGGACGTCATCTCTTTTCCGCATCTGCTCTGCTGGTCCTCTCGACTGGACAGAGGGCAGAGAGTCGCTTGACCCGCCACTTTTGGGTCACCCATGGGTAGCTGGTAAGCATCAGTTTCGTAGTTTTTTTGTTTTTTTTTGTTGTTGTTAGCCGGCTAATTCTTCTCTTTTGCGCAATTTCCTTTTGTTTTCAAAATTATAAAAAGAAATATTGTTTGAGACCACTTTTTCTGGTTAATTCAATCCTTAACCTGGCCATTCAAAATTATATCCAAAATTCTTTCTCCTTTCAATGCATCTGGTGATGCGGTAGTCGGTGGGGATGGGGGAGAACCTGGTGATTTAGGGTTGGAACTTGCTTGGTCTCGCTCGTCCGCCCCTGTCACAATCGCCGGTCTCGTATTCTTCGGCCACCGTCTGTTTGTGTGTGCAAGGGGAACGAGTGTTTTCTGTTTGCGAGCGTGCGTACACATGATTAGTCGTTTGGAAGCGTGGTTGGAGAATTGTGTTATTTTGGAATGTTGCTATAACATGTGGGGATAATCGTGCCATTGAAATATGATTATTTGTAAATGTGGTGGCAGTTGTAAAGCAATGATTGCTGTATTAGTTCAGTTCCTAAGAAAGGAAAATGTTGAACGTGAGTGAGGGAAGGATGAAGATATAAATTGCTATTCGCTTTATAGCCTGTTAATTTAATGTAATCTCTTGCCTGCTTCGTGTGAGGAGACCTTTAGCGAACATTCCTCATTTGGTTTGTTTACTGTTTTATGCTCAGGTCTGTGTTGAGCTTGTGCTACTAATGTATTCAGCAAACACCTCCCCTCGCCCTTCATGCGAGTGGCTGTTAGGATTTAACAGCATATTTCAGACCGTACTGACTGCAGGGTTCTTGTACCCTTCTTTCCTTCCAGTTCCTTCCGTTTTCTCTCCTCCCGGGGGCTTCACCCGAAGCTTGCGCTGTTGGGGCCGCGCAGTGTGAGGAGCACGTGGACTTTGCTGGATGGTCCTAACCCCTGTCCGGGACCTTCAGCGACAGCGCCTCGTCCCACGGGATGCGTTCTCCACTGTCCTCGGACCTCCTACAGCCCATGTGATCAGTGTGGTTAGCTCTGTGTCGTGCAATTTGGGTGTGTGTGTGTGTGTCAAGGGTGTCGGCATTGAAAGACTCTATTCAAGAACAGACCCGGTTTGGGGCACCTGATTCGACACGGTACTCCCAGTGGACTTTGGAGAGGCAGGGGTGAGGGGGGACCACATGAAGCACAAAAAAGGAATGTGTGTTGGAAATGCTTATTTATGATTATGGTTATGTTGTGTGCGTTGAAATGCTTGTTTGTGACTATGTGTATGTTGTGTGTGTTGAAATGCTTAATTGTGATTGCGCATGTTGTGTGTGTTGAAATGCTTATTTGAGACTATGTGTGTGTTGGTGTGAATAAATGGTGTATTGTATTGTAATCTTTCTTGTGTGGTCTCTTGCGGGGCGTGTGAGGTCAGTCACTCCCTTCACTCCCATCTAGACCGATCCTGTCAGGGCAGACCTCCAGGGTCGGTCGTGACACCGGTCGGGGCCAAAAATAACCCACATCTAAATGGCTGTGATGGGAATGGAATCTGCTGCCTCCAAGCTTGCAATCCACGATGATAACCACGGAGCCAGTGCGGATTGTACGGCCATATTTTAATTCATTTTACTATAGGCTCTTTTCTATGTCAAGGGATTAAGTTTAGTTTCTGTTGACACTTCGTCCACTGGGTTAATGGTATTAAAGCCTTTCACGTTCTAATTTGACATCAGGATCTCTTTGCACTCCACAGTGACAAACGTTAGTCTCATCCATGTTCCACGCCCATCCTTCCTGTTCCTCTTCCTCCCGGTACTCTCCCGTCCTACACACACGCGCGCGTACGCACACACACACACACGTACGCACGCACGCACGCAAGTGCGGGCAGACAGACAGGCAGGCATGCGCACGCAGGCAGGCTGGTACGCGCGCGCATACCACACACACACACACACACACACACACACACACACACACACACACACACACTCTCTCTCTCTCTCTCTCTCTCTCTCTCTCTCTCCTCTCTCTCTCTCTCTCTCTCTCTCTCTCCCCCCCCCCCTACTTAAGAGACACTAGATGTTGTTCGTTTGTCTTCGAAAGGCAGTTTCTCAAAAATCTGTGACTCGATTCTTTTAAAATACGCCAACTCGTCTGTTTGGCATTTCATATTTAGCAAGCCTTCAAACGTGTTCTCTTCCCATTTTAACGATCGAAACGACTTTTACTGGAATAAAGAAACACGCTTGCATATTCCAGCCAAATCGGACCTAGAATTTGATAGAAAACATGCTGTCTTCAACAACAAAAAGTTATCTTGCAGGGCCAGATGAGTATCTCGGGGCCCTTATACTCTTGGACTGCCAGTATTTCAGAAATACTGTGGAATCTTTTCTTACTAAATTCACAACCATCTCTGACGGAAAGAAGATATTTGCAATGGAAAGAAGACTATGTGGTGTCCTATGTATGCTGCATCAAAACAGGCACGACTGAACGTCACTAAAGTGACTAGGCTGTAGTGCAGGGCTTTCTCTGGTGGGTTGCCTCACAACGACTTAACACTGACTGCTCCATGTGGACTGCCTTTGCAGGCGGCAATGTCTGTGCCTGTGAGCGCGACGGGGGGGGGGGGGGGGGGGGGGGGGGGGGGGGGGGGGGGGGGGGAGGTAGGAGTGCGGAATGAGCGGCATGGGTGCAATGCTGCCACTGATGTGGCACGGAAGATGGAACTGAAAAACAAACAGAAGACACATTTGAAAGCGAGCGTCGTAGTAGAGAAAGAAAGAGGAGGAAATGAGGGCGGCGACAGTTCAGGTGTACCCAGCGGGCAAGATGTGGGCTTTGACCAACCTGTCCAAATCCAGAGCCAGGTAACGTAGCCTCAGGTCACTCCACCTGTGCGAGTCCTCCCGCCTCTCCTCCAAGGAGAATTTCACCGCCCTCTTCCTTCTGGGTTTGTGACTGAGAGCTGAACACCCCGAAGCCAGGTCCGACCTTTGCCGCAAGATGCTTTTCAAAGCAGTGCAGGAAGAGGATTCAGATCTCCTGCTCTTTTCTTTGGGCGGTGGTCTTGGATGAGGTGGTGGTCGGCAAACCGCTTCGGGAAGTGGAGCGGATGGTATGTGATGCTCCGTGGTGTCAGTGGACGCAACGTCTATTTCCATTTCCAATGAGAAACGAAACAAAACGAAGCGGACCACTGGACAGAAGATGTTCTGTTTGCCGGAGAATGGTTTTTTCTTCTCCCCTGACTGGATTTGGAAAATATGTCATAAATGACGTATCAATCTGGGCTTACGTCATTTTTACTCCCTTTTTTCCCCACGGCTAATAACACCACAACCTAACTCAATACCTATGAAAAATTACTTTCCGCCGAACGAATGAAAGAAACGATTTACAAGACAAACGTGACGCATTTTGACATCTTTGGTCTAAAACCGATGACGTGAAGCGAAATACAAAACAATGTATTATTTACAATATTTATAAATGATTTGCCAAACTCGGTGGGAAGTATTTGCAATATATTCGCAGACGATACAAAAATTTATAATACAACTTATAATCATAATACATTACAAAATGATATTGATAATTTATCCAAATGGTCTGCCACATGGAATTTGCATTTTAATGCGGACAAGTGCAACGTGTTACATGTTGGACGTAAGAACCCAAGATACCAATATACAATGCTAAACAGTAATACTGGTGAGCGTGCAGATATTTCAACATGTGATTATGAAAAAGATCTTGGTGTCACTTTTGATTCTGGCCTGGTATTCGATAAGCATATTCAAAACTCTATAAATAAAGCTAATAAAATGATTGGTATAATTAAACGTACTTTTAGTCATATAGATAAAGATATTTTTACAAAACTATACAAGGCTTTCGTTAGACCTCATTTGGAATATGGCAATACAATTTGGTATCCTCGATTAAAGAGGCAGTCTGCTGCTTTGAAAAGAGTACAAAGAAGAGCAACAAAGCTTGTAAAGAATATACAAAATCTTTCCTATGATGGTAGGTTAAAAGCTCTTGGACTGCCTACCCTAAAAACAAGACGAGTGAGGGCGATTTGATCCATGTCTATAAAATATTTAATTGTGTTGACAATATTCCTATTTCAAATTTTTTTTACTGCATCAAGAGTTGATATTACCAGAAATAGTGTGGATAAAATTTATCATGAATATTATCGCACTAACCTAAGGAAATTTTCTTTTAGTAACAGAGTAACAAATCTTTGGAATAAATTAACCCCTAACATTAAACGTGCACAAAATACTAACCGTTTCAAAAGCTCTATCGATGATAGTGTATTATTGAAGACTATTTATTTTGACTATGATAAATAAAGACTTGAGCGAGTTAAAGACCTGACCGTGTGAAGACAGATAACACATAGAAGGGACATGTAAAGCCAGTTCTGGCTATAATTGCTAAAGGCAATTGTCCCTACAAACCTAAACCTAAACCTAAACCTAAAATGAAAGGCAGCAGTCAGGACGAATCAACGTTAGTTTCCAAGTGAGGTGACAGCATAAGAAATGTAAACCAATTTAAAAATGAATTTACCATTCCGCCGGACGAAAGAAACAAACAAGACAAACACGACACGTTTCGAGCTCTTTGGACTAAAACCGATAACATGAAGCGATATACAAAACAATGAAAGGAAGGAGACGGTATGAATCAAAGTTAGTTTCAAAGTCTGAATTTCCGCCTGCAGTCACCTCAATTTCAAACTTTCAAGTCTGTGTTGTTGTTGTTGTTGTTTATTTGTTTGTTTTTCAGAGACCACCATTCAATGATTTATGTTGTGTAGCAATACAGTGAAAAAAGTTGTTACATTAGTGTAACCAACTCTCGAGTGTGTGAAAGCAAATCGGAAAACTGTTATCACATGTACGTGACCGCGAAACTATTGTGTAGAAACAAGAATAACCTTCATCAAACAAATCATGAAGCAATCATCCTTGGCAATTTATGATGGTGTCTTTCTTTACCCAGGGACGTGCAAATCTCGCGTGGATATCACTTCCTCACCGACCTTCTGCGCCAATGACTAAAATGTCGGCTGTCCGCTGCGGGTAGGGTCTGACAGCGTCATTGCACAGGAATCCTGAATCCTACATGAAGGAAGAGAAAGGAAGGCAGTGTAACGTCATTGCACAGGAATCCTGAATCCTACATGAAGGAAGAGAAAGGAAGGCAGTGTAACGAAGTTGAGTGCGGTTTCTGCAAGCTGCTTTGTTCAGGCGAATTTTGTGCCATGCACAGACTTAAGAGATCAGTTCAAAGTGCGCCTTCACTTCGACAGCACGAAATCTAAGAATAACGGGACTGATTAAGATCTTGTTCTAGATGATTTTCCTCTTGCCAGTGTCTGGCTAGTTTCGTGTGAATTTTTGTCTGTTCAATTTCGACGTTCGGTCATACCTTAATCTCACCCGGAAAGTTCGCGACGCTGTGATGATGGGTCATGGGAATGCGATAGCCACGGTGACTCGATCTGTTTGCCATCTTTTATCTGTTTCTTAACTCTCGCGACACCTCTCTCTCTCTCTCTCTCTCTCTCTCTCTCTCTCTCTCTTTGGGAAAATCTGAAAGAAAAGAAGATAATTAAGTATTAAGTTTAATGTTTCATTTATGTTGTTCACTGTGTATAAGTATTGAGCCTTTTGTTTCATTTATGTTGTTCTCTTTGTATAAGCAACACATTATCAGTGTGAGAGTGCCAGTACACCACACAATAGAACATTAACAAACCCAGATATTTTGTGTCAGACACCAAAACACTAAAATCAGCAAGACTATGTCCATTTGTTAGAGAACATACAGACT
>CM031597.1:140263832-140298832 GCA_018398815.1 Conus ventricosus | reverse complement strand
ATACCCTATATACTTAAACTCTTATGTGCGTTGCATTAAATTCTGGTTAAAGCTGACCCGTATGGGGGAACATAGATTGCCATATAAGGCATATAGAATGTTATGTTGTCTTGACGAAAAGGGAAGTATACGTGGGTTACACATGTTCGTACAACTTTAGACAAGTATGGATTTTCTTATGTTTGGGATAATCAGGGTGTAGAGTCGGTTTCAATGTTCATTAAAGTATTTAGACAGAGAATAACTGATTGCAGGTGGCAGGAATGGGACAATCATACGCAAACAAGTGAGAGATTTTATAGAGCGTTTAAAAATAGTTATCTAAGGGAGCCCTGTGTGTCTATGAATATAAACAAATTTGTAAAGAATGTCCTAAGTAAATTTAGATTTGGAGTTTCACCTATATTGACACATTCTTTAGGTATAACAAGAACAACTGAGTCACAGATGTTATGTCCAATGTGTTCATCTGCTGAGGAAGATGAGATCCATTTTGTCTTTATGTGTCCAGCTTACAGTGATTAAAAAAAAGAATTCATTCCCGAAAAATACTACATTAATCCATGTATGTTCAGGTTGTGTCTTTTACTTTCATCGTCTAACAATTTTAACGATGCGAAACTTGTCATTGTACTTATATAAAGCCTTTGCAAGACATGCTGTCATCATTAACTAGATGCTATTATTTGCATTGTACTGGTAGAACATGTAATTTACACTGTGTGATTATCGTTTATAACTGTATTTGATTGAGCCCATCAGAATGGGCCATGGCCTTCTGATAAAGCATTCTCATTCTCATTCTTCTCTCTCTCCTACTCTCCTCCTCACTCTCTCTCATCTCTCTCTCCTCTCTCTCTTCTCTCTCTCTCTCTCTCTTGCTGTCTTGATGATCTCCCCTTTAGAGCAACACTCCTACAGAGCGAAACAGATCTCTCTCTCTCTCTCTCTCTCTCATCTCCTCTCTCTCTCTCTCTCTCTCCCCTCTCTCTCTCTCTCTCATCTCTCTCTCTCTCCTCTCTCTACTCTCTCCTTCTCTCCCTCTCTCTCTCACTCTCTCTCTCTCTCTCCTCCTCTCTCCTCTCCCCTCTCTCTCTCTCTCTCTCTTGCGGTCTTGATGATCTCCCCTTTGGAGCCACACTCAGTGCAGAGCGAAGCAATCTCTCTCTCCTCTCTTCTCTCTCTCTCTCTTCTCTCTCTCTCTCTCTCTCTCTCTTCTCTCTCTCTCTCTCTCTCTCTCTCTCTCTCTCTCTTGCTGTCTTGATGATCTCCCCTTTAGAGCAGCACTCTCTACAAGAGCGAAACATCTCTCTCTCTCTCTCTCTCTCTCTCTCTCTCTCCTCTCTCTCTCTCTCTCTCTCCTCTCTCTCTCTCTCTCTCTCTCTCTCCCTCTCTCTCTTTGATGATCTCCCCTTTAGAGCAACACTCTCTACAAGAGCGAAACAGATCTCTCTCTCTCTCTCTCTCCTCTCCATCTCTCCTCCTCTCTCTCCTCTCTCTCTCTCTCTCTCTCTTGCTGGTCTTTATGATCTCCCCTTTAGAGCAACATCTCTACAAGAGCGAAACACTCTCTCTTTTCTCTCTCTCTCTCTCTTCTCTCTCTCTCTCTCTCTCTCTCTCTCTCTCTCTCTCTCTCTCTTCTCTCTCTCTCTCTCTCCTCTCTCTCTCTCTCTCTCTCTTGCCTGGTCTTGATGATCTCCCCTTTAGAGCAACACTCTCTACAAGAGCGAAACAGATCTCTCTCTCTCTCTCTCTCTCTCTCTCCCCTCTCTCTCTCTCTCTCTCTCCTCTCTTCTCCTCTCTCTCTCTCTCTCTTCTCTCGCTGGTCTTGATGATCTCTCCTTTAGAGCAACACTCTCTACAAGAGCGAAACAGATCTCTCTCTCTCTCTCTCTCTCTCTCTCTCTCTTCTCTCTCTCTCCCTCTCTCTCTCTCTCTCTCTCCTCTCTTTCTCTCTCTCTCTCTCCTTTTCTCTGCTGGTCTTGATGATCTCCCCTTTAGAGCAACACTCTCTACAAGAGCGAAACAGATCTCTCTCTCTCTCTCTCTCCTCTCTCTCTCTCCTCTCTCTCTCTCTCTCTCTCTCTCTCTCTCTCTCTCCAAGCCCCAAGCCCTTGCAAAATCCGTCTTCCGTATCTGCTGTGCATCAGCCAAGTCCATCACGCTGACTCTTTATTTCACTGTGCAGTCACATGGAACGCTACTCTGCCAAGGGATCGACTCCCCGGGGAATGGATACTTTCTTGAATGTGAAATTTTAAAACAATTTATATCCAACTTTTTGGTCATAGTAATATTAAAAGCTGGTCACATCTTTACTTGAAACACCACTAACCTTTATCGGTTCAGTTTCTTAATCCTGTCCTCTAATTTCAACTGAAATTGGATCTGTCTCAAATGGAAATCTTAAACTCATATGCAGCAGCAATGAACTCATACTCTTCCTAGTTCATTCTCATTTACAATTAACTCACCTGATGAGTCAACACATGATGGTGTCGGTGAACTTTCCCTCCTACTCCATCAGTGATTCAATCCGAGACACAGACCTTAAAACCAAATCAAAAAAAAGGAAGTCTCCGGTCAGCCGACGAACTCGTCTCCAGTGTCAACGGACCTCTGTACAAGACAACCAAGGGACAATCCAGTTCCACGCCATCTACCCATATAAAACGGAGAATGACTCAAGCCTGGAACAGACTGTGAACTCCTGTCCGCTGTAGACCTCCTCCCCTGAAGACTATCAAATCAGTGACTGAAGGATATAAAAACTGCAGCTAAAAATGAACTACGTGCTAACATAGTGAGCAAGTATTAATTCTATCTGTGACAAATTAGATGATTCTAAAGAAAAAACTAAAAAATTATAGAACAACCAACAAACAACTCTGAAAGAAAATAATTGTAACCAAACCCACCTAGGGTCACTGCAGTCTCAAATGATAAAGTGAAATCATACCAGAGAGAGCTTGTTTACGACCGAAACACAAACAAGTTCATCAACGTTGATGCCACTTACCGCAAATGTTGGCACACAAAACAGAATCAAAATCTTTCACACAACCCCAATACAGTCTGTCCACACTGTTGGAATGCAAACTGAATCGTTACCACTCTTACAACCTAAATAACAAACCAGTTGCCTGAGGTCAACGTCCCAGAAGAACACCGTAACTGAAACCAGCGCAGTGTCCCAACACATCTTCCGATATGACATCAGATGTTGAGTTTCAGGCTTCTGATACCTTTCTATTGCGACATGGCGAGGCAAACATTTCCACTTGTTCTCCCTCCTCATCGCCCCCAACAAACAACAAGACAAATCCATGCAAAACGCTGTCCAGACCTAGCAATCCCTCTCACAGTCTTTTATCAGACACAGATAACCCAGAATTCTGTAATCCCAAATCCCCATTTTCCCCCCCCGGACCCCCCAAAAAAAGAAAGAACTCGTTCCTATGAACCACCAGATGTTGTCCCTCCAAGTCGTCTCCTATCGACAACCTTTGTCGAATTGTCCCATTTCTAACCGAAACGACTGTACTGCACGTAGGTGACACTATAATACGTTTCAATAATCCCAAACGTATAGTTTCCTAGTTAAGAACAAACACAATCAAGATTTGTGTTCTGGAGGAGACCATTTGAAGATATCTTCATGGCTGTCTTCTCTGTCCTGTTATGGTTCAAATGTGAAAAATGTTATATACAATGATGGCATAATTCATGTCCATCAGGTCCAGTGTCTGCAGTGCATGGTACTAACATTATTATCTTATGTAAAGCACAAAATCCTTCTGCACGTTTGAGTCCTTAAAGCTCCATCCTACCAGCCATAGGCAAACATTCCCTTCAACAACTCCATTTTACCGAGTCAAATCGTAATCCTTACATAAAAGAAGCGGTGTGACCAGCTGAAGTTACTCTTATTATCTAATTTTACCCACTTTTGCAGCAGATAAAACTTTGTATAGTGATACAATTCACCCCAACATTCAGGTACTGGATAGGCTTGCAAACAACTTGTAAAGCCTGTGGCGAAATGGACATCAAGCTGAACATTTTCCTCCTGTTCAGGTCAGTGTTCCAAAAGCCTCTGTCAAGGACTTCACCAACGAAGGCCCAATTAAATTAAACCCCCTTGTCAGTCTCCAACTCATGGCGTCATTCGATCATCTCTAATTTTTTACTAATGTCCCAAGCAGTCAGGAACACACCAACTACACATAGCCTCCTAAGATTTTTTCCGCAGCCTCTTCCCTTCAACATTTCCCCCCTTTACCTCGAAGAATCAGTTTCCATGGGATTTCAGAGTGACGCCCCTTACCACCCAATCATAACCCACCCCCGTCAACCCTTCCCAACACTTTCAACCCATGACCCCCTACCACCCATGTGTCACAACCCTCTCCCAATGCACGTATGTCCATATAACCCCCTCCCTGCAGATAAAGTCACAACATTCCTTCACATTCTTTCTGTCATCAAAAACCCGCTCGAAACCATCACTCTCCCCACCCAAACTGATCGCCTGGAATGACAATTTCAGCACTCCAAACCCATTCACGCCTTATGCAGAACAATTACATTGAAAATGACATCACATCGATTGTCTCAGCACACTCTTATCTCATCTATCTTATCCTAAATCTGTAAAGTAATATTATTTCAATGTCATCATGTTATATCCATCATAACTTTTGCTGCAATGAGATTTACAAATGTGTCATGAACTGTATATTTGTCGATGAATGCATCCTTTTTTATTTCCCTGATGATTGTGAAGTGACGAATTTTTGGCATATTCTGCCCTAAGTATAATCGGTAAGCGTGGCTTTTAAGAAGTGGCCACGCGCGAGAGTTGTATATTTGTAATGGGAATGGGGTTGGTGAGGGATTAGGTCCTGTGATCGAGATGTTAAAAGACATGAATTGAATGGAGCACATCCCACAGACTTGCCCGGACCAAGATGACTGTTCTTGCTATGACATAGTAATGGTGTGGGTATAATGGGTTATATCTACGGTTGCTCCTGCTGATACGTGACAGTTGTCAGTTTATTGTTTTTTTGTTTGTTTGGTTGTTGTTTGTTGTTGTTGTTTTGACTGCTTTCGGATTTTTTTCTGTGTGTGAGTAACATGTAGCATACATAACTGTAGACAGCTATTAGCCTTCATTTGATCTTAAACTTAAATAACTTCGCATATAATATACGATTCCATTTTCTATTGTATTTTTTGATTTACGAGTCTGTTAATTTTTTGGCCTCATTGTTGACTTTTGTTACTAAATATTTGGTATTACAATATCCCTTGGTTGGTATTTGGTAATTACCCCCTTTTTTTTTTCTTGCAATTTTATATCCCAGCGAATTACTATTGGTGTCAAGATGTTGTCGAACGAAGAAGTCCTGGCCATCCTGCAGATGCCTAAATGTGGATTTCTGAACATTAACAGTTTGATTTAATAAGTTATGCACGTTCCTCGTGATTTATATAATCAAGGAAATATTTTCCATATTAAAATTGGTATTTGTGCGGAAACAAGATTAACACACCAATTTCCGACGCTGAATTAATTTTGCCTGTTATAACTTTTTGCGAAATAGACCCTCCAGACCAATAGAAACGGTTAACTTGTTTATGTTTCTACGAAATCTATTAAAGTATAATCGATCCTCTTCGCTCGAAAAAATATCATATAAGAATCACTATGGATAGAGTTACATTATTAAAACTTCCAAACCGCCTCTCTATAGTGCTTATATTTACAGAAACCCCAGCGAACATCTGACAGGATATATAACATTACACTAATGATGGAGGAGGCGTCCTACCTCTAAACGAAATTATTTTAACTGGGTGATTTTAACATTGAACTTTTGAAAGCGAACAAATTCCTGGATTCAAACCAACACCTTCTGTTAATCTGACACAGTAATTAATCCGATAATCCAAACACGAAATCACTGCTACTTCCCAACTCTCATTGACCATGTTTACACATCTTCTGTACGTACCATAATAGAAAAATGTTTCAACCAGTTATTGGATCCAGGCGATCACACCCCTTTCTTTTATATACATGGACAAAACGAGCGTTAAAATCCCCCAAAATCATCACAAGTATATCACGAACAGAAAACTATTCCGGCTTTAATAAAGACTTGTTCCTTACAGATCTGATGAATCCACACTTTTCCTCTGTGTATCAAGTTTCACTAAAATCCGTATGAAGCCTTAGAAAGTTTGGTATCACAAACATTCTCCATGTTTACAATAAGCACGCTCCATTAAAAACAGTTTCGTGTCAAAAGTACCCCTAAAAAGTCCTGGGGATTACAAGAGATATAGAAAAATCCATGGATTTAAGAGACTCAACTTTCTAGCTCAGTAAAACGAATAGAATTTAGAAACAAAGAAATCTTGTTAACTATTTAAACGCTCAGGACGAAAAAGAAATATTTTAAAGATCTTATTTACTCTCTAAAACAGACAACCGATTCAGTTTGGAGGCTATACAAATTTCAGTTAGCAAAAAACATCTAACGCTCGTGCTACAACACCGAAAGATGTATCAGCTTAAATGTTGAACACACACTTTTTTCTGCAATATTGCCAATTGCTCACCATAAAAACAAACAGGATCCTCACAAAACGAATTATAGATGTTCTTCGAATTTTGTCAAAGTTCCAAAAATATCACATACAAATTCTAGATATTCCTGTGTTATGTGTCACGAAGTATAAAATGCTCTTATTTACAACGTAAAGCAAAGTAGTATACTGGCCTTGAATGGCATTGAACTGGAAAGAATCTCAAACTGTCAGCCCTATCCTTGTAATTGCTGAAACACTTACGTATTATATAATCTCATGCATTTCTAAAAATCAGTTTCCCCAAGGCTTTTTAAAATTGCTAGAGTAATGCCGATCCATACAAAACAGGTTAACATCCCCCGATCGCGTCTACTACAGGCGCCCATTTTCTAATTCTGTCTGTGCTGTCTAAACCATAGGAAAACCATCCTGAATAAACATATACTCGAACACTTCAATTTTTTTTTTCAATTTAATTCATCAAGCCAATCCCGGTTTTGAGTGTCTAATCACTCGTCCAAACAGCACTGACAATCTCAGTCTTGATCAATGGCTCACAATTAAAATACCGACCAACTTACAGGTGTTCTCATGGTAGATTTTATGAAAGCCTTGACGTTATTTGACTTGCAATCTTCTTCTTAAAAAGCTTAAGGTATCCAACTTATCAAGAATACGTTAGAAACCCCTATCTTCAATATCTTTCTCGTAGAAAGCAAATGGTCCCCGTAAATGAATCTGTATCTCCTACTTATCCATTAGTCATGGTGTGCCTCAAGGGTCAAGTACTAGGACCTATCTTATTTTCCATATATATAAACGATATACGCTATCATTGATAGTCTCTGTGAAATGATCGCTGATGAAAAAACAACCCCACAATACACTGTAGTCCATAAAAAGGAGATTGAAAATGTATTTGCAAGTTTACAAGAAATTAATAAACAACTTAATCATATGGTCTGAACTCAATTCAACAAGTGTCTCCATCCTTCAGAACAAACGAAGTACTTAATAATAACACCAGACAAAAGCGTCAAAAATTTTTATGATTCCCTATCTCTTAGTATAAATCATGAAATAGTTGAAGAAGTAGAACATGCATAAAGTCCTTGGTGTCATTGATAGACAATATATTTGGTCATGTCTTCTCATGTCACAATTGCTTTGCAAACGACTGTCTCAAAGAAGAGTTCACCAGCTTTCACAACTACAATATTTCATAGACCAACCATTGTCCGTTATGCTGTTTTTTTACTTCGTACATAGTAATCTCATTTGAATTACTCTGTCTATCATTGTGGGATTCGGGCCATTAATAACGTAATAAAACCACCTTCAGTCTTCATAGACGGGCTGTGAACTCGTTCTTCTCAAATCTACAACTGTAACTCCCTCTGATAATACACGATAAGACATAATAGCCTCTAAATGGACACTCCACTTATAACAAAGCATTTCATGTTATAAGATAATGTCCAATCAAGCACCCCCAACTCTTGAAAAATAAATTTAAAAACGAACCAGAATTCCCGCCAATGTCAGAAAGACTCATATCCCCCTACCCGAGGATTGATCTTTTTAAATCTAGCCTTAATTTACTCTGTGGTGTTTGTGGAATGACAAGTTTCTTCATTTAATGTAATATCTAGTCTAAACGATTTCCAAAAAACATACTTCCTCATATCTGATGCTAAGCTTCCTAAACAGTGTGACTATGAGAACATCATATAACCTCTATATAGGTATGTCAAAAAATATATTGTATAATGTAGATTAACGTACAAATGGATGAATAATGTAATTGAAAGTTCATTTGTATACCTTCCGTACCCCTTCACTATACCTTGACATGACATACTGATCACCTTGACCACCTAACTTGACGTCCTACATTTCTCTTCTTCTCCTTTATTTTTTTTTTTTTTTTAAATGGTATATTGCCTGGAAGTTGTTTTTCTCTTTGTGTGTGTGTGTGTGTGTGTGTGTGAGAGTGTGTGTGTGTGTGTGTGGTGTGTTGTTTGTTGGTGTTTGTGTGTTGTGTGTGTGTTTGTGTGTGGAGAAAAGTTACTGTCATATTTTATGGATATTTGCCATTTGTAATTCAGGCTAAAAATCTTATCACTATTTAGAAGGATCGTTGATTTTGAAGTCACGTATAGTTTTTTTATTTTCTGCTTCTATCGAGGGCAATATGTAAAAAACCTGTATAGAGCTTATACTTTATCCCTCATTAAAAAGAATACGTAATCGATCTGATCGTTCACACTCTCTCTCTCACACTCACACTCGTCATCTCCTCCCCTCTCACCTCTCTCATCTCTCTCAACCTCTCACACGTCTTCTCTCCTCTCCTCTCTCTCACACTCTCTCGACTCTCTCTCCTCCTCTCTCTCCTCTACCCTCTGTGTTCGGATGGGGTGACTGGGGGGCTCTCTCACGATATGGGGGATAAGATTCACTAGTGTGTGCTCTCCTCTCTCTCTCTCTCTCTCTCCACTCTCTTTTGCTGGTCTTGATGATCTCCTCATTAGAGCAACATTCTCTACAAGATCGAAACATCTCTCTCTCTCCTTCTTCTCTCTCTCTCCTCTCTCAATCTCCGACATCCCTCTCACACTCTCTCTTTCTCTCTCTCTCACTCTCTCGTCATCACTCACTCTCTCTCTCATCTCCCTGGCTCTCGTCTCTCTCTCACTCTCTCTCTTGCTGTGTCTTGATGAATCTCCCCTATAGAGCAACACTCTCTACAAGAGCGAAACAGATATCTCTCCTCATCTCTCTCTCTCCCACATCTCTCTCTCTCTCTCATCCTCTCGCATTCAGTCTCGCCTCATCCTCTCTCTCGTCTCTCTCACTCTCATCGTCTCTCTCTCTCTCTCTGGTCTTGATGATCTCCCCTTTAAAGTTCAACACTCTCTACAAGAGCGAAAACAGAACTCTCTCTCTCTACTCTCTCTCTCTCTCTCTGTCTCTCTCTCTCAATCTGTCTCTCAGTCTCTCTACTCTCTCTCTCTCCGCTCTCCTCCTCGATCACTCTCATCTCTCTCTCTTGCTGGTCTTGATGGTCTCCCCTTTAGTAGGCAACACTCTCTACAAGAGACGAAACAGATCTCTCTCTCTCTCTCTCCCTCTCTGCTCTCTCTCTCCCTCTCTCTCCTCCCTCTCTCTTTTACTCTCTCTCTCACTCTCTCACTCTCTCTCTCCCCTCAGCTCTCTCTCGCACTCCTCTCCTCTCTCTCTCCCTCTCTCTCTTCCTCCTCTCTCACTCTCTCACCTCCTCTCTCGTCTCCTCTCTCTTATTGCTGGTCTTGATGTTATGTGTTAATTCTAAATCAGATTTGCAGCCAGTAAAATATGGGTGATGATTTTGATGTCACATATGTTTTTATTTTTTTTTTTTTTTTTTTTTCTGCTTCATCGAGGTCAAGATGAAAAATAGCCTGTATTGTGCTTATTCTTTATCCCTCCATTTAAAAAAAGATTCGTTCGTTCGTTCGTTCTCTCTCTCTCTCTCTCTCTCTCTCTCTCCCACCTCACACACACTTCACGCGCTGGCCGTCGAAGGGAGAGGTTGTACGACCTGAACTCTCATTCACTGCATTATGACACGACAACAGCTTTCGCCTCCCATGAACGTCGCCTGTCAGCCAGCACAGTTTGAAACCAGGGTAGTACACAGATTTTATTTACATCAGCCTGCATGCTCAAGTGTGTTTAGTCATTAGCGACAATTATGATCTTTTTTCAAATCATCAAAAACTCCTTCAAGAATTTTTCGAAGCTGATCTTCAAGGCGCAAAACAGACATCAAAGCAACAGTAGTGGGACATAAGAGAACTTCAACAAAATACGTGTCTTTCTACATGACATAATAAACGAAATAGAAAGGAAAAACTTGAAAAAACTAGATGTGGCAAAACGAGAAAGAATTTGAAATTCTTTGTGAATACATGGAATCAGCAGCATGGGAAGAGGCGAAATGCACACGAGTGACGAAATCGTAGCAGTGCCATTACTTCTCCCTCCACAGATGGTGGTCAACCAGAGACTAATTGAGTAAAACACGTATCGTATCGGAAGACACGAAATGTGGAATCTGGCAACGCCTTTAATCGTATGTTTCAGCCACATGAAACGTCAAAACTCTACATTCTGAAAAACAGATCTCAGAGCTTGGCTCCGACAAGAGGTATCCGATTGGCAAACAGATTCACACTGTTAGTCAAAGGGAGCAGTGCCAGCAACTGAAGCAGGAAGGATAAAATACCTATAAATAGAAACGGAAGACTGTACTAGAATGGTAGGCCACACAACTACAAACCCAGCAATCAAATGATACCCATCGAGCTGTCATTAAAAAAAGCGATGATGGACCCACCACTACCAAGAGACATGGCCCCAGGAACAAAAAGTTTAAACGTGAAGAACGCTTGTCGTCTGTCTCCCCTGAACAGCAGCATGGGAGGGGGCCGTTTTTCCCGGTATAGTATCCCCCAGACCAACTACGGACCGAAAGAAATCTTCTCCATTTGTCCCATCAATCAGCAGCAACAGGTTTTCGAACACTTCCCTTTACTAGACTCGGATGCACTGTCCACCACATTTGAAACCGGCAAAATAATGGCGCATCGAGACAACCCCTCGCCTCACAGTTTGGCTTTACCCCTCTATCCCGATAGTCCACTGGGTCACGACATCCACAGGAGTACAATGCTCTTCCCACACCTCACAGGGTCACCAAATAGGTCAGCGAATCAAGACCTGCACCTGAAGGGGTAACAAAAGGAAATCAGGAAATACCTAAATAAAAGACAGCCGAGAAGAGGATCAACAACACAACAAACGATGTCCTATGGAAAAACAGCAAAAACAGCTAGACCAGCAACGGCAACATCAAGTACAGAATCCAGCAACATCAGCAAAAAGACACCTTTAGAGAACAGCAAACAGGGGAAGAAAGACAACAGATACAGCACAGAAACGTTTCTACAGCAAGAACAGAACAGATAAAAAGCAAAAAGAATCAGCAATCACAAGAGAACGAACCAGCTGCAAGAAAAACGACAAAAACAGCAACACCAAGAACAGTTGCAAGGAAAACAAACAACAATCAAAACAGATTCACGATTAGCAACATCAGCAAGATCAGCTGCAAGAAAAGGAGCTCGCAACTGCAAAAGGAAGAAGAATGGCAGCAAAAAAAGCAGCAAGAGTCGCATACAGAGCAGCAAGGATCAGGTCAGCAACAGGAAAAGCCAAGAACAGCACGGCCGTTTAGAACAGCAGACAACATCAACGAGTGCCGGACCAATTTGAAGACAAGCAATCTGAGGAACACACGAAAATGATGCAATAATGCATGGCCTGCCTCAAGTAGTGCACACAGGTCTAGGGAAGAGGACAGTACAGACTCTTACCCAAATCCTGTGTCCGACAGTCACGCCCCAGACCTAGACTGTGTCAGGAACCAGGACTACCGAGCAGTGATGAGGAGGGTCGTGCCTTACGCTCTCGGACATGCGCTTATATGCTACTTAGACACACCAAGAGCTCCATGAGTAGACGAACATTGGGATGCCTTCCCGACAGTGTGCGAACGAACAGTGTCTGCAGCAGGACGGGTAGTTTGCCGATACCAGCCTTCACCTCGAGGTGAAGCAGCACAAACACTGGTGAGAAATAGGATAGAGGCCGGGCACAACTCACAGTGCTTGAGGGTGCAAGGATTCCTGACATTGACCATGTCCCCAACGACAGTTTATCTACAAAAAATACATAAAAAACCCCATTTTCCAGTTTAGTATTCTTAATATAATGGTCTGTGGACCTGCAAACAAAATTAACTGATAAACGAGTATTGTCGATTTTATTCAAAAAGTATGATTTTTTGTTTTGTCTACAGAAACATTTATGGACAGTGAAATTGACAAGAAAAATTATATTTCAAGATTTCATATTTACTAACAAAGCAAAGAAATTATCAAGACAATGGAAGATGTTCTAGGGGGAGTTGTGGTCTTGTGGTTAAAAAATGTTATTTTCTGATATTTGTTACAAAGAAAAGAGCAGTGAATATCAACAAATGTTTCTAACTTTGAAAATATCAAAAGAATTTTTTAAGAACAGATAAGGAAGATTTCCTTAATGCAGCCTATAATTCCACCATCAAAAAACGATTCCCACTTTTGGAAATCCGAAAACCAAAACGGATAAAGTAACGAGTTATAGGAAAAATGTAAGCTTGATCTCCACGAATCCTATGACACTTTCATGCATTATTTATGGCGATTTAAATTCTCGCAACATATCAGCCAACAAAAATCTGATTTTCAGTTTTATGTCTGATGAAGGTGATTATTTGAGGAGATAAGAAATTCGTCAAAAAGGAATTCACATGATGATTGAAGTAAACCAGTTCTGATGTAAGCGCATCTTGAGACTTTTGCAATATTTTTGTACTGTTGCATTTTTGAAACGGACTGTTTGAACATGGGTTTTGATGACAGTTGTAGTTTTCATATCCGATAATTGGTCCATCGCCTCGTGGATTATTTTGTTGCAACTTTGAGCTGCTATAAATCATTTGAAAGGAGAAAAATAACGGAGAAATGATAGGTTGTATTCGGAACCACTTACAGTTACGCTTGTCAATTATGTTGGAATCTTGAAAAAAGGGTTTATTAGCAATACAAAACTGACAGTAGTAAGACGAAAATCGTGTGATAAAGTTTTGTGGTGATACAGCGAAAGAATCCGACTTATAAACAAATTTTACATATAAAGATAACATATAAAATTAGAAAAATGCTGCTCAAGACTTGTACCTGGATGTTGATCACCCTTGGAAGTGTATAATGATTGTTAGAAGTGTGCCGCACATTGTATGGTTAAAAAAGCATGATTCGGTCCCAAGCATAAAAAAGAACGCATGGAAACGACCAAGAATGTCAAGATCTAAAGTTAAAAGTGAGTAAAAAGATAAGAATTATTATAAAAGCAAGAAGAGGAATAAGAAAAAGAAAAACCCCCCCACGCTTGAAAAGGACAGACTTGAGATACCCACAAGTAAAAGGAATATAAAAAACTGCTAATAAAGTGAAAAAGCAGGAATTTCGCAGAAACACCGCTTTGAATCCATGGCCGCTAATTGCGTCAACAAGTTCAGCTGCTAGCTAGAGTATTGGAAAGAAATAAAGACGTTAGGTGGTGAGGTGCACGAAAGGATATGAGTGATAGAATTGGAATTGGAATGACCTGGTTTTAAATCAAATTTCAAAGGAGTTTTATAATGAGGGTAGTAACGATTTAGAAGAAACGGAAGTAATGTTACTAACGAACTGGGCAATGCAAGTGATGAAAGTTTAAACAAGAAATCACAGAAGAATAAGTAAAAGAGGCAATAAGGAAACAAAATATGGGAAGCTAGGGGGCTTTAGACGGTGTTGATTTGTCGAGATGTTGAAAAGCAGGAGGAGAGGTGGTCGTTAATTCCTAACAAAGCTTTTCAATAAATTGAATGACTCTGGGGATCCTACCCACGGGAATGGCGTAAAGCTATAGTTTGTTCCAATATTCAAAAAAGGTGATGGCCGACCAGCCAGACAACTATAGAGGGATATCATTGGTTAATGTATCTTGTAAATGCTAAACATCCATTCTGAACTCAAATTAATTTCTTGGAGTCTAGACGATACTGATATAATATTGGAAAACCAAGCTGGTTTCGAAAAGATTAAATCAACAGGCAGACCAATATTAATCTCTATGCAATTGTTCAGAAATACATAAATAAGAAAAGACATAAAATTTAAGTTGCTTTTAATGATTTCAAAAAGGCATTTGACTCTGTATCACCATGCAAAACTATGAAGGTAGTAGTAATAAATGAGGTATAAGAGGGAAATTTTTTGGTGACACTTGAAAGCATGTATGATTCTTTAATCTCATGTGTGCGCGTGAAACATCGAATTATCAATTTCAAATTACAAGTCCCATCAGTGTACGAAACAAGGCTGTGGTCATGAGTACCCACATATTTTTTCTCTAATTATTAATCAACTGGCAAAATCACATTAATACCACTGATGTCCTGGTGTTCACTAATACCTTCTCTGAATTGAATTGTTCATTTTTTGCTATTCGCAGATGATGTATCTTTGTTATCACAACGTCACCGGAGGATTACAAGCCCAAATTAGATTCTATAAAAACCTGTTGTGATAATTTGAAATAATCAGTTAACAAAGATAAGACGAAAGACACATGGTTTGTAGGAAATGCGGGTATTTAGGATCAAGAGAAATGGTGAATTATTTGAGGGAAAGAACTAGAAATTGTTAAAATTAATTGTAACTGGGTTTTTCTTTCACAACAATGCTGAGTTTTTAGGACGTGGTACAAACATTTTTAGTTGCTAAGGGAAAAAGGCTGTATATTGGATTTTGTCAGGTTATTTAAAAAATGTAAAGAACTGACACCAAAGATATACCTAAAAAATTATATGCTAAAGTACAGCCTGTATTATTTTATTCATCATAAATATAGGTGTAAAAAAGAGGTTAGAAAGTAAGAGAAAAGTGCATTTATTAGCCTGTATAAGATACTTAGGTTACCACTTCCCTAAAGACCCCAAATAAAATGGTTTGAATATGAGCTTGGTAGATAATCCCTTGTTTTTAAATTCACAAATTAATATGAATTAATTACGTTTTATGATTGGATACAAATGGAACAAAGCCGATTACCCAAACAGGCATACATAATGAGCTATCGATGGACAACGATAATAAAAGGTGGGGGGGGGGGGGGGTGCTGTGTAAATGGAGATACAGAGAAAATGCTTTCTAAGGTCGGGTGTATAATATGAAGTGATGATAAACCAAGTGGTTTTCAGAACTTTAATTTGCCTTGTTGAAAATATCAAGCACGTTTATTAGATCTGTTTTTCCCAAGAGTGTCCCCTTTCAGGCACAGTCAGAGAACAGAGAAAGATATAGCATGTATAGATTGTTAAAGATAATTGAATATCAGTACATATCAAACAACGCAATGAAATCAAATATCTTTTGTTTTCGGGTGTCATTAAACGCAGAATAGATGTGTGTGCAACCAATAAACAACAACATTAATAGATATGGAAAATGATGTATGCACAGTCTTACTAGTCCATATTGTGAAATGCATGTAGAAAGATGAAAAACACCTTTTATATGTTTGCCCGTTGTACTCGAAATTGAGAATAGATTTTTTCCCAATGGAATAATGTTTCAGTTGAAAGAATGTTAGCAGGAGAACCCAAAAACACTTGTCCAATGTGGTCCTCAAAGTTTTACTATTCAAACGCTGTTAGCAGAGACAGAATTTTTATAGAAAGTAATCTAAATAAAACACAATAGCAGAATGTTATGTGATTTCTATAGCAACATGTGCCAATACTCTAGCAGTAAGACGATAGTGTTAATGTCAAGTATTAAAGATGTAATTCTGTCTTATTGATGTATGAAAGCTCCTACCCCAGCCCAATCACCCCTTCACACTCCCCCTCCCACCCCCGCCCCTTATCCAATCCTTCATGTTTATGTGCCCATGGCCTAAAAACACTAAACCATTCAATTCATTTCATTTCATTTTCTCTCTCTCTCTCACTCTCTCTTCTCTCACTTCTCTCTCTCTCTCCTCTTTCCCTCTCTCTCTCTTCCTCTCTCTCTCTCTCTTCTCTCTCTCGTCTCTCTCTCTTTCTCTCTCTCTCTTATTGCTGTACTAAGATTGATCTCCTCATTAGAGACAAACATTGCTCTACAAGAGCGAAACCATCTCTCTCTCTCTCTCTCTCACCTTACCTCTCTCTCCTTCCTCTCTCTCTCTCTCTCTCTCTCACATTCTCCACTCTCTTCACTGCTCTCTCTCTCTCCTCTCTCCTCACTCTCTCTCACTCTCTCTCTCTCACTCTCTCTCTCTCTCTCTCACTCCCACTCTCTCTCTCTTGCTGGCTTGATGATCTCCCCTTTAGAGGCAAAACACTCTACAAAGAGCGAAACATGATCTCTCCCTCCTCTCTCTCACTCTCTCTTCCTCCTCTCATCTCACTCTCTCTCTCTCTCTATCTCCTCTCATCTCTCACTCTCTCTTGTCTAGATGATCTCCCCTTTAAAAGCAACACTCTCAACAAGAGCGAAACAGATCTCGCTCTCTCTCTATCTCTCTCTCTTCTCTCTCTCCACTCCAATCACATCTTCTCTGTCTCTCTCATCTCTGTCCTCTCTCAGTCTCTCTCTCTCTCTTCTCTCTCCTCTCACTCTCACTCTCTCTCTCTCTCTCTCTCTCTCTCTCTTGCTGGTCATGATGGTCTCCCTTTAGAGCAAACACTCCTACTACAAGAGCGAAACAGATCTCTCTCTCTCTCTCTCTCTCTCTCTCTACTCTCTCTCACTCTCTCTCTTTCTCTCTCACTCTCTCTCTCTCACCCTCCCCTCTCTCTCACTCTCTCTCATGTCTCTCACACTCTCTCTCACTCTTCTCTCCTCTCATCTCTCTCTTCTCGCTCCTCTTTTAGCTGGTCTTGAGTAATGTGTTTAATTCCTTAAAATCAGATTTGCAGCCCTAAAAATGGTGTTCTACAACGGATCTGTTCTTGGCCCATTACTCTTTTTCGATCTAAATAAATGGATTTATTTACCGCTACGTATCCGATGTGGACTGCGAATTATTTGCTGATGACAACTCTAAGCATTCTAACCACCCTAGCATTGCAGGTTGTGAACGTCCCGATCTACAAAGATAGTTTTTAAAACAGTGCCGTCAAATGGCGGAAATCAAATCACATGTCTCTTAAATGCAAAAAAACTAAATGCAAGGTCATATACAAGCAAGACAAAAAACGAGTCAAAATATGCCTGTTGAATTTAATTTTCAATATTTGTTTCTAGTGAAATAATCGAAGAAGTAAAAACACATAAGTTTTGGGTGTTGTCATTGATAAACAACTTATCATGGTCCCGATCACGTAGCTAACCTATGCAAAAGAATATCCCCAAAAAATATTCCAGTTGTCAAAAATAAAGCATTATCTTAATATGCATGCTAGAAAACAATTCTTTCATGCCCATATACAGTCAATTATAGACTAGGCTTCTATCTTAATGGGATTCATCCACGCAAACATACCTGAAACCTTTAAGCAAGATGCATCGGCGCGCAAAAAAATTAGTTTCTCTTAAAATCAGGTTTCATTAACTCTAAACGATTATAACTCCTTGGATATACTTTCCCCTAAAGCAAAAACTCGAATAATAAAAAAGGCTATATTTATGCATAAAGTGGTAAATGGAAATGCACCACCCTCCATGGTAAACAGTTCCGACGAAATGACAATAGCACGTCCACAAGTTAATATGCCTCTGCCCCAGACCATGACCCTTTACAAATCAAGCCTCGTCTACAGTGGTGGTATGCGTACTGGAACAATTTGCCTCCATATCTGAAATAAATCGCAAGTCTAAAAATTTTTCAAAGGAGCGCTTAAAAGGATATCTGTTCAGTAAGTTAAAAGATATATATTAAAAAAACTGTACTAGATGATTCCTAAAACAATCAAAAGACCTTCAGTGAAATAGAAATAAAATACTGTACGTTACAAGCCTGTGTTAGACGGAAATCTTGCACGTGTCATTTGAAACCACAGCAATAATGGGTTAAGCTAATTGACATGTTTTACCTGATGATATCAGCCTCAACTGCATTTTGTTATTTGAGTATTGAGTGTATACGCGTCTATTTTGACTCACGTTTCCCGTTTGTATATGTACTTTACATGTATTTCCTTTCCCCCCCACCCCCATCCCTATCCGCCCACAACCCCATAACCCCCCGCTTCCGCTCTCTTTCTCTCTCTCCACTCTCGTCTCCTCTCTCACTTCTCCTCTCATTCTCTCTCTTTCTTTCTTTCTTTTCCTTCTCTTCGCATATGGATGCTGCACGATCATGGTCGTTTGCTTTGAAGAATTATTGCTGTTACTTCTTACAGTTTATGCAAGTTGACAGTGTATTTACTTTTTCCTCTTTGTTGCCATATTTGACTTGTGTGTTGTCCCCAGTGTGTGTGGGTTATTTTTTTTTTTTTTTTTTTCCCCAGGGCTAGGGTGGAAAAAAGCATATGCAATTTGCTTATCTCATTAAACCCTGGTGTAAATAAAATTTCCGTTCGTTTCGTTCGTTCGTTCTTGCTGGTCTTGATGAAGCTCCCCTTTAGAGCAACACTCTCCTAACAAGAGCAAACAGATTCTCTCTCTCTCACTCTCTCTCTCTCGTCTCTCCTCTCTCTCTCCTTCTCTCTCCCTCTCTCCTCTCTCCTCTCATCATCTCTCGTCCTCTCTCTCTCATCTCTTGCTGGTCTTGATGACTCCCTTTGGAGCAACACTGTCTCACTACAATAGCGAAACAGATACTCTCTCTCTCTCTCTCTCCTCTCTCTACTCTCCTCTCTCTCTCTCTCATCTCTCTTCTCTCGGCTCCTCTCTCTCTCTCTCTCTCTTGCTGGTCTTGATGAACTCCCCTTTAAGAGCAACCTCTCTACAAGAGCGAAACAGATCTCTCTCTCTCTCTCTCTCTCCACTCTTCACTCTCGTCCCTTCTCTCTCCTCCTCTCTCTCGCTCCAGATTCTCTCTCTCTCTCATCTCCTCTCTCTCTCTCTCTCGTCTCTCTCTTCTTCACTCTTCTCTCACTCTCCACTCTCTCTCTCTCTCTTGCTGGTCTTGATGATCATCCCCCTTTAGGGCAACGCTCTCTTCAAGAGCGGAAACAGATCTCTCTCTCTCTCTCTCTCTCCTCTCTCTCCTCTTACTCTCTCTCGTCTCTCTCTCTCTCTCTCTCGTCCCACTTCACTCCTCTCTCCGCTCTCTCTCTCTCTCTCTGCTGATCTTGATGAATCTCCCCTATATAGCAACACTCTCTCACAATACGAATAGATCTCTCTCTCTCTCTCTCTCACTCTCTCTCTCTCTGCCTCACACTCTCTTCTACCTCTTCTCTCTCTTGCCTCTCTCATCTCTCTCTCTCTTCTCTCTCACCACTCTCTCATCTCTCTTACTGGTCTTGATGATCTCCCCTTTATAGCAACACTCTCTACAAGAGCGAAAACAGATCTCTCTCTCTCTCTCTCTCATTCCTCTCTCTTCTCTCTCGATCTCTCTCTCTCTCTCTCTCTGCTTGGTCTTGATGATCTCCCCTTCTCTCACTTCTACTCTCTCTCTCTCTCTCGCAGTGTTGCGGACGCAAGTGTGAACAGCTCCGCAATTATGTTAGCTTATTCAAGTTTAACACTGCTGTGGACCGAGCGCTGAGTTTTTTTAAAGACAGTGTGTGGATTACCTTGACCGGGATTCAAATATTTTTTTTGGGTTTTCAAAAGGGAAAAGGGAAATTTTATTAAAGATTATTCTTTTTTCTTTTTAATACAAACCATAGGGATTCTCTTTGGAGTCTCGGCACAGCCCCCCGTGCAAACGTGCGTCTTGATCCTTCTTTCCCCCCAGGCCCTGAACAAGCGCCCAGTTTTGGGTGATCTTCACGGCCCACTTAGCCACCCATCCTCTCTGGGCCCGGAAATTTTGGACCCGATGCCGAAGGGGGCCCTGTGGTTTTTCCCTGGTGCCTTGTGAATCACGGGGCCATTTTTCCCTCCTACAGAAGGGCCCTTTTCCCTTCCCATGGAAACCCTTCCCGCCGAGGGAAAATGGAAGGGTCTAAGTGCCTTTAACTAGTGCGTGTGTCCGTCCAGTGTGTGAGCCCTGGCCACTGTGAAAGCTGGTTAATCGTGCCCAGCATCTGTTGGCTCTTCAGCGCACCTTCTTCTCTCACGGTTTTCGTCTCCCCGGGAACCTTTAAACCAAAAAAGTACGTATTTTGTTTAATCCCCCTTTTAAAAGGGGGACCAGGATGTGGGGAGCTTAAGACTTTGATTTTTTTGGGCAGTTTACTTGGCAGCGCCCCCTTTCTACCCCCTACCCCCCTACCCTCCCCAATCCCCCCCCCCCCCCCTTTTTCCCTTCCCTGCTCCATTCCCCTAACCCCTATCCTTATCCCTTAGCTCCAAGGTCCCCGGGTTCAGCGACAGAAATGGCTGTTTTTTAATCGGCACCATTAGTTTAAACCCAAACAAATGCCCATGATTTGGACCGTGATATCTTCCCCATCCCCCCTCACCCCCCACATCCCCCCCCCCCACTCTCACTCTCCCACATCCCCTCCCCCCCTCCCCATAAACTCCTTCCTTTCACCCTCCCCAAATCTTCCACACCATGTTTTGGGGTCACAATAAAGTGACGCGTTTTGTGCGGGGCCCCCAATTGAAAATAAAATAGACCCCAACAACTCACATTAAAAATTCCAATACCCCTTTTTCCCCAATCGCAAGACAGATAGTAAAACAAACGTTATTTTGGTGACTTTTAAAAACCAGACCAAGTTCAGCGAACAAGGGGGCCGACTACGCCAAACCAAATTTGGGCCCCTCTTGCCCCAAAGGAAAAATGCCATTTTTCCTCAAACCCCCACCAGCCTCCCCGGGGATGACTTGAAACCGGCCCAAAGGTTTGAAAGGAAAACTGTACCACCCTAAAACTCATAAATATCACTGCCCCTTTTACACGACAGGTACTGTTTTTTGTAAAAGGAAAAAAAACCTGGGGCAAGAAAGGCTCCCGGGTATGAGTTCGAATCACAAATCCGGGGGATTCGAACAATCTTCTCATTGACCCGCCAAATTCCCACCCCAACCTAAACAAGGCGATGCAAACCAACCTGTCTGACCTTCCCCTTTCCCTCCCTGAAGACGCTCCCTTTTTGGTGCCCTCTCTCCCACAGGACACCCCCGGCCCCCCCATGGACCTCCTCATCTCCCCAGATTGCATTTGCTGACCAGCCCAACCCCCATCCCTCCAGCCAGCTCTGATACCACTCCGCCCAATCCCATCCTCGCCAAAGCCGCCCCTAGGGTCCCCCCAAAAGGGGCGCCCAAAGGGAAACATGCAAAAACAGTTACCCCAGCACTCACCACAAATACTCCACATTTTCCCAAAAAAAGCAAAACAAAGCCTTCCCAGTAAAAACATGAGAAATGAAAAAACACCCAAACGAAAAAAACCCCAAACCCCCCCCCAAATTTCCCCCGGTGTAAAAAAAACCACCCCACCCCCCCATACAAGCAACAAAAAGCGGCCCCAAAGCTTGCTCCCCCAAAAACCCAAGGGCAAAACCACCACGCCTTTCCCAAAGCCTCCAAATGAAACCCCAGCAGTACACAACCTCAAAAAAAAAGGTCAACATTTCGGGGCCAAAACAATTGTAAAAGGTTTTCAAAACTTTTGCACTTTTCACACCCCCCAAGCTTTCCCGATTAAAAGCAAAAAAAAAACCACCTAAAAATCTAAACCCCAAACCCCTAAAACCCAAAAACCACATTTTAAAATACCCCCCAAACCCAAACCCCAAAAACCAAACCACACCATCTGGCACCCCATACGGGTTTTTCGCTCTGTCCCCCTTTCCCCCACCTCCAACAATTTTTTCCAAAGCTGCTCCCCCTTAATGAAAAGGGGGAAGCATGAGGTTCAGAACGATTTCAAAACAACACACATTTCTGATCAAGCCACAGTGCAGACACATCCCTAACCACAAAAAAATTGCCCCCCTCACCCCCAAAAAAACCCGCAATATAAAACCCTCAGATATAGACACTACTACTCAACCACGGGACACAGGGGGGGGGAAAAAACATCCACAACAAAAACCCAAACCTCCACGGGAACAACAAAAAAAAAACCCTTCAAAGACAGGGGTTTAAAATGAGCAACTCAAAACAGCCCAGGGTCAAAACTAGCACAACGCACTTTATCACCTCCCCACTTCTTGCAAAACCCTTGGGGTTTTTAACACTGAAAACTCAAATGTCATTATAGGAGACTCACCATACGTAACTTTTACCCCAACCTCCTTTTTTAAACAAAGGTTGACCCCAAATCATCAGTTTTCCAAAGGTCTCACTTCGAATCTTTTTCTTTGGCTTAAACACACCCACCCAACAACAACACAAAAGCAAATCATAGTACACTTTGGACTAAAAAAACCGGTGCAAACAAAAAATCAATCACGGAAAACACAGGGGCACGCTTAAAAAACCCTCAAACATTTTTTTCCCTCGGGCCCTAGACATTGGCTTCCTCCACTTTCCCCCCAATGGGCCCAGCACCCCCCTCAAAAAAAACCGTCCACCTCTCCAACTTGACCCTCACTACAGTGTTGCCAGAGAAAACATTGAACATGCCGACCACACCCCTTTTTCCCATCCCCAAAAAACGGAGTTTCCACGAAAGGGCCCTTACACTGTTTCCCCCCCAAACCCCCACCCCCAAAAGGGCCACAGCCCGGTTTGGGCGACAGCCTCAAATACCCGCCCCAAATTTACTGCAGCCCAACCTCTGCTGAGGACCCCCAATTAGAAACCATGTTCGAGAGCTGGATGCATTTCCCCCCGCACCCCCCGGGCCTCCCAGAACGATTGAACACCAAAAGACACTGGCCCTCACTTGGGGGTTCATTACCCCCAAGCACCCCAAAACCGCCACCCTGCCACCCGTTTGCAGCCACCTACAATGCCGGAAACAACGGGTGGGTCGTTCCCATCCCCCCACCCCGGGCGCCCCGACATCCAGCTACCCCTGTCCTCCCCCCTTGCCCAACCCGGCGCCCCAGCACCCTCCTGCTCTCCGGCGACCCGACATCCCCCTTTAAATTTTCCACCCCCCCGGCCCGACCCGTTTTCCCCCAATTTCCCCATTTTCTGCCTCCCCCCTTCAGTGGGGTTGTTCCGAACTCAAGTGTGAGACATATCCACGGGGTTTGTGTGTGTTTTGTGTGGGGTTGTGTGTGTGTGGGGTGTGGGGGTTTTTTTTGGTTGTGTGAATCCGAGCGTGCGTGGT
The DNA here is from genome assembly GCA_018398815.1 of Conus ventricosus. NCBI lineage: Eukaryota > Metazoa > Mollusca > Gastropoda > Neogastropoda > Conidae > Conus > Conus ventricosus. The sequence continues at coordinate 140,275,255 of CM031597.1, read as the reverse complement.
GCGCGGTGTTTTTGTGGGGTTGCGGCGTGTGTGTTGGTGTGTGTTTGGTGTGGTGTGTGTGGTGGTGGGTGTGTGAGTGGGGCGTTTTGGGGCGTGGGGTAAATGTGTTGTGCGATAGTGGTGTTTTGGATAGTGGGGTGTGGGTGCCCCGCGCGCGGGGAATAAACGCGCGCCCCGCCAAAATCGTGAGAGCGCAAATTTAATACAAGCTCCATTTATTTAATACAAGCCCTCCAAGTTTAAAACCCCCCCAAAACCCCCAAAACCACCCAAAAACCCCCCCCCCCCAAAACCCCTTCCCCTTTCCTTTTTTTGGGTTTTTTCGTTTGTTTTTTTTTGTTTTGTTTTTCTTTTGTTTTTTTTTTTTTTTCCCAAAGAACAAGTATTCATAGGGCCCTACCCCTGACACAAAGGGGTTTTTTTGGTGAACACTCACTTTTTTTCTGCTTCGTTTTGGTGTTTCAGAACATCGATTGTGTTTTTTGGGTGCAACACTTCCGATCTCTCTTTTTTGGGACTGAGAAGAAATTTTTTGGCCAGCCTCCTGACTTTTGGGCCCAGGACTCCTTTCTCCCCGCCAAAAACTTTTCGTGAATCAAAGATAAAAAAAAAAACCCCAAAAAAAAACCTTTTTTTTTTCTTTTTTTTTTTTTTGGGCTTTGTTGTTTTTGTTTTTTGTTTTTTTTGTTTAACTGTTTTTTTTTTTTTTTGTTTTTTTTTGTTGTTTTTGTTTGCCTTTTCTTCATCTCACCTTTAAAAACCTGCTCTAAATTGGATTGTGCCATAGCACACATCGCATCCTCTTTTTTTTGAAAACCGCTGTAAACTTTTTTTTTTTTGTTTTTTTTTTTGGTGTGTGTTTTTATCGTCATTCTTTTGTTTTTAAGCCGATACTTTTTTTTTCTTTCTTTCTATTTTTTTCGACATTGGCTTCAACCATTGTTTTTTTGGTTGTTTGTTTTTTTAAAACTACTAATTGAATTTTCTAAAGAACATCCTTTATCTTTTTAGGCAAAATTTTTTAAACCCTTTTAAAATTCTTTGTGTGCACTTGTCTTATTGTGCTTTAAACCACAAACTTTACTTTTCTACCGTTTGGGTTGTTTTTTGGGTTGTTTTTTGTTGTTTTTTTGGGTTGTTGTTGTTTTTAACCTAAAATTTCTCTGTGTCTTTTTTGGGGAAACTGTCTTCCCCGTCTTTTGGGGCCTCGGCCCCTTACCCCCCATCCCCTTCTCATTAATCCCACGTCCGGGATTTTAAATTTGGACATCTAAAGGGGTCTATCTTTTATTTAATAAGGTCTAGAAATCTCATCACCCCTTAAAACAGTAAACCCCATCCAGTAAAAAATTTATTTGGCAAAAGTTAAAAAAGGGGTTAAAGACTCCCCGCATAAAATAAAACCCTTTTTTTAGCTTTTCCCTGAATACAACAAGAACGACCGACGGATCAACCCCCAACATACGGGCCTTCCCGTAAAACATTCATCAATCAGTTCCCAAACATTACCCGACGCAAAACTGATCTTGAAACAAATACGGCGAATGTTCTGGATTAAAATTTTAAAAAAACTCCAAACACCGCCATTAATAACGGACATTTATATAGACACCCATCTTCCCCATACGAAGGGTAGACAACTTTGTACAAATAAAGGATTGGATCGTCACAAAAATTTTAAAAATATACTACGGGTTAAGGGGACTTAAAATTTTGATAGTTAAAACAACAACCGGGCTTGGACAAAAACACTATCCCTTCATGCACCCACAGTTAGTACAAACCCCAACGAGAATAACTAAAAAAACCCTCCCCACACATTGATCATGTATCCACAACAACAAATCCCCCAATCCTAGATGTTTCAGGGGGTACATTCGGGTATTAGTGATCACTGTCCAGTCTTCTGCACGGGGTCCTTAAGCCCCCCAAAAAACCACCCCCCCCCAAAGGTCCCACGCCAAACCAATACCCTTTTTCTTTCAAAAAGTTTAATAAGCAGCATACCTTATGACAAAAAACTTTTCCCCCCCCTTTTTCACTTAATTTAAATTACTCAACGTCATGATGCATTTCCCTTTCGGGTAAAAAACTTCCTCACCATCAAAAAAAACCCCAACGGCGCCGTTACATCAAAAAAGAGTTGGGCTTTCTGCAATGAACCCGGGGGTTAAAACCTCCAAAATTTGGGCTCAAAAAAAGGGGTACTACGGGGCCCAAAACTAAAAGGCAGCAAATTTTTTTTGACGAATAAAAAAGGCAGAGAAACTTTTTTTTAAAAACGAATTTTGAAAAACCCAAACGAACAAACTTCATCAAATGATAAGGGAATGCAAAACCACAGCCCCCAATTTGGGGGAAAATAAACACTATTGTACGAAACAAGCGAAAAAATTTCAAAAAAATTCAAGCCCCAAAACCATCCCCCCGGAAAAATTTTAATACCCACTTTCTGTCATTATCAGATACCCTTACCCCAAAGTTTCCAGACTATAAGAGAAACCCCAAAAATGAATAAAACATCCCACCCCCTAAAAATCTTTTTGAAAAACAAAAATTTGGATCCAGAAACCCAAAAAAAATTTCCCCTTTCCCTTGCTGTACATAAGTAGGAAACACATACCCGCAATTAAAGAATAAAAAATCCATGGTCCTGATAACATCCCCAAACATTTCTTCTAAAAACCTCGCTCAAACCTTACTTTGGTTGAGTCTCTTAACAAACAAATAAAACTATCCATTGAAACAAAAGTTTTCCCTCAGGGGGGTTAAAAAACGCCAAAGAACCCCCCCTTCCCAAAAAATCAAAATGTTTTGTGGGAAATCCAAATTTTTTCAACCTATATCCTTAAAACAAATTTTCAAACCCAAAAACCCCTTGAAAAACACATACACAAAACACGTCTCTAAAATTTCAGGAGAAAAACAAACTATTTCACCCCCACCCCCAATTGGTTTTCCGATCAAAAATAAACTTCCTCCAACAGCATTATCACGAATTTTGACTCATGGCTTTTAAAAATAAACCAATCACAAAAAAACGGGGGTTTGTCTTTCTTGACTTAAAAGGCGTTTGATCTTGTTGATCATTTTTTTCTTTCCTAAAAAAACCTATTTTCTACTTAAACCCCTACCCCAAACAATCTCATTTTTCCCCAAACAAAATTTAAAACGATGGGACTCAGTAGGGGCCCGTTTAAAATGGAAAAACCCTCCACTTCAGACTTTGTCAGACATGGACCCCCCAAGGGCTCTGTACTAGCCCCCTACAACCCTGCCTTCATCAATGTTTTTACCATTGCCCCGTATCAGATAAAAAGGTCACGAAAAAGTTTTAATTTGCTGATGCCCCCGTCCCCCTTTCCCCCCAAAAAAATTGTAGTGATCTACAGACAATAAAACTTTTTTCTCCAGGAAATCAAAAAAGACGTTCAGAAATGGTCATTCACACTCAATGGTCCCTAAAACCCAGCCAAAAAAAAATTATATTATAGCTTTCCCGCCCAAAAAAACCATTTTACTCCTCTTTGCCTAAAACTTCAGTTTAATGGGAAATTTCCTCGACAGGGAGATGACACGTGGGTTTTTGGGTTTAAAGATAGATAAAGGGTTTTAAATGGGAATCTCATCTAAATAAATTTTGCCCAAAGGGAGTCCACCCCAAAAAACCTTTTCCTGTTTTCTCATTAAACGCTACGTCAACAGTAATTTTGCTTTAAAATTTCCCTTTAATGCACACATAATGTTTAATAAAAATTACCCTCAACAGGGGGGACGGGAGTAGTGCCCTCCACAAAAAAAGGGTGAAAAACCTCCATAACGTGCGCAAAGCTACCCCCATCCAGCTGTTTTCTCTAACCCCAGACCCAAAAACTAAAAAACGCTGAACATACTTCCTCTAATAGGCAATTTAAAATTTAAAAAAGGCAACATTTAAAAATTTTCAAACTTGACAAATACTATTTCCATGTTTTTATTTAATGCCCCTTTTTTCAAGATCGAAAAACTTTTTTGGCTCGGGCGAAATTCCTTCTTTCCCCACCCACGCATTGATCTATACAAAAAAAATCTAGCTTTACTCTGGGCCATAAGTCCCGGAACTCACTTTCCCTCCACCGAAAACAAAAAAACAAAGAAAACTTTTTAAAAACCCTTTTAAGGGAAAATTTGCATAAACATTTTTAAAGTCTCAGGGAGTTAAATTTTTCGATTAAAAATGAATTTGCGTCCTTTGGGTAAGCTTCCCCGTGAACCATGTTTGGATAAAAAACGTCTCAACAAAAACCTACTCCGTTAAAAACGCTCAACCCCACTCCCCCTTTTGTCCCACCATCCCTTTTCTCCTCACCCCCACCCACCATTTTTTTCTTCCCCAACCCCCCCTCTGACCTCCTCTCTCTGTAGTTTTTGTTTTGTTTGTTTGCTTGTAATTTTTCCCTTTTTTTTACCATCCCAAACTCAATTTTGCTTTTAAAGACCGTTTGCTTTTCATTGTAGAAAATTTAAAACAAGTTGTAAAATTTTTAATTGTTTTGTAAAAATGATATGTGCTGAAATAAAGAAAAGCATGACAAGGACAGATTGGGAAACTAGGCTTTGGCCCCAAAAATCTTTACCTTGGGTATTTAAAGACCCAAACAATCAAACCCAAACCAAAAATCTCTCTCTTTCTCTTGCTGGTCTTGGGTGATCTCCCCTTTTTGAGCAAAACTCTCACAAGAGCGGGAAAAAAATCGAAACGTTTTCTCCTCTCTTTTTCTCCTTTTCTCCCCCTTCCCCTTCCCCCTCTCCTCTCTCTCTCTTTTCTTTGCGGTCTTGATGACCCCCCCTTTAGAGCAACACCTCTACAGAGCGGGAAAAAGATCTCTCTCTCTCCCCTCTCTCCTCTCTCCCCTCCTCCTCTCCTCTCCCCCTCTCTCTCTCTCTCTCTCTCTTTTCTGGTCTTGATGATCCCCCCCTTTGGGGCACACTCCAAAAGAGCGAAACAGATCTCTCTCCTCTCCTCTCCTCTTTCTCTCTCCCCCTCCTCTCTCCTCCTCCTCTCTCTCTTCCTTTTCCCCCTCTCCTCTCTCTCTTCCCTTTCTGGGCTTGAAGAACTCCCCTTTAAAAGCAACATTTTCCCACAAAAAGCAAACTTTTCTTTCTCCCCTCTCTCCTTCCCCCCTTTTCTTTTCCCTCTCCCCTTTTCTCTCTCTCTCTCTGCTGGGCTTGAAAGATCTCCCCCCTTTTTAGCAACACTTCTAAAAAGCGAAACAGATCTCTCTCTCTCTGTCTCTCTCTTTTCTCTCTCTCCCTCCTCTCTCCCTCTCTCCCTTCTCTCTCTCCCCCTCTCTCCTTTACCCCCCTCCTCTCTCTCCTCTTGCGATGGGTCGTGGCAGTGACAGGGCCTTGCGGGCCCGCCAAATGACGCTAAATTGGGCAGGCCTACCCCCCCCCCATCCCCCATTTTTCCTTTCCGGAACTACAATGTAGAAAATTTATATGCAAATTGAATGACTTTTATTTTTTTTTAATTATGTACGAAAACCTTTTATTTTGTGTGTCTGAAATGAAACTTTGTTGATTTTAAATTCATTTCAGCGGTGTTTTCACGGGTTAAAGTTAAGTTTTAGCGGCCCCCGCCCAAAAAAACTATCGAACCAAGGCAGAAACCAGGGGGGAGTCTCTTGCTTTTTAAGAATTGTTAAGTCGGGATATAAAAGAAGTTATTAAAAAAAAGATTATAATTTTGGGTTTCTATAAGGGGTTTACAAAATTTTGGGTTTTAAAAAGTAGATAAAGAATTTCTTTTTGGGATGTTAATTTTTTGGGGCCTGAGGGAAGTCCCCCCTTTTTAAAGTAATACATAAAAGATGGCCCTAGGGCCCTTTTGGAAAAAAATCTTAGGCAAAGCATTGAAACAGCGGAGTGTAGTCATTGGGCTGGGGACTTGAATTTTTTGGGAAAAGGGAAGAACAACCGAAAGGCCCCCGCCCTAGGAAATTTTTTTACATTTTGCATGGGAACGTGATGAGGAAGATGAAAACGTTAGGCGCCCCGTTCAAAAGATTCAGTTGCCCAAAAAGGTTTTGGAAACTTCTTTTTATTTAATTGGTTTTTAAAAAATTTTTTTTATGAACTGTTTTGGTGAATGGGACTGCCAAGGGGATGTTAATGGGGAGTTTACGTATTGTCATTTGCATGGGGGTTTTGTGTGATTGATTTTTTTCATTGTGGGCACAGAACGTTAAAAAATTTTGACCCTGTGTTTTGGGAAAATAGTTTAAAATTCCTGGCATTTTTTTCCCGGTTTAGTTGACATGGGGAAAAACGAGAAAATGTAAAGGGAGAGAACGGGGTTTGCCAGAAAAAGGACGAAAGAATTGGTGTGTGATGAAAACGGGAAGGGTTTACAAAAAAAAAATTGATTTATGTGAGTTTTTTAGAATGCTTGAAGAAGCGAAAGATATTTTGAAGGGTGATATTAATGGTGTGTCGATGTTTTTTTAAATGCATTTTATGCAGCGGCAGCATGTATGAAATTTGGGTAATTTGGGGAAAATGAAAAGACAGACAAATAATTTGGTTTTTATAAAGAAAAGTACTTCCAAAAAAAAAAACTGTTCAAAAGGGGTTCTAAGGGGCTGGCGAAGGTCAAAAACAAACTTAGTAGAACGTAAGGGAAATATAAAGTCAACGAGAGAAAAAATATAAACAATTGAAAAGGAAAAAAAGAGGGAAATAAGACAAATTAGGGTTTAAAATTAAAAAGAGTCGTTAAGACCCCCCAAAATTTTTTTGGTCAACCATCAGATCTATAAAAGAAAAATGTAATTTATAAGAAATTAATTCTTTAAAAAGTGGTATGATCAATTTTTATAGAGCTTCAATGAGGGGGAGAATAAAATATCAAAAAGAAAATGTTAAGACAGAAGAAGAAAACGATAATGAGAAAAACCTCTTTTTCAAAGACCCCCTTTTTCCCAAAAATGAAGTTTTTGGGAAAGGAAACCCAAAAATTTAAAAATTGGGAAAAAATTTCTGGAAAAAATAAAAAATTTTAAAGGGAAAGGGGGGGGGATTTTTGGGGGAAAATGGCCCCCCCAAAAGGGGTGCTGTAATTGACTTTTTTTGTGGGGTCTTTTTTAAAGTCCTCTTTGAGAAAGGAACAATTTTCCCTAGCAAAGGTCACAATCTATTTAAAATACCAATATACAAAAAGGAAAACATAAACAATTTCCCGGGAAAATATAGAGGAGTAGCACGACAAGTGTAAAAGAAAAATTTTAAAGCATATCTTTTAAAAAAAAGGCTTTTCTAACGGGCAGATAAAAAGGGAAAAATAAAATTTAAAATCAGGCGGGTTCCCGAGAGGGGTACAGCACCATTGACCAATATTCCCCTTTTTATGCCTTTGGGCCCCAAAAATATTTGAATAAAAAAATTTTAAAATTGTATTTGCATTCCCCTTGACTTCAAGAAGGGCCTTTTATTCGGGGAACAGAAATATATTGTGGGAAAGTGTTAGAAACAGTGGCGTTTAAAAAGGAAAAATTTTATAAGGGGCCATTAGGGTATAATGATACTGGGCTGGTGGTGTGCGTGACAAAACATGTTTACAAAGGATTTCTTTTTGCCCAAGAGGCTTAACAAGGGTTTTTAACTTAGTCCAAGGTTGTTTTTGTTTTTTAAAAAATTTAATTAGCTATTAAATTTTCAAAAAGAAAGGGAAAATGGGAAAAAACAGAACCCCAGGGGCTCTTGAAATTTTTTTGGGTGCGTTTGCCGACGATGTTTTTTCTTTTCTCAGATTTTTGTTGTTTGGGTACAAAACAGTTTTAATATTTTAAAAAAAAGGAAACGATAGACTTCCCTTTGAGCGTGGGTTTGGATAAAACGGGAAAGAATGGTTTTTTGCAAGGGGTTACATCTTTCATTCCCTGAAAAATGGTGGTATGGCAATATGGAAATAAAGGTTTCAAATTCTTTTTAATAAACTTGGAGTAATTTTTTTCCACTAAGCTCAGTTTTAAAAACAGTTTGGGGCAGAGGCATGTAGAAAAGGGAGAAGGGAGTCACTAAATTCTCAGAGCTATGAACAAATTAAATTTTCCCCGATTTTTTACTTTTCTGGAAAATTTTTTTGAAAACACCCGATTTGAGCCTATCCTGAAATAGGGAAAGGGAAAACTAGGTGCACAGAGAAAAAAGCCGAAAAGAAACAGTGGGACACTTTTGGGTATAAAACTTTTTTTTAATATACCCCTTTGCCCTCTAACCGCTTTTCATACGGCGAACGCAGAAATCCACTAAAAATTTTCCCAACAACTATTAAGAGTGTAAAATATTGGCCCAAAGATTAAAAAACTTCCAAAAGGAGAGATTATGAGGCAGGCGTATGAAATGCTGTGCAGCAACGGGGAAGGAAACCCCAAAAATTGGGGAGACAATATAAAAAAAGGTTCTTACCGAGAAAAGGTTTCGGTATAGTTTTGGGTAGTCAGGGAGTTGGGAAATGAAAGTTGCCTTTTTTTTTCAGAATTTAAGGAAACGTTTTAATCAATTCCAAAAACCCAAAAATGGCATTCCCCATGAAGAAGAAAACCCCAAAAATAATTGGTTTTTCCCATTTTTAAAAATATTTTCCAAGCCCGAAAATTTTAAAACTTTGGGCATTAAAAAAAAAAAAAAATTGGGATCGAATCCTTTTTTCCCGACTAAAAATGAGAAAATCTTTTGGGTTAAAAGGGTAACAAAGATTGGGTTTTTAGACGATCAGAAATGGATAATTTTGCTTAAAGTGGGGTTTTAAGGGAGTTGAAGACGAAAGGCAATTTTTTCTTTTTATTGCCCCGCATATGAATCAAATTTGAAATAAGTGTAGTTTGTTTCTTTACCTGTTTTTTAAAGACATGAATTTTGTTTCTATTCTATATCCGGAGACGAAAAAGATAACATCGTTTCAAAAATTTTTACAAACAAAAAAAAACGAGGGAAAAAGATACTGCAAACCGACAACAAATGACACCAAAGATAAAAAAGAGAGAAAAAAAGACAAAAGGTAAAATAACGAAAGTAATTACAAAGAAAAAAAAAAAAGACAAACAAAAGGTATTAAGGGGGAAAAAAACTACACGAAGGGGAAAAAAAAAAGGGGAGAGAAACGAAAAGACAAAATAACTACCGAAAATTTTTTTGAGTTCCAAAGAACGCTTAAATACTTTAATAACTACAGATGGATGGCAGTCTAGTAAATTTTTGATGGGTGATGAAATTTTGTGTGTGGTATGTGTGTGCCCGGGGCGCGCCGCGGCGCCCCGCGCGCGCGCGCGTTTTGGGGGTGTGTGTGTGTGTGTGTGTTGTGGTGGGGGTGGTTTTTTGGTGTGTGTGTGTGTGTGGGTTGTGCGTGTGGGGTGTGTGGAGGTTAAACCCCAATTGGGAAAATTTTCGCGGGTTGAAGAAAACAAAGTAAGTGGATGTGCCCTGAGTATTTTTCCCTTTTCTCGTTGCTTTAGTATAAATGTATTTCAGAAATTGTTCCCCTTGGGACTAAGGCTGTAAAAAGCCAATGCCAAAAAACATGTGTCATGTCAGTGTCTCTCTCGGGTGGCCCTTTATATTCCCCCCTTTTGAGCAACACTTCCCCACAGAGCGAAACAGATCTCTCCTCCCCTCTCTCTTCCTCTCCCTCCCCTCATCCCTCTCCCCTCCCTCTCCTCTTCTTCCTCTCTCTCTCTTGCCCGGTTTTTTGAATCTCCCCTTTAGAGCAAAACTCTCTAACCCGAGCGAAAAATCCTCTCTCTCTCCTCTCTCTCTCTCTCCTCTCTCTCTCTCTCTCTCTCTCTCTCTCTCTCTCTCTCTCTTTGCTGGTCTTGATGATCTCCCCTTTAGAGCAACACTCTCTACAAGAGCGAAACAGATCTCTCTCTCTCTGTCTCTCTCTCTCTCTCTCTCTCTCTCTCTCTCTCTCTCTCTCTCTCTCTCTCTCTCTCTCTCCTGCTGGTCTTGATGATCTCCCCTTTTTTTTTCTTTTTTTTAAATAATCATTATTCTTATTACTATTGTTATTGTTATTATTATAATGTTGCTATATTCTTCGTTATTTCTACCATTATTAATATGTGCAGTGTGTTTAGTTGAATGTTGTAGAATAGCAAGGACAGATTGGAAGAATAGGCACTGCCTAAAATCTCTATCCTTGAGTAATAAAGTTTTTGAGTCTTGAGTCTTGAGTCTTGAGTCTCTCTCTCTCTCTCTCTCTCTCTCTCTCTCTCTCTCTCTCTCTCTCTCTCTCTCTCTCTCTCTCTCTCTCTCTTGCTGGTCTTGATGATCTCTCCTTTGGAGCCACACTCTGTGCAGAGCGAAGCAGATTTCTCTCTCTCTCTCTCTCTCTCTCTCTCTCTCTCTCTCCTCTCTCTCTCTCTCTCTCTCTCTCTCTCTCTCTCTCTCTCTCTCCCTCTCTTGCTGGTCTTGATGACCTCCCCTTTGGAGCAACACTAGAACTAACGACAGGACTCACGAGAGAATTTCCGTTCATATCCCTTCCCCTTCAACGCAGTTCTAACTTTTAAAGTTACATACTTTAACTGGGACAGATTTCGATGCTCTCTGGAAAGTAGACATTGAGCGAAGGTCTTATCATCAATCTTATTTTTGTATGACCTGCATTCATTTGTGAACTCTTCAACCTTGTGAAGCAGTATCCAGTATTTTAAGCATGCCTTCCTTTTTAGGAGTAATTGTTAACCCACTTGGATTTCATCTTTAGTTACTAACCCTTATGAGCGGCGACTTTTACATTTTCGTCTTTTGAATTTCATAGACAATTTTTCTAGTCACCGTGTTATTTCAAAGCGTTCATTTTCCCCTTCACTGAGTGCTGTTATTTGTTTGTTTATCTATTTGTTTGTTTGTGTGTTTAATGTTTAAAGACACAGTTCGTGTGTTCAGAAGGATTTTCAAGAGTTTTCTTTTCGCCTTTATTGCAGTGTTGGTCAGCCAGCAGATAACCGGCTTCCAGAAGCTTTCCAAGAGCCCAACGGCTCTTACTGGCTGGGCCTCCTGGCGGCTCTTACTGGCTGGGCCTCCTGGCGGCTCTTACTGCTGGGCCTCCTGGCGGCTCTTACTGCTGGGCCTCCTGGCGGCTCTTACTGGCTGGGCCTCCTGGCGGCTCTTACTGGCTGGGCCTCCTGGCCTCGCCTCTGGAGGAGCAATAAAACTAACGTGAGCATTCACAAAAGAAGGATTTCTTCTTATGCCCTCTTCTTTGATTCGAAATTTGTCTTTTTAAAATGTGTATTTTATGTTTGCTCCACTCCCTTTTTTTCTTTTCTTTTTTTAAATAAATGCATTTGGGCCAAAGTCTTAAGTCTTCTCTTCTCTCTCTCTCTCTCTCTCTCTCTCTCTCTCTCTCTCTCTCTCTCTCTCTCTCTCTCTCTCTCTCT
>CM031597.1:140252656-140263732 GCA_018398815.1 Conus ventricosus | reverse complement strand
TATACGCTTACATGACAAGCACAACTCGGCCATCTTCAGCAGCTTACAGGAGCTACGTCACAAGAAGGGACGCTACTATAAATGTTTTTCGTGTTGTTATCGTTCTTGCTCAAATTCCAGGTGCGAATTGCGAACTTCGGTGATCGATATCTCATGATCTGATGATCAACGAAATGTAAACTGGGTACTTTTGGGTTACTGTATCCATAACTATCCAAAAGTGAAGGAATAATTCGTGTCTCTTGTAGTCCTTTAAAATGCGCTGACGGAATGTTTACAATTTCTCTTTAAAATTAGCTTGACGGAATGTTTATAATTTCTCTTTAAAATGTGCTTGACGGAATGATTATAATTTCTCTTTAAAATGTGCTTGACGGAATGATTTTAATTTCTCTTTAAAATGTGCTTGACGGAATGATTATAATTTCTCTTTAAAATGGGTTTCAATGTCCTCCAGCAGTCTCCTCATATTGAAGCTGGACACGAGAAGCGTTGAGAAACCTGTTGACGGTGGGTTGGGAGAAAGGCGTGCAGCAAGTGACGACAAATAATTGTAGGTTTGAAAATGACGTCATTCACGTCATGGGGGCACCCTTCAAGGACGCCGTGCAGGCAAACAAGCGGCCAGGTTCTCCTACCTAACCACACGAGGCCACAAAATGGCTGTTTTTTTTCCATCAGTGTGGTAACCATGCACTAGGAGGGAGGGAGGAAGGGGGGCTCTTGTTTCTACTGTTTAGACTTACTTTCAGTTAGCTTTGGAATGACGTCACAGCGTTGACAACAAAGCCATATCACGTAACTTCACAAATACTGACATGACGTAGATGCACTACAAAGCTGTGTGTGTGTGTGTGTGTGTGTGTGTGTGTGTGTGTGTGTGTGTGAGAGAGAGAGAGAGAGAGAGGGTTGCGGGGGAGTGGAGAGGGTAAATATTATGAGTACCTGCGACGATTGATCGAAATCTTGAATACCTGTTGCAAGAGTCTATCAATATATTTTGGGGGCTTTCTATGTAGGCAGGTACATCAGTCGTTTATATTCGATTTTTCGATGCTTGAAAATTCTGCCAGCAACCGCTAAATTGAGCCGTGGCCCACTCTCATAACCACACACACACACACACACACACACACCGCCATTCCGTTCAATACCCTTCTTCCCTCTTCCACAATATCTTCCCTCCCTTCCCCGCTTAAGCGCTTGCATTCCATGTTTGCTTTTATATAACGTACTTTACTATGTTTTCACAAGTCCTGCAGAGAGAGAGAGAGAGAGAGAGAGAGAGAGAGAGAGAGAGAGAGAATTAGAAAAAAAAACTTCATAACTTACGGGTAAAGATTCTATGTTCGACGAAAACACAAACAACTTAAGTTCACACACACACACACACACACACACACACACACACACACACACACACACACACACACACACACACGCACGCACGCACGCACGCGCACGCACGCACGCACGCACGCACGCACGCACGCACGCACACACACACACACACACACGCACACACACACACACACACACACACACAAACACACACACACACACACACACACACACACACACACACACACACACACACACACACACACACACACACACACACACACACAGAGTCTCACCTCTCACGCAACCACATAGCAACGTGGTTGCTTTTTAATCAATGCGGTAAACATGCACCAGAAAACAGAGAGGAAGAATGTGCCGAATCTTAAACTGACAGAGCTCTCGGAGAGGACAGAATCACTACAGAGATGCTCAAAGCAAGCATCACTAGCATATTACATAGTGTTACACGTAACATTTTCATCGCGGTATTGCATTCAGGGAACTGTCCAACATATCAGAAAGATGGGACCAATGTACCCATTTTTAAAAATGGTGACCCGGTCAACTCAAATGATTACCATGGCATGACACTGAGCAGCAGTTTAGGAAAACTAATCTCTCATGTCATTAATAGAAGAATCGAAACACGTCTTGAACAAAAAAAGATCTAGCGAAGAAAGAACTGACGGGTTTCAGAAAAAAAGAAAACAACAACAACAACAACAACACCATCACCGGCTGATTATGCTTCCTTGCTTCCATTAAGAGTCATGTACATTCTCATTTATGACATCTCGGGTGAAGTACCTTTCAAAACAAAACCATGTTTTAAAGGTCATGTTCTCTATTCCCATGGCAACATGGACAGACTGAACTTGCTAACTATGTGTTTCAGTGTGTAAACGCACATTAGCAATACATGGCGTCTTCTACCAGCTTACAGAACTGCAAGAATGCCTTGGCTGCTTTGAATTGTTTTTCTTTTCAAATTTGTTATGTTTATTCCTGTATCCATTATTCTCTTGTTGGGTTTACGACAAGTACATAATAATAATAATGATAATGAATACTTATATAGCGCCTATTCTCGGCTAGAGGCCAAGCTCTAAGCGCTTTACAATCAACACTCGTTTAAACAACGGGCTACCTACCTGGGTAGTGCCGACTGAAGAGCTGCCAGCTAGCGCTTCATTCAGTCGTTTCCCGTGTCATCCAGTCAGTATCGTTCAGTATCGATCACTCTGAGTCGCGAGCGCGCGCGCGTGTGTATTGTTGTGTGTGTATGTGTGTGTGAGTGTGAGTGAGTGAGTGTGTGTGTGTGGTGTGGTGTGTGTGTGTGTGTGTGTGTGTGTGTGTGTGTGTGTGAGAGAGAGAGAGAGAGAGAGAGAGAGAGAGAGAGAGAGAGAGAGAGAGAGAGAGAGAGAGAGAGAGAGAGAGAGAGAGAACCATATTTGATTTTAACAACACTAGAAGTTTTAAGAACAAAACCAAACAACACACCTAAAGAAAACTAGAGAAAAGGAGAAAAAAAAGCACACATATACACACAAAAACGGGTTGGGTGGGTTCGTTGGAAGCCAGTGGTCGACCACATTTAAGAGAGAGAGAGAGAGAGAGAGAGAGAGAGAGAGAGAGCTATTCTTAATATATGCTAGTTTAAAAAACACTGCTCTTCACAAACCTGAAAGGCTTAAAAGTTCAAAGTTTGATGCGAGACTAATGCGATTGGAAGCAACATCAAAGCCTGGTCCTTCCGATACCTTCCATATCACGTTAACCTACAGGCCTCCGTGAAAAGGGAAGGGGGCACAAATGTAACCCTCCTCCACCGAGCTTTCTGTGGGCTTGACAGCTCCTGCACAGTGGAACAGGTCAGCAGGACCAGGGAGCGACATCTGTTTCGGTCTATGAAGAGTTCATCAGGCTGGCTGCTGGAACCTGTTTTCTGTTTCGGTCTATGAAGAGTTCCTCAGGCTGGCTACTGGAACCTGTTTTCTGTTTCGGTCTATGAAGAATTCATCAGGCTGGCTACTGGAACCTGTTTTCCGTTTCGGTCTATGAAGAGTTCATCAGGCTGGCTATTGGAACCTGTTTTCTGTTTCGGTCTATGAAAAGTTCATCAGGCTGGCTATTGGAACCTGTTTTCTGTTTCGGTCTATGAAAAGTTCATCAGGCTGGCTACTGGAACCTGTTTTCTGTTTCGGTCTGTGAAGAGTTCATCAGGCTGGCTACTAGAAGAACCTCGTTTCCTGCTGACTGAAGCACTTCCTTAAAAAAAAAAAACCCCAAAAAAACCCAAACCAAACAAAAAACTCCCTAAAAGATAGGGTAGATGCTCGTGCCTACGAAAACAAAGTGTCACTGACGAAAGCAAAGACGGGTAATTAGGTATGGATAAACATTTCAGTTGAAATGATGGATTAAACTTTTGTCCAGAATTCATAAATTAGAAATGAAAAGAAATCAGCCTATCGATGTTTGAAACAGACGAAAATGTACATTCATGAAAAAAAAGTCGCAGTTTTGAAGAAGCCCCAGTTGAAAATATTCCACTCCAAGAAGCTGTAGATTTCACAAGTTGAACCCAGGCATGAACGATTAAAGATGATAAACCTTGGCTCACATGCAGTTTATGTGCACAGAAAGGGAAGTGCAAACATCAAGAGACATTCCGGTGATATTACACCACTTTGACAGTGTAAAGAGGGCTTGGATGGCCTTGGGAAAGGGCCATGGGTGTGCATTCACAAAGAAGAACTGATCACCCCGTGTGTATCTGCTGATCAGGTCAGAAATCTCCTCGGCAGGGAATACATATATACTTTTTTGCTTTTGTTCCTTCTTTTGTTCGGCAGAGAAGATGAAGAGCTCTCCAAAAAAAGCAAAAGGATACTTCCCGACATTGGGGTAAACCCTTCGGCCTCTAAGAAAAGTGTCTCTAGAAAGCAAAGGTGAGCACCCAATCACGGGAAAAGAAGAATTTTAATCAGAATGATACACTAATACTTGTCCATAAATCAATGGGTTGAAAAGTAAAGGACACAGCCTACGGACGCCAGGAACTGAGGAGAAAATCCACAAGGATTAAAGAATTACCATTCAGTAACACGATTTTACTGAACTGCTCTGAACATTAGCGTTACAGGCAGGCTTGACTACCGTTTTTAATCATGCATGACTTGCTTCAATCATTGTGCTCTTCGAGGTCTTGTGGAGAACAGTTTTTAAGGAATTTCTTAAAAGTGATTTTTGATCCTTGCAGGATTTTGTTCCTGGTGCTGGTCCCTTAAACAGTGCCTTTTACATTTCAATCTTTTGATTTCTAGACAGAATCTTGATATTTTCATTGAAAATTCATCGTTTTCCCTCAACAGTGTACGTAACTTTGTAAAAGTGAAGTGTCTGCGATCCAGTTATTAATCCAGGTTGTAGTGTCTGGCATCCAGTTATTAATACAGGTTGTAGTGTCTGCCATCCAGTTATTAATCCAGGTTGTAGTGTCTGCCATCCAGTTATTAATTCAGGTTGTAGTGTCTGGCATCCAGTTATTAATCCAGGTTGTAGTGTCTGGCATCCAGTTATTAATCCAGGTTGTAGTGTCTGGAATCCAGTTATTAATCCAGGTTGTAGTGTCTGGCATCCAGTTATTAATCCAGGTTGTAGTGTCTGGCATCCAGTTATTAATCCAGGTTGTAGTGTCTGGAATCCAGTTATTAATCCAGTTGTAGTGTCTGGCATCCAGTTATTAATCCAGGTTGTAGTGTCTGGCATCCAGTTATTAATCCAGGTTGTAGTGTCTGCGATCCAGTTATTAATCCAGGCTGTAGTGTCTGGCATCCAGTTATTAATCCAGGTTGTAGTGTCTGCCATCCAGTTATTAATCCAGTTGTAGTGTCTAGCATCCAGTTATTAATCCAGGTTGTAGTGTCTGGCATCCAGTTATTAATCCAGGTTGTAGTGTCTGGCATCCAGTTATTAATCCAGGTTGTAGTGTCTGCCATCCAGTTATTAATCCAAGTTGTAGTGTCTGCCATCCAGTTATTAACCCAGGTTGTAGTGTCTGCCATCCAGTTATTAATCCAGGTTGTAGTGTCTGCGATCCAGTTATTAATCCAGGTTGTAGTGTCTGCGATCCAGTTATTAATCCAGGTTGTAGTGTCTGCCATCCAGTTATTAATCCAGGTTGTAGTGTCTGCCATCCAGTTATTAATCCAGGTTTTCCAGCTATCAGAAATCGCACGTCTAAGGGCGGCGTATTCAAATAGAAATACTGCTTATTGCAGTTCTTATTTTTGCGTTATGTCCTGCATTAAATACTGCTTATTGCAGTTCTTATTTTTGCATTGTGTCTTGCATTGTCAGTAATCTGATTTCATTTGGCTTCATGTTGTCGCTTATTTGTTCAGTTGCCGGTATCTGCTATAAAGGAGAAAAAACGTCTTTGTCATACTGGGTCAGCGTATTGTTCCATAACAGCTGCTTGGGGAATCGCTCGCGGATTTTCCGTCATCCTCCATTGTTAGTGCTGTGTTATAAAAATGGAATTGTAAGACTTTTTGCCAACTGGCAGCACGTCTACCATTTTTGGTCTGCAACTGACATTAATTGGATTTAGGCCGTTTGCAATCTTCCCATAGAACCACTTAGTAATATGTGTCCGACTTCCATTTTTTGTGTGCTTTAACCTATCCGCCTACCAACTGCAGACTAGGCTGTTTTACTTTGTTCGGCAACATCCATCTTGTGCCAAATTTGAGAACATAAGTGATTGCTCGTTTTTCGTTTCCATTGTCCTGAATGATATTTATCTTGCCGGAAGAAGACCTATGAGGTCGAAACGCGTCGTGTTTTGTCCTGTGATTTCTTTGTTCATGTTAACCAGCTGGGTTACTTTAAACTCCTTTTGAAATTTGTTCGGCATATTTAATCTAACTTTAGTTTCTTCACTATGCGTAACTCCCCCTTCCCCCCCCCCCCCCCCCCCCCCCCCATATTATCCCGACGTTTTGCAAGACATGTTTGTAGAGAGTTCTGTTCATTTGATTCAGGCATCATTATATAATCCTACTATTTGCATCACGAGCCAACTCATTAGAATGCATTTATTCCATGTCCATATCATTCCGTTCATTTTAAAGTCTCTAACACTAATTATCTTCAAAGTCGGCTGACGGCTTATTATTCTGACGGTATTCGCCTGAATTTTTCAATTTGTATAATACAACCAAATCGTGATCTGTTTTCAGATTTTTGGTTTTCCTGGATTCATAACCTTGATTTTACTTATGTTCAGATGTTCAGGCGGAGTACTGAACATTTATTCACATTGCTTCAATGAAATCAAGTTTATCCATTAGAAAAAAATGTTTTATCTTTGTTTCAAGTGTTGTCTTATCGTTTTTTACCTTGAACGGGAAGATTGTATCTTCTGAGGTTTTTTTGCTGATCCTGATTTCTGTGGATAGCAGTTCCACCAAAATGCAGGTCAGTGGCAAAAATGGGGAACCATGACACGTACCACATTTTCAAAACAAACATAGATGATGCTAAAAGTGACATACATAGTGCCCTGGAGCTAAAATGTGCACATCTCAGTAACTAAAGCAGATGACTGAAATCAATCTGTATTTACAGAATTTTTTTCTGTTTCTTGTTACAATCTTAACCACATTTTGTTAATCTATATTCATGATTTTTACATGCATCTCTCTGTGTGTGCAGAAAACCAAGAATTGTGTGCGCCCGCTATGAGAGAGAGAGAGAGAGAGAGAGAGAGAGAGAGAGAGAGAGAGAGAGAGAGAGAGAGAGAGAGAGAGTGCTTCCATGCTTTAAAAATACTCGCACGTGTGCACGACTGAGTATGTACATGTGTGTGTGTGTGTGTGTGTGTGTGTGTGTGTGTGTGTGTGTGTGTGTGTGTGTGTGTGTGTGTGTGTATGTGTGTGCGTGCGTGCGCGCGCGTGCGCGCGTGCGTGTCTGTGTGCGCGCTTGCTTGCTCGTGCTTCCATGCACGCATTGCTCAGTTTATCTGGCGGTTGACGCCATTAGGCACCAGAATATCCAATGTTGCTTTTTCAGGACGTGGCATGGTCTGGCAATGTCCAGAAGTGCAGTGAACAGCGTCTTCAACACTTTGCCCATCATTCATTCATCACACAGCAACGTCATACCTGCTTGGTCACCATCGGGTTTTGGGGTTCTTTTTTTTTTTAACGTGGTACCCGTGGCTGTTAAGGTTCAAACACATGCGCGCTGACGTTGATAGTTGTGTGTGAGTGTGTGTGTGTGTGCATGCGCGCGCGCGCGCGCGCGCGTGTGTGTGTGTGTGTGTGTGTGAGGACACACTCAAACAAATGTGTGTGTGCGTGCGCGCATACGTCGCACGCGCGCGCGCGCGCGCGCGCGTGTGTATGTGTGTGTGTGTGTGCGCGCGCGTGTGTGTAACTTTAGACTTCAAACTATTTATTTGTAGCGTAACATGATGAAACGAAAGTTCGTAAACGATGAAGTAAGTGGAAAGACAAACAACTTTGTTAAATAAAAGAGATGTTTACTGTGATGTAACTGCCCATTGAAAATAGTTTACAACTTAGAGACTGAAAATGTGCTTTATCATCAAATTTATGCAATAATTGTTTTGAAAACGGCAATTCAATCTGTCCATTGACAGTCGTAAAAAGGCAGTATGTTATTTATCATAACAGGAAAAGTTATCCAGAAAACTCACTTCATCCACTACATCTTCTCACGATTTACAAATCCAGTCTTGCCCGGCAAGGTTGGAATAACCTCCCCTTTCGATTTCACGTCCATGTAGGCTTAATTCTAAACAAAGTTTTCAAAGTTTTAAATGGATCTCTCTCTCTCTCTCTCTCTCTCACCTCTCTCTCTCTCTCTCTCTCTCTCTCTCTCTCTCTCTCTCCGAATTACTGGTAATCGTGCTACTTTACACGAGTATCTAACACACTTTACTATACATTTGATGTACAATGGGTACCTTCTTGTTTAGCGTAAGCATTTTTATTGGACACGTGGATCGCTCAGAAACCGTTTGATTGTATCTGTGTGCACTCTTTTTAGATTTTCTTCCGGTCTCCATATTTCAGCACCATATGTAAGAATCGGTTCAACTTTGGTATCAAATAGCTTCCAAAATATGTGTGGATCAGTAGTACTTAATTTCCTTAATGTTTTCAAAACATCTATCAATCCTTTTTTGTCTTTTCTACTTGTTTTAGACTAACATAAATTCCAACTTCTTTTTTAAAAATCATACCTAAATATTTGAGCGAATTGGTTACTTTAACCTCTGAATGACTGTACCTTCAAACTTTATTCTTAGCCAATTAACCACCTTCGGGAAACACATTGATATTGGTTTTATCAAGGTTTACTGTCAACTGTAATTTATCAGCTTCACGTTTCAAAACACTCAACTGGTTTTGCAATCTTAACGCTGTACTAGACAACAGAGTGACATCATCGGCAAACAGCATTAGACTTCCATTTTTTGTGTGCTTTAACCTATCCGCCTACCAACTGCAGACTAGGCTGTTTTACTTTGTTCGGCAACATCCATCTTGTGCCAAATTTGAGAACATAAGTGATTGCTCGTTTTTCGTTTCCATTGTCCTGAATGATATTTATCTTGCCGGAAGAAGACCTATGAGGTCGAAACGCGTCGTGTTTTGTCCTGTGATTTCTTTGTTCATGTTAACCAGCTGGGTTACTTTAAACTCCTTTTGAAATTTGTTCGGCATATTTAATCTAACTTTAGTTTCTTCACTATGCGTAACTCCCCCTCCCCCCCCCCCCCCCCCCCCCCCCCCCCCATATTATCCCGACGTTTTGCAAGACATGTTTGTAGAGAGTTCTGTTCATTTGATTCAGGCATCATTATATAATCCTACTATTTGCATCACGAGCCAACTCATTAGAATGCATTTATTCCATGTCCATATCATTCCGTTCATTTTAAAGTCTCTAACACTAATTATCTTCAAAGTCGGCTGACGGCT
Source organism: Conus ventricosus (assembly GCA_018398815.1). NCBI lineage: Eukaryota > Metazoa > Mollusca > Gastropoda > Neogastropoda > Conidae > Conus > Conus ventricosus. The sequence continues at coordinate 140,254,370 of CM031597.1, read as the reverse complement.
TATTATTCTGACGGTATTCGCCTGAATTTTTCAATTTGTATAATACAACCAAATCGTGATCTGTTTTCAGATTTTTGGTTTTCCTGGATTCATAACCTTGATTTTACTTATGTTCAGATGTTCAGGCGGAGTACTGAACATTTATTCACATTGCTTCAATGAAATCAAGTTTATCCATTAGAAAAAAATGTTTTATCTTTGTTTCAAGTGTTGTCTTATCGTTTTTACCTTGAACGGGAAGATTGTATCTTCTGAGGTTTTTTTGCTGATCCTGATTTCTGTGGATAGCAGTTCCACCAAAATGCAGGTCAGTGGCAAAAATGGGGAACCATGACACGTACCACATTTTCAAAACAAACATAGATGATGCTAAAAGTGACATACATAGTGCCCTGGAGCTAAAATGTGCACATCTCAGTAACTAAAGCAGATGACTGAAATCAATCTGTATTTACAGAATTTTTTCTGTTTCTTGTTACAATCTTAACCACATTTTGTTAATCTATATTCATGATTTTTACATGCATCTCTCTGTGTGTGCAGAAAACCAAGAATTGTGTGCGCCCGCTATGAGAAGAGAGAGAGAGAGAGAGAGAGAGAGAGAGAGAGAGAGAGAGAGAGAGTGCTTCCATGCTTTAAAAATACTCGCACGTGTGCACGACTGAGTATGTACATGTGTGTGTGTGTGTGTGTGTGTGTGTGTGTGTGTGTGTGTGTGTGTGCGTGCGTGCGCGCGCGTGCGCGCGTGCGTGTCTGTGTGCGCGCTTGCTTGCTCGTGCTTCCATGCACGCATTGCTCAGTTTATCTGGCGGTTGACGCCATTAGGCACCAGAATATCCAATGTTGCTTTTTCAGGACGTGGCATGGTCTGGCAATGTCCAGAAGTGCAGTGAACAGCGTCTTCAACACTTTGCCCATCATTCATTCATCACACAGCAACGTCATACCTGCTTGGTCACCATCGGGTTTTGGGGGTTCTTTTTTTTTAACGTGGTACCCGTGGCTGTTAAGGTTCAAACACATGCGCGCTGACGTTGATAGTTGTGTGTGAGTGTGTGTGTGTGTGCATGCGCGCGCGCGCGCGCGCGCGGTGTGTGTGTGTGTGTGTGAGGACACACTCAAACAAATGTGTGTGTGCGTGCGCGCATACGTCGCACGCGCGCGCGCGCGCGCGCGCGCGCGCGTGTGTATGTGTGTGTGTGTGTGTGTGTTGCGCGCGCGTGTGTGTAACTTTAGACTTCAAACTATTTATTTGTAGCGTAACATGATGAAACGAAAGTTCGTAAACGATGAAGTAAGTGGAAAGACAAACAACTTTGTTAAATAAAAGAGATGTTTACTGTGATGTAACTGCCCATTGAAAATAGTTTACAACTTAGAGACTGAAAATGTGCTTTATCATCAAATTTATGCAATAATTGTTTTGAAAACGGCAATTCAATCTGTCCATTGACAGTCGTAAAAAGGCAGTATGTTATTTATCATAACAGGAAAAGTTATCCAGAAAACTCACTTCATCCACTACATCTTCTCACGATTTACAAATCCAGTCTTGCCCGGCAAGGTTGGAATAACCTCCCCTTTCGATTTCACGTCCATGTAGGCTTAATTCTAAACAAAGTTTTCAAAGTTTTAAATGGATCTCTCTCTCTCTCTCTCTCTCTCTCTCTCTCTCTCTCTCTCTCTCTCTCTCTCTCTCTCTCTCTCGAATTAC
>CM031597.1:140240156-140242656 GCA_018398815.1 Conus ventricosus | reverse complement strand
CTAGATTTGGAATTTCACAAGATTCGGCATTCCTCTTAAAATACAATTTTTGATAAAATTTATCAACTTCTTGGGCAATTTAATCACTATCACTTAAGTGGGTCTATTCTCCAGCGTAAATTTCACAATATTATTACAAACATTATTCCACTTTTCAAGTCCACAAAAGTAGTTTGTTATTTTTTCCACAGCAATACACCTTCATTTTCTTTTCCCGAAGTGTTATCAAAATCTTGTCTAGAGCTTTCAAGTTCAAGTCTTTCTTGTTCAGATAGTACCGTTTTCCTCTCAGGTTAATCGATATTCCTTTCAAGATGTTTCTGTTTTTCTGTGTCCTTTCTTTTCTTCATTGTTGCGTGTGATATAGTTTTGCCTCTAAATTTCGTAAGTAGTGTATCTAAAAATAAAAAAGAAGCTGATCAGAAATAACGAACCGGATTCTGATTTAGTAGTCTGGGCCAAACCACAGCAACAATATGGTAGTACTGCATATTCCTCTACTTGCCAGCGAGCAGTTGATGTTTAGCTGTTTTGTTGTTGTTGAGGCATTTAGTCTTCAGCATATCAGTCTGTACCCAAAGACGACGATCCGTGCGAAGAACATAACTGATCGTCGAGATCAGTCAAGAAATTGTCTTAGGACCGTCGTGACCGCGATGATGTTGTCCGAAGTTAGTAGTTCGTTGAATTACAAATCGCCTTGAGCAGACCATGCAAGGGAGGTGAACTTGTTTTAATTGTACCGTATCTGAGTTATGTACCTTTAAATGTTTTTGTGTGTGTTTGTTTTCACACTCATACGGATATGTTCACTCGTTTATTTCTTTTTATTCATTTATCCGTGTATTAAAGGGACAAATGTAATCTATAAGCCTGTACTAGAGACGACACATCTTGCAGCTATAGCATATGTCTGTTGAGCTGTCGTTTAAAAAAAAATTACGATATTAGAATATAATCATTATTTGCGTGCGTCCGCACGACACATCTTTGTGTAAAGGCACTCATAACAAAAGAGAGAGGAGAGAGAGAGAGAGAGAGAGAGAGAGAGAGAGTAAACGAACTCCGTGATCCCGGATATGAACCGGTTTCTGTACTACAACTGCAAACAAAATCGCGTGTGTATCGAACAGAGAGAGAGAGAGAGAGAGAGAGAGAGAGAGAGACTCCGTTGATACCCGGAAATGAAATGCTTTTTCTAGGCTACAACTGCAAACAAACTTGCGTGTATTTAACAGACTGAAAAGAAGCAATTTGTTTCTCGTCCCCCCCCCCCCCCCCCCCCCACCATCCACGAAGCCGAACGTATTTGTCGTTGTAAAAAAAGTTGGTTGGCATGGGGATCCTGTACTGACACGGCCCAGCCCCTCCCATTATTTCATCATGGGAGCGAGAGTTACCCGACCTGTTTATTGTTTACTATTTATTGTTCCCTGCTTGATTTAACATTACCTGTCATACCAATCAAAACCGAGGTTACCTGCATTTGTTACTGTTCGTCCCTGTGTTTGTTTGACCCTTTTCAAATAGAAAAAGGCTGTGCCAGTCATAAATGAACGTTAATTTGTATTTGTTCATTTCTCCAGTTGTTGCTGCTGTGTAGATGTGTCCAGTACAGGGTATATAGGCAAGCGTGGAACATCCTTTTCTGAGGATGTGTCCTTGTCTGTTCTGTGTGCTCTGGGCTGTCGTATCTGCTGTTTGTTCTGTGTGCTCTGTGCTGTCATATCTACTAGGCGATTCGGTGTCGTAAGCAGCAATCCTTTGGAGTGAGAGGCGTGTATTTATTTCACCATGGGAGCAAGAATTACCCTACTTGTTTGGTTTTACTGTTCCCTGCCTCTCTTAAGTATTCCTTAAACATAATGGCGTAAATTTTGCTAACGATGTGATGACTCAAGAAACGAATATTAAGTGTAATGGATGTTAATAACATCATGTCATGCAATGAACATTACAATGATATTGATAAAACACAGGGCACACTGGTTTTATTCACACACTAAGTCGGCTTAGATGGTAAGTTTTCTACAACGAATGCAATGTCTATGCACACAAACATAAATGTGGTATTTGACACCATGCGTGAAAGCATGTGCAAACAATTCCTCATGTGCAAACAATTCCTCTGTTCCGCAGTGAAATTCAGTGTGGCACCTCAGAAATATCTCAGTGCAAAACTGTTTCCACGCACGCACCACGCCCGCGTACACACACACGCACACACACACACACACGCGCGCGCACGAATGCACGCACGCACACACATGATTTGATATAATCATTATAGCAGAGTACTTGACAAAGAATGGACTAAGTCTATCTGCAGAAAAAACAAACATTGTTTTATTCAACAGTGGTTCGAATCCCGACAAAATGCCTCATGTGTTTGTGGACAGAGCATCACAGTTGATCATATTATCTCATGTGCCGCTTTTCAAACAAATCATACCCATGCTTTCTACATATACAATTAGAAATATTTTTGAATCACCAGTAT
>CM031597.1:140227656-140235156 GCA_018398815.1 Conus ventricosus | reverse complement strand
CGAAAGAAAGAAAAGAAAAGAAAAGAAAAGAAAAGCAAGAACGAAAGAAAGAAAAAGAAAAGAAAAGAAAAGCAAGAACGAAAGAAAGAAAAGAAAAGAAAAAAAAGAAAAGCAAGAACGAAAGAAAGAAAAGAAAAGAAAAGAAAAAAAGCAAGAACGAAAGAAAGAAAAGAAAAGAAAAGAAAAGAAAAGCAAGAACGAAAGAAAGAAAAGAAAAGAAAAGAAAAGCAAGAGAGAAAGAAAGGAACGAAAGAAAAGAAAAGAAAAGAAAGAAAAAAAGAAGAAAAGAAAACGACTATATCTTACGCAAATGACACTTGTCTCTATTTTTAGAGAAACTGAGTTATAAGTGAAGTCTGGTGTGCTGATTAGAATGAAATATTCTCCTACAGTCTGATTTGAAATGAGACATTCTCCATCAGTCTGATTGAAATGAGATATTCTCCTACAGTCCGATTTGAAATGAGACATTCTCCTACAGTCTGATTGAAATGAGATATTCTCCTACAGTCCGATTTGAAATGAGACATTCTCCTACAGTTTGCTTGAAATGAGATATTCTCCTACAGTCTGATTTGAAATGAGACATTCTCCTACAGTCTGATTTGAAATGAGACATTCTCCTACAGTCTGATTGAAATGAGACATTCTCCTACAGTCTGGTTGAAATGAGACATTCTAATGCAGTCTGATTTAAAATGGCACATTCTCCTACAGTTTGCTTGAAATGAGACATTCTCCTACAGTTTGATTTGAAAGGAGACATTCTCCTACAGTCTGATTTAAATGAGACATTCTCCTACAGTCTGATTTATGTATATATTCTCCTACAGTCTGATTGAAATGAGACATTCTCCTACAGTCTGATTTATGTAGACATTCTCCTACAGTCTGGTTGAAATGAGACATTCTCCTACACTCTGATTTCTGTAGACATTCTCCTACAGTCAGATTTAAATGAGACATTCTCCTACAGTTTGATTTAAATGAGACATTCTCCTACAGTCTGGATGAAATGAGACATTCTCTACAGTCTGATTTGAAATGAGACATTCTCCTACAGTCTTGTGCAACTCAGTCTGTCATACCAGAGATATCTCTGGTCATACTCTTGTCGAAGAAAGAATCATCACAGAAGAAAGACCGAAGAAGAACGGAAAGAAAAGAAAGACACAGACAGACAGACAGACAGACAGACAGACAGACAGACAGAAAGACAGACAGACACACGCACGCACGCGCGCTCACACACACACACACACACACCACACACACACACACACACACACACACACACACACACACACAAAACGCACGCACGCACGCACGCACGCACGCACGCACACACACACACACACACACACACAATAATTGAAAGAAAAAGAAAAGGAAAAAAATGGAAACAAAAGATATAAACGGAAAGAAACAAAACAACAACAACAACAACAGCAACAACAACAACAACAACAACAACAACAACAACAACAACAACAACAGATGTCTGCCAGTTTCTGTTCATAGTCGTCAACGATGCATGGAGGAATGGCCCTGGCACGGAAACATACACATCAGGAGTTTGAATCCATTCACCCATGGCCGCTATTTCCACCACTGTTTCCAATATCCGGCCTGAAGTTCTCTTGCGTGATGTTCCTCCCCTTAATATCCGCTACAAAATGAAATGCTCTCTGTTGAATCAGTTTGTAATTTTTTCCCGTGAATTATAGAGACAGATGACTTCCTGTTTTTTTTTTTTTTTTTTTTTTTTTTTTTTTTTTTTTTTTTTTTTTTAACGCAAACACTGCCTCGACCCTCTTTCCCCTCACCTCCACTGAATAGATAACATCTGCTAAACAAACAAAAAACAAAAAAACGAACAAAACAAAAACAAAACAAAAAAAAGAAGAAAGAAGAGAAAAAAGGAATTAACGAAAACAACAACAACCAATCTGTTTAGCGCTTTCACTTGTAACAGTTATTTCAGCACAAAACTGCGCAGACACGTTTATTAGTATACATGTGAAATGGTTACTAAAGAAAATTCTTGTAACAGAAAAATATAGTGCAATCATAGTGCAATCATAGTGCAGTAAAAGAATTATGGTAGGCGTTATGCATATGTGTATGAAAAAAAAATGTACATAATATGCTGCATGCCAAAATTGTAAATAAGGGTCAGATTTACATAATGAGAATGAAATTTAACAGGAAACAGAAATAATTCTAAACAAAATAATACAACCAAAAAAAAAAAAAAGAAAAAAAAAAAGCAAAACCCACGAAGAACAAACTTCAGGTTTTTGTTTATTTGTTTTCGAGATGTGTGCATTTTAATCTCTCACGTTATAAAATGATGACAGCTGACATACAAAACAATGAACTTTAATTCAAATTTCATTTGGAGCTGGTGACTTATCAATGATTTTCGCATGCATCGTCGGTCTGTCTGTGTGTTTTTTTGTTGTAGGTATCCTGGTTTGGCTTCATTTTTATCGATCGACAATATACAAAGAAAAGGAGCAAAATCTGGTGGGTGGGGGGGGTGGGGGGGGGTGGGGGGGGGGGGGGGGGGGGGGGGGAATAGCAAACGTAAGACAAAAACACATAAAAGAAAGACTGCACACACTTACAGACACACACAGACACACAGACACACAGACACACACACACACACACACACACACACACACACACACACACACACACACACACACACACGCACGCACGCACGCACGCACGCACGCACGCACGCACGCCCACGCACGCACGCACGCACGCACGCACACACACACACACACACACACACACACACACACACACACCACACACACACACACACACACACACACACACACACACACACACACACGAAACATCCAGACAATTCAATTCAATAATCTGAGAAGAAAGAAGAAAAAGGAAAGAACAAATAAGATATTACTTGTCCCCCCCCCCCCCCCCCCCCCCCCCCCCCCCCCCCCCCCCCCCGTCTACGAGGCTGTCGAGGAACAAATACATCCGCCCTGACTGACCATTCAGATTACAGTGGTCAGACAGAATTGTACACATAAAGGAAAAGATTGTCTTCAATTTCAATGAATCGAGTATTGCCAACGACCGATTACTGCCGCTTTGTTTTTTTCCCCCTTCCTTTAACTGATTTCATTACCCCCCCTCTCTCTCCCTCTCTCTCTCTCTCTCTCTCTCTCTCTTTACAGACATGTAACATGTGCGAGTGCGTACGCACACAAATACACGCAAATACAAACGCATGCAGCGGACGTTGGGAATGGTGGGAGGGAGGGAGGGGAGGAAGGAGGGAGGGGAGGAAGCGCGAGTGTGTGTTTCCTTTGATAAGCATTCTACAGGCAGTAAACATAGCAGAATGAAAGTGTCAGTGCACCACACATTAGTACACGAATAAACCTAGCCGCTTTGAACCAGACACTCAAACATTGAAATCAGCAAGAGTTTATCCATCTGTTCAAAAATACAAACAAACGAAAAAAAAAAAAAACCCACACAGACAATGCATGGTGAGTGTGGGGCAGTACCCACACAGACAATGCATGGTGATGTGGGGCAGTACCCACACAGACAATGCATGGTGAGTGTGGGGCAGTACCCACACAGACTATGCATGGTGAGTGTGGGGCAGTACCCACACAGACAATGCATGGTGAGTGTGGGGCAGTACCCACACAGACAATGCATGGTGAGTGTGGGGCAGTACCCACACAGACAATGCATGGTGAGTGTGGGGCAGTACCAACACAGACAATGCATGGTGAGTGTGGGGCAGTACCCACACAGACAATGCATGGTGAGTGTGGGGCGGCCCCAATATGCTACCCACACAGACAATGCATGGTGGTGTGGGGCAGTACCCACACAGACAATGCATGGTGAGTGTGGGGCAGTACCCACACAGACAATGCATGGTGAGTGTGGGGCAGTACCCACACAGACAATGCATGGTGAGTGTGGGGCAGTACCCACACAGACATGCATGGTGAGTGTGGGGCAGTACCCACACAGACAATGCATGGTGAGTGTGGGGCAGTACCCACACAGACAATGCATGGTGAGTGTGGGGCAGTACCCACACAGACAATGCATGGTGAGTGTGGGGCTAGTACCCACACAGACAATGCATGGTGAGTGTGGGGCAGTACCCACACAGACAATGCATGGTGAGTGTGGGGCAGTTACCCACACAGACAATGCATGGTGAGTGTGGGGCAGTTCCCACACAGACAATGCATGGTGAGTGTGGGGCAGTTAACCCACACAGACAATGCATGGTGAGTGTGGGGCAGTACCCACACAGACAATGCATGGTGAGTGTGGGGCAGTACCCACACAGACAATGCATGGTGAGTGTGGGGCAGTACCCACACAGACAATGCATGGTGAGTGTGGGGCAGTACCCACACAGACAATGCATGGTGAGTGTGGGGCAGTTACCCACACAGACCAATGCATGGTGAGTGTGGGGCAGTAAACCCACACAGACAATGCATGGTGAGTGTGGGGCAGTAACCCACACAGACAATGCATGGTGAGTGTGGGGCAGTACCCACACAGACAATGCATGGTGAGTGTGGGGCAGTACCCCACAGACAATGCATGGTGAGTGTGGGGCAGTCTAAAAAAAAACCCACACAGACAATGCATGGTGAGTGTGGGGCAGTCTCAAAAAAAAACCACACAGACAATGCATGTGAGTGTGGGGCAGTCTCAAAAAAAAACCACACAGACAATGCATGGTGAGTGTGGGCAGTCTAAAAAAAACCCACACAGACAATGCATGGTGAGTGTGGGGCAGTCTAAAAAAAACCCACACAGACAAGCATGGTGAGTGTGGGGCAGTCTCAAAAAAAACCCACCAGACAATGCATGTGAGTGTGGGGCAGTCTCAAAAAAAAACCACACAGACAATGCATGGTGAGTGTGGGCAGTCTCAAAAAAATCCACACAGACAATGCATGGTGAGTGTGGGCAGTCTAAAAAAAACCACACAGACAATGCATGGTGAGTGTGGGGCAGTCTAAAAAAAACCACACAGCAATGATGGGAGTGTGGGCAGTCTCAAAAAAACAACAGACAACATGGAGGTGGGCGTCTAAAAAAAAACACACAGACAATGCATATGCAGTCTAAAAAAAACCACACAGCAAGCTGGTGATGTGGAGTTCGAAAAACAAGAAAGATGGTGATTGGGCATCTCGAAAAACCACCAGCATGCTTGAGGGCAGTTCAGAAAATAAGATACAGGCCATAGAGGATGGGCCGATTTCAGAAATAGTTTAAAAAAACACAAAAACAACACAAATAACAAAAGAAAAAAACCCAGAAAGTTGAAAAAAAAAGAAATCTTGGTGGAGAAAAAAAGAAAGACCGCATTTCTAGCATTTTATTAAAACTCCAGCTAGCACTAGGACACAGACTGTGCGTTCAAGCACTGGTTTTCATGGAACGAGACTGAACGAACTCGGCTTCAGTGATCTGCAACACCCACTCTACATGTGAACAGACTCGCTTCAGTGATCGCAAACACCCACTTACATGTGACACAGACTCCGCTTCAGATGATCTGCAACACCCCACTCTACATGTGACACAGACTCCGCTTCAGATGATCTGCAAACACCCCACTCTACATGTGACACAGACTCCGCTTCAGATGATCTGCAAACACCCCACTCTACATGTGACACAGACTCCGCTTCAGATGATCTGCAAACACCCCACTCTACATGTGACACAGACTCGTGACCGTTGCAGACTGGACGTGGAACAAGGGAGAACAGTGCAGTCATTGTGGCCCTGACTGAAGTGGACCATCGTGGAACAGAAAGACACCTGTTAACAGAAATGAGGGACAAGGGAAGCGTACAGACACTTGTTACCTTGACATATGATGAGAATGGGACGTCAGTGGAGGAGAAAGATACTACAATAAGAAAAGTGAATATCGGGAAATATAGAGACACTTGTTACTGATAACTAAAACAGACGTCGAGGAAACAAGGAATCTTGCTATCAAAACGGACCTGAACGCCGAAGGAACAGAAAGACACTTGTTATTGTAACGCAAATAAACGTCAGGGGAAACATACGCGCTGGTTACTGTGACAGAGGTAAACGTAGGGGGGTAGGAGGGGGGGCATAGAATCTGTTACTGTAACAGAAATATAAAGATGGGACACGAAAAAAGGATTTGTTCTTGAAGGAAGGAAACGCTGAGGGATACAGAAATGATAAATATCTGATAGACATGAACGTTTGGGGTGTGAACATTCCCGCTATCGCGACTAAAGTGAACACATGAGAGCAACATGCGGACTTGTTACCGAAACAGAAATGAACCTTGGGGAAGTTAAAGAGACATCTGTTACCGCAAAGGAAACAACCTTTGGGGAAACATGAAGATGCAGGTTACCCTAACAGACGTGGAATCTTGGAGGAACAGAAAGGCGCTCTTTACTGTAACAAAATGAACGGTAGGAGAACATGGACACTCGTTACCATGACAGTAATACACGCTGGAAGAACAAACGTAAAATTTGCTACCATAACAGAAGTGAACGCTAAGAAGAAAACCAAAACCAAAACCAAAAAATCTTGCTTCTGTAACAGTTATGAATATTGGGGTATGAAGAAAAAACACACACATATACTCGTCGCTGAAACAAAAATAAACGTCAAAAGAGCAAAAAGACTCTAGGTACTGTAACAGAAATAAACGTCATGAGAAAAAAAAAGACTCTTGCTACTGCAACAGAAATAAATGTCAGGGAAACAAAAAGCCTCTTGTGACTAACAAAAACAAACATCTGGGGAATAGACAGACAGAGGTGAACATCTAGTTAACAAAAACATACTTGTTACTTCAACAGACGTAAACATCGGGGGAACAGAAAGATACTTGTTATCACTATAGACGTGCACATCAGGAAATCTGAAATACACAAGGATGTTTTGTTGTTTTGTTACCCTAAGAGACAGGAACGTCAAGTATAGGCAGGTACAAATATAGCTGACACCATGACCTGCCAAACACAAATATACTTTTTACAAAGTGCCAGAACACAGACTGATGACAGAGGAAACAAAGTGCCACTGATCAGTTTGACAATGAAAATTAAAGAAGTGAAATGATGACGGGGGTAGGGATGTAAATGTACTTGTTACCGAACTAGGAACGATACAAATAGGCTTATACCTGAAAAAGTAGAAGAGAGAGAGAGAGAGAGAGAGAGAGAGAGAGAGAGAGAGAGAGAGAGGAGAGAGAGAGAGAGAGAGAGAGAGAGAGAGAGAGACTCATTACGTGAATAAAAGAGAACATCAGACGATGGAAGATACGAATACAGACCTTGTTACATACCATATGAGATAGAAATAAAAGATGGAGAGATAATTTATTCCCGTTACCTCAAAAAAAAAAAAAAAAAAGAAAAGAAAGAGAAATCAACACCCATTATCTGTATCAGAAGA
>CM031597.1:140217656-140220156 GCA_018398815.1 Conus ventricosus | reverse complement strand
CGGCTGATGACAGTGGCCCCTTACCATAGGAGACCTGTCTGACAGCGGCTGACGACAGTGGCCCCTTACCGTAGGAGACCTGTCTGACAGCGGCTGACGACAGTGGCCCCTTACCATAGGAGACCTGTCTGACAGCGGCTGACGACAGTGGCCCCTTACCGTAGGAGACCTGTCTGACAGCGGCGGACGACAGTGGCCCCTTACCATAGGAGACCTGTTTGACAGCGGCTGACGACAGTGGCCCCTTACCATAGGAGACCTGTCTGACAGCGGCTGACGTCAGTGGCCCCTTACCGTAGGAGACCTGTCTGACAGCGGCGGACGACAGTGGCCCCTTACCATAGGAGACCTGTCTGACAGCGGCTGACGACAGTGGCCCCTTACCATAGGAGACCTGTCTGACAGCGGCTGACGACAGTGGCCCCTTACCATAGGAGACCTGTCTGACAGCGGCTGACGACAGTGGCCCCTTACCGTAGGAGACCTGTCTGACAGCAGCTGACGACAGTGGCCCCTTACCATAGGAGACCTGTCTGACAGCGGCTGATGACAGTGGCCCCTTACCGTAGGAGACCTGTTGACAGCGGCTGACGACAGTGGCCCCTTACCATAGGAGACCTGTCTGACAGCGGCTGATGACAGTGGCCCCTTACCGTAGGAGACCTGTTGACAGCGGCGGACGACAGAAAGCCTCTTACCGTAGGAGACCTGTCTGACAGCGGCTGACGACAGTGGCCCCTTACCGTAGGAGACCTGTCTGACAGCGGCGGACGACAGAAAGCCCCTTACCGTAGGAGACCTGTCTGACAGCGGCGGACGACAGAAAGCCCCTTACCGTAGGAGACCTGTCTGACAGCGGCTGACGACAGAAAGCCCTTACCATAGGAGACCTGTCTGACAGCGGCGGACGACAGAAAGCCCCTTACCGTAGGAGACCTGTCTGACAGCGGCGGACGACAGAAAGCCCCTTACCATAGGAGACCTGTCTGACAGCGGCTGACAAGTGGCCCCTTACCGTAGGAGACCTGTCTGACAGCGGCGGACGACAGAAAGCCCCTTACCGTAGGAGACCTGTCTGACAGCGGCAACGACAGAAGCCCTTACCGTAGGAGACCTGTCTGACAGCGGCGGACAACAGAAAGCCCCTTACCGTAGGAGACCTGTCTGACAGCGGCTGACGACAGAAAGCCCCTTACCGTAGGAGACCTGTCTGACAGCGGCGGACGACAGAAAGCCCCTTACCGTAGGAGACCTGTCTGACAGCGGCGTACGACAGAAAGCCCCTTACCGTAGGAGACCTGTCTGACAGTGGCTGACGACAGAAAGCCCCTTACCGTAGGAGACCTGTCTGACAGCGGCGGACGACAGAAAGCCCCTTACCGTAGGAGACCTGTCTGACAGCTGCGGACGACAGAAAGCCCTTACCGTAGGAGACCTGTCTGACAGCGGCGGACGACAGAAAGCCCCTTACCGTAGGAGAACTGTTTGACAGCGGCGGACGACAGAAAGCCCCTTACCGTAGGAGACCTGTCTGACAGCGGCGGACGACAGAAAGCCCCTTACCGTAGGAGACCTGTCTGACAGCGGCTGACGACAGGAGGCCCCTTACCGTAGGAGACCTTGACTGACAGCGGCGGCACTTAGTTCAGCGTTATCAGTCCTGTCATAACATAGACACTGCATGATCCACTAGATGATCAATGATAAGTGCTGATCATTGCCGGTAAGCGCCTTTACCTGTGACAGTTACTGCTTATGTGCGGGAGACCAGGGTCACTTTCACTTGGTGATCAATGATAAGTAATAATAACTGCTGGTAAGCGCCCTTAACTATGACAGTTACAGCTTATGTGTGGAGTCACACTCGGTGCTAGGGAGACCATGGTCAGGTTCCTTCAACGACAGTTCCCATGAACCCATCATCACCGGATTCATACCTTTCAAAGAGTGAAGAAGCTCCATGGTGCATTCCATGTCATGTGCCACTCACAATGAAATATATTCTTATAGAGTGTTGGGACTTGCATGATGTGAGACACACACATTTTACAGCAGATTCCATGAAAACCTTGTTCAGAGATGTTCCACCTGACGCGATCTTTGAACACCTGAAAGAGATTAACATTTTTCTTCGGATCTGAGATTTTACAGTGGAAAGATTTTTAACAAAATTTCGGATGGGTTTTGAGAAGATGCTTTTCAAAGAGTTGTGTGAATGAATGACTTGTGAGTTGATTTTAACGTGGTGACAGCCCTGAAATGGCCCTTTGCGGTCGGCTGGGCTGTAAGTAACCTTACCTTACCTTACCTTACCGACCACGTGCACATGATCGGGCCAACAGGCATGGACATAGAGGGGGTGGGGGTGGGGGTGGAAGTGATGGGGTGGGGGGTGGAGGGGGGCATGGATAAGGCACGCTGCGAATGACTCACTTCTTAAATCTTGAAAACACCTGAATTGTCGCCCTTTGGCGCGCGTCCACTTCCTTCCCTTGTTCAT
>CM031597.1:140210156-140212656 GCA_018398815.1 Conus ventricosus | reverse complement strand
AACCCACTCATTGCGACACGAAAAAATATAGTACTGAAAGACAAGACAAAACCACTCATTGCGACACGACAAAATATAGTACTGAAAGACAAGACAAAATCACTCATTACGACACGACAAAATATAGTACTGAAAGACAAGACAAAACCACTTATTACCACACGACAAAATATAATGCTGAAAGACAAGAGAAAACCACTCATTGCGACACGACAAAATATAGTACTGAAAGACAAGACAAAACCACTCATTGCGACAAGACAAAACATAGTACTGAAAGACAAGACAAAATCACTAATTACGACACGACAAAATATAGTACTGAAAGACAAGACAAAACCACTTATTACCACACGACAAAATATAATGCTGAAAGACAAGAGAAAACCACTCATTACGACACGACAAAATATAGTACTGAAAGACAAGACGAAACTACTCATTACGACACAACAAAATATAGTACTAAAAGACAAGACAAAACCACTCATTACGACACGACAAAATATAGTACTGAAAGACAAGACAAAACCACTCATCACGACACGATAAAATATTTTACTGAAAGACAAGACAAAACCACTCACTACGACACGACAAAATATAAATGCTAATCTACCTCTACCATTCTCTTCTTAATTCTCCTACCAAAACCTAAACACACACACTCAGATAGACAGACAGACAGACAGACAGACAGACAGACAGACACACACACACACACACACACACACACACACACACACACACACACACACTTACACCCCCCACACACACACACCTGAATCCTCTCTTCTTGCCTCCTGCATGCCCCAATGGTGAGTTCTGACACTTGCAGGCCACACACCACAATTACAATGGTGCACTGAAACACTCTATAATCCGTGCAAGCGTTTCGAAGTCTACCATAAATTTGAGGCACCATTTAATGCTAAACTGATAATAAATCAGAAGAACAACTCCCAACAAGCTATTCCCCTTATCTTATTTATTTATTGGGGGGGGGGGGGGGGGGGGGGGGATTTCACCGATAAAATCACAATCTTTAAAGGTCTACTTTAGAGATGTTCGATAATTTGTTAAAAAACAGGTCTACATGTCGTTATAACTACAGTATGGTATTCTTTTTTTTTTTTAAATCGCCGGAAGAATTTAATTGATAAAAAACGACTTTTGCACACCTGTTCAAACCCCGCGCGGTAGACCGAAAACCGTGACGTCACTTGATGGACTGGCCGTCAGCCGCGACCTACACAACAAACCAACGCCAAGTGAAATCAACACGAGTTGCGATCCCCCACAACCTAAAAAGTCACGAGGGGGTGGCAGATATTGTGCTGTAGGCGAGTGCAGCAGCTCAGCAGGAGACGGATATTCTTTGCACACATTTCCATCTGATCCAGATACTCGAAAGAAGTGGATTCGGTTCGTGCAACCATGCCGGGCAGCTAAAGTTCTTTTTACCACATCAGTTCCAGCTGGACCGCGGAAACGAGCTATTCCGACAATTGCCGAGCCCGTTCGAGTGGATCAAAAACTTCGTCTGCATTGTGCGCGTATACTTTGAAGGCGGAGTGGTAAGCTCGTACAGATGAGTACGATAGTCGCATGTTTATTCTGTTCTTATCTATGGACAGATCACACTTGTTAAATTGAATGAACACGTTAAGGCTTGAGGAAGGAGAATCTCCGCTCGCCGTCCACGCGTGATCGCATCAAGAAGTCAGTCGGTAGCCTCCCTCGAGACTTCGGTAAAGTCCGTACGCCTTCGGAATGCTGTGTTCGGGCGTCCAGCTGGAACTGAACTGATGTGGTAAAAAGAACTTAACGTTCAAACTGATAAGGTACAGGCCTTGCAGAAACATCCCCAGAGTCACATTGGCTGTCGCAATCATAGTCACTGCTTTTACATGATAAATTAAACACCGAGCGAGATGTGCAAGAACCATCAGAATCGCTTTCTGTCGCCGTCGCTGACCATCATGTGACGTCACATTCAAGAGCAGTTAAGTCATGCCAAGATTTAGTTGATTACCTCCCGTTTTCTTGATTACAGGTGAAAATGCCCACTTTCGCGGATCGATTTCGTGTGATCGGGAGCGAATCGGATGTTTATTTTACCAATTTATCAAACATTTCATATTTCTGCATAAGCTGACTAATTATCGAAAACCTCTAAAGTAGACCTTTACGTGCCTGACCTTCCCTAAGCTGACACACATTTCAGGCCTTTGCACTCACCTGTGACCCTATCTTTGCCCCAACTGGAAGCGCCCAAATAGTCCCATTCCTTTGATTTGAATCTGTCTGCTTGGAACCACCTGGCTTGTACCTTGATGATGGCCACATGAAAAAAAAAAAAACGAGGAGAATCAACTTTCAGACACAATAGAGATCTTCAAAAGAATCTGATTGCGCCAGTCTATAAATAGTCGACTCCTTAAGCAAAGCCTTGACCATTAATTTTTGGTGTGCAGCCTGCAGAATGCCGAGCCACCGG
>CM031597.1:140205156-140207656 GCA_018398815.1 Conus ventricosus | reverse complement strand
GGGTTGGCTGCACGTGTTTTTTGGGGGCTTTCAGGTTTTTGTTTTGGGTGTGTTCACTAACAACGATTTCCATTTATGCCTGCAGTTGTTTACTATTTCTGTTTTGGTGTTTAAAGTTGCTAAGTGTGGTTTGCATAGTATTAACCATTTTTCAGTTAAACATAGGTTGCACCTTTTTGAAACATTGCTGTATGGTGATGCTCTTTTTATGATTTTCCAGGATATATTGTAGCTTGTTTTTGCGTCTTTAAGTTTCCAGATGTATTTGCTCAGTTCTGTTTGATTTTTATATTTTTCTTTATTAAATGACTGTTTGAGGTTTGCATATCTGGTTTTGAAGTGGTTTTCAGTGATCCCTATGTATGTTTCTTTTTCATTTTCTGATGTCACAGTAGCCTGGTATACAATGTTGCTGTGAAGACATTTATTGTCTAGTGGGCACTGCTCCTTTCTGGTGCAATTGCAAGATTTCCTTTCTTCACCCTTCTTTGCTGTGTTGATTTTCATTTTGTTGGATGCGTCAATTAGGTTTTTGAGGTTGGGCATACATGAGTACGATAGTTTGACAGTGTTTTTGTTAAATACTTTGGACAGTTTGTGTTCTTTTGGAAATGAGGTTGTTAGGATTTTGAAGAATTCCTTCCCTATGTTTGTTTTGAGTTTCCCGTCGTATGGGGGGTTATACCATATGATTTTTCTTTTCCTATTTTTCTTGCTTTTATTTGTGTTGTTGTCTGGGTTGTATTGTAATTTGTAATTGTATCCACTTGTTTGTAGTGCCTCCTGGTATTCTACTGCTGCATTGTTGAACACTCTCTCATTGCATGACAGGTTTGATAGTCTCTTGTTTATGCCATGGGTATGGTCTTTAATATAGATGGTGGATGGTTACTTTTGGTGTGTACATAAAGAGGTGTATCGTTGGGTTTCTTGTATGGTTTATATATGTGATTGTTAAGGTCCAGTGTTATGTCTAAGTAGTTCACTACCTTTTTGTTTGCTTCAATGGTAATCTTTAAGTTGTGGTTTTGGAAGATTTTGCATAGTTCTTTCTTCTTGTTTTCGATGGTTCTTGGATTGTTGGTTAGTGCAGCAAGGCCATCGTCTCTGTATAGTCCGACTTGTTTTCCGAGTTTTTTCTTGATGTTGGACAGCATGAATAGTCCGACCAGTTCACATGTTTCTGCACCATCATATGATCCCATGGTTACGTCGAATGTTGAGTTTCTGTTGGTTTTCCTGATCCAGGTTTCATTTTTGCTATGTAGTAATGTTTTCTTCGTGTGGAGAATGATTTCCATTTCTGACCCTGTTATGTCTGTGTGGTTACTGGCAAACTTCAGGGCTTTGGTGAGTAGTTCCTCATCTATAGATGGGTAAAAGTCTACTATGTCAAATGTGATGAATACTGTATTACTTTGTTTATTGAGTTTTTTGAACCATTGGATAACTTCGTATGTGTTCTTCCAGAGGTTGTATTCAGAGTTTGATTTTACGTTCTTTATTATTTTTTCCAGAATTCTCTTGCTTATTTTGTCTAATTCAGATTTGGATGGGTTTATTAGTCTACATGTTGGATTGTTATGAAAATTGGGCTTGTGGTCTTTGAGTGTTATGAAAGCTTCTTTTGTTGCTGTCGCTTCTATCCTGTCACTTAGGTCTATGCGCTCTGCAAGTTCTTTTTCTTTAGTGCGGACACTGTTATGGATATTTTTGTCGGCTTTTTTGTAGTTTTTTCTGGATGTTTTTGTCAAGGAGTTGAGAGTAATCTTTTGGTTCCATTTTGTAGTAATTGCTAGTTTTATCAGCCTCACAAATATTTTTTTGTCATTTTGTACTTGTTTTATTTGTTGTTTTAGTGTTGTTTGGAAACCGTTGTTAAATTTTTTGAATTCAATATTGGTTATCATTCTTTTCATTTGATCTTCAAAGGGTTTCATTTCGTCTATGGCTGGTGGTGATCGCCATGATTTGAAATCGTAGGTGTTTTTGTCCTCTTTTTTTTGCATTTGGGTTCAGAAAAAAAAATGTTTTCCATCTCATATTATGTACAAAGAACAAATTTGTAGTTAGTTTTAAGACTCCTCTTTTAACTTGTTTTATCTAATGTTGCTCCCCAAGGGTTGAGCACTTAAAAATTGTTTTAGGCATTTTAAATATACTGATCTTAATCGCTCCTCACGTTGAGCACTGTGGCCTGAAGGATTTTAAAATGGAGGAAACCAATTTTAGGCAGTCAACAAAAAACATACCGTTTTCAAATCCGCAATCATATATAAAAAAATTAATAGAACAAACAGAAAAGTTTTGTACATAATATGAGATGGAAAGCATTCTTTTTTCTGAACCCAAATGCAAAAAAAGAGGACAAAAACACCTACGATTTCAAATCATGGCGATCACCACCAGCCATAGACGAAATGAAACCCTTTGAAGATCAAATTGAAAGAATGATAACCAATATTGAATTAAAAAAATCTAACAACGGTTTCCAAACAAC
>CM031597.1:140192656-140200156 GCA_018398815.1 Conus ventricosus | reverse complement strand
GTTTCGAACCTCTCGCTCTCCTCAGGATATTCTTTTGGGCACGCTATATATATATATATATATATATATATATATATATATATATATATATATATGTATGTACATATGTATGTATGTCTGTCTGTCTGTCTGTATGTATGTATATATATATAGGAGGGAAAAGGGTCAAACTGACCTGAATCTCACCTTTAGGACCAGCTACCACATTCAGGTCAGTTTGACCCTTTCCCTCCTGTTTCAAGTCCTGCGGTCAAGATTTCCTCTTCATTTTATCTATCTATCTATCTATCTATCTATCTATTTGTTTAAAATAGGTTTTTTAAAACAGAATCTACAAATTTGTTTCGAGCGCGTTGCGCTGTCATCAGGATGGTTTTTGGTTTGCCCACCGCCGATGTTATATAGCGTGTGGGCTCCCGTTTGTGGTTGTTTGCACGTGCGGGTTTGCTGCACGTGTTTTTTGGGGGCTTTCAGGTTTTTGTTTTGGGTGTATTCACTAACAACGATTTCCATTTATGCCTGCAGTTGTTTACTATTTCTGTTTTGGTGTTTAAAGTTGCTAAGTGTGGTTTGCATAGTATTAATCATTTTTCAGTTAAACATAGGTTGCACCTTTTTGAAACATTGCTGTATGGTGATGCTCTTTTTATGATTTTCCAGGATATATTGTAGCTTGTTTTTGCGTCTTTAAGTTTCCAGATATATTTGCTCAGTTCTGTTTGGTTTTTATATTTTTCTTTATTAAATGACTGTTTGTGGTTTGCATATCTGGTTTTGAAGTGGTTTTCAGTGATCCCTATGTATGTTTCTTTTTCATTTTCTGATGTCACAGTGGCTTGGTATACAATGTTGTTGTGAAGGCATTTATTGCTCAGGGGGCACTGCTCTTTTTTGATGCAATTGCAAGATTTCCTTTCTTCACCCTTCTTTGCTGTGTTGGTTTTCATTTTATTAGATGCGTCAATTAAATTTTTGAGGTTGGGCATGCATGAATACGATAGTTTGACGGTGTTTTTGTTGAATATTTTATATAGTTTGTGTTCTTTTGGGAACGAGGTTGTTAAAATTTTAAAGAATTCTTTTCCTAAGTTTGTTTTGCGTTTTCCGTCGTATGGTGGGTTGTACCATGTGATTTTTCTTTTCCTGTTTTTCTTATTTCTATTTGTGTTATTGTCTGGATTGTATTGTAGTTTGTAGTTGTACCCACTTTTTTGCAGTGCTTCTTGATATTCTACTGCTGCATTGTTGAATACTCTTTCATTGCATGACAGGTTTGATAGTCTCTGATTTATGCCATTGGGTATGGCTTTTAATACAGATGGTGGGTGGTTGCTTTTGATGTTTACATATATATATATATATATATATATATATATATATATATATATATATATATATATATATATATATATATATATATATATATGTGTGTGTGTGTGTGTGTGTGTGTGTGTGTGTGTGTGTGTGTGTGGGAGAGAGAGAGAGAGAGAGAGAGAGAGAGAGAGAGAGAGAGAGAGAGAGATAGAGAGAGAGAGAGAGAGTGTTACGTTGTGTTGTGCGTTGTGTACGTGCGTACCATCATGTGAGCGAGCATACACGTGTAGTCATTCAAATCTTTACCCTCAATCAGGAAATGCGGAGTTTACTTGAAACAGACAATAGCCTTCTTACACAACACAGAAATAAATTTAAAAAAAACAGTCGTGTTTTTGGGCATATAGAAACAAATATCAGTGTTCTTCAGAAACATGTAGAAAACAAAATAAGCATTTTTAGAGAACAAAAAACAAAACAAAACAACAACAAAAAAGTCACATTTCTAGAGAAAAAAAAGTAAAAACAAACTTCCAGCGATCTGTACAGAGACTGCAAAGACATTGTTTGATTGTCATCTCATGTGCTGGCCAGATTCAAGGAAGAGACTCTGGACATTCGAACCAAGGACTCGGTGGACATTCGTCTTGTCCTGACCTGGGATCCACAGCCTTTGGCCTTCCTGCTGTCCACCCAGCAGTGGCGGACCACCTCACACCTCCAATACAAGGTGAGCCTTAACAGTGGAATGGCATTTTTCACCTCTGCTGAGCAGGCTCCCCCCCCCCCTCTGTCTGTTTATTTGTTTGTTTGATTGTCAACAAAATCACCGCTGGGTCGATTTGCATGAAACTTGCTGGAAAGATAGAATGTGACACTAGAAGGAAGTCGTAAAATGTTGGTGTTGTGTTGTGGGTACGGATCCGGATTTAGGGTGGATCCAAGATATGTCTGATCATGGTGGAGGTCTGAGGTCTCTTCAGTGTCCTTGGTGTTGTATATGGTACAGGCGGTAGTGCTGCTTGCTCTGTGTCCTTGTTGTTGTAATGGTACAGGCGGTAGTGCTGCTTGCTCTGTGTCATTGTTGTTGTAATGGTACAGGCGGTAGTGCTGCTGTTTGCTCTGTGTCCTTGTTGTTGTAATGGTACAGGCGGTAGTGCTGCTTACTCTGTGTCCTTGGTGTTGTAATGGTACAGGCGGTAGTGCTGCTTGCTCTGTGTCCTTGTTGTTGTATTGGTACAGGCGGTAGTGCTGCTGTTTGCTCTGTGTGCTTGCTGTTGTAATGGTACAGGCGGTAGTGCTGCTTGCTCTGTGTCCTTGGTGTTGTAATGGTACAGGCGGTAGTGCTGCTGCTTGCTCTGTGTCCGTGTTGTTGTAATGGTACAGGCGGTAGTGCTGCTGCTTACTCTGTGTCCTTGGTGTTGTAATGGTACAGGCGGTAGTGCTGCTGCTTGCTCTGTGTCCGTGTTGCTGTAATGGTACAGGCGGTAGTGCTGCTGCTTGCTCTGTGTCCGTGTTGTTGTAATGGTACAGGTGGAAGTGCTGCTTGCTCTGTGTCCTTGTTGTAATGGTACAGGCGGTAGTGCTGCTGCTTGCTCTGTGTCCTTGTTGTTGTAATGGTACAGGCGGTAGTGCTGCTTGCTCTCTGTCCGTGTTGTTGTAATGGTACAGGCGGTAGTGCTGCTTGCTCTGTGTCCTTGGTGTTGTAATGTTACAGGCGGTAGTGCTGCTACTTGCTCTGTGTCCTTGGTGTTGTAATGGTACAGGCGGTAGTGCTGCTGCTTGCTCTGTGTCCTTGGTGTTGTAATGGTACAGGCGGTAGTGCCGCTGCTTGCTCTGTGTCCTTGTTGCAATGGTACAGGCGGTAGTGCTGTTTGCTCTGTGTCCTTGTTGTTGTATTGGTACAGGCGGTAGCGCTGCTTGCTCTGTGTCCGTGTTGTTGTAATGGTACAGGTGGTAGTGCACGGCCGCGCCAACCCACTCACAGCCACAGCATTTAGTTCATTCAACGCTTTCCCTTTTGACCCCAGCTAGGCCCGTAACGAGTCAGCCACCGCACTGTACCAGACGCGCGATCTTTCCTCAGCGAACACGCTTTGTGTTTGGACGCTTCGAGACTGGTGCAACATCATCAAGTTATATTTACTGTACAGTTGTTTTTAGACTATAAATTTTTGGTTCAGCAATAGCTCATGAGTCCCGGGGAAAGTGACAAAAAAAATTTATTTTCGATCAGCTCTGTGATTTCCCAAAAAAGGGAAAGGTTTAAAAATTTCTGACAGAAAATTTTCGGCCGGCCCAAAAACCCATAGCCTGAGCGCGCGTCGTTGTTGGTGATGTTTCTTGTAAGCCGAAAATAGGGCCAAACCAAAGAAATGTACGTACGGGCGAACAAAAATTTGGGCCCAAAAAAGGGAAACATCTTTGGAAAAGGAAAAATTAGCATGTGTAAAGGGGTTTAAAATTTTCAGTTAAAAAAAACATAAAAAATTTCTTCATTGTTTTCTAAAATTTTTATTTCATGGTTGCTTTTTAGACAAGTAGGCCAAATTAAAAAGGGGGGAAAGTAAAATAACTAAAAAAATACAAGCAAATTTCAAATGATAACAGTAATGGGAGTAGGCCTAACATAATAAGTAAACAAAATTTTCATAAATTTTTAAAATACTTCAAATTTTCCCAAACACTACTACAATTTTTTTCCCGGGAAATTCAAATTAAAATTTTTGTTGTTGGGGAGTTTCCAATTTGGGTGTTTTTTGGAAATTTTTGTTGGTGGTTGGGGGTTTTAGAGAGGGGAGAGAGAGAGAGAGAGAGAGGGGGGCCAAAAAGGAAATTTTTGGGAACAAAATGGTCATTCTATCCTGTACCCTTTGGGGAAAGTTTAAAGGGCTTGTTTAACCGGTGGGAAAAGGTCAAAGAGAATTTAAAGAAAGATAAAAAACAAATCAGTTGGGGAAATGTTTGAGTGTTTTTTTCTGAAATAAACGTTTAAACTTCAAGGGGAAAGTTTCGCCACCCCCCCCCCGGGAAAAAAAAAAAAGCCGGGTTACGGGGAAAAGTTTTTGGGAATTGTCATTTTGTAAAATTCTTTCCCTAAAAACATTTTTTTTAAATTTTGGGCATGAACAAAATTCTAAGTATTTTTTTCCCGGCGACTTTGCAGAAAAATCCCCTTTCAGAGCGAGGGGAGAGACAGTTTGAAATTCATATACGTAAGATTTGTTGAAATGGAAAAAACAAACATAAGTTCATCCCCAATTTTTAACAAAAAAAGGGGTTTCCTAATCATCCTATAGAACGTAAGAGCATTTTAAAAAGTTACTTTCAAGTTGACAAAAATTTACTTAAAACCCAAAAAGAATTTTCATTTTGTAAGGGGGTATAAAAAAAGAAATATTGCCCTTTTTTCTTCCCAAATTTTGCCTAAATTTTATAAATATTGGGGTTTTAAAAAATTTTTAATTAAGTAGGGGAAAAAAAATGAACCTCAAAATAGTTTTTGTTTTAAAATTTTTTTTTTAAAAAGGGGCCCAAAAAAAGGGACTTTATGTTAAAGTGTGGGGGGGGGGGGAGGGGTTTTTGGGGGGGGGGGGCGGTTTTAGAGAGGAGAGGGGCAACGAAAAGCCCGTCAGTGTCACACTTTTTCTTAACACAAGGGCCCCTGATCGAATGTGGAACAACCCCCGCCCTGTTTTTAACAAGACAGTTTTTGGGTTTGGGGTTTAAAAGTGAAAATGAAAAAGTTTTTGTTTATGAGAAAAGGGGTATTAACACAACCAGTTACCTACAGGGCGGAGTCAATGGTGGTGGTGTGCGGGGCGGGCGGGGCGTGGGGTGCGTGCCCTGTTTGTGTGTTTGTGGGGCGTTTTTGTGTTTGGGGTGTGTGTGTGTGTTGTGGTGTGTGTTGGGGTTTTTGTGTGAGTCAGAGTTGTGGTGGTGTGTGTGTGTGTGGGTGTTGGTTTTTTTTGATTGTTTGTTTTGTTTAAATCAAGCCTGAAACGTCAGTTTCCCAAATTTAGCTTTCTCTTCTCTCCCCTTCCCTTTCCCCTCTCTTTTTTTTTCCCCTCTCTTCCCCCCCCCCCTCTCTTCCCCTTTTCTCCCTCCCTCTCCCTCCCTCCCTTTTTCCCGACCCACCTCAGCTCGATGCCGTTTTGCCCTGTAAAAAGTTTGGGGGTGGGTGTGGTGTGGTGTGTGATGTGTGTGTTTTGTGTGTGTGTGATTTTCTTTTTGTTCTGTGGGAAATCAACATCACGTAGTTTCAGTTCACCCCCTTTCTCTTCTATCTCCTCCCCCCTTCTCTCTCCCCCCCTCTCTTCTCGCCTCTCTCTCTCTCTCCTCTCTCTCTCCTCTTTTCTCTCTCTCATCTCCCCCTCAGATCGTATGCCCTGTGCCGTGTAAATTAATTTTTTGTGTGTGTGTGTGTGGGAGTGTGTGTTTTGTGTGTGTGTGTTTTGGGGTGTTTTGTAGAAGAGAGAGAGAGAAGAGAGGAAATGTGTTGTTTGGGGTTGTTTGGGAGGAGAGAGAGGGGAGGAGAGAGAGTGGGGGTTGTGTGTGTGTGTGTGTGTTTAGAGAGAGAGAGAGAGGAGGGAGAGATGAGGGGGAGAGAGAGAGGCGGGGAGAGAAAGGAGAAAGAGGGGGAGAGAGAGAGATTGGAAAAGAGGGGAGGAGGAGAGATTGGGTTTATTTGGTGCAAGCCATTGTATTGGGGAAAAATTTTCTCTTGATAAGGTTTTTTTTGATTTTGGGGTTTTTAAAAAAAATTTTGGAAGGGAAAATTCTTTGATTTGGATTATTAATAAAACCCCTAAAAAATTAATTCCTCTCTTTTTTTATGTTTTATTTGTTTTGTGTGTTTTAAAAAGGGGATTTGGGTTTTTGGGTTTTTTTGGGGGAGTTTTTTTTAAAAAAAAAGTATTTAAATAAAATTTTTTTTATGAGATTTTTTTTTTTTTTTTAAATTTTTTTTTTTTTAAAGGGGTTTTTTTTGGGGGAGGGGGAAATTTTGGGGGGTGTTTTTTTTTAAAGGGGGTTTTTTGGGTTTAAATTTGGGAAAAAGGTTTGGGGTAGAGGGAAAAGGAATTTTTAATTTTTTGAATTTTTTTTTTTTTTTTTTTTTTTTTTTAAAAACAAAACAAAAAAACAAACCCCCAAAACAAACCCCCAAACCCCAAAAACAAAAAAATCCAAAAACACACAAACTCGACTTTGGGTTGCAGCAGTTTTTTGTCAAGCGCTGGTCTTGTTTTTTTTTTTTGTTTTTTTCCCCTTATTTGGCTGTTAAAAGTTCATACCAAAAACCCCCAAACTGTAAAGTTAATAATCATAAAGAGGGGATTGACGGTAAGTTTTTTTGCTTTTATGTTTCCCCTTTTTGGGGGTGCCCCGCGCATGTGTTTCATGGTGGGGGCCTTTTGGGTGGTGTGTGTGTTGTTGTGGTGGGTGTGTGGGCGCAAGTGCCGCGGGCCCGGGAAGCCAGGCGACGGGGTTTCGGTATGTGTAAGAATTCGTGTATGTGTAAGAATAAACCTTCCAGAAAAAGCGCTCACAGGGGTTTTTGTGGAAAAGACAATCCTGCTGTTTTTCGGTGTACACTCGCCCCCGTGTGCAGCCGTTTGTTAAAAAATGGGCAGCTTTTTGGCCCCGATCAGACACCAAAGCAGTGTGTAGTTGCTTTTTCTCCACGCTTTTGTTTCAAGCCTTGGGGCCCCTTTTCCCCCAAACCTCTAGGGTTTCAAAAATACCAGACCCCCAAGGCCCAACATTAACAGAAACCCCGGTGGTTGGCTGGGCGCGAAAAATTTGTTACTTCTTTTTTTCCCCTCCACGATTTTGAAGTTTGACCAAGCGACTTTAAAGCCGCAGTCCGAACGCCCTGAGTGCCTCGCTCCCGTTTTCCTTTTTGTAATGGTACAGGGGGGTAAAATGTGTTTGGGCTTGTTTCCCTTTTTGCAAAGGTAAAAGGCGGGAAGTGCTGCTTCTCTGTGTCCCTTTTTTGTAATGGGCCAAAGGGGTAGTGCTTTTTTGGGTCTTTGTCCCCTTTTTTGCATTTTAAGGCCCGGGAAATTTCTTTTTTTGGGTCTGTGTTGTTTTTAATGGGGACAGGCGGTAGCGCTTTTTGCTCTGTGCCCTTTTTTTTGCAATGGTACAGGGGGGTAGCGCTTTCTTGCTTGTGTCCCTTTTTGT
>CM031597.1:140172656-140185156 GCA_018398815.1 Conus ventricosus | reverse complement strand
TGTGTGTGTGTGTGTGTGTGTGTGTGTGTGTGTGTGTGTGTGTGTGTGTTTGTGAAAGACACTGTGCCGTATCATTCGATATCAACTGCTCCATACAAGAAAACGTATTGTCGATTCCTACCACAGTAATCCCAGTCACTGAAAAAATGAGAGATAAATGCTTTATGATTCTGTAGAGAAGGCCTGTAAGAATGGAATGATCTCAACGCGTCAGAGCTGGAAACCCTATGCTGCTGGTTACATTTTCAGACTTTTGTTACACGATCAAAGGCATCAGCATTTTGCCCTGTGCAGTGACGCAACAGGAGTACACTCTCAATCGCACGCGATCAAATGGGAGTACACTCTCAATCTTGACTTACTTACTTGACTTAGTCCTCTTCGTTCCGATCGGAACACACGGCCCGCACTTCTCGTTCTGTCTTGGGCTGTTCTCTTGGCTTCACCCCAGGTCATGTTGATGAACTTGAGTTCTGCCTGTAGGGTTCTTCTCCAGGTGGTGACTGGTCGTCCCCTCTTCCGCTTCCCCTGTGGGTTCCAGTCCCAGGCGTGGCGTGGGATGTGGGCCTGTCTTCTACGCAGGGTGTGTCCAACCCAACCCCACTTCCTCATCTGGATACTCATGGTGTTTGGGTATTGCTTCATCCGGCGCATGAGTTCTTCGTTGGAGATTCGCTCCGGCCATCTGATGCGCAGGATCTGGCGAAGACAGGCGATAAACTCTCAATCGCACACGATCAAATGTTGTTTCTCCTCGTGTTACATATTACAGTGTTGCATATGACTCTCCGTTCCGTATTCGGCGACTTTCCCCAAATATCTCATCAATACGAGTTAAATTCCTTTAAATTGTATATGTAACCTGCGTTCTTACACACTTGCTTCGTATCGAGATCATTTTTAGGCCCAAAACGCTTAATTATATTCTCTATTACACGCAAAGCTTCACCTGGCTTTCGTCAAATCAGCCTGTACCAAAACATATTCATCGCACAGTCCAGCCCTTGACCCCTACCATACCTGACACTGAGACTGGCCTCATGTCCGTTTTCTTTATCTATGCGAGCACGATCCACATGACCCTTCATTTTCCTGTCCTCTGCTGGACTTTTCACTCCTTATGCCCTACCAATGGCGTAAAAACACAAGGAGTCCACAAGTCATGCATCATTCTGCTGTTTGTGCTGACATATGGTATTGTACTAATTTATTGACCCCCAAATTCCAGGATGAAATCATCTTTTTCAGATTCTAAAAAATGTGCTTTTCACAGAGCCAGGGCGATTTCCCACTGTTCAAACTTTGTTGTCACTGCTTGACCTTTGCTGTGACCCCGAACTCTGACCTGCACATTCAGAGCCCAGGGTCTGAAGTATACGCACGGCTGAAGCTGGGGAAGAAACGCCAGTAGTCGGGGCAGGCGTGGATGCAGTTCTGTGTCATTCACCTCCAACAGCTGCAAGGCGCCGGCAGCAGTCTTTCTCAAGGCGCCGGCAGCAGTCTTTCTCAAGGCGCCGGCAGCAGTCTTTCTCACAGATCTGCACTGCGTTCCTTGACAAGGTACGCCAACCACCCCTGCCGGCAGCAGTCTTTCTCACAGATCTGCACTGCGTTCCTTGACAAGGTACGCCAACCACCCCTGCCGGCAGCAGTCTTTCTCACAGATCTGCACTGCGTTCCTTGACAAGGTACACCAACCACCCCTGCCGGCAGCAGTCTTTCTCACAGATCTGCACTGCGTTCCTTGACAAGGTACACCAACCACCCCTGCCGGCAGCAGCATTCTGAAGCTGCAGAGGATGGAAGCGTGCCCATGTGAGGTTGGCCTTGAGGCTGTCTCTGTACCTCTTCTATGGGCGCCCCTGGTTATGACTGTGATATACATCAGCTTCTTCTAGAAGAACTGCAGAGGCATTGTGGACTCCTGCATGCAAAGAACATGATCAGACCATCGCAGCCGCTCCTGAAGGCTGTTGGCTTCGCTGAACGCAGTGCTGGCTTTGTGAAGGAGCCGCTGCTGAAGGCTGTTGGCTTCGCTGAACGCAGTGCTGGCTTTGTGAAAAACTTTTACCTACGTTCCAACAGCAGCACCATATACCCTATATGTGTCCCAAGGGAGCCGACGTACATTTGGCTTTTCCATTTAGAACACATGTCAATATCACATCCATGTAGACTATGTACAATTTCTTTAACACAGTACCTCGTCTTAATACCGATTCCTTGTAGCTAGTGCTGATAATTTTTTTTTGTCCAAGTAGCACGCGTACTAATATTACTTCTATGTAACCGCCATACTAATATATTCTCTATTTAACATGCGTACCTATATTCATGTAACATGTTCTAATCTCACTTCCGCCTACTATAGTTCCTGGTCTCTTTTCCCTCTTATATTTTTTTGTCGCTGAGGAAGGCATATTACCGAAAATTTCTTGTCCTGTTTTGTGTCGTGCATTAAAACTGCGTTACTTCACACTTTGCTTTGTGTGCTCTTGTGCTTTTTTGTCGTGTTCCAGTAACGCTGCAGTTTGTTTCATTTGCCGTTTGTACTCTTTTCCCTAAAGCTTACGAATTGATATGACTTCCCTAGAGCACACATCTGATACGACTTTCGTATAGCCTACGTACTAACATCTCTTTCACATGACCAACGTTCCAGTCTCTGGTCTAACAGTTTGTTCAGCCACCCCCTGGTGTCTCTGGTCTAACAGTTTGTTCAGCCCACCCCCTGGTGTCTCTGGTCTAACAGTTTGTTCAGCCCACCCCCTGGTGTCTCTGGTCTAACAGTTTGTTCAGCCCACCCCTGGTGTCTCTGGTCTAACAGTTTGTTCAGCCCACCCCCTGGTGTCTCTGGTCTAACAGTTTGTTCAGCCCACCCCCTGGTGTCTCTGGTCTAACAGTTTGTTCAGCCCACCCCCTGGTGTCTCTGGTCTAACAGTTTGTTCAGCCCACCCCCTGGTGTCTCTGGTCTAACAGTTTGTTCAGCCCACCCCCTGGTGTCTCTGGTCTAACAGTTTGTTCAGCCCACCCCCTGGTGTCTCTGGTCCAACAGTTTGTTCAGCCCACCCCCTGGTGTCTCTGGTCCAACAGTTTGTTCAGCCCACCCCCTTGGTGTTGTCCCAGTCTCTGGTCTAACAGTTTGTTCAGCCCACCCCCTGGTGTCTCTGGTCTAACAGTTTGTTCAGCCCACCCCCTGGTGTCTCTGGTCTAACAGTTTGTTCAGCCCACCCCCTGGTGTCTCTGGTCCAACAGTTTGTTCAGCCCACCCCCTGGTGTCTCTGGTCTAACAGTTTGTTCAGCCCACCCCCTGGTGTCTCTGGTCTAACAGTTTGTTCAGCCCACCCCCTGGTGTCTCTGGTCTAACAGTTTGTTCAGCCCACCCCCTGGTGTCTCTGGTCTAACAGTTTGTTCAGCCCACCCCCTGGTGTCTCTGGTCTAACAGTTTGTTCAGCCCACCCCCTGGTGTCTCTGGTCTAACAGTTTGTTCAGCCCACCCCCTTGGTGTTGTCCCAGTCTCTGGTCTAACAGTTTGTTCAGCCCACCCCCTGGTGTCTCTGGTCTAACAGTTTGTTCAGCCCACCCCCTGGTGTCTCTGGTCTAACAGTTTGTTCAGCCCACCCCCTGGTGTCTCTGGTCTAACAGTTTGTTCAGCCCACCCCCTGGTGTCTCTGGTCTAACAGTTTGTTCAGCCCACCCCCTTGGTGTTGTCCCAGTCTCTGGTCTAACAGTTTGTTCAGCCCACCCCCTGGTGTCTCTGGTCTAACAGTTTGTTCAGCCCACCCCCTGGTGTCTCTGGTCTAACAGTTTGTTCAGCCCACCCCCTGGTGTCTCTGGTCTAACAGTTTGTTCAGCCCACCCCCTGGTGTCTCTGGTCTAACAGTTTGTTCAGCCCACCCCCTGGTGTCTCTGGTCTAACAGTTTGTTCAGCCCACCCCCTGGTGTCTCTGGTCTAACAGTTTGTTCAGCCCACCCCCTGGTGTCTCTGGTCTAACAGTTTGTTCAGCCCACCCCCTGGTGTCTCTGGTCTAACAGTTTGTTCAGCCCACCCCCTGGTGTCTCTGGTCTAACAGTTTGTTCAGCCCACCCCCTGGTGTCTCTGGTCCAACAGTTTGTTCAGCCCACCCCCTGGTGTCTCTGGTCCAACAGTTTGTTCAGCCCACCCCCTGGTGTCTCTGGTCCAACAGTTTGTTCAGCCCACCCCCTGGTGTCTCTGGTCCAACAGTTTGTTCAGCCCACCCCCTGGTGTCTCTGGTCCAACAGTTTGTTCAGCCCACCCCCTGGTGTCTCTGGTCCAACAGTTTGTTCAGCCCACCCCCTGGTGTCTCTGGTCCAACAGTTTGTTCAGCCCACCCCTGGTGTCTCTGGTCTAACAGTTTGTTCAGCCCACCCCCTGGTGTCTCTGGTCCAACAGTTTGTTCAGCCCACCCCCTGGTGTCTCTGGTCCAACAGTTTGTTCAGCCCACCCCCTGGTGTCTCTGGTCCAACAGTTTGTTCAGCCCACCCCCTGGTGTCTCTGGTCTAACAGTTTGTTCAGCCCACCCCCTGGTGTCTCTGGTCCAACAGTTTGTTCAGCCCACCCCCTGGTGTCTCTGGTCCAACAGTTTGTTCAGCCCACCCCCTGGTGTCTCTGGTCCAACAGTTTGTTCAGCCCACCCCCTGGTGTCTCTGGTCCAACAGTTTGTTCAGCCCACCCCCTGGTGTTGTCCCGCAGATGTCCATGACGCAGTGTCGGTACCTGGCCGGGATGGGGCTGCGGAAGAACGCCAGTGTCCCAGGGGAGGTAAGGCAGTTCACGATGCAGATGACTCTGGACCCTGCCTGCATGGGACGAGGCACGGACCACCTGTACCACACCCTCTGTCACCCGGGACCTCAGACCCTGTGGTAGGCTTCGTCTCTTGGTCTCTTTGGGTGAACGTGTTGGTGTTCTGTGTCAACTTAGGCTGGGCAAGCCACACAAGCGCGCTGCATGCGAACGTGCCTGTTCCACGCAAGCATATCTATCTGTCTATCTGTCTGTCTGTCTGTCTGTCTATCTATCTATCTATCTATCTATCTATCTATCTATCTATCTATCTATCTATCTATCTACATACAGCAAGCGCAGACAGGCAACAGGCAAGCGCGCGCGCGCGCACGCACGCACGCACAACACACACACACACACACACACACACACACACACACACACACACACACACACACACCACACACACACACACACACACACACACACACACTCACTCACTCACTCACACACACACACACTGGAAAAACAGGTTTTATCTCCTCCCCACATCCCCCCGAATTTTCCTGGAACAGATCTAGTCAGTGCGGATGCCTGATATGTTGTGGACCAAAGCGCTGATCCATGAGGGATCAAGAACGACCAAAGCGCTGATCCATGAGGGATCAGGAAGAACGAACCCGAATTGAAGTGAGCTTAAGGAAGGTTGGTTTGTGATTTAAGGACGAACCCTGTCAAATTTGGCGAGGGTTCCTCGAGCCAAAAAAAAAAAAAAAAAAGAAAGAAAGAAAAAAAAGAGGGATGTAGGAATTAGTCGATCTCGGCTGAAGTCTGTGTTCTCTTTGAGTCCATTGTTGTTGTTGTTGTGAATATCATTCTTCATTGTCTTCTTATTAGGTCTGCGTTCTCATTAAGTCCTTTTGTTTTATAAAAATTTTTTTTGCTATAATGAATATTATTCTTCATCGTCTTTTTCTTCTTCATCACCATCTTTCTTTTTATAATAATCATGCCCACCTTGGTTTAAAGCTCTGTCAGACCAAGTGACATTGGCTAGAACACCAAGGCTACATCAAAATGTTGTTATGCTCCTGCAGAGTTATGCGGGGATTGTCTTCAGTTGTGACAAGCTCCTAGCATAAAGTTATCAGTCTCCAAAATCCTTCGAAATCGGAGTGTGGCTGCTCACGTGGCAGGGTAATTAAAAACGGTCACACACGTAATGTTCTCATCCCTAGCTGATGCATTTGTACCATATCGTTCAAGTGCTTCGACTGTTCGGATGATGCCTGGAGTCTTTTAGCCAGGGTAGGACAACAGCAAACAACATTATGATTATGTATGCCGCCTTTCCACACAACTCCCATCTTTTCAGGACTTTGTGCTACACACCTTTTCCGCCTTTACCTTTCGCAACCATTTCCTCCCTGTCCATCCCTCCCTCATCCCCCACCCCCTCCTCTGTCCGTTCCCCCGGTGTGTTCTCTACGAACTTCCCTGACACAGGCATTCGTGTTGGGTCCGTTTGCAAGGTCTAATATCGTTGAAACACAACGTTTCGGTAAAAAGCAAAACAAAACGTTTTTACGAGTAGGCCTATCTCCCGTGTATAACCACATTTTGTTGATACTTTTTTTTTTCTAAACCAGTACGCAGCAACAGAATGTCTTTTTACTGACGGACTACGCTGGGTTTGGACAAACCTGTTAAGGTAACAAACGGGGAAGGTTTTGGTCTTTGTTTGAAGTAATCGGCTATATATTTGCAGTTGTCTCCCTGGTCTTGTTCTGGTGGTATACCATGACATACAGTCAAAGCAAAACAGTGTGTGTGTGTGTGTGTGTGTGTGTGTGTGTGTGTGTGTGTGTGTGTGTGTGTGTGTGTGTGTGTGTGTGTGTGTGTGTGTGTGTGTGTGGAGGAGAGAGAGAGAGAGAGAGAGAGAGAGAGTGGAGAGAGAGAGAGAGAGAGAGAGAGAGAGGGGAGAGAGAGAGAGAGAGTCGGTTAAGCTCTTTTTTTCCCCCGTTGTGTCGTATTTTTGCTATATCTCAGACTTTTGCTGAAGGCAAGCTTTCACATAGCTTACTTCCCTTGCAGATTTTCCCAACATCGTGTATCATGAGGAAGTTTTCTGAACGCAACAAATGGCATAGCCCGACACATGTACTTAAATATGGACGAGAGAGAGAGAGAGAGAGAGAGAGAGAGAGAGAGAGAGAGAACAACAACAAAAATTTACAAATAACTTGGTTCAGTTTGCATCCACTAAGTCTTCAATACAACCGAGATGAAACGTTGTCTACAAGGAACCGACTTGGACGGGATGGCAGCTCTGATATGGTGCCTTGTGGTCGGCTGGGACGGGATGACAGCTCTGATATGGTGCCTTGTGGTCGGCTGGGACGGGATGACAGCTCTGATATGGTGCCTTGTGGTCGGCTGGGACGGGATGACAGCTCTGATATGGTGCCTTGTGGTCGGCTGGGACGGGATGACAGCTCTGATATGGTGCCTTGTGGTCGGCTGGGACGGGATGACAGCTCTGATATGGTGCCTTGTGGTCGGCTGGGACGGGATGACAGCTCTGATATGGTGCCTTGTGGTCGGCTGGGACGGGATGACAGCTCTGATATGGTGCCTTGTGGTCGGCTGGGACGGGATGACAGCTCTGATATGGTGCCTTGTGGTCGGCTGGGACGGGATGACAGCTCTGATATGGTGCCTTGTGGTCGGCTGACGCTAGGGGCTAGGGATAAGAAAGGAAATGTTAATAGAAATTGACGCTGGGGGCTAGGGATAAGAAAGGAAATGTTAATAGAAATTGACGCTAGGGGCTAGGGATAAGAAAGGAAATGTTAATAGAAATTGACGCTAGGGGCTAGGGATAAGAAAGGAAATGTTAATAGAAATTGACGCTAGGGGCTAGGGATAAGAAAGGAAATGTTAATAGAAATTGACGCTAGGGGCTAGGGATAAGAAAGGAAATGTTAATAGAAATTGACGCTGGGGGCTAGGGATAAGAAAGGAAATGTTAATAGAAATTGACGCTAGGGGCTAGGGATAAGAAAGGAAATGTTAATAGAAATTGACGCTAGGGGCTAGGGATAAGAAAGGAAATGTTAATAGAAATTGACGCTAGGGGCTAGGGATAAGAAAGGAAATGTTAATAGAAATTGACGCTAGGGGCTAGGGATAAGAAAGGAAATGTTTTTGACTCATCCCTGAAAGAAGCATCAATAGCGCGTACAAGACAAATTGCAACGGGTTTCGACCTCTTTGATCTTCTTCAGGCAACACGAAAAACATTCAAGACAATGAAAACGAAGAACGACCATTCACTTACCTTCTCAAATTGGGCGCCAAGTGGATATAGAATGGAAAGCGAGGGTGCTGGGAAGGACTGTTATTGAATCATAATATTTCATCGTCATCCCCCCCCCACCTCCTCCCCCATCTCCATCAAAAGTAGCGGATTTATGACCAGTTCAGAGAGGAAATGTCAGGTGTCACTGTGTGCAGGTGTTCATTGCCAACTACAGTCACGGGGCAGACAACTCCTTAGCCCTGTTTGCCTTTGAGGTGACCGTGGCCGCCTTCTGCATGAAGATGTTCATTCTGGACGCCAGTCCTAACCACCACACCAGCATCTACGTTTACGATACGGAACGTAAGCGTTGCCTACTTCTTCTCGAACTGTTACCTCTTCTTCTTCTTCTGTTACCTTTCTTATTGTTCTTGTTCTTGTTTGACTGTTACCTTTCATCATCATCATCATCATCATCATCATCATCATCATCATCATCATCATCATCATCATCATCATCTTCTTCTTCTTTTTCTTCTTCTTCTTCCTCTGCTGCTACTTCTTCTGCTGCTTATTTTCATGTGTGATTAATTTGGTCAAGACATTATCAAAATGCCCTGTAAAATAATCGTACCGAACGTTTTACGGTTGAAACAAGATTGGAGTGTTCAAAATTCAAACATTGTAGACATCGAACATCGGGATGGGATGCTTGTGTTTTCATTGGCCGGATCCTTCCAGTCCGGATTGTCTTGAAGGGAGTTAACTAAAGAAACCTGTTTGTTTCAGGTCCGTTACCGCGATTCCTCCTCATCCATACAAGAGCTTGGTGTCCAAAACATTTTCAAGCCAATTATTTATGAAGCAAATGAAAAGGAAGACTGTTTATCATAATGTGGGGACCACGTTTTCAAGCCAATTATTTATGAAGCAAATGAAAAGGAAGACTGTTTATCATAGTGTGGGGACCACGTTTTCAAGCCAATTATTTATGAAGCAAATGAAAAGGAAGACTGTTTATCATAGTGTGGGGACCACGTTTTCAAGCCAATTATTTATGAAGCAAATGAAAAGGAAGACTGTTTATCATAGTGTGGGGACCACGTTTTCAAGCCAATTATTTATGAAGCAAATGAAAAGGAAGACTGTTTATCATAGTGTGGGGACCACGTTTTCAAGCCAATTATTTATGAAGCAAATGAAAAGGAAGACTGTTTATCATAGTGTGGGGACCACGTTTTCAAGCCAATTATTTATGAAGCAAATGAAAAGGAAGACTGTTTATCATAGTGTGGGGACCACGTTTTCAAGCCAATTATTTATGAAGCAAATGAAAAGGAAGACTGTTTATCATAGTGTGGGGACCACGTTTTCAAGCCAATTATTTATGAAGCAAATGAAAAGGAAGACTGTTTATCATAGTGTGGGGACCACGTTTTCAAGCCAATAATTTATGAAGCAAATGAAAAGGAAGACTGTTTATCATAGTGTGGGGACCACGTTTTCAAGCCAATTATTTATAAAGCAAATGAAAAGGAAGACTGTTTATCATAGTATGGGGACCACGTTTTCAAGCCAATTATTTATGAAGCAAATGAAAAGGAAGACTGTTTATCATAGTGTGGGGACCACGTTTTCAAGCCAATTATTTATGAAGCAAATGAAAAGGAAGACTGTTTATCATAGTGTGGGGACCACGTTTTCAAGCCAATTATTTATGAAGCAAATGAAAAGGAAGACTGTTTATCATAGTGTGGGGACCACGTTTTCAAGCCAATTATTTATGAAGCAAATGAAAAGGAAGACTGTTTATCATAGTGTGGGGACCACGTTTTCAAGCCAATTATTTATGAAGCAAATGAAAAGGAAGACTGTTTATCATAGTGTGGGGACCACGTTTTCAAGCCAATTATTTATGAAGCAAATGAAAAGGAAGACTGTTTATCATAGTGTGGGGACCACGTTTTCAAGCCAATTATTTATGAAGCAAATGAAAAGGAAGACTGTTTATCATAGTGTGGGGACCACGTTTTCAAGCCAATTATTTATGAAGCAAATGAAAAGGAAGACTGTTTATCATAGTGTGGGACCACGTTTTCAAGCCAATTATTTATGAAGCAAATGAAAAGGAAGACTGTTTATCATAGTGTGGGGACCACGTTTTCAAGCCAATTATTTATGAAGCAAATGAAAAGGAAGACTGTTTATCATAGTGTGGGGACCACGTTTTCAAGCCAATTATTTATGAAACAAATGAAAAGGAAGACTGTTTATCATAGTGTGGGGACCACGTTTTCAAGCCAATTATTTATGAAACAAATGAAAAGGAAGACTGTGTATCATAGTGTGGGGACCACGTTTTCAAGCCAATTTATTTATGAAGCAAATGAAAAGGAAGACTGTTTATCATAGTGTGGGGACCACGTTTTCAAGCCAATTTATTTATGAAGCAAATGAAAAGGAAGACTGT
This sequence comes from Conus ventricosus, assembly GCA_018398815.1. Classification (NCBI taxonomy): domain Eukaryota; kingdom Metazoa; phylum Mollusca; class Gastropoda; order Neogastropoda; family Conidae; genus Conus; species Conus ventricosus. Next base: position 140,174,635 of record CM031597.1, on the reverse strand, counting down.
TTATCATAGTGTGGGGACCACGTTTTCAAGCCAATTATTTATGAAGCAAATGAAAAGGAAGACTGTTTATCATAGTGTGGGGACCACGTATTCAAGCCAATTATTTATGAAGCAAAATGAAAAGGAAGACTGTTTATCATAGTGTGGGGACCACGTTTTCAAGCCAATTATTTATGAAGCAAATGAAAAGGAAGACTGTTTATCATAGTGTGGGGACCACGTTTTCAAGCCAATTATTAATGAAGCAAATAAAAAGGAAGACTGTTTATCATAGTGTGGGGACCACGTTTTCAAGCCAATTATTTATGAAACAAATGAAAAGGAAGACTGTTTATCATAGTGTGGGGACCACGTTTTCAAGCCAATTATTTATGAAGTAAATGAAAAGGAAGACTGTCTATCATAGTGTGGGGACCACGTTTTCAAGCCAATTATTTATGAAGCAAATGAAAAGGAAGACTGTTTATCATAGTGTGGGGACCACGTTTTCAAGCCAATATTTATGAAGCAAATGAAAAGCAAGACTGTTTATCATAGTGCGGGGACCACGTTTTCAAGCCAATTATTTATGAAGCAAATGAAAAGGAAGACTGTTTATCATAGTGGGGGGACCACGTTTTCAAGCCAATTATTTATGAAGCAAATGAAAAGGAAGACTGTTTATCATAGTGTGGGGACCACGTTTTCAAGCCAATTATTATGAAGCAAATGAAAAGGAAGACTGTTTATCATAGTGTGGGGACCACGTTTTCAAGCCAATTATTTATGAAGCAAATGAAAAGGAAGACTGTTTATCATAGTGTGGGGACCACGTTTTCAAGCCAATTATTTATGAAGCAAATGAAAAGGAAGACTGTTTATCATAGTGTGGGGACCACGTTTTCAAGCCAATTATTTATGAAGCAAATGAAAAGGAAGACTGTTTATCATAGTGTGGGGGCCACGTTTTCAAGCCAATTATTTATGAAGCAAATGAAAAGGAAGACTGTTTATCATAGTGTGGGGACCACGTTTTCAAGCCAATTATTTATGAAGCAAATGAAAAGGAAGACTGTTTATCATAGTGTGGGGACCACGTTTTCAAGCCAATTATTTATGAAGCAAATGAAAAGGAAGACTGTTTATCATAGTGTGGGGACCACGTTTTCAAGCCAATTATTTATGAAGCAAATGAAAAGGAAGACTGTTTATCATAGTGTGGGGACCACGTTTTCAAGCCAATTATTTATGAAGCAAATGAAAAGGAAGACTGTTTATCATAGTGTGGGGACCACGTTTTCAAGCCAATTATTTATGAAGCAAATGAAAAGGAAGACTGTTTATCATAGTGTGGGGACCACGTTTTCAAGCCAATTATTTATGAAGCAAATGAAAAGGAAGACTGTTTATCATAGTGTGGGGACCACGTTTTCAAGCCAATTATTTATGAAGCAAATGAAAAGGAAGACTGTTTATCATAGTGTGGGGACCACGTTTTCAAGCCAATTATTATGAAGCAAATGAATAGGAAGACTGTTTATCATAGTGTGGGGACCACGTTTTCAAGCCAATTATGTATGAAGCAAATGAAAAGGAAGACTGTTTATCATAGTGTGGGGACCACGTTTTCAAGCCAATTATTTATGAAACAAATGAAAAGGAAGACTGTTTATCATAGTGTGGGGACCACGTTTTCAAGCCAATTATTTATGAAGCAAATGAAAAGGAAGACTGTTTATCATAGTGTGGGGACCACGTTTTCAAGCCAATTATTTATGAAGCAAATGAAAAGGAAGACTGTTTATCATAGTGTGGGGACCACGTTTTCAAGCCAATTATTTATGAAGCAAATGAAAAGGAAGACTGTTTATCATAGTGTGGGGACCACGTTTTCAAGCCAATTATTTATGAAGCAAATGGAAAGGAAGACTGTTTATCATAGTGTGGGGACCACGTTTTCAAGCCAATTATTTATGAAGCAAATGAAAAGGAAGACTGTT
>CM031597.1:140160156-140165156 GCA_018398815.1 Conus ventricosus | reverse complement strand
TCACATCGTTTTCACTGATGAAAGGAATAGGTTTGGCCTGGTGCAGGGAGACCATCCTGTCAACATCGTTTTCACTGATGAAAGGAATAGGTTTGCCTGGTGCAGGGAGACCATCCTGTCAACATCGTTTTCACTGATGAAAGGAATAGGTTTGGCCTGGTGCAGGGAGACCATCCTGTCAACATCGTTTTCACTGATGAAAGGAATAGGTTTGGCCTGGTGCAGGGCATGGGGTGACGAGCCAACATTAAGAGAGACTGAACAATGTTTCGGAAAGGGAGGTAAGCTGTGTTTGAGCTGGCGTTCAGCCTTGGTGATCACGCCGTTTTCCTGGGACAGAGAGTAATAATAATAATAGTAAGTATGATAATCATAATAACAACGATGATAATAATAATAACAATGGTTTTTTTTTCTATTGCGCATATTCCATAAAAGTGCTCAACAGCGCTTTATATTTCAAAAGCGAGCAAACGGTTAAAATAGGACATTCAAGTCATGTACATTGAAAAAAAAACACCCTCAAAGCCTCAAAAGCGAGCAAACGGTTAAAATAGGACATTGAAGTCATGTACATTGAAAAAAAACACCCTCAAAGCCTCAAAAGCGAGCAAACGGTTAAAATAGGACATTGAAGTCATGTACATTGAAAAAAAAACACCCTCAAAGCCTCAAAAGCGAGCAAACGGTTAAAACAGGACATTGAAGTCATGTACATTGACAAAAAAAACACCCTCAAAGCCTCAAAAGCGAGCAAAACGGTTAAAATAGGACATTGAAGTCATGTACATTGAAAAAAAACACCCTCAAAGCCTCAAAAGCGAGCAAACGGTTAAAATAGGACATTGAAGTCATGTACATTGGAAAAAAAACACCCTCAAAGACTCAAAAGCGAGCAAACGGTTAAAATAGGACATTGAAGTCATGTACATTGAAAAAAAACACCCTCAAAGCCTCAAAAGCGAGCAAACGGTTAAAATAGGACATTGAAGTCATGTACATTGAAAAAAAACACCCTCAAAGCCTCAAAAGCGAGCAAACGGTTAAAATAGGACATTGAAGTCATGTACATTGAAAAAAAACACCCTCAAAGCCTCAAAAGCGAGCAAACGGTTAAAATAGGACATTGAAGTCATGTACATTGAAAAAAAAACACCCTCAAAGCCTCAAAAGCGAGCAAACGGTTAAAATAGGACATTGAAGTCATGTACATTGAAAAAAAACACCCTCAAAGCCTCAAAAGCGAGCAAACGGTTAAAATAGGACATTGAAGTCATGTACATTGAAAAAAAACACCCTCAAAGCCTCAAAAGCGAGCAAACGGTTTAAAATAGGACATTGAAGTCATGTACATTGAAAAAAACACCCTCAAAGCCTCAAAAGCAAGCAAACGGTTAAAATAGGACATTGAAGTCATGTACATTGAAAAAAACCACCCTCAAAGCCTCAAAAGCGAGCAAACGGTTAAAATAGGACATTGAAGTCATGTACATTGAAAAAAAACACCCTCAAAGCCTCAAAAGCGAGCAAACGGTTAAAATAGGACATTGAAGTCATGTACATTGAAAAAAAAAACACCCTCAAAGCCTCAAAAGCGAGCAAACGGTTAAAATAGGACATTGAAGTCATGTACATTGAAAAAAAAACACCCTCAAAGCCTCAAAAGCGAGCAAACGGTTAAAATAGGACATTGAAGTCATGTACATTGAAAAAAAAAACACCCTCAAAGCCTCGAGGTATCCAATACTAAAACAAAACATTGCGTTCACAATTAAGACATTATATAATAATAATTATGATTAAAATAAAATCACAAGAAATTTCACAAAAAGTAACCCTCTCGTAAATTCTCGAAAAACCACTCCTTTCTTTTACACTTACACACACACACACACACACACACACACACACACACACACACACACACACACACACACACACACACACACACACACACACACACGCGTGCACGCACGCACGCACACACACAAACAACGCACGCACGCACGCACGCACGCACGCACGCACGCACGCACGCACGCACGCACGCACACACACACACACACACACACACACACACACACACCTTCACATTACTGATCTAGAAACATACAGACAGGAGAATAAATCTAATTAGAATGGACTTGCACATTTTTCAGTTTCTCAGGGTAGATGAGTTTGAAAGAGGTAGGTTTTCAGATGCCGTTTGTTTTCCTAAGAGACAGGGGTAGAGAGTTGGACCATGCATTGGGGCCACAGACAGATATACCGCTGATAGGTGCGCCCGGAGCAGTTTGCTCCAGCAGTCAGATGAACAGTACACTCAGCCCGAAGCAGTTTGCTCCAGCAGTCAGATGAACAGTACACTCAGCCCAAAGCAGTGTGCTCCAGCAGTCAGATGAACAGTACACTCAGATAGAAAATGGAGTTTGCTCCAGCAGTCAGATGAACAGTACACTCAGCCCGAAGCAGTCTGCTCCAGCAGTCAGATGAACAGTACACTCAGCTCGAAGCAGTTTGCTGCAGCAGTCAGATGAACAGTACACTCAGCGCATAGCAGTTTGCTGCAACAGTCAGATGAACAGTACACTCAGCGCAAAGCAGTTTGCTGCAGCAGTCAGATGAACAGTACACTCAGAGAGAAAATGCAGTTTGCTGCAGCAGTCAGATGAACAGTACACTCGAGAGAAAATGCAGTTTGCTGCAGCAGTCAGATGAACAGTACACTCAGAGAGAAAATGCAGTTTGCTCCAGCAGTCAGATGAACAGTACACTCAGCTCGAAGCAGTGTGCACCAGCAGTCAGATGAACAGTACACTCAGAGAGAAAATGCAGTGTGCTCCAGCAGTCAGATGAACAGTACACTCAGACAGAAAATGCAGTTTGCTCCAGCAGTCAGATGAACAGTACACTCAGCTCGAAGCAGTTTGCTCCAGCAGTCAGATGAAAAGTACACTCAGAGAGAAAATGCAGTGTGCTCCAGCAGTCAGATGAACAGTACACTCAGAGAGAAAATGCAGTCTGCTCCAGCAGTCAGATGAACAGTACACTCAGCCCGAAGCAGTTTGCTCCAGCAGTCAGATGAACAGTACACTCAGACAGAAAATGCAGTGTGCTCCAGCAGTCAGATGAACAGTACACTCAGAGAGAAAATGCAGTGTGCTCCAGCAGTCAGATGAACAGTACACTCAGAGAGAAAATGCAGTGTGCTCCAGCAGTCAGATGAACAGTACACTCAGAGAGAAAATGCAGTGTGCTCCAGCAGTCAGATGAACAGTACACTCAGAGAGAAAATGTCAAAGCATGTCAGGAAAACGGCTCCCCTTGACTGCAGACAGTCAATAACTCGATCATTAATGCTGGCGTGTCGGCTCCCCTTGACTGCAGACAGTCAATAACTCGATCATTAATGCTGGCGTGTCGGCTCCCCTTGACTGCAGACAGTCAATAACTCGATCATTAATGCTGGCGTGTCGGCTCCCCTTGACTGCAGACAGTCAATAACTCGATCATTAATGCTGGCGTGTCGGCTCCCCTTGACTGCAGACAGTCAATAACTCGATCATTAATCCTAGCGTGTGTTTCGCTTCAAACATTGGACCATCTAGATCTCTTTGCTCGACCCATAAACCGAGAAAAGGTAACTCTCTTTGCAGTGGAAAAGAACAGACGTTATCGTTCTCTGATTTCTTCTTTTTGTGGATTGGGACAAATCTATCAACGTGTCATCATAGTCTCTCAATCCCACAGCATTTGAATCGCCTTGCCCGGTAAAGAGTGAGATTAACGACCTACTAGCGAGAGGCCTGTAAAGGACACGATCTTAGACCGAAGTCTCTGTGAAGTCAAATAAGTTTTTATTATATTGATAATGCACCGGAATGTTATTTGCAGGTTGTATTTTCTTTATAGAAATCTTGTGTATAGTATTTCAGAATAACTGCTGATTTTTGACCGAACACAAAAGATCGTTCAAAAGGGAACCATTGTGTTCTGTCTATTTTCTTTTATTTAATTTTTTATGTTCCCTTCTCGCAATGCAGAACAATGCTCTGTCATTTTCATACATTGTTTTCAGAAAATTTCTGAATAATCTACGTAGTTTACGCTTTGCTACTCTGCATTCTTGGTAAAATATTCTGTACAATTGTCTTGTTTGTTGGTATATTTTTCCTCATAATTTCCGCTTGCTCTTGATCAGTTATACTAAACAAATTCAGTGCTTTGGTCACGTCCACTAAAACAAAATTTTCAGCGACATCTAACTCATCTAGAACATTTGGTGAAGTCGTAAATAAATAAAACTGTTGACTTTAGTCTTGGCTCTAGCAAAATTTAACAAGAAGCTGTCTATCATCTATGATAGGAACAAAACTGATATGAAACTGATTATTTTCCACTTCATTGCGCAACATCAGTGGCGAGTTATCAGAAACACATCTTTCATTTACATTAAGAGTCACCTCTTCACACTTTAGCTAAGAAAAATCTATAGATGCCATTCATACTGCTCCCTGAATGTGAAATGTATGTAAATCGACCTTCAAGGTCGCCATTACATTCTCCATTTAAAACTCTAAATCCTGTTTCAGCGCACATGCTAAATAGTTTTTCCCATACAATTTTTTTTACCTTGTGTAGAGAACATCTTTCATATCTACTGTCTGTCTCATTTAAGTTAGTCTGTAGATCACAATCGTATATAATTTCTGGCGATGTATTTGAAGTTCTTGCATTCATATTACCGCAAACCAGAAATTCAGTGCTATCAAAGGACAGCAGTTTATTAGCAATACAATCTTCCAACATTGAAATACCATCGTCAAAGCCATTCAATGTATAGAAGGGTGCATTTTCCGGAGGTACATATATGCCTTTAGGTAAGACAGACTCATCAGAACAAAACAAGTGTCTATCAAATCTAAGTAAGATTGTATACAGACTCTCACAATCCACTTGGTGCACATGTGAGACAAGACTTTTATGTACCATACACACCA
>CM031597.1:140119117-140147011 GCA_018398815.1 Conus ventricosus | reverse complement strand
GTGCCATTTCTTCGCGCTTCTCAGCAGACCATGTTCCTGAGGGACTTCAAGTAATGATGTCACTTCCGGTTTTCAGTGCTCGGGATAGTTTCTCAGGTGTATAAAAAGAGTTTTTATTAAAATAAAAACATTTACGATTGTGTGTGGCAGATTTTCTTCCCACGTGTTTAGTTGTTGATACAAACAGAATATTTTACAGCAATAAAAATTTTTGTCTCTTGTAGTCCTTTAAAGAGAAATTATAATCATTCCGTCAAGCACATTTTAAAGAGAAATTATAAACATTCCGTCAAGCTAATTTTAAAGAGAAATTATTAACATTCCGTCAAGCTAATTTTAAAGAGAAATTATAAACATTCCGTCAGCGCATTTTAAAGAGAAATTATAATCATTCCGTCAGCGCATTTGAAAGAGAAACTATAATCATTCCGTCAAACACATTTCAAAGAGAAATTATAATCATTCCGTCAAACACATTTTAAAGAGAAATTATAATCATTCCGTCAAGCAAATTTTAAAGAGAAATTATAATCATTCCGTCAAGCAAATTTTAAAGAGAAACTATAATCATTCCGCCAAGCAAATTTTAAAAGAGAAATTATAATCATTCCGTCAAGCAAATTTTGAAAAGATTATGATCATTCCATCAAGCAAATTTTGAAAAGAAATTATAATCATTCCGTCAAGCAAATTTTAAAGAGAAACTATAATCATTCCGTCAAGCAAATTTTAAAGAGAAACTATAATCATTCGGTCAAGCAAATTTTAAAGAGAAACTATGATCGTTCCGTCAAGCAAATGTTAAAGAGAAACTATGATCGTTTCGCCAAGCTACTTCAAAGAAAAACTTTGATCATTCCGCCAATCAGAAATTTTAACCATTCCGCCAAGCAAATGTTAAAGAGAAATTATAATCAAATTTTACAAGCAAATTTTAAAGTAAAATGATAATCATTCCGCCAATCCACGACCATCTCGAGCCGAATTGGAGAAGATAGTTCACTACTCGTTCATTTTCTCTGTCCTGAATGTTGTTTACCTTGCCTGAAGAAGACCAAAGAGGTCGAAATGCGTCGTGTTTTGTCTTGTGATTAGTTGGTCCTTTTTGTTTGGCGGAATAATTATAAGTTCTCTTGAAAATTTCTTTTTGTGTCTGCCTTTATCAACAAACAATGTCGGTTTGTTTGTGATTCACAATTGGCTCATAATTTCTGCACTGTTCGTTACAAATAGTGCATTCACGATTCCTGTTGAATAGCCACAATACCTTTGGTGCAAAACGTTATCAAGACATCTTGGAAAGAAAGAAAAGTATCAGTTTCATTTATGCTCAATTCACACAGTCAGGCAGCATGACAGAAACCTTCGTTTGTAATGAAAAACCGTCGACATTTTGTAATTTCATTTTAACGTTTAATTTGTAATATGCTAGTGACATATCCATTTCATTTTTAAACTAATTATCTAAAGGCTAGAACGGCTGATATGTCATCCCAATACTGTCATGTCCGTTTTCTTCTTCTGCGGTTTATTTCATTGGTTGTGTCAGATTTTCAGTCCTGTTTCGTGATAATCCCACAGTCTTTGAAAGGTCGTGACGATTGCCCCAAAGCTGCAACTGCAGTTCTGCACCCTCAGGCCAGGTTTGACGCCTTAGAACATCACGGGCTGGTGGACAGTGTTGGAGGATGTGACCTAGGGTCTGAGATCCAGTGCCACATGGACAATCGTCTGTGTGGGCAATCTTAATTCGGCTGAGGTGGCTCAGCAGTGGCCAGTTCTCAGTCTGAAGAGGATTGTTTGCTGGAATCTCTGGAGCTGATGGACTGGATCAGCACCACTGTCTGCACCCAGCCTTCTCTCTTTCTGGTTTTGGTATTGGTTTGTGGATGATAGTTTTGGTATTGGTTTGTGGATGATAGTTTTGGTATTGGTTGTGGATGATAGTTTTGGTATTGGTTGTGGATGATAGTTTTGGTGGTTGACATGTGCATTACCCCCTCTGTGTACATAGAAAGCACTAAGGCTACGTTTTAATTTCACCTTTACACACATGCGTGCGCGCGCAGACACACATATATATGAGCATGTGTGTGTGTGTGTGTGTGTGTGTGTGTGTGTGTGTGTGTGTGTGTGTGTGTGTGTGTGTGTGTGTGTGTGTGTGTGTGTGTGTGTTGTCTTGTTGTTGTTGTTGTTGTTGTTGTTGTTGTCGTTGTTTCTCCAGCACAAGTGATCTCTGTTTCCGATTTGCCTTTGTAACAGGCGACAGAATCCTTTTGATTCAGACATTTAGGACAAATCGTGTAGAAATCTTGAAATACACATTTTCTCTAAGTTGCCCTGTGTGGGCAATGAGTTCCTGCTCTTAGGACAGCGCTGAAATTCACCCTCTGCCGGTAAATCAAGTTCGTCTTTCGCCGGTAATGTAAACGATGTGAAAGTCCGCCTCAAAAGGTGTGGCCTGAATACAGGTAGGGAGGGTGATGAAGGATAACAAAGCATTGGACACCCCTGATGGTGTGTAGGGAGGGTGATGAAGGATAACAAAGCATTGGACACCCCTGATGGTGTGTAGGGAGGGTGATGAAGGATAACAAAGCATTGGACACCCCTGATGGTGTGTAGGGAGGGTGATGAAGGATAACAAAGCATTGGACACCCCTGATGGTGTCCACGGGAGGGTGATGAAGGATAACAAAGCATTGGACACCCCTGATGGTGTCCACGGGAGGGTGATGAAGGATAACAAAGCATTGGACACCCCTGATTGTGTGTAGGGAGGGTGATGAAGGATAACAAAGCATTGGACACCCCTGATGGTGTCCACGGAGGGTGATGAAGGATAACAAAGCATTGGACACCCCTGATGGCGTGTAGGGAGGGTGATGAAGGATAACAAAGCACTGGACACCCCTGATGGTGTGTAGGGAGGGTGATGAAGGATAACAAAGCATTGGACACTCCTGATGGTGTCCACGGGAGGGTGATGAAGGATAACAAAGCATTGGACACCCCTGATGGTGTGTAGGGAGGGTGATGAAGGATAACAAAGCACTGGACACCCCTGATGGTGTGTAGGGAGGGTGATGAAGGATAACAAAGCATTGGACACCCCTGATGGTGTGTAGGGAGGGTGATGAAGGATAACAAAGCATTGGACACCCCTGATGGTGTGTAGGGAGGGTGATGAAGGATAACAAAGCATTGGACACCCCTGATGGTGTGTAGGGAGGGTGATGAAGGATAACAAAGCATTGGACACTCCTGATGGTGTCCACGGAGGGTGATGAAGGATAACAAAGCATTGGACACCCCTGATGGTGTGTAGGGAGGGTGATGAAGGATAACAAAGCACTGGACACCCCTGATGGTGTGTAGGGAGGGTGATGAAGGATAACAAAGCATTGGACACCCCTGATGGTGTGTAGGGAGGGTGATGAAGGATAACAAAGCATTGGACACCCCTGATGGTGTGTAGGGAGGGTGATGAAGGATAACAAAGCATTGGACACCCCTGATGGTGTGTAGGGAGGGCGATGAAGGATAACAAAGCATTGGACACCCCTGATGGTGTGTAGGGAGGGTGATGAAGGATAACAAAGCATTGGACACCCCTGATGGTGTGTAGGGAGGGTGATGAAGGACACCCCTGATGGTGTCCACGTGTGCGTGTTTTTCAGTGCAAACTCCACATTGTTGCACCACGTGTGATGACCATAAATACAACTTGGCGTTTCATTTCCCCCCTTCCTTTCTGTCTCAATTCCTACCCTTTCCACTTTACCCTCTGCCCCTAACCCATCTTCCCACCCCTCTCCCTGTTGACACCAGTGAGTGCAAGGCGTGACGTGACGCATGCTGCACGCAGTAAATCAGATCTATGGTCTATGCTGTCACATTTTGACGACGAATACGCCCTGAAGAAATCTACTACCTGTTGGACATTTTTATTTCTGTTGCACTGAGGAAGAAGGGGAAAAGGTGGAGTGTGATTAGACAATATATCCTCTCTGACCTCATGTCCTAAAAAGATCATTCGTCTTGTTTCATAAGTGGGGGGGGCTGCAGACGGACATTGAAACATAAAAGCAAAACTGAAACTATGGACATAAAAGCAAACCTAGAACTAGAGGCTGTGCCCCTTGCAGACCTGCTGCGATATGGGTACGGCCTGGCACGAGAATCACACCGTCTCCGTGGGATTTTCAAGGGCCGACTGAGACGCACCTGACACCGCAAGAGCCACAGTGCTTCATGGGACACAGTGTTAGGTAGGCACTCAAGGTCTGACCAGCTCACTGGGCTAATGCGTAGGTCAGACATCTGCCAAGTCGTGGCCACGAGACCCACTTCTTCAATTCTTCCATCTTTGTCATTAATTTATTTATCCATCATGTCTCCAAACTTAGCGGATGTGGTGTAGCACATATGGACTAGTCTGCACACAGTGACACCTTGATGAAAATGAAAGTTACGTGGGAAACTGAATGGAATGTGTGATCATGCGGCAACGGTGCTAACTGTTCAGGCAGGTGGAAGCTTTATCGCTGCATTGAACCGTTTCAGGATGTGTTCATGGGACTGTGTCCTTTATAAATGCGTGAACGCAATTCTCTCCCTTATTTACGTTTATACTGTATTCCATCCCTTTCTGATATGTTAATGTGATTCTGTCCTCTGGTCCATTTCCATGATTCTGCTCCGAAAAGATCATACTGTTCGCATTCCGTCCCTGAAATGAATTCTTCCTACACTGGTGTACTAAATTGGCATTACACTTTTTTAATGGTTTGTTGTTGTTGTTGTTGCTGTTTGTCTACGTACACAGATACATTTACAATATACATCATATTTTCATGAGCGTAATATTCATAGTACATAATTGTATAAATGCATACATGTGGAGCAAAAAAGTATACGAAAGAATAATCAAAACCAAATATACAAACAAACAAAAACTGAACACACACACACACACACACACACACACACACACACACACACACACACACACACACACACACACACACACACACACACACACACACATGCATACTGTCTACTTGGAAAAAATCCATTTCCTTTTTAGATTCTCTTATCTCTTACGCCATATCGTTTATTTATAGTTATGATTAGTAGTTGTGTATTTGAAACCTTCATAATATCATCATTATCATGCTTTATTAATGGTTCATAGCAAGCCCAGTGTGCAAAAAAAAGTACTTTATCAACGTGTACTGATGCTGTGTGTTGTTTCTTCATTCTGTACCGATTTCTCAGCATCTGACAGAATGTTTCAAATTGCGGATGGACATTATTCAGTTCGTATCAGCCTTATCAACGGACATATGCAGTGTTGCTCTTCGTTTAACGTGTCATCATTTTAAAGTCCACTCTATTCTGTTCTTCTCTTGTATTAACGCAGTCCACTCGACCCGCTTCCCTTACTAATCATACATTAACGTCTACCTTAGTTCACGCGTTGTTTTGCGAGACATAGAATGTGGGGCAGAGAACTGATAAATGCCAATCCTAGGCCAGCTGCCCCTCAACTAGTTTTGGGGCAGCTGACCCTAGGAATTGGCATTTATTAGTTCTCTCATACTCAGTGGACTTGATTCCACTGGGCATGCGCATTAACGAGGTAAAACCAACCTGCATTACACAGTTCAACCAGTTTCGACCGGTTGACTCTAGACCCCGTGTTTATTAGTTCTCTGACAAGTAAGACTTTAATAACTAAAAAAATAACAATTTACAAACAAACATACTGTGTAGGGATATCCGTTTTCAATACTAATTTACAAAACTTTTCAGATTGTAGTTTTGCTTCAATCCATTGTTTTTCTAGGTTGTTTTTAATAACATTATTTTCGCGCATACATTCATCAAATGCGTCTTTGTCTTTCATGTGAAATAAAACTACAGTCTTTAACTGTTCTCTAAAGTCTTTTAAAACTGAATTATATTTTTGACATAAAATCCACACACTTATCCCGGCATGTCTTCCACTGAAAGCTAGTTTTGACAAAGTGTTTCTTTTTTTAACTATGTCTTTTTCTGCTGAACAGTCATCTATAATAAATAGTGTCTGCGTTCCTTTAAACAGTCTATAAAAGAGTTCTAAACACTCACTTAGTTTATTGCTAGGATCAACTAAATATACGTCGTCATCCGTCCATATAAACCTTCTATCATGATATGTTTTGTTCCATTCAAGCGTTGGACAGAAAATTACAATATAATCAAAATTATAGTGATAAACTGTTTGTAATAGGTCGAGGACAAATATTGTTTTCCCACAACCAGTTTGTCCACAAATTGATGAACAATGAGGGGTTTTGTCATAAAGTTTAACTGCTCCATAGTTTTATAACAGAATTTAATTTAATCCAGTTATTATGTTTATCATACTCTCTGTTAGAACTTGTTCAGTATAATAAAATCCTATGAGGCCTAAATGTGTAAGATTAATCCAATTCAGTTCTGTAAGATTGTTTCTATTTAAGTCAACATTGATTTTGTTGCTTGTTGTTATGAGCTTAATATCCTCACCGTTGTTAAGAACGACTATGGTAACTTTAAGACGTTTGACGTCTAAGTTTTGCCAGCTAATATTAATTCCTTTTATAAGGACGTCACTAACGCCCACAACCCCATCCCTTTCCTTATCTTTTAAGACAGAAATTTCAAACATCATTGTGAACGTGTCTCCTAATTTCCTGTGCGGAAAGAACTGTAATTTTGTAGAAGCTTCCTTTAAAACCGTTTCTCTTCTGTGGAGGATGTACTGTTTTTTTCCCATACGGCGTTATTTCAATCTCTTTCCGACTATTGTCCTCTGGCATAAGACTTACATGTAAAGGGCCAGAGTTGAATGCTTTTCTGAAACTTTTTTGACGGCTAAAAAATGTAAATGGGCTTATGAATTCAAATTTTATTTCCCATTCTAAATATGGTTCTAAGTGCCATTTGCTGTCAGGTTTTCGAACTATTTTATATTCATACTGGCCAGCATTATTTGCTTCTACATTGCGCAGTTGTTCTAGTTTAGGAAACTTTTTGTTGTCGCCAACCTCTTTGCGTTTATAATCACCATCTTTAGTGTACTCAAAACCATACAAAGCGCCTATCTCACCGTTTGTTCAAAGTCCGCAACGTCTGCAAGGTCTTTTAATTCTAAGGTTATACACCTCACAGGTGCTAATGTAACTCCGGATTCTTCTGGCCCGCGCGACATTATTTTTTAGTACAACTTATTATTTTATTTCCAAAACAATGTGCAGGTTATCACATTTCACAACTTTTCCTGTTTTGTCTGCAATTTTTATATTAAATGATCCAACCCTCCCACAAACTAATCTTTTAAACTGTAAATTAGGGAATTGTATAATTTCATAATCGCAATAATGCGGCTTTCCCTGATGGAAGAGCTCTTAAAACAGTTGAGGGCCTTCCATCATATAAGTTTTCATCAGTGCTCAGCTCATCCAAATGAACATAGAGTAATGAATGTAATGCAAGATCGAGCGGATTTTCCCCCTCATAAGTAGTTTTGTTTGGCGCAACTCTAAAGTCCCGATTGGCGGTTGTAAAGCCTAACATTTTAGCTAGCTCTCCATCAAAGTAGTAACCTACTGCTTCTTTTTCAGGTTTGAAGGTCAACATTGTTTTCAGATTTGCATTGTTAAGTTTGAGAGTAATGTCAAAGTTACTCATTGCTTCTTTTAGTGAGCAAAACCCGTAATAACCATCAGGTATGGTTAACTGGCTAACTAATGTTCCTGCAATATCAACTTTTTTAATCTTATTATTCTTCTTGGATTCACTTATATTAAACCATACAACTTTGTAAAATATTTCATGAAGCGCAACCATTCTGCTTCCGCAATTGTTATCAATAGCATGTTTCTAAAAACGAAGGACGGTCTTGAGTTGTTATTGTTACAAACATTTTTTAAACGAAATAAAAATGAGCGCATTTAAATATACTGATGCAAAATATTCTGTTGGGCCGCACTACAATCTTAAAAATATAACAACCGACACCCTCGACATTTCTGTGACTCAGTCTGACACCTTTCAAGTAAAGTTAGTACTCCATTAAACAGATATCTTAACCCTCCTATTAAAAAAGACTACATCGCAAAAGTGTGGTTCAGTCATCCGATGCAGTTTTATCAGAACCAGTTAAACTTTGCTGTGTTTTGTGCATCAACTGGGTGTGGAGTATCGTATGCTGATCATTTAAATCATCCTGATCCTTTGGTGAGGTCAGTGTATAGATTTCATTTTTATTACACCTTCAGACGTATTTTGACTGAACTGCAAGCGCCATTGCCAAATGACAAACCGTTTAATCCATTCAGCAACAGAATAGACATGAAGGCTTTTGAAAGGATCTGTAACGAATTTAATATTAATGTTAAGGAAGACTTTAGACAAAAGTTGGACCTTAATCATGGCTTAGGCACCCTTATTTTTGGGGCGTGCACAGAAAGTATAAGTATGACTGGAATCCTCCTTACACATCTTTCTCTTCAGGCACAGGTGTTCACCTCGGGTCCATAGAGCAAGAGCATAAAACAGCATGGACAACATTTATCTTAGACACTTCTAAGGGCCTAACTAAAGCAGGAATAGAACGAATAAACGACTCTGTTCGTACTTACGTTTGGTGTTTGCTAGGTTCGCAAACACAAACGAGATCGAACATAACAGATCCTTCTACTGGTTTTGACGCACAAAAACAGTACTTGGCAAATTTAGAGGACGCCATTAATTCTACAGTTGATTTGCCTTCAAGTATTAAAAGGTACCAAAATGTTTTACAATACGCAAGATCGAAAGTAGACTTTGCTGTTGGCACTGGTTTATACATGCTGCCTTCTGACCTCAGACTCCAGGTAGGAACAATAATAAACTACAATAATGAAATCCTTGTGGCAGGCAATGAACAGAAGGTCGGAAAAAACGACATAAATTCTGAGCCCGTAATATTGCAAGCAGTAAACAAACAAGATGACCCCCCAAGAATAAGTCATCCAATCCCTGTGGCCCAAAGCCCGAAGGCCGTTGAAGAAGTCAAAAAAAATAATGACCATGAATATGAAAAGACAGCGCTTGTTTTTGGATTAACTTGCTTAGGATTACTTGGTCTTTATTTTACTAAATATTAACCCAACTATTAAGAGAACTAATGTCCATAAGTGCTCGGCCATAAAGCCAACTACTTTGCTCGCAGTAGACAAAAGCCAGCTAACAATACCCCCTAATATGCCAGGTAAAGCGTCCAAGGCTTTACTGGCTAATTTTTTTAATAACTCGCAAGATGATCAAGCTGTTTTTTTACCCATGATTTATCAGGTGGAGGCGATGGCGATGGAGGCACTGGGATTTGACCACCGCCGCCTGTAATAGCCATCACCAGTGTACTTATTGCAAATCCTAAGGCAGTTATAACACTTGCTAATGTGACGCCTTGCTCTCTAAACAGTGTTCGTATTCGTTCTGCTAGCGTCGTGTCTTCATATAAAATTCTTCGGATAGTTTCTCTTATTCTGCTCACTTGAGTTCGGAATTGTTCTTGGGCAGTAGACAACACTTCTATTGTTGCTGATCTTTCTTTACTAAGATCTTTTAGTCTTTGTTTTATTCTTTCTTTAACATTGCGCCCTAAGTTGGCGTCGTCAGCCTCAGCGAGTTTTTTTTTTCTTTTTCTATACGCTCATCTAGTTCTCTTAGTTTTGCTAAATTGTTTTCTATTTTATCTTTGATGATTCTCAAAGCATGATTAGACGCTGTTATTTCTTGCACAGGCGCTGTTATTTCTTGCACAGGCGCTGTTATTTCTTGCACAGGCAGCTGTGAATCGCGTATAGTTTTTGGTACTGTTTCTTCTGAAGAAACAACAATTGGTTTTGGTACTGTTTCTTTGAACAAACGGGTTTCTGCTTCTATTGATTGATTTATTCTGTCTGCTGTTTGACTTAAATCTTGAAGTTCTATGTTTTGCATTTGGTTATCTGTTGGCAGTTGTATGTTTTGAAGTTTAGCAACTGCCTCCTCAGATTTTGGTTTAGAAATGTTAAGGCGATTTTGATCGCTCACACGGAGCCTTTGTCTAATTGTATTCATGCCTACAAACTTTGATGGGTCTCGTCTATCTGTAAGCTGAACAAGTTGTCCTTGGTTGCTTTTCGCATACAAATGGTCTTCTTTACTTCAAAATCATCAAGGTATATATTTTCGGGAGGTTCTAGGCCTAAACTTTTGTAAAATGCTTTGACCTTAATTTCTGTTAATTCACGCCTTTGCCGCCCTTCTACTAATTCATCATGCAATGAGAGCCCCGAGCGATGTTGTACCAAAGGAGTCATTTCACTCATGTCGTCTCCAGGATCTAAAACATCATAATCTTCTTCACCTTCAATGCCTGCCATGTTTTTAAATAATTAACTTTTTATTTTGTTTTATAAAAAATTGTCACAAGCATATGGCTCGATTCTTGACCCGCATAGAAGACTGAAAGAACCCTTTGGCGTGAAGGGAAATAAGCGGAATATTACTGTTCCAAATAATCCATCTACTATTGATGCAGATCAAATTCTTACTGTCAAATTTCCAGACCTAGGAGCGGATGAAGTGATTGTGCCAGGCTCTGCGCGTCTTACTTTCAAATAGAACTCGCTTCAACAACAGACCCAAACAGGACAGTTGTACAGAATCTGGGCGGGCAATCGTTAAGAAAATTTCTATAAAACTTGAGGGACAAGAAATATTTTCTTTACATAATGCAGACATATTTTTAACCTATTCTGATCTATGGCTAACCGGGGATGAAAAGGCTGACTTTGCGTTTCAAGGAATCGAAAATGAAGAAGCACTAAAACATAGAATAGGCGCCGCAGACGCTAAAGACGGCAAAAAGTATGTAGCTGTAAATTTTGCGTATGGAAATCGCTTTTCCATCCCCTTAGATTTTGAGTTGTTAAAAGCGCATGCACCGTACTTTCAAGGAGCATTAAAAGACAGATTGTCATATGAACTAACTTTTAATGAATACAAACGCGTTATCAAATCATCAGACACCGAAGCAAAGTACAGCATTTCTGACATCTCGTTAGAGTTTGACGTTGTTAGCAACCCTAATTTAGCAAGGCTGATTGAGCAACAATATCAGTCAAAATTAGCAATATATTACGAAAGAGTGATTCATCATACAACATATCCCAGAAGCAGGGCAGACACTATATGGAATTTTAGTTTTAGTGCCGCAGCAAGATCGCTTAAAGGTATTTATTGCTGTGTGAAGATGAAGAACCGTTCAAAAGAGGAAGTGAAAAGTTTATTAATCCTAAAATAACGAAAGTACAATGTTCGATTGAGGGTAGTCCTAACCAAATCTACGCTAGCGGGCTTAAACCTTATCAGCATTTTGATGAAATAAGAAAACTGTTTGGGGGTGGGAGGTGTAGAAGTCCAACAGCAGACCTTGTGTCTAAAGATTTACATCTTCACAATGTTAGGCTTGATGATTATTTAACAACGAAATACAGTTTATGGATTGACCTAAGGTCCTTCGAATGAGACTATAAACCGAGGTTCCGTGTGTGAACGCATGCATAACATCTTGCACACACGTAAAATCCCATCACCAACGTTCGGAAGAGTAGGCCAGTTTGGCCGTTGGTATGGATGACACGTTACACATAGCATGCACCCTGCTTGAGAAATGGAAAGAATGAAGGAAGTAAGGAAAATGAGTGATCGATATTGAACGATACTGACTGGATGACACGGGAAACGACTGAATGAAGCGCCAGCTGGCAGCTCTTCAGTCGGCACTACCCAGGTAGGCAGCCCGTTGTGTAAACGAGTGTGGATTGTAAAGCGCTTAGAGCTTGGCCTCTAGCCGAGAATAGGCGCTATATAAGTATTCATTATTATTATTATTATTAAGGTCAACAGAGGATAATCAGTTGCATGGAAGCGGGAGAACTGTGAGAGACGTAATAAACATTCAAATTGATAAAGAAGAAGAAGCCGATAAACCACTTAATGTACATTTGTTTTTAATATATGATGCGCAGCTGAATATTCAAGATAACAGATTAAAAGATATACAATACTAAATTATTTTTTTATTTTTTAAAAAAGCATGTCTGTTTCGGTTTATCCAAAAGCGTCTAAGTCGCCAGAAGAAGGGATAGTAGAAAACCCTGACATAAAAACTTTCAGATAACCAACATTACACAAATGCTACAAAAACTAGAGCAGGACCTTTCAAAATACAGCAAAACCAAACGAAGGTATTCTGCTGCCTTTAATGCTGTTACCTATGTTAATACTGGAGCATCGACTATAAGCGCTGCATCAGCAGGAACGAGTGTTGGTCTCTTAGCAACAGGTGTTGGTGCACCCGCAGCTTTACCTCTAGGCGGTTTGTCTTTAGCTCTTGGCCTGTGCTCATTAGCTGTAAGTACTGCCAGCAAAAAAATAAAAACTAAACTCCAAAAGCACACAGCCATGGTTCAACTAATAACAGCTAAACTTAGTTCCTTCAAGCTGATAATGAATAAAGCACTAGCTGACTCAAACATCACGGATGAAGAATTTAATCGTTTACAGGCCGATTTTGATGACTACAAAAGACAAAAGTTTGATCTTCAAAGAAAGGCGAGGACAACTTTTTCTCAACAGCCAGACACCGATCAGATAAAAAAGGAATGTTTAAAAAAAGTAGACGAGACATTAAACTCTGTTCTAAACAGCTCACATTAACAACGCCAAAGGGTGTTTATACTTTAGTTTATGAGTCTAAGCACAAAAAGGACTGTTGATATTGATTCTGATTAAGACGACTTTGGAGTCGTTGTATTTTTTTGATTTAAATAAATATGTTGGCTTAGAAAAGAAAGACAGCATGGCTAAGATATATGAAGGCCCAGATGAATTGTTTGAAGGAATGCTCGAGAAAGAGCGTTTGTCAAGAGCACTGAATGATATTGATTTAGAAGTTATTAATCCAGAAAACGTGCGGGCAAGCGTTGTACATGCAATTTCTCAAGTTCCAAGTAAACTAACAATAGACCCGCCAGTTAAAGTAATGTTAGCTATTTTAATCGACTATGTAACAATAAATGAAGAAAATCTAGAAGTCTGGGTCTCAACTAAACAACAGACTATTCTTTCTCATAACGACTTAACACCCGGTTGGGCAGACGAACTGCTTACACAGTTTGATGTGGCCGCTGAAGAAGCTAAAATGAGAGGCTCGGGTTGGTCAGAGGGCGAAGTCTTAGAGATTAGATTAAAACAGGCTAAGTATGCACCAATTGTTGGCAAGGCTTACATTCCCCTACCTCGAGAGTTGGTTTCAAAGAGAGCAGTTTTAAACTAAAAGAATTCAGACGACAAATGTTTCATGTGGTGTGTTCTTGCAAGGCTGCATCACGTCCGCGAACACGCAGAGAGAGTGACTAACTATCGGCAATACACCAAAGATCTTAACTTCAATGGAATATCCTTTCCTGTTAGTGTAGATCAAATTGATCAGTTTGAAGAACAAAACAAACCAATAACTGTTAATATTTACACATGGGATGAGGAAACAAATCTACAGCCCATTAAAGTGTCTAAGAACAGCCCAACGATTGGCGATCCAGACAAAAATCATGTTGACTTACTACTGATGTTTTCACCAGCAGGGCTACCGCATTACACATTGATACGAACAATGAGTAAACTAATGCAGCATACTTCAAAGAATGGACATAAACAAGAATTCTGTAGAAAATGTTTAACAAGAATTCCATCTGTTCAAGCCGCGAGCGAACATAAGAAACACTGTATCGGCCCAGTTGACTGTAATACAGAACTAATTACGCCCCCTCCTGGATCTAAAGTTAGTTTTAAGAACTGGAAACGGATGCAAATTCTCCATATGTTGTTTACGCAGACTTCGAATCACTCATTGTTCCTTATGAAGGGCCAGCGCCACAAAAACTTCGAAAAACAGTCTTAATGAGTAATCATCAGATTTTGTTCATTTGCTTCATTGTTGTCAGGTCGGATGGCGCCCATTCAGCACCAGAATTGTATAGAGGCCCAGATGCTGCAGAATACTTCTTAGAACGCATGCAGAAAGTGCGTAATGACTGTTCTAATAATCTAAACTTATCTGAAATCATAATGACGCCCGAAGACCAAGAACAGTATAAATTAGCCACACATTGTTGGATTTGGGGTTTAGAACTAATGTCTAACAGTGAGGAAACCAATCCGACAGTAAGAGACCATGATCACATTAGTGGAAAGTTCAGAGGAGCAGCACACAGTAAATGCAATCTTCAACTAAGTTTGAACCAAAGACATGGAAGCTGCCTATATTCTTTCACAACTTGCGAGGTTACGACTCTCACCTTATAATGCAAGCAGTAACCGACGCCTTTAGGGTGTCATGCATTGCACAGTCATCAGAAAAGTACATGTGTTTCACTTTAAATAACATGTCTTTTATGACTCTATGCAGCACATGATGGGCTCATTAGAGTCACTGGCTATGTCCTTAAAATCCTGTCCCAAAAACGGAAGAATATTTTTTACCCAACTCTTGTTAGAAAGGCGTTTACCCTTACGAGTACATGAACAGTTGGGAAAGGTTTGATGAAGACACACTTCCTCCTAAAGTTGCGTTCTGTTCTAGTCTTAGAGGAAAGGAAATCAGTGATTCGATTACCAGCATGTTCAAGATGCGTGGCAGAAGTTAGAGTGTAAAACAATGGGAGACTATCATGATTCATACTTGATGGCAGATGTATGTTTGTTGGCGGACGTCTTTGAAATTACAGAAAGACCTGCATGAAACATTACAGCCTGGATCCTGCGCATTATATTTCTGCGCCTGGGATGAGCTGGGACGCTTTCTTAAAGTTTACAGGAATACAGATTGATTTATTGTCTGACCTACCAATGATTCAGATGATTGAAAACGGATTGCGTGGGGGAATTAGTATGGCGTCGCATCATTACTGTAAAGCAAACAACAAATACTTAGACAACTATGATCCTAGTAAAAGGTCTAACTATCTCATGTATTTAGATGCAAACAATCTGTATGGATGGGCAATGGCGCAATCACTTCCATTACGCAACTTTAAAATGTACACAGGTGGCGGTACAATAATATTCAAAGAGCATTAAAGTGGTTGAGCAGTTTGACGCCGGGTCAACAGCGTGGTTTCATTCTAGAAGTTGACTTAGAATATCCTCAGGAACTCCATGACCTGCATAATGACTATCCATTAGCAGCAGAAAGCCTAAAGATAAATCCAACAGAGCCGCCTAAACTTGTGCCTAATCTTCGAAGCAAAAAAAATTATGTCTGTCATTACAGACTTCTACAATTTTATTTAAGACATGGTTTGAAGTTGACAGCTGTTCATCGTATAATTGCTTTTGATCAAGAACAGTTCATGAAACCATACATCATGAAGAACACTGATCTCAGAACTAAATCCACAGATGCTTCAGAGAAAGACTTTTTCAAGCTGATGAACAACAGCTGTTTCGGAAAGACTATGGAAAATCCACACAAGCGTAAAGATGTTAGATTGGTCACCAAAGAGAACGAAGCAATTAAGCTGACTTCAAAACCAAATTATCGGGACTTCAGAAGATTTCATGATCAGCTTTTTGGCATAATAATGAAAAAAAGAAAGTAGAGAACAGAGAAATACCGGTTCTAGCTCACCCGTTCGAAACTAACGTTTCGAACGGCCGCCCTAGAACCGGTATTTCTCTGTTCTCTGACAAGTAAGACTTCAACAATGAATTAAAAATGATAATCCATCACACATTCTCTTTCAATAACCAAAAATAACGATTATCTACAAACAAACATACTGTGTAGGATTATCCGTTTTCAATACTAATTTACTAAACTTTTCAGATTTCAGTTTTTGTTTAATCCTGCGCTTTTCTTGATCGTTTTCAATAATATCATTTTCATGCAGACATTCATCAAATGCATAAAACGAGTAGACAGACAGACAAACAAACATGATCCAGCCTTACTTACCCCCACTATTGTGCGAAGTTCTGAAACCAGAGAGCTTAATGAGTTAAGTGTGGAGTCAGATTTTCTTATCTCCGGGTTGACCTATGCATGGAAATACAGAGGCCTGTCATTAGGCGGACGCCTCATTACTTAATTTGTGGTGTCCTAGACCCAACGCCCCCTAACAAGCACGCGCAAATCTAATTGCAGGGTGTATTAGATGGTGTCAGGGCGGCAACAGTGGCACAGTGGGCCGTGGCTCCTGCGATACCTGTAATTATTTGACTGCAAACCTTCGCGGGGGAGCAAAGCTAATCATTTTGCTAGCACTTATCTGCTACGTCGCCAAAACAGTCTTCAGTGGCCTGCGTTGACATGAAGACGTTGACAAGATTAGCTCTGCTGCGAGAATATAAGTCAATGCAAGTTCTGTGACTTAGTTTTCCTTGCGTGACTTACTTCTGGTTGTGTGACACATTTATTTTCGGTTTGACCCGTGACACTATTTCTTGCTGTTGACACTATTTCTTGCTGTTGACATATAAAAAGGTATTGACCTGTTTATAGTTACGTGTTCTTGGAGACATGCGGTTAGTTTTAAAATGACGGATCAGGCAACAACATCGGGAACACCAAGAACTGTTCAAAATTTTTTGGCCGGCATTCCATTTAAAAAAGAACATTTGGAAGAGCAAATAGCGAAAAAGAGAAAAGAGTTGAGAAAGATAAAGAGACAAAGAGCGAAACAAGAAGAAAGGAAGAAAGAGTAAAACTAGAAGGACAAAAATTAAAATCATTGATTGATAATGAAACAAAATTGAAAGCTGCTCTTAATGAATTAAATACTCAATGGGATGCAGCAGAGGATTCACAAGACATTTAAGGTAAGTTTATTATTTTTTTAAATTATAGCGTGCAATCGTGTTTGTATATATGCTGTTTATTGTTGTTGTTGTTGTTTTGTTGTTTTACTAATAATAACTATATCATATTCTGGACATCCGTTTCTTATAAATAATTAAAGGTGCGCGCATGCACACCCCCCGCCCCACCCCCACCCACACACCCAAGTCACTTCCAAGTTCTTAACTTAAGTCACCCCAAGTCACCCCAAGTCACTTCTAAGTTCTTACTCAAGTCGTCCTCAAGTCATCCTCAAGTTCTTACTCAAGTCAACCTAAGATCATAACTAAGTCATCCTCTAAGTACAACCAAGTTCTTATTCAAGTTATCTTATAATTATCAAAAAAACAATACAATCTATGTTTTTGTCTTAAATAGTAGATGCCTAATATAGTACACACACGCCTCAAAAAACGTGTCATCGCTGAGGATGTTTTGCTCAGCGTCCTCTGCGCAAGATCGGTCAGCATAGATCTTAATGAAGTTCTTACATCCTAAGCAACCGCATTGATTACAATTCTGGTCTATGGAAATGTCTTTTATAGACTCCATGTCTTTATTTATTGACTCCATCATTTTAAACAAATAATAATATGCCATGATCTATTTTTATCAAAAAATTTTAAAATTAAGTTCTTAAAATATTATTGCATTTGAAATGGATCAAAATGATCTTTTGTTGTTGGTGGTTCTGGCATGCTTTTGTCTTCTGTATTTAGTGGTTCAGATTTTTTTGACTGCTTTTGTTTTCGCCAGCGTTGTTTATATATTTTATAACCGTAATAACCGCCCCCAGCAGCAGCAAGGGCACCAAAAATGACAACAGTTTTAAGTTCAATATTCCATGAAGACTTTGGTGCTGTAGGCCTTGAATCAACTTGTTCTGGAGTTTTTATAGCTGGCATTGAATTGACTTGTTCTGGCGTTGGCGGCGTTATGTTTTCATGATGAGTTATATTCTGTGATTGTAACATTAATTTTCTTTGTCTGTTCCACTCTGCTAATTTTTTTCCTGCTTCAACACGCCCAGGATGAGGATGCTTTTCACTGGTCACTTTCTCCACCTGATTCAGTGTTTTCTGATTCTGCTGATTTTCTGGCTTGGTCATTTTGAAGGGAAATAAAATCTATATGATTAAAAGTAATTAATCCCATGATTAATGGCGATAACAATGTTCCAAATCTGTAATATAGATCACAGCTTAGAGTCTCTAATGACTTAGTTAAAACTGGATCCTGCGTTAAATCATACATAAAGTCTTGTTCAGAATCAATGGGAGCAAATCTACTGACTAGTTTAGTGTACAAACTAAGAACCGTTTGCCCAACACTTTTTACCATTCTTGATCCTAGTTGCGTTTCATACCTGTTATGATACTTTACAATGTCTTGTGGCGACATCTGTTGAATTTGTTCTATGCTGAATTCATTTCCGAGGTACTGTTTTGTTTTTCCACATGCTGCCAAAGAATACAGCCTTTCCTTTTTGGACATAATAGCTTGGTCATCAACTTCTTCATTTGTAAGTCCAAGACGGTTTAGGCCGCTCTGTAGCTCTAGCAGATCATCGGTGTTCATGTTTTTTATTAATTATAATTATTTTATTTTTTAAAAATGAGCACCGAAAAAACTGTTACCAACCTTGTATACCATTCTGCTGTTATTGGAGGTCTAAGTGTAGGATACACGATGCTTGGTAAAAGCCTGTTAAAAATTAAACCGGCAGATCTTGGCAAGCTAGACTTTGAAGACTCGGCAAAGCTGATTGCTATTATTGCAGCTTCATTTGCTACGAAAGATTTTCTTGTTAAGCAAGGAATAATTCCAGACAGTAACAATATGTAAAAATTTAAAAAATACATTTATAAAAATGGCTTCACTCGTAATGATGATAGGCGGCGCTGTAGTGAATGCGCTTGCTTTTAGCGGAAGTAATTACGCATTTAGTAAACTACGGGATGACGGCGAGAGAAAAAGACATAACAAAGCTGTGGAGCAACTAGCTGCAGCACAAGATCGCTATGAAAAGCAGAGAATTGAGCAGTTAGATTTTATTAATAACAAACTGAAAAAACAGGGGCATGCAGCTTACACGTTTAAAGATGTTGATCAAGCAATAAAAGAATATTACCTTGTAACAGGCAAACCAATCGAGACATTGCCCCCACCAAAATTCAGCGACTTTTATCATCCATCAGAAAAACAAAAGATGCAAGAAATCGCATTTATTGTCTTTGGTATGACTGTTGTGTATTTTGTTGCGCATAATATTGGCTGAGTAAAAAATGAACAAAATCTATTATTCGCCAAAAGGATATTGGAAGGGAATAACG
Source organism: Conus ventricosus (assembly GCA_018398815.1). NCBI lineage: Eukaryota > Metazoa > Mollusca > Gastropoda > Neogastropoda > Conidae > Conus > Conus ventricosus. Next base: position 140,127,715 of record CM031597.1, on the reverse strand, counting down.
GCAATCAAAAAGCTAAGCCAAGCAGCTGGAGTTAATGAACAAACAGCGAAGGAATGGTTATCTAAACAAGCAAACAGCGAAGGAATGGTTATCTAAACAAGCAATCTGGCAAATTTATTTACCTGCACCTAGACGAATACAGAGAGCACGTGTGTGTAGGGGGGGGGGGGGGGGGGGGGGGGGGGCTGTGCGCATCCAAACAGGAAGGGGGCATGGAAGAAGAGCACAGGAGAGAGGGAGAGGAGAGAGAGAGAGAGAGAGAGAGAGAGAGAGAGAGAGAGAGAGAGAGAGAGAGAGAGAGAGAGAGAGAGAGAGAGGAAACAATCGTTCAAATCATGTGCTAAATGAAAGTGAACATCTTTATAAGCGCCCACAACCGTTCGACAAATGTATGACTGAATTCGAATTTTTTAAATTCTGTTTTGGTCCAGTGAAGAACAACTTGTCAGACATCTTTACAAGAAACTAAGAAATCGAATCAACTTATCAGCCTGTTTGATAGAGAACTGTTGGAAAGTGAAACCATATTCCACTGCCGATATATCCCAGAGCATCACCTTCATGCTTGAAACAGAACTGATCTCGACTGGAGAGAAACTCGCAACGGAAATTGATAGTTCAAACACATCGACTTGATCCTGCTTGACTTTTTCAAAGCATTTGATAAGGTTTCCCTAAGCAGTGCTTTTTCGTTTAGGAACAGACAGCGGACGAATAGATGGATCTCAAACTTATTTTCGACCAGACCCAACGGTTAGTGTCAAAGGAGAAAGTTCATGCATGATATTTCAGTCATCCTTGGAGTCCCACAAGGTCGTTGCTGCCCTTGCCTACCCCCTTTTCTATTTTCATAAATGACTTGGGGACAAAATCCATGCCAAGGTCATAATCTATGCAGATGACATCACTGGCCCAACAGGAAATAACCACGGATCCCGTGCTCTTGCTGGACGACAGGAAGAAACCAGGGGTCCTGTATTTTTGCAGGACAACAGGAAGAAACCAGGGGTCCTGTACTCGTGCCGAACAACAGGAAGAAACCAGGGGTCCTGTACTCTTGCAGGACAACAGGAAGAAACCAGGGGTCCTGTACTCTTGCAGGACAACAGGAAGAAACCAGTGGTCCTGTACTCTTGCAGGACAACAGGAAGAAACCAGGGGTCCTGTACTCTTGCAGGACAACAGGAAGAAACCAGGGGTCCTGTACTCTTGCAGGACAACAGGAAGAGGATGGGAGCCTGGAGCCTGGGGCAGGCGGCGTTCTGCGTTAACATGTGCCACGTTCTGTTCTTAACTAGAAAAAAAAAGACAAAAACATTTGTCAAGTCGTAGCAGTCCTAGTCAATCAGTCAGCAGAAAAATAGTGTACAGAATGGAGGCTTTGAACATTTGTCAAGTCGTAGCATTCCTAGTCAATCAGTCAGCAACCTCGTCGCTTGGACTGCCAACATGGCGAGGAATCCCGGCGGTGGTGATGACGTTAATGATGACGTAAATCTATGAAGTAATCGCTCTAAGTAAAACCACAGACCTAGTGGCCAGCCAGTGACCCGGACACTCCGTCCACTGTCCATCCCAGCCTGGACACGGTCAGTGCTGAGCCTTATTGTGTCCTGCTGTGCCCGTTTCCTTCTCATCGCACATCAAAGGCACCCTCTGACGTCAGTCCCGTTGTCCAAAGGCACCCTCTGACGTCAATCCTGTTGTCCCAGTGTCAAGTTGCGCGTGAAGAAGTTGCAAGCGATTTCCGCTTCCTGTTATCCACAGGACTAAAGCTGTCAGGTCAGAGCGTGGAGTAAAGCTCTCCAGTTAGGTGATGCTGTTTTCCATTTTGTGTGTGGATCGGTCAAATCCACCTGCTTCCAACACCAAGTCCTGATAGAAGGCTTTTTGTTCATCGAACAAACGAAACCAACACACGAGACTTCAAAAGCTGCTTTCAAAACAAGAGATTGATACCAAGCTATCATAAAACATGAATCAAAACAAGTCAGATTGCAAAAGCAGCGTGCTTCCAGATCTAGCGCTGTGAGAGGCAAGATGAACGAAAGGAACAAATAACAAAAACAACTCCAGGACTTGTGCTGGGGTCGCTTTAGATGCCGTGATTAGTGTTTTCTTCTCGCGTGCGCTTGTGTGTGTGTGTGTGTGTGTGTGTGTGTGTGTGTGTGTGTGTGTGTGTGTGTGTGTGTGTGTGTCTGTGTGTGTGCGGGAGGGGGGGGTGCTTGTGTGTGGGTGGGTGCCTGCATGCGTGCGTGTGTGTGTGTGTGTGTGTGTGTGTGTGTGTGTGTGTGTGTGTGTGTGTGTGTGTGTGTGTGTGTGTGTGTGTGTTGTGTGTGTATGTGTGTGTGTTTGTGTGTGTTGTGTGTGTGTGTGTGTGTGTGTGTGTGTGTGTGTGTTTCTGTCTCTGTGTGTGTGTGTCTGTCTGTCTCTATGTGTCTCTGTGTGGTAAAGCACTATGGTAAGTTATTGAAAAATGAATGAGATAAGGGAAATAGATATATGAATTTGTAAATAGAATGAGAGTTACACATTAATTCAAATAAAAAAAAAATAAAACTAAACAGATGACACGTGTTATTTTTGCTCGTGTCTTTAGAAGCTAAAGTAAGAATTATGATAGCATTTCCCTTAAGTAGACAAAACTTAAAGAAATAGGACTGAGTAAGCAAATCAAACTGACAAAACATGAATAAGTGAAGGAACGCGATAATTACCGTAAATAAATACGCAAACGGTAATGATTATAATCTGTGGTCTGGTGATGTTGTTGAAAGTGTGTGTGTGTGTGTGTGTGTGTGTGCGTGCGTGCGTGCGTGCGTGCGTGCGTGCGTGCGTGCGTGCGTGCGTGCGTGCGTGCGTGCGTGCGTGTGTGTGTGTGTGTGTGTGTGTGTGTGTGTGTGTGTGTGTGTGTGTGTGTGTGTTAATCAACAGGAAATTTGTAAACGGGTTGGTTCTGGGTGCTAATTCCAAGTAAGGAAGAGTCTTAAGTCTGGCAATGAGGGCAGACTGCTGCTTGCGGTCTCTCTGCTTCCTAACAGTTTGACATGAAGGTGTCCAGGACATAACATCAGTCATCTTTGGGAACTGTTTGAAAATGAGTTTCACGCCTGACGAATTTGAGGATAGGCTGGACCTGCCGATGTGTTGCGTTCCTGCACAACTGATTCCGCATACTTGCCCATCGTGTTCGATTTGAACATGCGATTGAGGAGGCAGACTTTGGTTGTTAATGAAGATCAGGTCCCGTCCCAGAAAGGGAGGTAAGTTACGGCGTGGGAGTTTCCTCTTCAAACTCTCGTTTGTTTCCTCAACTAGAGAGCTCCATCTCTGGATATCAGCACCATGGGAACGCTCCCGTGGAGGTTCTGTCGTGTCACATCCAGTAGTCATTACACAATGGCATCCGCCAGAGAGCAGTTAGGTCCCTTGATGTCTTAGTAGAATGCTCTGTGCGTGCCTGCACCCTATGTGAACACAGCGCAGGCTTCCAAGGGTGGTGCAGGATTGCTCCCAGCTGGTTTGTTCGGCAGTTGAGGCAGTACTTCTCTGGGTCCCACCTGCACTGCACCTTTGGGTGTATCTTTTTCTTTTCTTTTAAATAACCCTCTGACGACCCTGTCAACATTTCTTCTGTTCTTCAGCTTTTTCCTTTTTTTTTCTTTTTTTTTTTGACTTCTTCGTCTCTCATTCGTTGACGTCGTCGTTGTCGTTGTCATTCGTCAGCTAGAAATCTGAGATGTACCACTGACAAGGTCTTTGCACATTTGATTCCATCATTCAGGTAGCCATATTCCGTCTTCAGAGATGACATCTTAGCATGACATTAGTACGAACTGTTCTGTTTTGTTTTTTGTTTGTTTTGTTTTGTTAATAAAATTTGATTTGCGGGCACGCAAGTGCTTCTGAGAGAGAGAGAGAGAGAGAGAGAGAGAGAGAGAGAGAGAGAGAGAGAGGGGGAGAGAGAGAGAGAGAGAGAGAGAAGAGATGAGAGAGAGAGAGAGAGAGAGAGAGAGAGAGAGAGGTAATTACTGGTTAAAGCAGTCCATTCATTCGCTACGGGACAGGAGGTGTGGGAAGCGAGATCAAAATTAAACAATTACGAGACTATGAGGAGTAAAAGAAGGTCACACTAACAAAGTGGACTGCGAAAAGAAATGACAGTCGCAGTCCACTTTGTTAGTGTGACCTTGGGTGACCGGGGATTGAGGGATGACGTCAGACGGAACCTTACGACGGTCTGCTGTTCCCTTTACCTTCAAGACGGAACGACGACAGACACAGTCCTGCAGGGAACTTTAAAATGCCTTACACGTCAATTGGAAGTCCAGTCGTTGGCATCCTGAAACATTTTGCGGTAACAGATGACAGAAACCTTCAGACTCTTTCCAAAGTCTCCCTGCTGGCAGTTGAGCAAGCGAATTTAGAGAGAGAACGACAGACACACAGACAGCAGAGGGGGACAGACAGACGGACAGACAGATAAACCGACAGAGAATGTGTGGTGTGTGTGTGTGTGTGTGTGTGGTGTGTGTGTGTGTGTGTGTGTGTGTGTGTGTGTGGTGTGTGTGGTGATGTGTGTTGTGTGTGGACACGATGGCCCATTCTTCTGCAAAAATGGAATGGAATTGAACGGGTGTGTTTTATGGCTGTTTGTTGTTGTGGCTCTTGTTGTTTATTTGTTTGTTGCTTCTTTTTATGAATGCGTTCATACAAGAAATCTCGGTCAAAAATCTAATCCGAAGAATCCGAAGCAGTCGGAATCTGCGCAGATATCATTCGATCAGAATGCAGGGTCTGCTACCCAACACGTGGACGCTTAAATCCAGGATCCTTGTCTGTTCTGTGTGCTTTGTGTTGGCATTTCTGTGTACGATGCGGTGTCGTCAGCGGCATTCTTTTGGAGTTTTTGGGGCGAGTACTCAATTCATCATGGGAACAAGAGTTACCCTCCTTGTTCATGATAGTCCGTTGAGGTTGGCAAGGAGACTGGCTGAGCTCCGAGCACGGTGGGACGCCTTAGGAAGCTCCATGTATCGGACACCACGTGGGAGCGACCAAGTGGAAGTTATCGCTGATTTAAACCGCAAAAACTGGCATGATTTACGTTTACGTTGTACATTTGTTGAAATTTTTCATACGAGATAAACTGGTCGTTTTCAAGCAAAAAATTAACAACACCATGTATCCCTTTGTTGATCCTTGCTTTTCCCAAAATAGCCCAGGTTGGTTCCGCAAGGAGTTTACGAGAATTCTTACAGTTAACTTTGTACAAAAAAGTGTTTGTACCTAGTAAATACCTGTCCAAAATATATTAGGCTTTCAAAAAGAAGAAAGTATATCTGGTCCATATTTTCAGTATCGTTTAAAAGTGGAGAATTAGATGCTGCGATATTTGTCCATTTGTGGTTTGTGCGACCAAGCGTGAGTTAGTTCCGAGACACGTTTCACAGAATTAATCAAAGCGGAGAGAATTCTCATTAGCTTGGCGACTGTCGGCGTCTTAGTACAACACTTTATCGGACAGTGGAGCTAGAATTAGGCGGAAATTCGCTAGACAGTTCCAGAGCTCTCTTGCATGCGAGAAAAAAATAGCCGACAGTCCAAACACGCGGTGCACGAAAAGTAGTAAGGTTCTCTGACTGACCCATAAAACAATCAAAACATTGATCCTTCAGCAAGTAGAAGAGCTTGAAAAAGTAGTTACGTTGTTAGTTTGAAGTTGTCTTGTGCCCGTTCCTGTACCCGATTGCTTCTTACACACTTTGCCATCAGCAGAAACTTGCCACCTTGCCAGTCTGGTGTCTACGAAACTCGTTTCTAAAAATAATCATTCTCACGAGCTCTCAGCTCTACCACGAAGCCTTAGACCCTTTGCTTCCAGTATTCTTGCTGACTCTGAAAGTTACTCTGCAATGGGTCGTCTGCATCAGGATCAAGAATCAAGCGTCAGTGAGTTTATTCTTTCAGGATGGGACTTCGGGATCAGAGAACCGAAACACTCTCCAGTTGTAGAAAGCATAACCTTCAACCCTAACCCGAACCTGAACTTAACCGCAGCCTAACAGTAAACTAACCCAAACGTTATGAAACAGTGCGAAAACCTCCACAGATTACGTGCCGCAATCAGAGCGCAGTGGAGCTTTCTTCTCTGACAGTACGTTAACCTCCACAGACGGCAGTCAGAGGGCCGTGGAGCTTTCTTCTCTCATTCTTCATCAGTAAAGGGAAGAACCTTTTCCCAATCTACGCCCAAAAAATGTGTGAAGATGCAGGCAGTTTTTGGCGGTTGTTGGACGCGCTGAGTATTTGACTGACAAGCGACAGTCTTCATGCATAGTATTTGACTGACAAGTGACAGTCTACATGCATAGTATTTGACTGACAAACGACAATCTTCATGCATAGTATTTGACTGACAAGTGACAGTCTTCATGCATAGTATTGACTGACAAGCGACAGTCTTCATGCATCTTTGCTGAGCGCGCAGCATCACATCAGGCAAGTCTCGCCAGTAACAGCAGTAGCAGAATTATCATGAGCCCCGACAACAACTTGATTGAACAGGTTCTCCTCATTTCCTCAAAGCCACCATCATCTCTTGTTCTTCCTCTGAGCTATATGAAAGTAGAGCCCCTGTTTGAATGAGCTGTGTTGTATTTGGTGGAAATGGGTGTACATGAACACAAGCCTTGCACCAAACCATGTCGAAATAGGAGCAGTTTTAAGTTCTGGCATCAAAAAAGCATGATACACAAATCCACAACCCTCAGCTATGAAGCAGACGCCACTGATGTCTCACACGGAGCAACACGCTGACAAAGAGGGTCTGCCTTTGACGCTGTGTACCAGAGTCAGGATTGTTGAGACCCATCTGCGGAGACCCTCACACATTGAGGTGGAGCAGAGAAGCTGTTGAGAAATGTATATTGCACGCTGCAGAAGATCACTGTCTTTACTGGTGTAGACTCGTTTCACTGGCTAAGAGTTATTTTGCAATCCCTTAGGCAGATTCGGACACTCCCCTACACCGGTCAGTTTCACGTGATGGAAAGTCAACGGACACTCAGATTTGATATTTAGGGCAGTATGGTCGAAGTACGAAAGTCACCTTTCCCCTGTCACCTATCACTTATCCCGGAGTCTTGAAGACCGTTGGGGCGTCACAGAAGTCTTCGCAACCAGCTTCCTCCACTCCTCCTGGTTCTCAAACACTCTGAAAGTTGCTGAGTGTGAGGCCAGACCATGCACTGATGTTGTCTCCCATCTCTTTCTCTGTCTTCCTCTCCTTCTGCCTCCTCGCACTGTTTCTAGAAGAAGAGTTTTGGCAAGTCCTTTTTATCTTGATACATGACCATACGAAAGTACTTGTGTCTTAGTGAAAAAACATCACTTATTTGTCCTGTGTGTGTTCTGTTGTTGTTTTTGTTCTGGTACATGTTTGGACTAACTGTGGATCTTCAGCAGTGGTGCTGGAAAGGAATATCCCCGTTTTTCTAATTCAAATGAAGGTAAACATGAAAGACTGTTCTTTCTGTAAAGGGAAAGCACCCAGGCAGAAAGCCGAGCATGGCCCTCAGCGGCCAGTGGACACGGCATGTGTCTTAGATTTCAAGATTAAAGTTAGGCTTCCCATGGTCCACTGGCCGTAAGGGCAGAGAACTGTCAGAGTTCGCTGTGTCTGGAGCACGGCATGAGGGAAGGCGGTGCCCATCCCTCTCCTTCCTCCGCCTTTCACCTTCCCTGAACTGAACCAGGCCCCCATTTTCTGCTGGTGGACAGAGAGGTTTGCAAGCCGAAAAAAAATCCGTCCCCTCGAAGGATTGGAACTCACGACTGTCAGCTCCTCCGCAAATGGTCTAACGAACTGACCCTTGACAACTCTTCATCCTGCCTGTCGATTGATTTCATTAGCATCATCATTGATTTCATCATCATCATCATCATCATCATCATCATCATCATCATCATCATCATCATCATCATCAACATCATCATCACATGGTCGTCATCATCTTCGTCGTCATCATCATCATCTTTGTCGTCATCATTATCTTTATCGTCGTCGTCATCCTCTTCCTCCTCCTCGTCATCATTATCACCATCATCTTTTTTTCTTCTTCTTCTTCTTCTTCTTCTTCCTTCTTCTTCTTCTTCTTCTTCATCATCATCCTCATCGTCGTCGTCGTCGTCATCATTATCATTCCCTACACAACATCTGCTTCAGCGCGCAAGGTAACCAGGGCGACGCTGTTCCCAAAGACCACCAAAAGCGAGGGTGTGTATGTCCACTCCCTGTCAGCAGTTGTTACCTCCCCTGGTGGGACGCTGATAGGTTTATGTCCCCTGTTTCCTCTAGCCTCCCCAACACTAACTTCATCATAAAACCCCCAGCCTTTCTCCGCCCTGCCCAGAGACGTAGACATTGCGCCAGCTTCACGCCACTTGTGAGGAAGAGATCCCTCCCTCCAAATATTCCATGATATTTTCCAATCACCTTTGTTGAAAGCCAAGAGACAGGGAAGCGATTGTCTAGTCTGGGTGGTCTATGATTTATGTCAGTTCGCTTTTTGGTGGCTTTTGTTTTTATAGACTGAC
>CM031597.1:140106617-140109117 GCA_018398815.1 Conus ventricosus | reverse complement strand
ATACATATAGACATAAGCAACAAGTATTCATGAACATCTCATAAAATACATATAGACATAAGCAACAAGTATTCATGAACATCTCATAAAATACATATAGACATAAGCAACAAGTATTCATGAACATCTCATAAAATACATATAGACATAGGCAACAAGTATTCATGAACATCTCATAAAATACATATAGACATAGGCAACAAGTATTCATGAACATCTCATAAAATACATATAGACATAAGCAACAAGTATTCATGAACATCTCATAAAATACATATAGACATAGGCAACAAGTATTCATGAACATCTCATAAAATACATATAGACATAAGCAACAAGTATTCATGAACATCTCATAAAATACATATAGACATAGGCAACAAGTATTCATGAACATCTCATAAAATACATATAGACATAGGCAACAAGTATTCATGAACATCTCATAAAATACATATAGACATAGGCAACAAGTATCATGAACATCTCATAAAATACATATAGACATAGGCAACAAGTATTCATGAACATCTCATAAAATACATATAGACATAGGCAACAAGTATTCATGAACATCTCATAAAATACATATAGACATAGGCAACAAGTATTCATGAACATCTCATAAAATACATATAGACATAGGCAACAAGTATTCATGAACATCTCATAAAATACATATAGACATAGGCAACAAGTATTCATGAACATCTCATAAAATACATATAGACATAGGCAACAAGTATTCATGAACATCTCATAAAATACATATAGACATAGGCAACAAGTATTCATGAACATCTCATAAAATACATATAGACATAGGCAACAAGTATTCATGAACATCTCATAAAATACATATAGACATAAGCAACAAGTATTCATGAACATCTCATAAAATACATATAGACATAAGCAACAAGTATTCATGAACATCTCATAAAATACATATAGACATAAGCAACAAGTATTCATGAACATCTCATAAAATACATATAGACATAGGCAACAAGTATTCATGAACATCTCATAAAATACATATAGACATAGGCAACAAGTATTCATGAACATCTCATAAAATACATATAGACATAGGCAACAAGTATTCATGAACATCTCATAAAATACATATAGACATAGGCAACAAGTATTCATGAACATCTCATAAAATACATATAGACATAGGCAACAAGTATTCATGAACATCTCATAAAATACATATAGACATAGGCAACAAGTATTCATGAACATCTCATAAAATACATATAGACATAGGCAACAAGTATTCATGAACATCTCATAAAATACATATAGACATAGGCAACAAGTATTCATGAACATCTCATAAAATACATATAGACATAGGCAACAAGTATTCATGAACATCTCATAAAATACACATGTCGAGAACAAACAATTCCTGGCTGGTTGATGGCGAGTTAAAAGGTTGGCTGATTAACTGATGTGATCCTTGATCTATTTGCTGGCGGATTTGTCTCAGGATGATTTGGCTGGATGACTCGTTGCTGACGTGAACTGTTGGATAATTTGGCTGGATGACTTATTGATGACGTGAACTGTGGGATAATTTGGCTGGATGGCTAATTGTTGACGTGAACTGTAGGATGATTTGGCTGGATGACTTATTGATGATGTGAACTGTTGGATGGTTTGGCTGGATGACTCATTGTTGACGTGAACTGTTGGATGGTTTGGCTGGATGGCTTATTGTTGACGTGAACTGTTGGGGGATTTGCGGGGGAACAGGTTACGATGTGCCCAGACTGACCAGCACGTCCAACCCACGTCGGCTGCTGCCCTGCGCGCGGTTGGTCAGCCGTCATGTGCATGAGCCTGTGTCCCCTGAGGGTCGCCTCCTGCCTGGCCGCACCAACCTCCTCCAGGGTGGGGCAGTTCCTGGCCCAAACATCACCGGGACCCCGGCCCATAAAGGTACACAACTCTTGTGCTTAAAGGGAAACAATCTTGTCCTTAAAGGTAAACAACACCCTGTCCTAAAAGGTAAACAACTCTTGTCGTTAAAAAGGTAAATAAAAAAAACTCTTGTCCTTAAAGGTAACACACTCTTGTCCTTAAAGGTAAACAACTCTTGTCCTTAAAGGTAAACACACTCTTGTCCTTAAAGGTAAACAACTCTGTCCTTAAAGGTAAACACATTCTTGTCCTTTAAGGTAAACAACTCTTGTGTTTAAGGGTAAGCACACTCTTGCCTTAAAGGAAACACACTCTTGTCCTTAAAAGTAAACAACTCTGTCCAAAAGGTAAACAACTCTTGTCCATCAAGTTAAACACACTTTTGTCCTTAAAGGTGAACAACTCTTGTCCTTAAAGGTAAACAACTCTTGTTCTCATAGGTAAAACACACTCTTGTCCTTAAAGGTAAACACTCTTGTTTCTATAGGTAAAAACACTCTTGTCCTTAAAGGTAAACAATTCTTGTTCTCATAGGTAAACACACTCCCTTTTCCTTAAAGGTAAA
>CM031597.1:140099117-140101617 GCA_018398815.1 Conus ventricosus | reverse complement strand
CTTCCCCCACCCCCACCCATTTCTACGCCACTGGAAACGAAGATAAGGTGTGGAGGATGGAGGGGGAGGTGAGGATATAGAAAATGGGTACACTGTTTCAGTTCAGTTTCTGAAGGAGGCGTCACTGCGTGCGGACTCGTCCATTACCCTACACCACATCCGCAAGTTTGAGACCACATACGCATGATTTAGGAGCTGATGGAAGTATGAATAACAGCAAAGATGAGACAATTGAAGAAAGTGTCTTGTGGCTACAACTCGGGATGTCTGACCTACTATTAGCCCACATGCTGTCAGACCTTGACCAGGGGTACACTGCAAACATTACTTCAGCGATGTTGGCACCGAAACAACAACAACAACATGATCTCCTTCACACCACCCCCCCCCCACCCCACCCCCCCCATGGCTCCAGCCTGATTTGACACGGGTCTCGTTGACAGCCAGTAACAGAAGCAAAGGGATTTCAGTGAGGACATACCGCCCGCTGTGTCTGCTGTTGACAACGCGCGCGGTGACATTTACAGCAGTTTGATGTCACGCTTCAGCAGCCAGACACGCCTGGAGGATTGAGGAGGTCATCATCGTCGCTGAACCGTGACGCAAGGCCTAGTCGGAGGAGACGCACTAGACTGGGTTGCATGGCGAGAGGTCTCTTGACTTGACTTGACTTGATGGGTGAGATTTACGTCAGATTGGCCGGAAGCTCTTAAGGACAGGGTGTACTCGTAGACTGATGTCTTCATACTCTGAACTGGTGTCGCTGGCAATAGTGGGCGAGTTCTGTGTGGGGCCGTTGTCTGTCGCTCTCTAAGCTCTGGTTCCTTATGAACTATAGTTCACTTTCAGGTGTTGGTCGGCCGACGATGGGCGTCGGTGTACTTCACCTCTCCCCCCCCCCCCCCCACACCCCACCCCCACTACCATCAGAAGGCTGTCTTCAGGAGACCTTCTTCATGCTCGGGTAGCGATGGTCCTATGTCGCGTGAGGCCGCCTTGGGTTACACGCCTCAAAGAGGGAGCATGACGAAAGTCACCGGAGCTCTGCACCAGTCGCTTATATTCTGTGATCCACACAGACTACGGCAGAGTGGGCAATATTTCAGCCCAACCCCATGAGGGATGCCCCTATGCCTGCCGTCCCAAAATCATGGTATCCCAAGCCACGACAATCGTAGTCAGGCAGCGCTCCATCGCCGATCGCCCCACATTTCCAGGAGCCGTCCCCCGGCGACACCGGCGAGACCCGCCGTCACCCACATGGCTGGAAGGATCGCTGCGCCGCCTGGATCTCTGGCAGCTCTCTGTCCTCCAATCATGTGCGACAGGGTAGCGGGCGATATAGTCACCAGCCTGTGATATCACGGTTTTATTTTCAGAACTTTGTGACACTTTCCATGTACTGCAGCACGTGGTAGGACCATGGGCAGGGAGTAGTAGCGTGCAAGATCCAAGGCAGTATCAGTTAAGCGTGCACTTTCTGATGAACACAATGGAACTTGCTGCCCGTTATGTGAGACGCCAATGCTTTACAGCAGACTCCATGAAAATCTTCTTCAGGGATGTCCCACCTGATGCGATCTTTGAATTTCTGAAAGAGGTCAACATTTTTCATCTGATCTAAGATTTTTACAGAAGAAAGATTTTTTACGAAATTTCCAGCCTGTTTTTAGAAGGTTTTTTTTTAGGTTTGGGTGATTTTTGTTTGTTTTTGTTGTTGTTGTTGTTGTTGGTTGCTGTTTGGACGTTTTAATAACGCGAGTAGAATTTAACGCGGTGACAGCTCTAATATGACCCTTTGTGGTCGGCTGGGCTGTAAGCAAAACTCTCTCTCTCTCTCCTCTCTCTCTCTCTCTCTCTCTCTCTCTCTCTCTCTCTCCTCTCTCTCTCTCTCTCTGTGCCTTTATGACATTGCTTCCTAGGCAGGCTACCTTAGTGATGTATCTTATGTGCTCAGCAGCGGATACTCTAAAACACATTATCATCGAACACCCAGTGTGCATGGTAAACTTCTAAAACAAGTTATCGTTACATTTCGTTTAGAAAAAGAGACAGCGGCACTCTGATAACGTTCATCCAAAAGGACATATATGACAGTAGCGACAATACCTGTGCAGTGCGGCATCTCCTCTGTGTGGGTTGCTTCACGACGATCTGATGTGGATCAGTTTCCGCGAACTGCCGTTGCTTGCACTATTGCACACGGAGCCAACATGAGCGGCGTCAACTGGTGTGAGGCCACTAACTATTGCACACGGAGCCAACATGAGCGGCGTCAACTGGTGTGAGGCCACTAACTATTGCACACGGAGCCATCATGAGCGGCGTCAACTGGTGTGAGGCCACTAACTATTGCACACGGAGCCAACATGAGCGGCGTCAACTGGTGTGAGGCCACTAACTATTGCACACGGAGCCAACATGAGCGGCGTCAACTGGTGTGAGGCCACTAACTATTGCAAACGGAGCCAACATGAGCGGCGTCAACTGGTGTGAGGCC
>CM031597.1:140089117-140094117 GCA_018398815.1 Conus ventricosus | reverse complement strand
CTGTAATTTTTGAGTGAATTTGGATCCAGGGAAGGCTTTTTGATTAGGGGACGAACAACAGCAGATTTGTATTCTTGGGGAAAAACGCCAGATGAGAGGGAAGCATTTATGACATGGGTTATGAAGGGGAGCAAAACATCAATACAGCGGAACAGGACAGATGCAGGATTTTCTAGGCGAACTAACTATCACTTTTCTTACTTCATCCTTAGTCACAGAACTGAAAACAGTCAAAGGTTGGCCTGAAAAAGAACGATCACTATCTAGAGGGGATCCAGTGAAATACTCAATATAAAACTTAACTGACGGTTTATAACGACAAAAGCACAAATAGCAAATGCGGCCCTCCCATTAACTTGACAACACTCAATATAAAACTTAACTGACGGTTTTTAACGACAAAAGCACAAATAGCAAGTGCGTTCCTGAATCGCTTGCGCAAGGGCAATCACTCCAAACACATGCTATCGGCTTAGAGCGACATTAGAACACTACTCGTCACATCTCTCTCTCTCTCTCTCTCTCTCTCTCTCTCTCTCTCTCTCTCTCTCTCTCTCTCTCTCTCCTCTCTCTCACGCACGCACGCACGCACGCACGCACACACATACACACACACACGCGCGCACGCACGCACGCACGCACGCACGCACGCACACACACACACACACACACACACACACACACACACACAATACACACACACACGCACGCACGCACGCACGCACGCACGCACGCACGCACGCACACACACACACACACACACACACACACACACACACACACAACACACACACACACGCACACACACATACACTCATATGAACACAAAACAGAGAGAGAGGAGAGAGAGAGAGAGAGAGAGAGAGAGAGAGAGAGAGAGAGAGAGAGAGAGGCAAACACACATTCACACAGATCATATTTTACCAGTCAAGCAAATAAGTGTGTGTGTGTGTGTGTGCGTGTGTGTGTGTGTGTGTGTGTGTGTGTGTGTGTGTGTGTGTGTGTGTGTGTGTGTGTGTGTGTGTGTGTGTGTGTGTGCATGAGAGCACTTTTGGTGTTCCACGTGCCTCTCTCCATCAGCCACAAAAGGCTGCCTTTTTGTGTCTTTTTCTTCCAAATAATCCATTTTCTCCTTTTACCCCACAATTTACAGATCAGTTTATCACACTTCAAGTGGTCATGATATCACAAAGCCAAAAGTCCGGGAACTTAATCAGAAAGTACATACATACAGCAAGAGGGATGGTCAGACAGACAGCAAGAGGGATGGACAGACAGACAGCAAGAGGGATGGACAGACAGGATGGACAGCCAGACAGCAAGAGGGATGCACAGACAGACAGACAGCAAGAGGGATGGACAGACAGATAGAGAGGCAGCAAGAAGGATGGACAGACAGACAGACAGCAAGAGGGATGGACAGACAGACAGACAGACAGCAAGAGGGATGGACAGACAGACAGACAGCAAGAGGGATGGACAGACAGACAGCAAGAGAGATAGACAGACAGACAGCAAGAGGGATAGACAGACAGACAGACAGCAAGAGGGATGGACAGACAGACAGCAAGAGGGATAGACAGACAGACAGCAAGAGGGATGGACAGATAGACAGCAAGAGGGATGGACAGACAGACAGACAGCAAGAGGGATTGACAGATAGACAGCAAGAGGGATGGACAGACAGACAGACAGCAAGAGGGATGGACAGACAGACAGACAGACAGCAAGAGGTATGGACAGACAGACAGACAGCAAGAGGGATGGACAGACAGACAGCAAGAGGGATGGACAGACAGACAGACAGCAAGAGGAATGGACAGACAGACAGCAAGAGGGATGGACAGACAGACAGACAGCAAGAGGGATGGACAGACAGACAGCAAGAGGGATGGACAGACATACAGCAAGAGGGATGAACAGACAGACAGACAGCAAGAGGGATGGACAGACAGACAGCAAGAGGGATGGACAGACAGACAGCACAAGGGGATGGACAGACAGACAGCAAGAGGGATGAACAGACAGACAGCAAGAGGGATGGACAGACAGACAGACAGCAAGAGGGATGAACAGACAGACAGCAAGAGGGATGGACAGATAGACAGCAAGAGGGATGGACAGACAGACAGACAGACAGAGGGATTGACAAATAGACAGCAAGAGGGATGGACAGACAGACAGACAGACAGCAAGAGGGATGGACAGACAGACAGACAGCAAGAGGGATGGACAGACAGACAGCAAGAGGGATGGACAGACAGACAGCAAAAGGGATGGACAGACAGAATGACAGCAAGAGGAATGGACAGACAGACAACAAGAGGGATGGACAGACAGACAGACAGCAAGAGGGACAGACAGACAGACAGCAAGAGGGATGGACAGACAGACAGCAAGAGGGATGGACAGACAGACATACAGCAAAGGGATGGACAGACAGACAGACAGACAGACAGCAAGAGGGATGGACAGACAGACAGCAAGAGGGATGGACAGACAATGCAGCAAGAGGGATGGACAGACAGACAGACAGCAAGAGGGATGGACAGACAGACAGCAAGAGGGATGGACAGACAGACAGCGAGAGGGATGGACAGACAGACAGACAGCAAGAGGGATGGACAGACAGACAGCAAGAGGGATGGACAGACAGACAGCAAGAGGGATGGACAGACAGACAGCACGAGGGGATGGACAGACAGACAGCAAGAGGGATGGACAGACAGACAGCAAGAGTGATGGACAGACAGACAGCAAGAGGGATGGACAGACAGGCAGACAGCAAGAGGGATGGACAGACATACAGCAAGAGGGATGGACAGACAGATAGACAGCAAGAGGGATGGACAGACAGACAGACAGCAAGAGGGATGGACAGACAAGCAGACAGCAAGAGGGATGGACAGACATACAGCAAGAGGGATGGACAGACAGATAGACAGCAAGAGGGATGGACAGACAGACAGACAGCAAGAGGGATGGACAGACAGACAGCAAGAGTGATGGACAGACAGACAGACAGCAAGAGGGATGGACAGACAGGCAGACAGCAAGAGGGATGGACAGACATACAGCAAGAGGGATGGACAGACAGATAGACAGCAAGAGGGATGGACAGACAGACAGACAGCAAGAGGGATGGACAGACAGGCAGACAGCAAGAGGGATGGACAGACATACAGCAAGAGGGATGGACAGACAGATAGACAGCAAGAGGGATGGACAGACAGATAGACAGCAAGAGGGATGGACAGACAGACAGCAAGAGGGATGGACAGACAGACAGACAGCAAGAGGGATAGACAGACAGACAGCAAGAGGGATGGACAGACAGACAGCAAGAGGGATGGACAGACAGACATGGAGCAAGAGGAATGGACAGACAGACAGACAGCAACAGTGATGGACAGACAGGCAGCAATAGGGATGGACAGACAGACAGCAAGAGGGATGGACAGACAGACATACAGCAAGAGGGATGGACAGACAGCAAGAGGGATGGACAGACAAACAGCAAGAGAGATGGACAGACAGACAGCGAGAGGGATGGACAGACATGCAGCGAGAGGGATGGACAGACAGACAGACAGACAGCAAGAGGGATGGACAGACAGACAGCAAGAGGGATGGACAGACAGACAGACAGACAACAAGGGAGATGGACAGACAGACAGCAAGAGGGATGGACAGACAGACAGACAGCAAGAGGAATGGACAGACATGCAGCAAGAGGGATGGACAGACAGACAGACAGCAAGAGGGATAGACAGACATGCAGCAAGAGGGATGGACAGACAGACAGACAGCAAAAGGGATGGACAGACAGACAGACAGCAAGAGGGAAGGACAGACAGACAGCAAGAGGGATGGAGCAGACAGACAGACAGCAAGAGGGATGGACAGACAGACAGACAGCAAGAGGGAAGGACAGACAGACAGCAAGAGGGATGGACAGACAGACAGACAGCAAGAGGGAAGGACAGACAGACAGCAAGAGGGATGGACAGACAGACAGACAGCAAGAGGGATGGACAGACAGACAGCAAGAGGGATGGACAGATAGACATACAGCAAGAGGGATGGACAGACAGACAGACAGCAAGAGGGATGGACAGACATACAGCAAGAGGGACAGACCGACATACAGCAAGAGGGATGGACAGACATACAGCAAGAGGGATGGACAGACAGACAGACAGACAGCAAGAGGGATGGACAGATAGACAGTCAGCAAGAGGGATGGACAGACAGACAGACAGCAAGAGGGATGGACAGACAGACAGCAAGAGGGATGGACAGACATACAGAAAGAGGGATGGACAGACAGACATGCAGCAAGAGGAATGGACAGACAGACAGCAAGAGGGATGGACAGACAGACAGACTGCAAGAGGGATGGACAGACAGACATGCAGCAAGAGGGATGGACAGACAGACAGCAAGAGGGATGGACAGACAGACAGCAAGAGGGATGGACAGACAGACAGACAGCAAGAGGGGAGGACAGACAGACAGCAAGAGGGATGGACAGACAGACAGCAAGAGGGATGGACAGACAGACAGACAGACAGCAGGAGGGATGGACAGACAGACAGCAAGAGGGATGGACAGACAGACAGACAGCAGGAGGGATGGACAGACAGACAGCAAGAGGGATGGACAGACAGACAGCAAGAGGGATGGACAGACAAACAGCAAGAGGGATGGACAGACAGACAGCACGAGGGGATGGACAGAAAGACAGCAAGAGGGATGGACAGACAGACAGCAAGAGGGATGGACAGACAGACAGCAAGAGGGATGGACAGACAGACAGCAAGAGGGATGGACAGAGACACACAAAAAACGAAAGACAGACTGTGGCAGGGGAAGGGAAAAATGAAAAAAATCCCATCCCGACGATACTGGACTTTTTGTTGTTGTTGTTGTTGTCATTGTTGTTGTTGTTGTTGTTGTTGTTGTTGTTGTTGTTGTTGTTGTTTTTGCACACTCACAGC
>CM031597.1:140074117-140081617 GCA_018398815.1 Conus ventricosus | reverse complement strand
CTTGTTATGTTCATCTCAGTTTATAGCAACAAGAACTTTATCCCCTACCTGAAAAGGAACGTGCCTTTGCTTTGTCTGTCTGCAAAACCCATTGAACACACGGTTTTCTATCAGCTGACTGTTGAAGCAACACACGCATCCTTCAAACGAGTAATGCAGTCATAAACGTATTTGGAAACAGTTTTACGTGCAGGTATGTCCGTCCTTTCCCGGCCCATTTGTGTCATCATAGATCCAAAGGTCCCCTTGGTGAGTGTCCTAAAAGAAGCTCAAATGGTGAGAATCCCACGTTTCGTTCACGCATTTCCCTGTATGCAAAAAGCAAAAGCCGTACGAAACGATCCCATTCCTGGGACTCTTTGCCTTGCCAACCTTCCTCAACATGGACTTTAACGTCCAGGAAACGTTCAACCATGCGCATTCGATTGGGGATGATATGGCGTGGTTTGAAATGGAAGAATTGGACAACAATCGTAAAATTCCTCTCATGAGATCAAAATGAATTTGCGATTCCACAATATCCGAGAGAATTTCTCTGGAAGACCCACTCTGGAAAAAATGCAAGTAAGCCTGCAGCGACAGATACTGTAATCAATTTTCTTCATGGAATCGCTTCGGATACCTTCTGTTGCTGTATCCCCCAAAGTCAAGATATAAGCATATCCCGAAGAAGACAGTGGTAGCGGGTCCAACAAGAATCAATAGCTACCTTTCCGAAATGAACGGAAAATGAAGAGGCATTATTTGTGCAAAAGTGGCACATGGGACGGCGACCTTTCTGAGAGTCTTTTGGCAGATGTCACATGAGCGGCAGATTTCGTACCTTTCCTTTGACGAGAACAGCAAACCCGTCCCATAAAAAGAATCAAGACCTCACAGTTTAATGTACTATTGTTTGACGGTTCCGGCAGTGACCGTCCGCACCATGCCATCAAGAGCCGTGTGCAGTACTGTTCTCTAAGTGAGGTTTAGGAACCACACCTGTCTGTTGTCCTGCCAGGTACACAAACTGTAGAGGAATGTAGAGTCCCAGTAATGTACGTTGGTTTGTCCGTTGTACTCAGTGGACAGTCGTATTGCAGCAGAAAGTATTGTCGACAGTCGGTCTCGTCTTTTCCCCTGCATTTCTTTTAAATCATCTGGTAATCTGGAGTTCATCCAGTTTTGAGACTTTTAGCGCTTGGTAGCCTTTCCCTGCTCTAATGACCTTAGATCTAGTTCTCACAAGACAAGGAACAAACGAGCCTCCAGCACCACCAGTACTGTAGCGACACCTGGCAAATTGCCCAAATCAAGTCGCAACTGGGTTTATCAATAACACAGGCGGTAAGAAAAACCGGAGTGTACGGTGTATCGACTGAAATTTGCGCCAGCGAACGTTTTCAAATCCTTGCCTCCAAACGACTCTACACTTTTGACAGTGGGTTGTATACTGGTCTTGAAGGACGAAAGATTTCCGTACACCAACAGTAGTGCACCCAGTGTCTCGCCAAACCGAAGCCTGCAATCCCATTTGATGGCTCCGTTTTCTAACACCATACCATCAACAGATTGATCTGGTGCCAAAACAAGGCCTTCATCACAGATCAGTGGAGACTAATGCGGGTTTTGAATCACCCGGTCTGAAAGGGCAATTCTTTTTCAATGGAACTTTCCATCACAAAAGAAACATCGCCTTTGTCTGATCGGCAGCTGACGTTTTGTGAACTTCTGTCCTGGCCACGAACTGGCCCCAAAGGTCTACGTGGTGGTCGTTGTCCCCGAACCTCGGAAACGTTTAGTGAGGAGTAACGGGTCTGTCACGGCGGTGCGTAAACTGGTATTGACGAAAGTCTTTCCGGGATGTCGAACCGCGGAAAGATCCCTGTCCTTCCTAGGATAGGTATATCCTTGAGGACTCAAAAATGACCCCACATTTCCTTTTCCTGTAACTTCCCTGTCCCCCCTGATGGGATCGTACATGACGCATGAGACTCCAAAGATGGGAAAATTCTCCTTACTAGCCCACGGCCCTTATCCGGGTGAGCGAAAACAATTACGATCAGCCATCTGACACATTCCTCCACGTTTTTCAATGCCTTTCATTTAAGGAAAGTGCCAGATCTTTGCCTCACTATGCTCTGGAAAAGTTTGTTCTCCCTCTAAGAAGGAGAACTCGCAGTGATTGAAAAGTTTTGTCGTTTTAGACAAATCGATCCATCCGTTCAAACAATGACTCAACGGATCAGAAAAGGACGGAAACGATTCCTACCTTTTCAGGCGCCCCTAGAACGGAAACGTTTCGTGAAACGATCAGCAGAAACATGAAATTTCTTGATGATCTTCTTTTCAACATGATCCCCAGTTAATATTTTTGTTTCGCTGCAATGATGGTAACCATGTCAACGCGCACCTTATAACACCGGACGCAACAAATAATACAATGTCCCACTTCCTTTGCCAACCACAAGACGTTGGCGTGACTTTCAACGGAAAAGAAAACTATCATGTCATCCGTATTTTAATTTTTCCCAAAAGGCGGCAACTTGGAATATATGCCGCTTTTTTGTTGAGCAATGCTGCGGAACCGACTGTGGAGTTCTCTTCGATGCCGTGGATTCTTTTAATTTCAGCATCAGTCTCTAGTTCTAACTGCCCTCACCTTAAATTGACGTTCTTTCAAGCTTCAATCTTCCCTCTGTAGTCTAATTGCTTCCGCTTTCCCTCTGTAAAATTTATTCGCATTACTTCAGGCTTCCCTCGTAGTTCTATTTTGCTTCAAGCTTCCCACTGTAATCTTTTTTTTTCTCTTCAATTTTTCGGCTTTCCCTCTGAATTTATTTTCTTCAACCTTCCCTCTGTCTTAGCCTGTCTGCCCTAACTGTGCATTGTTCACATAGTTTCGTAAGTTTTTCCTCCATCAAAACCCCAAGCGTTCCGCTTTGTTTAAACATATCTTATCAAAATCATCCATAATTTAACCGTCAGATATAAACACCCAACAATCTACAGAGTATGAAGAAAAATAAGGCGATATATGATGATATTATGTTTCACAAAACCGTAATTTATAGTATATACAAAGACAGAAGTTTCAAGTACCGGTGTAAACAAAAAAAACACTTACATAAAACAGGGTAGAAAATGAAATCCAAGATGTATTTTTCAAAAAGAATGTGCAACTGTTATCAATTTGGAATTTACAAAACAAAATGAAGTTTAATACAAAACGGTTTCCGGGCTAAAGAAAAAAAAAATAAACACTAAAAAGTTTTCTGAAAATAAATTCTTTATAAAGTTTTAGGTATCTCACATGTCTTGTTTGTCAGTCCCTTTCTTCCTTACTTAATTTCAAACGAATTTACAAAAACAAATGTACCGCCCTTATACAAAAAATAATATAAATTTAACAAAACAAATGGAATCACAAACATTAAAAAGAGGGGAAGAAACACAAAACGAGCGGAAATCCTACCTAAAAGATAAAAATGTTGAAGAAGATAACTAGATAGGGAGCAATTGAAGGGAGAAAGGTTAAGAGGTTTTGAAAAAGGGGTGAAAAGGAAATGAAAGGATACACAGGACCGGAATAGTGAGCAGAAATCAAGAAAAGGAAAAGAAGCCCTCAGACAGCACCCTAGTGGTCACTGGTCCTCCCGTGAAACTTGGAGACGGAAAAACAAATCACTTGCACAATATACACCACACTACAGAAATAATACAAAAAATACTAAACAATCCATCCATAAATGGCACATTCACACCAAAACTCAAAGAAAATCTCGCACCACACCCAGAAAACAAAAGGATCAAAAGATAAAATGTTTATTTGGGCAGGAGCGGTAAATCAACCTCACCACCTCACATCAGCTATTAGCGTGTACGGATAGGAGAAGTTTGAGCCCACACTTCTGAGGGGACAAGGAAAATCAAACGAAACAATAGAAAGCGAAGAAATAGATAATTTATGAGAAGGGAACACTCTTGATCCCCAACGCCATGTCCCCCCTGGGCTAAAAAACGCGAGGAAGAGGTTGGGCTATCAGTCCTGGAAAAGGACAACACTAGACAAATCCTCTAGGGGAAGGAACACGATTCCTCAACCCCTGCCCCCTTGCTGCCAGGTTTGAGCAAGAGAAGGTTGAGGCTATCGTCCTGAGGAGGGGAAAGGGTCAAAAAAGAAACCTACCAAAAAAAAAAACCTTAACGGAGTAGAGCAACCAAAAGAAATGTCACCCCCAAAACACATATAGAAATGCAAAAAAACACAACAAATGCAAATATTATACACAATCAATAATCCGCTTATTTTCTTTTTTTTTTTTTCCCTTCCCCCAAACCCTTGAGGGTACAAAATAGAAATCCTTTTTTTTTTTCCTTTCCTCAAACCCTTGAGTAAATATAAAATCACTCTTTTTTTTTAAACCCAAGATCACAAATAGAAATCTTTTCTTCTTTTTTTTTTTTCCGGGGAAACAAACGTCAAGCTACGCCGGTGAAACTGGAGTCGGGTCACCACTGTCACACTGAGTCACTCTTGTCATACCGCATTCATGACAGCAATTTACTCCAATACGGCACACGGCAATCTTGCCAACAACCAAATGGCGCACGACCGAATGTTTTTTCTTCTCCCCCGCTCCTTCAGGGAAAACAATTTTAACTAAATCATCAACCACTTGTAAACCGAGTTTACAACTGATCTCCTCTCCACACTGAGAGACAAATAAATCTGCACACATGTATCTCTCCCACATCGAGAGACTAATCAATCTTCACACATGTATCTCTCCTCACACGCGAGAGACAAATAAATCTGCACACCTGTATCTCGCATCATCATCGAGAGATAAAATAGTCTAGTTCCCGCCTTCTATAAGCTATGGCCTACATTCCGTATCCAAAAAAATCCGAAATCAGGAGAAGACATAACTCCCGTAATCATCTGAGGACCTGCCTGCCTCAAGAAAAAATCTCCCCTGCTTCTCAATTCCCTGTCTCTCTTCTCTGAACAAGATACTAGCCCCCTCGAACGCTCTTGGTCCTTGAGATACGAGTCCTCGTCATCTCTTCCGCGATTTTCCTCTGTCTTCTTCGCGAAATGACGAGCTTCAACACCTGCTCCCTGGAGTTTGGTACTGGCTGGGGCTGAACTACCGGTATGACCCCCCACGCATAGGCCTTCTTCAACCACCTCACAGGGGCGAAAGGTGCAGGGTGAAGGGCGAAGGGTAAAGGTGAAGGGTGAAGGCTGAAACACGAATAAGGATCGTGTAAGTAACCTGCTTCTCATCAACATATGATTTCTTTCCCTTCTCTTTTCTTTAAGTTATTCCCCCCTGTAAGCTTTCCCCCCACTATCAATCACTCACTGGTAATGACTGGTCAGGCAAAGAGGAACCACCGTCCTGGACAGTTTCGAGTCTCTAGGCCATTCTGCTGGTTAGAACTGACTCTTTCCCCGCCCTTCTCCTAGTTGATGCATACTCAGTGTTCTAAATACATGACCAGCACCTTACCTTACCAGCCCTGGTAAAACTCTCACTCAGGGGACACTTTCACCCAATGACCACATTCGTTTCTTGAATGAGTCATACTCACAAGTATTTTGGGGACGCCCGCTACACTAGTCCAAGCCCATATGATAATTCATCTCTTTTAGTTGGTGGCACGGGGAAATGAATTCCAATCTCTAACTACAGTGGATGGAGCGGCAAAGTCTTGATGGAGGCACGTCCACATGACAAGGCTCCAACCTCCACTAAGCCGGCCACGCACTATCAGCGAGGTAGTGGCTAGGTGTATGACTTCCACCGCCACAAGCCGGCCAGCTCAGAGTCTATCAGCGAGGTAGGTGCTAGGTGTATGACTCCACTTCCACTAAGGCCGGCCAGCTCAGAGTCGATCTGGTGCTAGGTGTATGCTCCACCTTCCACGAAGGCCGGCCAGCACAGAGCCATCAGGGTGCTAGTGTATAGCACCACTTCCCACTAAGCCGCCAGCTCAAGAGTCTATCACGAGGTAATGTTGCTAGTGTATGGCTCCACTTCCACTAAGGCCGGCCACTGCAGAGTCCATCAGCGAGGTAGGGTGCTAGGTGTATGGCTCCACCTCCAATAAGGTCCGGCCAGCTCAGAGTCTATCACGAGGTAGGTGCTAGTGTATGGCCTCCACCTCACTAAGGCCGCCAGCTCAGAGTCTATCAGGGTGCTAGGTGTATGACTCCACTTCACTAAGGCCGGCCCCTCCGAGTCCTATCAGCGAGGAAGGGTGCTAGGTGTATGACTCCACTTCCACTAAGCCGGCCACCTCAGAGTCTATCAACGAGTAGGGTGTGAGGGGTGATGGCTCTCCAGCCTCCACTAAGGCCGGCCAGCTCCAGACATCCTATCAGGGTGCTAGGTTAACTCCACGTTTTCCACTAAGGCCGCCTACTCCGAGGCTATCAGCGAGGTAGGGTGCTGGACTGGGACTGTCTTCTGTTCTGGTGTATTGTGGTTTGTATTGTATTGTAATTGAACTGAACTGTATTGTAGTGTATTGAACCTATTGTATTGTGACGTTGATGCATTGTATTGTCCTTTAGTGGAATGTATTGTGGTTGTATTCCATTGGAATGTAATTGAATTGGTTGTATTTCCATTGGAATGTATTGAATTGTGTTGTATTCATGGGAATGTATAGAAATTGAATAGTTGTTGTATTTCTGAAACCGACAAATCATCATCATGATCTTTCACCTCCTCAAAAGCGTCAACGTTCGTTGTCGACGTCGTCCATTGTCGTTGGGCCAATGTGCAAGCATACATCCACCTAAGGAAAGCACGGAAGCAACATCAATCCAAAGAATCGGAGGTTTAACCCTGTGACTTTGACACCGGTGCCGTGGTGGAGCAGGAGGGGAGGGAGGGGT
This sequence comes from Conus ventricosus, assembly GCA_018398815.1. Classification (NCBI taxonomy): domain Eukaryota; kingdom Metazoa; phylum Mollusca; class Gastropoda; order Neogastropoda; family Conidae; genus Conus; species Conus ventricosus. The sequence goes on along the minus strand of CM031597.1, from coordinate 140,074,725 downwards.
TAGGGTGAAACGTCTACCCCTGGTTGACCATTGACACGGTACGAGGGTGGAGCAGGAGGGAGGGAGGGGTTAGAACCCCTGTGACCTTTGACCACGGTGCGGTAGGGGGACAGAGGGGAGGGAGGAAGGTTAGGGGGAAAGGTCTAACCCAGTAACCTTTGACACGTGCGGGGTGGAGCAGAGGAGGGAGGGTGGTTAGGTGAAAGGTCTAACCTGTGACCCCTTAGAACGAGGTGCGGGGTGGCGGTGGAGCGGAGGGGAGGGTTAGGGGAAAGGTCTAACCCTGTAACATTACACGGAGCGTGGGGGGTGGGGGAGCAGAGGGAGGGAGGGGGTTAGGAAGGTTAACCCTGTACCCTTTGACACGGTGCGGTGGGGAGCATGAGGGAGAGGGGGTTAGGGGAAAGTTCTAACCCCTGTGACCTTTGACACGGTGGCGTGGAGGGAGCAGAGGGAGGGAGGGGTTTAGGGGAAAGGTATAAAACCCTGTAACCTTGAGACACGGTTGCGATGGGAGCAGGGAGGAGGGAGGGGGATAGGGGAAAGGTTTTAACCCTGTAACATTGACCGACGGTGCGGGGGAGTACAGGAGGGAGGGAGGGTGTTAG
>CM031597.1:140064117-140069117 GCA_018398815.1 Conus ventricosus | reverse complement strand
CAGAAAGAAGACATAAGCGGTCGAAACGCGTGGCATTTCGAGTAACCCTAGTAATTTGTTTGCCCCTGTTGTCTGCAGAGTAAACTATAGTAACTTCTAAAATTTGCTAGTTACTGTGGGTTTCTTTCACAGGCTGGAATGATAGGTTCGTCCTGTTCAAAGTTTTTTATTGGTAACAAAGTGTCAAAAATTCTTAAAGTAAACTGAGGCAGGTGAAAAAGTTAAAGAATTTTCCTCAGCCCGCGTCGGATGTTAACCAAGACAATGTGGAAGTTGGCGAGCTGTCTACCTGTGTGAGTGGCTACCACCTACGCAGAATGCTCACTGAACAGCGGACAGAGACATTCGAACCCAGGTTTTCCTGTCAGAACAAAGCCATTGAATGCCATACTGAGGAAAGCAGTCGACAGGCTGCTCCTTGGATGAACATGCCGGTCCTGCTCATACACGTCAGACAGCGTGGTGCCCATACGAACTTGAAGCGGTCGTCGGTCAGAAGATGTTCGATGAATGAAGGGAGATGGCTTCGAAAATCCAGATCATGAGGACCCATGAAAATCAGTACGTCTACAAGATTTCCATGTGGTATAAACTAGCCTATAAACAAGTCAACATACCTTGATCTAGTATTCTTTTTCCTTCCTACTTTTCCCTTTCATTAAATTTACTATTGTGATATATTTTGTTCCAAGTTTTTGACCTTGACTTTCAGATCTACCAAGAAGCGGGGAGAGTGATCGGCGCCATTATGCAACACGTGATCTCCCACGATTGGCTCCCGGGCGATCCTGGGGCCCTGACGTCATGAGGGAGTACTCCTTGAACGTGCTGAGTGCGGAAGCTCTGGGCCCTCTGTCTGGAGATACAACAGGTACTGGGGGAATTGACCGCACAGCAAGCATCACCCTGAACAGTTAGTTTCACAAGAGAGGAGAGAGAGAGAGAGAGAGAGAGAGGAAAAGAGAGAGAGAGAAGAGAAGAGAGAGAGAAGAGAAGAGAGAGAGAGAGAGAGAGATTTTCATTTAGAAACTGTTTGATACGTGGGGGCCAGTAAGTTGTCTTTTCTCCATCCATAAAGAAGAGAACGCCCACCCCTCGCTTGCCGCTACCCCAAATGCCACACCAATGCCACGTCCCCCACACCACTCACCTTCACCCTGTCTCCCCCTCCCCTAAACCCGTGCCCCCACCCCTTCCCTCCACCACCCCCCACCCACCCCCTCCTTCACACCACACCCCAGCTTTTCCCCCTGTTCGTTTTCAAAGTGAGGGGGCCACGGGCGAAAAATGAAACAAATTTTGTAAAGAAAAATTATTATGAATCCGCCAGACAAAGGGACGAACGAATCCTAAGACAAAACACGACGCGTTTTCGAGCTCGTGGGTCTTCTTCAGCAAGATAAACAGCATTCAGGACAATTTCAAAACATTCAGGAAAACGAAGCACGAGCGAGCGATCACTTGTCTCCGTGAATTCCCCGAAAAAGGGGCGCTGAATGAAAACGAGGCCGTTGGGAAGAAAGATAATGCGAGCTGAGATAATAATGATGATAATAATGATAATGATCGCAATAATAAAAAAAATAATAATGATAATGATTATGAAAAGATATCTTTAAAAAAAAAAAATAGAGGATTAAAAACCACTTTCGGTGATAATATGACTTAGTACTTGTAGTGGTAATAGTGGCTATAGAGACGGAAGGGGAGAAAAAGGATTAAGATAATTGTGGAACAGCATAGTTGAGTAGCAACAGCGTTAGGGGCGATGATGCTGGTGATGTTAATGGTAATGATGACGATGATGAAATGATAGAAATAATAATAATAATAATAATAATAATAATAATAATAATAATAAAATAATAATAAAATTACAACAACAACAATCAACATCATCATCATCATCATCACCCATCATCATCAAATCATCATCACCCATCATCCATCATCGGGTTTTGTATGATAATAGTAATGACATTGATAATGATGATGATAATAATACTAAACAACAATAATCACGGTTATAGTAATAATAAAAATGGTGATAATAATAAAAGTAATGGTGATAGAAAAAAATCAATAAGAGTAATGAAAATTTAATATAACAATGAAGACGATGATGATGAATGATGATGATGATGATGATGATGATGATGATGATGTATCACATCACCCATCATCATCATCATCATCATCATCATCATCATCAACATTATCATTATCATCACCATCATCATTATCTTGAGGAAGGGAGGAAGAAGGAGGGGGTAGGGGGGGGGGGGGGGGGGGGGGGACAGAAAGAACAAAGAGGAGAAGGAGGAGGATACAGATGATAGGAAAGAGGGAATCTAATAGGTTATTGATAATAACCCATGACCATAACCGTAGAACAACAATGGCAATGATATAGGAGGCTGGGAAATTAGTATATTGATAGTTATGATAATAATCAATCATAACCGTACAACAACGATAGCAATGATATAGGAGGCTGGAGGGAAAATGTGGGCGGGAAGGCAGAGATAAACACAGTGTTCCGTCGGTTGGTGGCAGCAAACTGGACCCCCCCAAATCCTCAAGGGCTTTCGCCACAGCCGCCTTCCGTTTCGGTCATACCATGGTTCCCAGTCCGCTTCACCATGGGCGACGTTCAGGTCCGCCTGTTCACCATGTTCAACAGGCCCAAGTCATCCTGCAGAACGGAGGCGAAGGCCCTGCGAATGAAAGTGCCGGGCATGGTTCACGTAAGAATGTTTGATTTTTTTTTTTAATTTTCTTTTTTGGGTCCTCTCTCCTCTCTCTCTCTCTCCTCTCTCTTTTCTCTCCTCCCCTCCCCTCTCTCTCTCTCCCCTCTTTTTTTTTTTTTTTTTGCAACGAGTTTTAATCCATTATGTGGATTCATTTTTAGTCCCATCGAATGAGACTATAAACTGAGGTTCCGTGTGTGAACGCACGCATATCTTGCACACACATAAAATCCCATCACCCAAATTTCGGAAGAGAAGGGTTTGTTTGGCCGTTGGTATGGATGACACTTACACCTAGCATGCACCCTGCGTGAGAAATGGAAAAAATTGAAACGAAGTACGGACATTGATGAACAAGATCGAACGACATTTAAATGGATGACACGGGAAACGACTAAATGATGCGCCAGCTGGCAGCTCTTCAGTCGGCACTACCCAGGTAGGGAGCCTTGTGTAAACGAGTGTGTGTGGGTTGTAAGCCTTTCTTGGTCTCTTGCCGAGGAAAAGGCGCATATAAGCATTCATAATGATAATAATAATAATTTTTAATAATGATAACAATAATAATAATAAATATAATTTTGTGGGGTACTCTGTTCTTTGTACTGAAGAATTTCCATCGAGAGTCTAGAGGGTGCTCAGGCTTCCCCCCCTCATCTCCCCTCCACCCCAAAAAAAAAAAAATTGGGAAGGGAGGGGGGGGGGCAGTCACCTTCTTCCTCACCCCTCCCCCGGAGTCGCTCCCCTCCTCAAATATTTCAAGCCTGTGAGCACTGAATAGCTGAGAAGAAGAAAAAAAAGGGGGGGGGGAGAGGGGCAATGAAGGAAAAAGGTTTTTAAAAATTTGAAAGTCATTACAATTTTTTTTGTGCTCCTGAATGGCATTTTGGTGAGATGCATTAGGGTAAAAGCTGATCGAGGTGCATGAAATGACTCTATCTTACTTTGATAAGAATTATGGACTGCATATTGTTTTTCTATTGCTGTTAAATTTACATATATTTTATAGATCCCTTCATACATGCATACATACATACATACATACACACATACATACATACATAATACATACATACAACATACATACATACATACATACATACAAACTACCCTGCATGCATGCATGCATGCATACATACATACATACAAAACATACATACATACATGCATACAATACATTAACGAAACGAAATACATGGGGTACATACGTATAAACATACATACATACATACATACAATTTCATACATACATACATACACATACAATCATACATACATACATGCATACATACATACATACACAGAGAGAGAGAGTCTTGTCTTTGTGATGATTTATGATGATGATGATGAATGATGATGATGATGATGATGATGATGATGATGATGGATGATGACGACGACAACGACGACGACGTCGACGACGATGATGATGAGAAGGAGGGGGGAATCCTGGTGTGGTTTAAAGATTTATAATGACAACGACAACGACGAGACGACTACAGACGACGTTAGTGAAGACAATGACACCAAATAACAACACGCGTAACGAACACACTGACCCGAACCTCGCCCTTTACAACGAACTTAAATAACAACACCGTAACGAACACACGTCCCGAACCTCGCCCTTTACAACGAACATAAATAACAACACGCGTAACGAACACACTGGGCCCGAAAACCCCGCCCTTTACAACGAACAGTAAATAACAACACGCGTAACGAACACACTGACCCCAACCTCGCCCTTTACAACGAACATAAATAACAACACGCGTAACGAACACACTGACCGAACCTCGCCCTTATAACGAACAGTAAATACAACACGCGTAACGACACACTGACCCGAACCTCGCCCTTTACAACGAACAGTAAATAACAACACGCGTAACGAACACACTGGCTGAACCTCGCCTTTACAACGAACAGTAAATAACAACACGCGTACGAACACACTGGCCAACTCGCCCTTTACAACGAACAGTAAATAACAACACGCGTAACGAACACACTGGCCCGAACCTCGCCCTTTACAACGAACAGTAAATAACAACACGCGTAACGAACACACGACCGAACCTCGCCCTTTAAAAACGAACAGTAAATTAAAAAACAACCGCGTAACGAACACATTGGCCCGAACCTCGCCCTTTACAACACAGTAAATAACAACACGCGTAACGAAAACCTGACCCGAACCTCGCCCTTTACAACGAACAGTAAATAAACAACACCGTAACGAAAACC
>CM031597.1:140056572-140059072 GCA_018398815.1 Conus ventricosus | reverse complement strand
CCCCAACGACATGGCGCTCCAAAAATGGCTGGGCCCCCCCAAACCCCCGGGGGGACTATGAACGGGTAATACCGATCGTCTTTTCCCATCAACCCTCACCCCTTTAAACACCAAACACCCAAACACCATCAAACATCATCATTGCTTCGCGTCGTCGTCGTCGTCGTCGTCCCTCTCGTAAAAGCTCATCGTCCCTGTCATCCTTTGTTATCAGGGAGCACAGCAGCGGCGGGGGATCACTACCACCCAACCACCGCCCCCCCCCCCCCCCCCCCCCCCCCAAACCCACCATCCATCATCATCATCTTTATATCATCTCACACATAAACTTTATCATCCCCAATCTTCTTCTTTTTCTTCTTTTTCTTCTTTTTTCTTCTTCTTTTTCCTTTTTCTTCTTCTTCCACAACCCCACCATCACCATTTTTCATTTATCATCACATCATCTTTATCACACCTTTTTCTTCTTCTTCTTCTTTTTTCTTCCGCACCCTTTACCACCACCACCACCACTACCAACCCCCACCCCACCCCCCCTACCACCCCACCACTAGCAGCAGCCCGCAGCTCAGATTTTCTGTTGCTTTTGCTATTGGAGTTGTCCCCTTAAAGACTGCCTTTCATTTCTGGAAAATTTAAAGGTATTCATCAACGGGGTCAGGGGATGTCATGTCCCCCCTCGGGGGGGGGGGGGGGGGGGGCGTTGCCCTGGGCGTGTTATTGTCAGGCCATTATTAATTATTTTCATAATAGGGTGGTTTTCCGTTTTTCTTACTGGATGTTTTTCATTTTATTGTCTTAGAACATTTTTTTGCTATTTTTTCGTCGCCCTTTTGTTTTTGTTCTCATGAAGATCGGGCCCTTTGGAAAAATTAGAAAAAAAAATCCCCAAATTTAACATCAGCATTTTTTTAAAAGGGGGGAGAACACGTACCCCCAAGAAAACTGGGCCCGAACTCAGGGGGCCTGTAAATTTCAAAGTGGGGTTTGGGTTTGTTAAAATGAGTTTTAAACTTACGGTTGATTAAAAGGGTTTGGGATTTGGGCCACTTTTGGGCTGGCACGGGAAAGCAAAACCCCGACCAAGTCAACCCCTGATCGTGAAAGGGGTCGGAAATTTTTAAATTTAAAAAAGTCTGGCCAAAAACCTATAGGGAAAGCCCTTGGGAAAATTTAAGCAGTTAAAAACCCTGTAAAAACTGAGAACAATTGGTTTGGTTTTTAATCAGTTTCCAAGTCTGTGTGTGCCACTGGTCGAAAGATGTTCAGCGTTTCATTACAGGATGTTTTTTTCAGACTGGATATGGTGTTTAAATTTAAGGGTGTTTTTTTTCTTTCTTTGGTCTACAATCATTTGCTGTTGTTTGGTTTCAAAGTAAAATGACTGCAGGCGAAAAGTGAAATAAATTTTAAAGGGAAATTGGAGTTACTCCGTCAGACAACAGGGACAAACAAACTGCAAGACAAAACACGACGCGTTTCGACCTCTAAGGTCTTCTTCAGGCAACATAAGCAACGTTCAGGACCATGAAAACACCCATCTTGCGCCGAATTCGAGAAGAAAGGTGAATGCTCGTACTTCCTCTTTATTGTCCTGAATGTTGTTTATCTTACAGAAAGAAGACCTAAGAGGTCGAAACGCGTGGCATTTCGTCTAGTAATTTGTTTGCCCCTGTTGTCTGGCAGAGTAACTATAGTTAACTTCTAAAATTTGCTGTTACTTGGTTTCTTTCACAGCTGGAATGATAGGTTCTTCTGTTCAGAAGTTTTTTGGTAAGCAAAGTGTCAAAAATTCTTAAAGTAAACTGAGCAGGTGAAAAAGGTAAAAGAATTTTCCTCAGCCCTCTGTCGGATGTTACCAAGACAATGTGGAAGTTGGCGTTGTCTACCTGTGTGAGTGGCTCCAACTACGCAGAATGCTCACTGATCAGCGGACAGAGACGATTCGGAACCCAGGTTTACTGTCTGAACAAAGCCATTGAATGTCATACTGAGGAAAGCAGTCGACAGGCTGCTCCTTGGATGAACATGCCGGTCCTGCTCATACACGTCAGACAGCGTGGTGCCCATACGAACTTGAAGCGGTCGGTCGGTCAGAAGATGTTCGATGAATGAAGGGAGATGGCTTCGAAAATCCAGATCATGAGGACCCATGAAAATCAGTACGTCTACAAGATTTCCATGTGGTATAAACTAGCCTATAAACAAGTCAACATACCTTGATCTAGTATTCTTTTTCCTTCCTACTTTTCCCTTTCATTAAATTTACTATTGTGATATATTTTGTTCCAAGTTTTTGACCTTGACTTTCAGATCTACCAAGAAGCGCGGAGAGTGATCGGCGCCATTATGCAACACGTGATCTACCACGATTGGCTGCCGGCGATCCTGGGGCCTGACGTCATGAGGGAGTACTCCTTGAACGTGCTGAGTGCTGGAAGCTCTGGGCCCTCTGTCTGGAGATACAACAGGTACTGGTGAATTGACCGTCACAGCAAGC
>CM031597.1:139996572-140049072 GCA_018398815.1 Conus ventricosus | reverse complement strand
GCTGTCTTACTCTCTGTGAACACAACTAATGTCAGGCAGCATGCTCAAGGTCTGACCAGCGCGGTGGGCTAATGCGTCGGTCAGACGTCTGCTAAGTCGTAGCCACGAGACCCACCTTCTCAACAAATGTTCTCATCTAAATCATTAATTCATTTATCCATCAGCTTTAACCTTTAGCGGATGACGTTTTTGACTACACAGACCCGATCGTGCGGGTCGCCCAAGACCCACACATTTTGTAGGGGCTTTTCCTATTGCTTATCCCTATTCAGATCGCCTGGGTCTTGTAAGACCCACACCTGATAAAGGCCGGGCGGTTCAGCAACTTATTCCTCACCCGATGGCGTGGGTCATGTGCGACCCATTAAAATATGTAGGTCCTGTAGGAACCGTGACTGATTTCGTTGATAATTGATTGTGCTCGTACATGAAAGTTCAATGACCAACGGCTATTAAGATCGTTGAGGAACTCCTAAGATTTCGTGAGCATAGCTCTATCCGTTCATAAGATATGTTTTTATGGAGTCACTGGGTCATGGAAGACCCAGGAAGCACGGTAAGGTTAGCGCGCTGTAGTCCCAAAACTCACTTTCTTTTTTTTTTTTCTTTCTTTCTCTCTCTCTCTTTCTTTCTCTTTTTTCCTTTCTTTCTTCCTTTTTTTTCGTTCTTTTTTTTCCTTCTGTCTTTCTTCTTTCTCTGTTTCTTTGTTTTTTTTAATTTTCTTTCTGTTCTCTCTCTCTCTCTCTCTCTCTCTCTCTCTCTCTCTCTCTCTCTCTGTTTTCAATCTTTTTGTTATTTCTTTTTCTCTCTTTCTTTCTTTCCTTCTTTTTTTTTTTTTTTTTTTTAATAAATCATACAACGCACTCCACTTCGTGGTCGAAAAGACAACAGCGTAGCATCTATAGAACAGCCCTCACCCACCTCCCACCCCACCCCCACCCTCCCTTCACCCCCTCCTCCCCGCAACGACCCCTCCATCATCTTCCACTCCACCTGTGGAGGAAAGCTGTCACGGTGCCAGAGGGGTGACGCTGTGTTCCAGAGCAGCTGAGGGAGATCCGCAAGGTGACCTTGAGCAAGGTCATGTGTCGGACGGCCCAGCTGCGCAAGGTGACGGCCAACCCCCTGTACCAAGAAGGCGTCCCTCTGCCCAGGCCTGTACTGCTGCCCAGCGGTCGCTACATCACTCGGTACGTCCCCGGGCACCTGGTGTTGATGGGTGGGAGAAAAGGAGGGGCTTGGTGGGAGGAGGGGGGGAGCAAACCATGCTCACTGATTCGCGCGCGCGCGCGCGCGCGCGCGAGAGAGAGAGAGAGAGAGAGAGAGAGAGAGAGAGAGAGAGAGAGAGAGAGAGAGAGAGAGAGAGAGAGAGAGAGAGAGAGCGAGAGAGAGAGAGTTTGCACAAAGGCCACCGCCATTTACTAAGTAAGGGGCATTACGACCGTCAAGATTCCAAGTGATTATCATGAAAAAGAGAATTATGGCAGGGACAGTGTGGGTATGAAGTTGGGAAGATTTGGTGGGGCAGAGGGGAGGGAATTTCAGAGTCAAAAGACAAACAGTTATGCAGAAATTTCCTGTAAAATGAATGTATTTGAATCTCATGTCTAGATCTCGGTATTCACTGGATTTTAGTACCTTATTTTGTTCCATTTTCCCTGTATTCATCACTGTTCGTCTGAGTGTCCTAGCAAACCGTGCTCACTGATTCGCGATACAAAGCTATATTTCATTTGAGTGTCCTAGCTAACCATGCTCACTGATTCGCGATACAAAGCTATATTTCATTTGAGTGTCCTAGCTAACCATGCTCACTGATTCGCGATACAAAGCTATATTTCATCTGAGTGTCCTAGCTAACCATGCTCACTGATTCGCGATACAAAGCTATATTTCACGTGTTTTTCAGGAACCGATACATGCCCTGTGAAGACCTGCCAGAAATCGACTTCCGTCACTGGTACGATCCAAACGCACAAACATGACAGGCGACTAAACCCCGTTTGTCTGACCAGGGCCTTGAGGAACATTAAAATCCTTGAGGGGGCTGGTGTTCATATTTCACAGCAATTAAAAACAATGGATTTCGTTTTCTCACGGATGGTTTGTATGATTTTCCTTTCTGCATGAATGTTTATTGACGTGGTGGGAAAAGGGCTGGGAGAGGGGACACTACTGCATGGGTTTTAGGCTGGCCAGAGATCCTGGTGGCAGTGGAACAGCATCTAGAAGTCACGACTTGGATATGGCCTGACCCTGTTACTGTGTGTGGAGTTCAGGGCCGTAACATTTATCTGAGGGGTGTTCTCCTCTGAAGACCTTCTGTTGTCAAGCTGTCCCTAGTGTTACAGTGAAGACCTGTTGTCAAGCTGTCCCTAGTGTTACAGTGAAGACCTGTTGTCAAGCTGTCCCTAGTGTTACAGTGAAGACCTGTTGTCAAGCTGTCCCTAGTGTTACAGTGAAGACCTGTTGTCAAGCTGTCCCTAGTGTTACAGTGAAGACCTGTTGTCAAGCTGTCCCTAGTGTTACAGTGAAGACCTGTTGTCAAGCTGTCCCTAGTGTTACAGTGAAGACCTGTTGTCAAGCTGTCCCTAGTGTTACTTCCTGCCATTGATGAGATGGATGAGGGCTGGCGAGAGTGAAGACCTGTTGTCAAGCTGTCCCTAGTGTTACTTCCTGCTGTTGATGAGATGGATGAGGGCTGGTGAGAGTGAAGACCTTCTGTTGTCAAGCTGTCCCTAGTGTTACTTCCTGCTGTTGATGAGATGGATGTGGGCTGGTGAGAGTGAAGATCTTCTGTTGTCAAGCTGTCCCTAGTGTTACTTCCTGCTGTTGATGAGATGGATGAGGGCTGGCGAGAGTGAAGACCTTCTGTTGTCAAGCTGTCCATAGTGTTACTTCCTGCTATTGATGAGATGGATGAGGGCTGGTGAGAGTGAAGACCTTCTGTTGTCAAGCTGTCCCTAGTGTTACTTCCTGCTGTTGAGATGGATGAGGGCTGGCGAGAGTGAAGACCTGTTGTCAAGCTGTCCCTAGTGCTACTTCCTGCTATTGATGAGATGGATGAGGGCTGGCGAGAGTGAAGACCTGTTGTCAAGCTGTCCCTAGTGTTACTTCCTGCCATTGATGAGATGGATGAGGGCTGGTGAGAGTGAAGACCTGTTGTCAAGCTGTCCCTAGTGTTACTTCCTGCTATTGATGAGATGGATGAGGCTGGTGAGAGTGAAGACCTGTTGTCAAGCTCTTCCTAGAGTTACTTCCTGCTATTGATGAGATGGATGAGGGCTGGCGAGAGTGAAGACCTGTTGTCAAGCTGTCCCTAGTGTTACTTCCTGCTATTGATGAGATGGATGAGGGCTGGCGAGAGTGAAGACCTGTTGTCAAGCTGTCCCTAGTGTTACTTCCTGCTATTGATGAGATGGATGAGGGCTGGCGAGAGTGAAGACCTGTTGTCAAGCTGTCCCTAGTGTTACTTCCTGCCATTGATGAGATGGATGAGGGCTGGTGAGAGTGAAGACCTGTTGTCAAGCTGTCCCTAGTGTTACTTCCTGCTATTGATGAGATGGATGAGGGCTGGTGAGAGTGAAGACCTGTTGTCAAGCTCTTCCTAGAGTTACTTCCTGCTATTGATGAGATGGATGAGGGCTGGCGAGAGTGAAGACCTGTTGTCAAGCTATCCCTAGTGTTACTTCCTGCTATTGATGAGATGGATGAGGGCTGGTGAGAGTGAAGACCTGTTGTCAAGCTGTCCCTAGTGTTACTTCCTGCTATTGATGAGATGGATGAGGGCTGGTGAGAGTGAAGACCTGTTGTCAAGCTCTTCCTAGAGTTACTTCCTGCTATTGATGAGATGGATGAGGGCTGGTGAGAGTGAAGACCTGTTGTCAAGCTCTTCCTAGAGTTACTTCCTGCTATTGATGAGATGGATGAGGGCTGGCGAGAGTGAAGACCTGTTGTCAAGCTCTTCCTAGAGTGTCTTCCTGCTATTGATGAGATGGATGAGGGCTGGCGAGAGTGAAGACCTTCTGTTGTCAAGCTCTTCCTAGAGTTACTTCCTGCTATTGATGAGATGGATGAGGGCTGGCGAGAGTGAAGACCTGTTGTCAAGCTCTCCCTAGAGTGTCTTCCTGCTGTTGATGAGATGGATGAGGGCTGGCGAGAGTGAAGACCTGTTGTCAAGCTCTTCCTAGAGTGTCTTCCTGCTATTGATGAGATGGATGAGGGCTGGCGAGAGTGAAGACCTTCTGTTGTCAAGCTCTTCCTAGAGTTACTTCCTGCTATTGATGAGATGGATGAGGGCTGGCGAGAGTGAAGACCTGTTGTCAAGCTCTCCCTAGAGTGTCTTCCTGCTGTTGATGAGATGGATGAGGGCTGGTGAGAGTGAAGACCTGTTGTCAAGCTCTCCCTAGAGTGTCTTCCTGCTGTTGATGAGATGGATGAGGGCTGGTGAGAGTGAAGACCTGTTGTCAAGCTCTCCCTAGAGTGTCTTCCTGCTATTGATGAGATGGATGAGGGCTGGTGAGAGTGAAGACCTTCTGTTGTCAAGCTGTCCCTAGAGTTTATTCCTGCTATTGATGAGATGGATGAGGGCTGGTGAGAGTGAAGACCTTCTGTTGTCAAGCTCTCCCTAGAGTTTATTCCTGCTATTGATGAGATGGGATGAGGGCTGGCGAGAGTTGAAGCCAACGCATGGACCTTATGCCAGCCAGAAAGATGAGATGGGATGAGGGCTGGCGAGAGTTGAAGCCAACGCATGGACCTTATGCCAGCCAGAAAGATACCTGATGAATACTGGGACATTCTTTTCTTTCCTTTCTTTTCGATCTCATCGTCAGCGCCTCCTCACTGGCATGAACCTCGTGCTGCTCCTGCCGGCTCACTGCGCACAGCCACACCGCGGTCTGTCCCACAGCACCACCAGCAACCCACAAGGTGCAGTCACTGTCAAGTCACCATCACGCCCCCCGGCAGTGGAGACCCTGCACTGCTGATCCCACAGAGTCAGGCCACCCTCTATCAGGCCTCACACTGAGGCAGTCATTGGTTAGTCCTGGGCCCTGTGTGAAATTGATGATGTAGGCATTACAGTCCATCAACTACAGTAGCTTTTACAAAAGAAGTGGGTTTATTTTTTTTTCTTTTTGAATTATGTTCACCAGTTTACCTCTTGGATTTGGCTTCCTCCTTTGTTTGTGTCTTTCTTTGGTCGTTCTCTTTCTCTCAAGCTTTCATCAAGTTTTATTAAAATGAAAAAAAAAATGTTGACATACAAAAGAACAAGAAGCAGCCATGCAAAATAAAGCACACACACACACACACACCCCACACACACACACACACACACACACACAAGGTAGTAAAGAGAGAGAGAGAGAGGGAGAGAGAGAGAGGTGCAACAATAAAAACTTGAAATAAAAATATGTCTATGTATGCATTCCATTTATTTAGTTACATCCCAAATCCCACAATAATAAGAGCCACATTCATCCAAAGTTAAGCACCACATCATTTCATAACCCAAACATCAACAGGACAATGCTTTAAAAAATCAAAAAATCAATGTTGTAACAGCGTAAAAGAGTAATCAGTGCGTTATTCAAATAAAACTTAATGACCCATCAAGTAAGATCGAATCTTCTTCTTCGTCGTCGTTCGCTCAGACAGGAACCCCCGATGCACTGACGAAGGCTGCCGTCTGGCGGAGGCCCTCCAGAGATCCATAGAGTTTCTCCCTCGAATGAACATGCATATTTCACTAACAATAACAATTAACTTTGCATGAAAAATGATTTGCCAGATTTAGAAGTTCATATCACAGTTCTCAGAATGTGCAAACCAACCGCCCTCAGACCCAGTAAAAGCATGGCATTTTATTTTTTAGCAGATGGGTGACAAAGGGGATGCAAAATACCACCAGAATACATCCTTACACTGAATACATCCTTACACTGAATACATCCTTACACTGAATACATCCTTACACTGAACTGGAGGTCTCCCAGACACATTCCATTCAAATAAAACACTTGTATAACGAAGCGGTTGTCGACTGTCTCGCTACAGTGAAATCACTTTGTGCACCTACTTTTAAAGATGCAACCCTTTTCATTGTTTCAAAGTGAGGTGACTGTCGCGCTACAGTGAAATCACTTTGCGTATCTACTTTTAAAGATGCAACCCTTTTCATTGTTTCAAAGTGAGGTGACTGTCGCGCTACAGTGAAATCACTTTGTGCACCTACTTTTAAAGATGCAACCCTTTTCATTGTTTCAAAGTGAGGTAACTACAGGCAGAAATTGGAACACTATGATTAATTCGCCAGACAAAGGGGACAAAACAGACAAAACATGACACGTTGCAACCTCTTTGGTCTTCTTCAGGCAACAGAAACAACATTCAGGACAATGAAAACGAAGAACCAGCAATCAGTTACCTTCTCGGATGGGCGTTGGAACAAATTCGGCGCCAGATGGGCATTGAATCAACATCCATCTTACGCCATGTTCAAAGGATAAGTGCTTGCTCCTTCATTTTCATTGTCCTGAATGAATCAACATCCATCTTACGCCATGTTCAAAGGATAAGTGCTTGCTCCTTCATTTTCATTGTCCTGAATGAATCAACATCCATCTTACGCCATGTTCAAAGGATAAGTGCTTGCTCCTTCATTTTCATTGTCCTGAATGAATCAACATCCATCTTACGCCATGTTCAAAGGATAAGTGCTTGCTCCTTCATTTTCATTGTCCTGAATGAATCAACATCCATCTTACGCCATGTTCAAAGGATAAGTGCTTGCTCCTTCATTTTCATTGTCCTGAATGAATCAACATCCATCTTACGCCATGTTCAAAGGATAAGTGCTTGCTCCTTCATTTTCATTGTCCTGAATGAATCAACATCCATCTTACGCCATGTTCAAAGGATAAGTGCTTGCTCCTTCTTTTTCATTGTCCTGAATGAATCAACATCCATCTTACGCCATGTTCAAAGGATAAGTGATTGCTCCTTCTTTTTCATTGTCCTGAATGAATCAACATCCATCTTACGCCATGTTCAAAGGATAAGTGATTGCTCCTTCTTTTTCATTGTCCTGAATGAATCAACATCCATCTTACGCCATGTTCAAAGGATAAGTGCTTGCTCCTTCATTTTCATTGTCCTGAATGAATCAACATCCATCTTACGCCATGTTCAAAGGATAAGTGCTTGCTCCTTCATTTTCATTGTCCTGAATGAATCAACATCCATCTTACGCCATGTTCAAAGGATAAGTGCTTGCTCCTTCTTTTTCATTGTCCTGAATGAATCAACATCCATCTTACGCCATGTTCAAAGGATAAGTGCTTGCTCCTTCATTTTCATTGTCCTGAATGAATCAACATCCATCTTACGCCATGTTCAAAGGATAAGTGCTTGCTCCTTCATTTTCATTGTCCTGAATGAATCAACATCCATCTTACGCCATGTTCAAAGGATAAGTGCTTGCTCCTTCATTTTCATTGTCCTGAATGAATCAACATCCATCTTACGCCATGTTCAAAGGATAAGTGCTTGCTCCTTCATTTTCATTGTCCTGAATGAATCAACATCCATCTTACGCCATGTTCAAAGGATAAGTGCTTGCTCCTTCATTTTCATTGTCCTGAATGAATCAACATCCATCTTACGCCATGTTCAAAGGATAAGTGCTTGCTCCTTCATTTTCATTGTCCTGAATGTTGTGTATCTTGCCTGAAGAAGACCTATAAAGGCGAAACGAGTCATGCTTTGTCTTGTCATTTGTTTGTCCCTTTGTCTGGTGATTAATCATAATTATTCCTTTAAAAATCCCTTTCTTTTTTCTGAATTGATGGATAGATATGGGTCACAATAATTTGATGAACATGGGAGGAACACCTGTAATGGTAACTGATGTTTCATCTATCATCAAAAAGAAAAAAAGGTTTAAAAGGGTGTGTTTTTTGTAAATGAAGTCACCTCGCACACATAAAAATTTTTAAAAGAATATGCAGCGAAAACAGATCGTTTCACTTCAGAAAAAAAGGTCATTGCAACAGCCAAGGGGACATAGGGCTTCTGCAATAACAAAAGACAAAAATCTTAAAAGGGATGTCTGAATAAAACCAGTCTTCTAAATCAATGGTTTCTACAACAGACACACACCATCAATGTTGCTGCTATCTGAGTGATCAACAGTCAAGCAGGCTGGGGGAAATAACTTGCAGAGATGCCTACCCCAATTTTTCCACTTTCAGGACACAATTCTCCAGCATCAGGGACACACCATCCTTTTCAGGGACATTGTAAAAACAATTCTGTAAATGCGTTTTCACTCATGATGCACACAAATATTTGTCACTCTCAACATGCTGCCAACAGACGTCTCTCCCGACATGTCTGATAGAAAATTTCTGGCTTCATGAAACGGCCATCCATAACCAATGATTAGCAACATAAAATGATGTTTCTCTACTCACTGAAAATCATCTCTTAAAAATTATGATCAACATAAAGTTTTGTTCAACATAAAACAATGTGAGTCTTCACATACTGACAATCATCTTTCTCAACAATGAACTGGGTAAAAATCATACATTTCTTTGCAATCAATATAAAACAGCAATGTAGGACTGCCAAGCAAATTAAATCTCACACACCCGCACCAAATGCATATAGATGTGGCAACCACATGGACACAGAATGGCTCAGCTGCAGACTCATGATCCTGGGCTTGTAGGTTCGAAGATACACGCCGTCATTCTGGTCTGAGACTGCATGAGGGCTGAGCTCTATGCTTCCTTTCATAACGTATCACAATGTCAACCTGGCCTGAAAGATGCAGACACCTGCAGAGTTGGTCAGAAAATCTAAGCCACTCTTTCAGAGACGCATCATTAAGTGGCTGAAACTCCACTGTGTGGGTCCAGTCTTCTCCACTCAGCCTTTTGGAAACTCAGCTCTTGGGTAGGAGCCATCCACAAGCAGAAAATTCCTACAAATATAAGCAGCCTTTAACAGGAATCAAGCCCTAGAACATGCACTGCTGAACACTGCAGCAGCTGGTATGGAGGAAAAAGTGAGTGACTGATATTCAACTGAATGACACAGGAAGTGAATGATTAGTGCTAGCACACAACTCTTAAGTCAAGTTTGCCAAGCAAGGCAGCTGGTTGTGCACACGATAGTGTGGATTGTAAAGTCTTAGAGCTTGGTCTCTGATCGAGAATAGATGCTATGTAAGTGTTCCAGTAATAATGATAAGCAGATACTCAGAGCAATATATAAAAGAGAGAATGGACTCAAATAAACTGGCGATATATATAAGGCACAAAGATCAGCGGCGATCATGGTCCCTCAGTCCACTATACTGATGGATCCCTGCCAGCGTCCCGTCACACACAGGCCTGTTCACAGCATCATCGGGAGCCGGGGGTCGATCCCTACCCCTCCAGCCTTGTCATACACCACCAGACCCACGTGGTAGGCAAGCTCGTCTGCACTGACCTGAAAGATAGAACATAGAGATCCATGCATAATGCTCAACTTTCTGATTACATCACCACCAGACCCACTCACAGAAAGTCATTGGTCATCCATATCTTAGCTGCAGACAACACAGACTGTTCAGTTAAGAGCTGCTAATTTTTTTTTAATTTCATAACTTGAATTCACTTCGAAATTGGTTTCACAACTTTTTTCTCCTTTGTTTTTATTCTCCCGAATGCACAAACAAAACAGAGAACTGTTTCAGAGATCATAAAACACAAATTTGTGCGAGTTATTTGACTGCGACTGAAACCATGGTCATCCAATGTTGCAGATATCCAGCGATTCTAAACAAGGTATCGAAATGGTCATCCAATGTTGCCGATATCCAGTGATTCTAAACAAGGTATCGTATGGTCCATCCAATGTTGCCGATATCCAGTGATTCTAAACAAGGTATCGTATGGTCATCCAATGTTGCCGATATCCAGTGATTCTAAACAAGGTATCGTACGGTCATCCAACGTTGCCGATATCCGGTGATTCTAAACAAGGTATCGTATGTTCATCCAATGTTGCCGATATCCAATGATTCTAAACAAGGTATCGTATGGTCATCCAATGTTGCCGATATCCAGTGATTCTAAACAAGGTATCGTATGGTCATCCAATGTTGCTGATATCCAGTGATTCTAAACAAGGTATCGTATGGTCATCCAATGTTGCTGATATCCAGTGATTCTAAACATGGTATCGTATGGTCATCCAATGTTGCCGATATCCAGTGATTCTAAACATGGAAATCAAAACTTCACTGTTGCTGCCTTTAAGAATGGATCTTTTTGTAACAAATGACACACTCTGAACTAATTATCTTCTTTTTTCCTAGGCGTAGGATTACTGAAAACTTACCATGATTTTCATGTACCATGACATGACAATACATATACAGACCTGCCAACCCCCTAAGAGACCAATGAGTAAGAATTGAAGCTCAGTGAGGCAGAAATGTGTAATTTCAGAAAGCTAAGAGTAATCAAGCGCAGCACATTACCTTTATTTCAAACAAACACGATGCGATGAAATTGTTCGCACAATTTTTGTGAACTTTACTTTTCTTCAAAAACAAGCTTTTCTTTTAAGTGTCACAAGAAATCTTTACAATTTATGAAAATGTTGAATATACTGGAAACACGCACATATCCCCTACACCATCATGGCATGGCACACCAAGGTTTGATAGTGCGCCAGAAACAACCTAAAAAATTGGAAATGAAATGAGGCAGGGAACAGTAAACAATAAACAAGTGGGGTAATTTTTGCTCCCATAAGGACACCTAACACAAAGCAACTTTTATAAGACTGGCACAGCCTTTTAAACTTGAATAAAGTCAGACAAATACATAGACGAACAATCTAATAGTGGGGGGGAAAAAACAAGTGCAGGCCAACAACTGTCTTGATAGTAATGACTTGGCAAAGATTTGGATTTTAAGGAGGGGGGGGAGAGTTTGAAGATGGAGAAACTGGGAACATGAAATAAGAAAATATATAACCTAAAAATGTTCTCCCCTGTTGCTGATTCTGTGCATGTGGGGTTGGCTATCAGCTCTGTGGCGATTGTGTCATTTTTTAAGTATCGCACCACCTCAGGAAAGAATTTGCCCCCCCTTCCTGACTTCCATCAGTCCCCAACACAAACGGTCCATTCTGCAGTCGAGATGTAGCAGCAGTTTAGGCTTCCATGGCAAGGGTCCTTACAATGTGTGTTGTCTTTGTTCGACCGCTCTTGAACTGTTTTGGCGATCTCCGAATCTGAGAACGCTTCTTTAAAAAGCTGGGACGCATGGTCGGCTGCGCTAAGAGCGATGTTGCGCTCGACGAAAAATCCGGCCACCAATGCTTCAGCCCGAATTACCCTTTTCCTAATTTCATCCTCTTTTGAGGTGTCTACAGTCTGAAAAAAACTGTGTGATGCTGGAAGAATTTGGCGCGTTAGAGGAATCAATGTGCTTGCGTGACTCAAGGTGACACTCCACATCCACCATCCTGCCATGGGAAATTGTGAAGTCCGACTCGCAAGTGGTACGCTGTGCACAATTTACACCTTTAGCCGAAGGTCGTATGCACGGGAACTTTTCCGAGTATTCTTTTCGGAACTTTTGACCAAGTTTTTTCTTTTTCGCATCTCGTCCAAAACTTTCTACTCCACGTTTCGACATTTTCGTAGCTAAAACTTCGAAAGGACGCCAACTTCGCTGAATGGTAAAGATGGTGAAACGAACTGCGCATGACCGGAAACGCTTCTTAAAGGTTACTGGTTATACGCACGGCGGCGTGTGTGTCTGTACATAAGCCGATTTTTTCGACCGTTTTTTTTTTGTTGCTGAAAATTTTCAATGCGTAATATTTTGGCTAAATGCGTAAGGGCGTAAGAATTATCACTTTGGCGTAATAAATTACGCGAAATGCGTAATGGTTGGCAGGTCTGCATATATATATCAGGCATGGGAATTGACTGAAAGGGAAAACTCTGAAATCTAGGGGGGTCCGGGGGCATGCCCCCCCGGAAAATTTTTTTTTTTCAAGATCAAAATCTGTGCAATCTGGGCTATCCTGACTTCATTTTTATGGATTTATGAACGTAAAAAAAAATGAAGTAAATTAGCATTAAAACAACAAACAAAAACAATTTTCACACAAAATGTTTTTATTCAGTTCTATGAGTTTATCTCCAGCTGACTACAAAGATCACACAGGCTCAAAAAACAAACAAAACAAACAACAAAAACAAAACAACAATCAACCAACCCAACCAATCCAAACAATCACCAATCAACCAACCAACCAACTGGTCAACCAACCAAACAAGAAACACCCCCACACACACAAAAGAAAAGTTAAGCCTGCACACATTCACTTGAAACTGGTTACAGACACTGGCACCAGGCATTACCTCTAGAGCTGAGGCAAGTATCTCTGAAGAGAAAACAGGAAGGTATTTGAAGTTTACTGCTGAGAAGACTGTCACACAAGCAGCTCCCCTGTTTACTGCTGTCACTGAGAAGACTGTCACACAAGCAGCTCCCCTGTTTACTGCTGTCACTGAGAAGAATGTCACACAAGCAGCTCCCCTGTTTACTGCTGTCACTGAGAAGAATGTCATACAAGCAGCTCCCCTGTTTACTGCTGTCACTGAGAAGAATGTCATACAAGCAGCTCCCTTGTTTACTGCTGTCACTGAGCTTGTTTACTGCTGTCACTGAGAAGAATGTCATACAAGCAGCTCCCTTGTTTACTGCTGTCACTGAGCTTGTTTACTGCTGTCACTGAGAAGAATGTCACACAAGCAGCTCCCTTGTTTACTGCTGTCACTGAGAAGAATCTTACCTGGCAAACGTTGATTACTTTCCAGAGACGCACACTTATCCAGATGCTTCTTTGAGCGGAGATGGTCAGTCAGTGTTGAAACACCACGACTGGCGTAAGATACGTCTTTGTTGCAGACAATACACCGTGCAGCTCCACTGATATTTATCTTGCGAAAGCGCGTCCCAAGGCGCTCCTTCTTTACTACATCTCCGATTTCCACCTCCACAACTACAAATATCCGCTCCCATTTCCATTTATTTGGGCACTTGTCTTCGAACGGATCGCCGAAGTTTACCACACGACCAAGGCACGCCATGTTGAAAACTCGCCTGTTCAAAGTTTGCGCATGCGCAGAAAGTCACGACATTCACAAATTTGGGCTGCCCGCGAGAGTTAATAGCTGCTGTTGCTGGCGATTCGGGTAACTAAGGCAGGCGTTCGCAGCACGCAAACACAGTACGCTCGCGTTCCGCAATAGTCTCGATCGTCCATACCCAAACTTCCGCGAGAACGAGAACAGAGAACGAGATAACGCTCGCGTTAGTATAACTTGGTCTAGGCCAGCCGAGACCAGTTCAGCAACAGCTAAAACCAGTGCTTTATATTTTTTGTACCCCAGATTTTTTTTTTCGCGGACGCAATTTCGTTTTCGCGGAAAGCAAATTTTACTGCCGCGGAAATCAGCGTTTTCGCTGACAATTCCCATGCCTGATATATATACATACATACATACATCTCTCTCTCTCTCTCTCTCTCTCTCTCTCTCTCTCTCTCACGCACACTCATGTCAACAGAGGAGAGTAAAAAAATAATAGCTAAAATGTTAGGTAACCTAAAATAAATAACAAATGAAACGAATTGTCTTACCTGAGAATCAGCTTCTGCATACACTCTCACAACATCCTCTGTGCCTGATGGTCTGTTCACACACACACACACACACACACACACACACACACACACACACACACACACACACACACAAATAATTATTCTTTTTTTCTGAACTGTTTCTCTGCTAGTACAATGATACAGACAGCAGCATCAATGAAAACCAAAGTGAAAAAGCCAATGACCACAGAGCACAAGGTGCAAAATCATGCACACTTAACAGACAATACAAAACAGACTGATTTTCAACAGACTGATGATCGTGTATCATCCATGTCAACATTCAATGGATCAGAGATCGTGTATCATCCATGTCATTCCATTCAATGGATCAGAGATCAGGTGAATTTTCAACAAATATGAGTTCTTCAGACTTTACACAAAACAGACAAGAGGAAAAAGATACACCCGAAGGTGTGGGTGGGACCCAGAGAAGTACTGTCGTCAACTGCCAAACAAACCAGCTGGGAGCAATCCTGCACCACCTTTGGAAGCCTGCGCTGTGTTTCACATAGGGTGCAGGCACGCACAGGGCATTCCATTAAGGCGCCAAAGGATATCATTGCTCCCCGGCAGATACCATTGTATACTGGCTACTGGATGTGACATGAGAGAACCTCCACAGTCAGGAGCGTTCCCATGGGTGTACCAGCCCATGTTTCAAGACTGCAGGGCCCACCGGCAAAAAAACACACTGAGAAGCAACTCACAGCCTCACCCGTTGCTGTTCCGCTGACAGGTGAAGACAGTACAACTCCAGACAGGGCCAAGCTTTCGCTATGAGGTCTTACATGCTCTCTGAAGAGAATCCCAGGCCACAGTCTTTCCCACTGTCAGCTATGTCAAGCTCAGATGTTACACACAACAGACATAAAGAAGAATCACACCCACAATACTACCCCCCCCCCCCCCCCCCCCCCCCCCCTCCCCCAGGCAGCAAACAGCAAGAGAACGTGTTGCTTGTATAACATCCAAAGAAAGCTTTTTTTTCTTTTAATTCACATGTCGATTTCGTACCGTTTCTTTTCCAGCAATTTAACGTACTGCTGAATAAAACTAATATGCAGACACAACTGAGACAGAAACCATAAGCAAACACACAGAAATCAGCATACATTGAGTTCTTAAAAACAGTGAATGGCACCTGTCTCAAAGCAAACACACAGAAATCAGCATACATTGAGTTCTTAAAAACAGTGAATGGGTGCCAAACCATAAAATCAACAGCGACCATTTTTTGCCTGACCACAAAATTTAAAACATTCATTTTACCAAACCACACAGAAGACAAGGCTGACCCGAGTTAAGAGACCATGTCCAGGGTTCCCACAGATATCAGAAAAAAAAGTTCAAGGGGTTTTCAAGGGAATTTCCAGGGGTTAGCAGCTTCATTCAAGGGGTAGTAATTAACAACTTTCTTGCAAAGTTATGTTTATTAAACTCTATGAGCAGCCTGTTACTATCAATCATTAACTTAACATCATTTCTTACCTCGTATTCATGCTAGCACAACTGGTCAGGTCCAGTAGATGGAAGAAGAAGGCAGGTACAGTTGTCATTGTTTTCTCTGAATTACACTGTGACTTTACAGTTTAACACAACCAGCACAGAGCTGACCACCGCTTCCGTTACTAATGATAGTCTTGAGTCTGAATGCACAGGAGAATACAGTCACCTTTGCAGAACTTTCCTTGTGATTTTTCTTCAGTATAAAATACCAACTTCGAGTTCTTCAATACCTTACACACTTTGCACTCACATGGCAAAAAATAAAAGTACTTCTATAAGAAGACAGTTATACGTCAGGTCATTAAGGAAATATCTAAAGTTGCACATCTGTCAGGTCTAGAAAAGGGAGAACATTTACACAGTTTACATCCCTTCAGCCTTAGCACTATTTGGCGCAACATCGACGTCGACACAACCGTGGTAACCAAAGAAAGAACTCTTTGGCTTCTACACTTGTCTATAGTAATCAAACATAGTCACACGAGTTACTTCCTTCTCTTCAGCTAGCTTTGTCAGTTGCTAGGATCGGCGATCACGAAGCACATGGAGTGACGCAGATTGTGATTTATTTCGTATAAAAAAACATTTCTTAGTGACAGTCATTTCCTTGCTTTAGAGATGACAAATGTACCGATTTTGAAATTTCAAGATTTATCCAGGGGGTTAGGCCTCACTTTTATTAAGTACTTTTCCAGGCTTAAATGTCATGTCAATCTAAAGCACTTTTCAGAATATGGGGCGTACGAACCCGCATGTCACAACCATTCACTGATCAAAGATTGTTTTTGTATACATTCTATGCCATCACTTCCATGGATAGAGATTGTGTATCCATGTCGAACATTCCATGGATCAGAGATTGTGTATCTCCATGCAACTTCCATGGATCAGAGATTGTGTTATTCATTAAATTCAACACTTCCATGAATCAAGATGGTACATCCCATGTCAAAAACATTCAATGGATCAAAGATCGTGTATCATCCATGTCACATTCATGGATCAGAGATTGTGTATCATCCATGTCAACATTCCATGGATCAGAGATGTGATCATCCATGCAACATTCCATGGATCAGAGATGTGTATCATCCATGTCAACATTCAATGGATCAGAGATCGTGTATCATCCATGTCATTCCATTCAATGGATCAGAGATTGTGTATCATCCATGTCAATCATTCAATGGATCAAAGATTGTGTATCATCCATGTCAACATTCCATGGATCAGAGATAGTGCATCATCCATGTCAACATTCAATGGATCAGAGATAGTGTATCATCCATGTCAACATTCAATGGATCAGAGATCGTGTATCATCCATTTCAACATTCAATGGATCAGAGATCGTGTATCATCCATGTCAACATTCAATGGATCAGAGATTCTGTGCATAGTTCATGTCAGCATTAAACAGCTTTAAGATCCTGTGCATATAATACATGTGAGCATTCAGTAGGTAACAGATCCTTTATGAAGTCTACCTCAGTATTAATGGGAAGGAGTTTATGCAGTCAATGTCACCATTCAATAGATTAAAGGATCCAGCATTCTGTGTCAGTATTAAACATGTCAGATATCCTGTGGTCCATGTCAGTATTCAATACGTTTGAGATCCTGTAGTCCATGTCAGTATTCCATGGGTTAGAGATCCTGTAGTCCATGTCAGTATTCCATGGGTTAGAGATCCTGTAGTCCATGTCAGTATTCCATGAGTTAGAGATCCTGTAGTCCATGTCAGTATTCAATAGGTTAAAGATCCTGTAGTCCATGTCAGTATTCAATAGGTCTGAGATCCTGTAGTCCATGTCAGTATTCCATGGGTTAGAGATCCTGTAGTCCATGTCAGCATTCCATGGGTTAGAGATCCTCTAGTCCATGTCAGTATTCAATAGGTTAGAGATCCTGTAGTCCATGTCAGTATTCCATGGGTTAGAGATCCTGTAGTCCATGTCAGTATTCCATGGGTTAGAGATCCTGTAGTCCATGTCAGTATTCCATGGGTTAGAAATCCTGTAGTCAGTATTCCATGGGTTAGAGATCCTGTAGTCCATGTCAGTATTCCATGAGTTAGAGATCCTGTAGTCCATGTCAGTATTCAATAGGTTTCAGAGCCTGTAGTCCATGTCAGTATTCCATGGGTTAGAGATCCTGTGGTCCATGTCAGTATTCCATGGATTAGAGATCCTGTAGTCCATGTCAGTATTCCATGGATTAGAGATCCTGTAGTCCATGTCAGTATTCAATAGGTCTGAGATCCTGTACTCCATGTCAGTATTCCATGGGTTAGAGATCCTGTAGTCCATGTCAGTATTCCATGGATTAGAGATCCTGTAGTCCATGTCAGTATTCAATAGGTCTGAGATCCTGTAGTCCATGTCAGTATTCCATGGGTTAGAGATCCTGTAGTCCATGTCAGTATTCCATGGGTTAGAGATCCTGTGGTCAGTATTCCATGGGTTAGAGATCCTGTAGTCCATGTCAGTATTCCATGTGTTAGAGATCCTGTGGTCCATGTCAGTATTCCATAAGTTAGAGATTCTGTAGTCCATGTCAGTATTCAACAGCTTTGAGATCCTGTAGTCCATGTCAGTATTCAATAGGTCTGAGATCCTGTACTCCATGTCAGTATTCCATGGGTTAGAGATCCTGTGGTCCATGTCAGTATTCCATTTGTTAGAGATCCTCTAGTCCATGTCAGTATTCCATGGATTAGAGATCCTGTAGTCCATGTCAGTATTCCATAAGTTAGAGATCCTGTAGTCCATGTCAGTATTCCATGGGTTAGAGAGATCCTGTAGTCCATGTCAGTATTCCATGGGTAAGAGAGATCCTGTAGTCCATGTCAGTATTCCATGAGTTAGAGATCCTGTAGTCCATGTCAGTATTCCATGGGTCAGAGATCCTGTAGTCCATGTCAGTATTCCATGGGTTAGAGATCCTCTAGTCCATGTCAGTATTCCATGGGTTAGAGATCCTCTAGTCCATGTTAGTATTCCATGGGTCTGAGATCCTGTAGTCAGTATTCCATGGGTTAGAGATCCTGTAGTCCATGTCAGTATTCCATGGGTTAGAGATCCTGTAGTCCATGTCAGTATTCCATGGGTTAGAGATCCTGTAGTCCATGTCAGTATTCCATGGGTTAAAGATCCTCTAGTCCATGTCAGTATTCTATGGGTTAGAGATCCTCTAGTCCATGTTAGTATTCCATGGGTCTGAGATCCTGTAGTCAGTATTCCATGGGTTAGAGATCCTGTAGTCCATGTCAGTATTCCATGGGTTAGAGATCCTGTAGTCCATGTCAGTATTCCATGGGTTAGAGATCCTGTAGTCTATGTCAGTATTCCATGGGTTAGAGATCCTGTAGTCAGTATTCCATGGGTTAGAGATCCTGTAGTCCATGTCAGTATTCCATGAGTTAGAGATCCTGTAGTCCATGTCAGTATTCCATGGGTTAGAGATCCTGCAGTCCATGTCAGTATTCCATGGGTTAGAGATCCTCTAGTCCATGTCAGTATTCCATGGGTTAGAGATCCTGTAGTCCATGTCAGCATTCAATGCATGATAAACCCTGTGGTCCATTCTAATGGAAAATACACAGGCAACACTAGACTGACCACTTACAGCCATGAAGTCCAACCCAGAAGGCTGGAAGTCAATAATCAGAACATCTGACCTGTCCCCATAGAGGAAGGAGAGAAGCAACTGTGGGCATAGGCACAGAAAATCTGCCATGGATGCTGGCCGCTTGTGTGTCTACTCTGCTTCTGGCTCTGACTATCTGCAGTTCCTCTCTGTAGACTGAAAGCAGTGTCTCTGACAGTATTGCTTTGAGACAGCACTACAGAGAATGTGTTGATAATTTTCAGGCAAGAATTACCAAGGTGACTAGGCAGCTGCTTCGTGGTGGCGTTTTTCGCCGGTGGGCTCTGCAGTCATATGGCCTGGTACACCCATGAGAACACTCTTGTGGAGATTCTGTTGTGTCACATCCAACAGTCATTATACAATGGCATCTGCCAGGGAGCAATTATGTCCCTTGACATTTCAATGGAACGCCCTGTGCATGCCTGCACCCTATGTGAACACAGCGCAGGCTTCCAAGGGTGGTGCAGGATTGCTCCCAGCTGGTTTGTTCGGCAGTTGAGGACAGTACTTCTCTGGGTCCTACCAGCACCTTGGGGTGTACCTTTTTCTTCTACCAAGGTGACAATCAAACTTTCAGCAGCAGTGCACCCAGAACTTTGTCCTGTCCATGCATTTCCATTCCCCCAAACCTGAAACTGCAGCGACACCCTCCCACACACTCCCAGCTCTTCTTGATCCTCCTCCTAAGACTGACCTGACAAAAGAGCGTCCCTGGGCATAGCCAGACACCAGCTGATCGATGGCTTCCTGCAGTCCAGCTGGTGACACCGTTTTCCTCTCTGCGTCTGTGGTCTGAATCACTGTTCTGTCTTGGACCTAGAGCATCATGGTGAAAGGCAGAAAGGCATCAATGGTTCGAGCCGCTGAAGAGTAAGGTTAACAGATGCAGAGGAAGAGAGTGGGAAAGGATGAGAAGAAATAAAGAAAATCAGAAAGTGTGAGACAGACAGAAGAATGAGAAGAAATAAAGAAAATCAGAAAGTGTGAGACAGACAGAAGAATGAGAAGAAATAAAGAAAATCAGAAAGTGTGAGACAGACAGAAGAATGAGAAGAAATAAAGAAAATCAGAAAGTGTGAGACAGACAGAGAGAGTGTGTGTGTTAGTGTGCATAGATGTGTGTGAATGTGTGTGCGCCAGTGCTTGCACATGCATCTAGATTTGTATTTTTGCATGTAGATGTATATACAGGTGTGTGTGTGTGTGTGTGTGTGTGTGTGTGTGTGTGTGTGTGTGTGTGTGTGTGTGTGTGTGTGTGTGTGTTTACACATATGTTCATAGTCTGTGTGAGCATATTTTTCACTAAACATTTCTGTTGCCAATTCTTTAAGAACATAAGTGAATAATTTAAAAGAAAAAAAAAAAGATTCTCACTACTCTCTGTCACACAAGATACTTACAGAATAGCAAGATCAATCAGCACTGTCATTTCATTCACACACAAAGAATTTGATACAGACAACATACTCTGTCATAGGATACTAGAAGCAATAAAACGTCTCACAGAAACAACTTCTAAAGCAAAAAAATGTTTTCACATTTATGCTCTGACGGCAGACACAAGGATATCAGAAAATCTATTTGAAAACTGAACTTTTTCCAGTGTTGCTGTATCTTTGCTACAAGAAGCAATGAACATCGCTCAGGCAACTGCAGGACGGCTGCAGTGTTACCTTTATTTTAATCTGTCGGTTGGGGAGGTCGGTGTACATGGCATCCCAGTCTGCAAGGCACCACCCCCTCCTGGACAGTATTGTCTCCACCAGCAGCATGTCCGACAGAGCGTCGCCAACTGTCTGGAAACAGGATTTGAACAAACTCTGCATGAGCATGCATATGTGTGCGTGTGTGTGTGTGTGTGTGTGTGTGTGTGTGTGTGTGTGTGTGTGTGTGTGTGTGTGTGTGTGTGTGTGAGTGAGAGAGAGAGAGAGAGAGAAAGAGAGAGACAGAGCAAATGTCTATACCACCATGCACTTTTCCTTGCATGTGTACATTTCAAAATGAACTGACATATTCCAATAAAACTATGTGTGCTTCACTGATCGATATGATACGAAGTCTGCATTCCGCTCTTCATTGATCGATATGATACGATGTCTGCATTCCGCTCTTCACTGATTGATATGATACGATGTCTGCATTCCACTCTTCATTGATCGATATGATACAATGTCTGCATTCCCCTCTTCACTGATCCGGTCTGAGTTAGAAGTTTCTGTTTGGGCCATTTTTCCTAGTACTTCACCACTTCAGCAACAACAAAAATTAATAATGTTACACTTGATCATGAAGTCACAAACTTACATTTCATCACAACATTTGATCTTGAATTTGAATATATATACACACACACACACACACACACACACACACACACACACACACACACACACACACACAGAGATACACTTACACACACACACACACACATATATATTTATAACAATTCTGCAGTGGGGTAAAACAAGTACAGGTTAACTATTCCTCTGTCATTACATTAATGATCTGGCAAAGGATTTAAGAAAAAAAAAGGGGAGGGGGAGGGGAAAGGAAATGAGAATGAAAAATCAGGGAATTATATTACGAAAATAAAACTCTTCACTAGCAGCATATGGGGACCAGTGTAATTCATCCTGAAGACAGAACCATTCACTTTAACCACTCCGAGGCCTTTCTTCCGCTGGACCAGACTCATCAGGGAGGCACAGCTGACTGTGTCTGTGCTGCCTTGGCCTCAAATGAAGACATGCCACAGTCTATGATTCTGTGCTGTTCTCACCACCAAGGGTTAAAAAACAGAATCAAACAGCAGCCCACAGCAAAGGGTAGGATTCTGTGCTGTTCTCACCACCAAGGTTATGACACAGAATCAAACAGCAGCCCACAGCAAAGGGTAGGAAAGGGTGCAACCAGTGAATAGTAGGAAAGTAAAACAAAAGCAAAGTGCGGGTGAAGAAATAAGCTGCTGAAAAACTAAAATCATCTTGTAAACAGTTTCAAATGTAGGGAAAAAATCTTTGACCCTATGCTTGATAATCCATCAGGGATGCCAGAGAGGTCTAAAGGTGTCAACAGCCTGAGAGGTCAGCTCTGCTGTCCAATAATTCAAGCACTGTCAGTCACGTGAGTGCTGGCAGCAGCTAAGAACTGTGTCATTCAAACACTGTCAGTCACGTGAGTGCTGGCAGCAGCTAAGAACTGTGTCATTCAAACACTGTCAGTCACTGTGTCATTCAAACACTGTCAGTCACGTGAGTGCTGGCAGCAGCTAAGAACTGTGTCATTCAAACACTGTCAGTCATGTGAATGCTGGCAGCAGGTAAGAACTGTCATTCAAACACTGTCAGTCATGTGAGTGCTGGCAGCAGCTAAGAACTGTGCAGAACAGCCTTTACTTGGATCTCCTGGGAGATGCAACCTCCCACTGATTGACCAAACACTAATATGTTGAACAATTCTATAATGGGGATAACAAGTGCTTGCTAAGAATTCCTCCATCATTACATTAATGACTTGGCAGGTTTCAAAAAAAAAAGAAAAAAAGAAAAGGTGGAGGCAGGGGGTGGTCGAAAGAAAGAAAATGAGAATGAAACATATATGTAGATAGATATACATAGATATGTGTGTGTGTGTGTGTGTGTGTGTGTGTGTGTGTCTCCCTTCACATTACTGACCAAACTTTCTTCTGCTGTCCAAAACCCTCTCTCTCTCACACTTCCCTTATTCCTCCCCACCTCCCACGCAACCCCCCTTGCCCTCCCCCTTCCCCCTCCACCCTCTCTTCATTCATCTCCTCTCTCTCTCTCTCTCTCTCTCTCTCTCTCTCTCTCTCTCTCTCTCTCTCCAGATAGTCAGTCAACCCCAACAGCTGTCACCGTTCTGCCCTGTGCTCACCTGGTTGATCACATCCATGGTGTTGGCCAGGGTGGCTGCCACTTCTCTTTGCTCTGCCAGAAGACTGCACAACAGACACCAAAGTCATTCCTCACATCACTGCTTTGAAACATTCGAACATCTTGACAGTGAGAAAAGACAAAAATGCGTATCTTGTTGTGTCAAGGGACAGTGACAGATTGTGACAGAAAACTTTGGAATGATTTTTTCTTTTGTTATTTTCATCTTTTGATTTTGTTCGCTTGTTTAGCCAGTCAGTCGGCCAATACATCAGCAGATTAATACTTTATCGGAGGAATACTGATTTACTCATTCTTTGACTTATCATTTTTTCATTCATTTACTTGGAAATAAACATTCATTAACAGCTCTTTTATTCAAAAACATCACTTCAACACATGCAGGCTGAAAATGACCAGCTGTGGTAAAGTGCATGCAATACTCCCAATCTTGATGATACTACTTTCACACAATGGTGGCACAGGTAAAAGTTATTTCATGCATGCCAAGTGCCCGCTCCAGATGAAAGACTAACACTCTGTGCACCACTGGCCACCTAGTGGACAGGAGAAAAGCCTGTGCTGTGTGAAACTTACACCACGCCCAGGATTCTCTCCCTTTAGCACACTACACGTAAAACAACCTCATGTTTTAATTCCCCATTGACACAATGTTAGAACTGATAACATAAAGACAAATGATCAGTTTCTTTCCCAATATTAGTTCAGGCATAGTAAATGGCTACACACACACACACACACACACACACACACACACACACACACACACACACACACACACAAGAGAGGATGAAAACCAAGGAAGGGGAGGGAAGAAGCAATGACATGTAAAGTAACAGCCTCACAACAGTTGCCCAACAGGGGTAAAACTGATGTCACCATCAATCTTCATCACCACACTGCACCACGGCAAGAACCACTGGGCACTGGGTTCCACTTCCCACACACCACACTGACAGACACTGACAGTTTATAGGAAACAGTATAAAACTTTGACAGAAAGCATCACACACTGGTACCACAGTACACAACTTTGACAGAAAGCATCACACACTGGTACCACAGTACACAACTTTGACAGAAAGCATCACACACTGGTACCACAGTACACAACTTTGACAGAAAGCATCACACACTGGTACCACAGTACACAACTTTGACAGAAAGCATCACACACTGGTACCACAGTACACAACTTTGACAGAAAGCATCACACACTGGTACCACAGTACACAACTTTGACAGAAAGCATCACACACTGGTACCACAGTACACAACTTTGACAGAAAGCATCACACACTGGTACCACAGTACACAACTTTGACAGAAAGCATCACACACTGGTACTTTTGCTTCTGTTTATTTGAGTCCTATGTGCATGTTCATCAAGCTGTTGATTTCTTTTCACCGACCATTCAAAACCAGGCTTTAAGTCAACCAACACACACACACACACACACACACATACACACACAAACACACACACACACACACACACACACACACACACACAAGGAGGAAGTCAGCCAAATCGTGCAAAATCATGATGGCAGATGTTAGAGACAAGAGCAGGACAACAGAGATAACGCTCACCCAGTGTTCTCACTCTGTTTGCGCACAGCTTCTTGAGCACTGGGACTGAACAAGACCTGTCCAGGAAATACGCAACGATCATTCAGTCTGGAATACTCTGACACAGCATTCACAAATTATACATATCATTAAAGCAAAAACAAAACAAAAAAATCCAGTAGGACGTCTCCTGACTCAGCAGACTGCATTAAAAGAAAGGCAGTGATCTCAGACCCTGTCCACTATAGTGAATCTCACCACTTCTGCCCTGAGCACAGATCAATGGTAAAGTGAGGCAAAATTGTTTCATTCAGTATCATCTTCTCACTCCTACCAAATGCAACACCCATGTGACAGCTAGTGGAAATCATTACAACAGACTCACTCCTGCAAATGTTCTGAATGCTGCTGACAGCTGGTGTGATTCATTATAAAAGATTCTACTGTTGATTATGTTCTTCCTCTTACCTAGAGTTAGTACATTTACATAAATGCAAAAAGGCGTAATTCTGAATCACATGCTTAATGCACAGCCAAATAAAAAGCACACTTATTCACTTGAGAACAAGGTCTTATAAATACATGTCTTTTTGTTTAAAAAAAAAAATCAAAACCATTTCAAGCACCTACCTTCAGACCAGAGAATGAACTCAACATTTCCTATCAACATTTTTCAGCTTCACTATCCATTTTTCAACACAGAAATGAATGTTAAAAGCATGCCATCCACATTCTACTCTAAACTGCACAGACATCGTTTCTTTGACTCACTGTTCCATGACCGTTGGCTTCAAAGTAGACACCAATGTCAAACTCTTGTGCTCGGTGGTGAAGATGCTTCACGCCTGTCGGCACGCAGGCTACTGGTACTTTCTGGAGAAACACACATTGTAAACACATGTCAGCCACTTCATCTCCCATCAGGTGACAGGTTGAATACCATGATGTTACTTCAGAAATTACAAAGGAAGAAATAAAGTTCACTTTGTTCTTTTCCTTCGATCACCTTTCTTTATGGTTGGCCCTGAGTTTTACGTCTTTCTGCTCTGTGCGTGCATGCGTGCGTTTGTCTGTCTGTCTGTCTGTCTCTCTGTGTCTCTGTCTGTGTCTCTGTCTGTGTCTGTGCATCCACATGCACCCACAAGAAGTCACAGTAAATCTTAAAGAAAATTTTAAATGACCCTTCATTGTGAAATAATGTCCCTTACAGTTTTCAACAATACACACTCAACTAAAGGTGCCCATAACTCTTCCCACTCAGCCTCACTAAAGACACCAAACCACCGCAACCAACACTTCCACAGAAACAGATCCTAGCAACAGTCTAGCAAGTTCCCTAAAAAATGAAACATGCTGCTTCTCCCCCACCCCTCCTGAAGGATCATTCTCCTACAACTTTTTGTCTTTAACTGACAGTTCAGACCATGAAAAACAAGCACCAGAAATAAAAAAAAGAAGACTTTAAATGTCTTGATAAGCGCGCGCCCGCTAGCACCCAACCGGAAATCACACAGCCAAAAGGCTGAGCACCTGCCAGCGCCTGGTAAAACACGTGGCAACAATGGGCGCCGCCATGTTTCTCGTAGAAAAGGAAGTCTCGTGAGAACGTGACTTCCTTCTTCCTGTAGCCATTCACTTCCGTTTGCAAAAAAACGCGAGTCGATACGTGCCGTAGTTCTCGAGTTATGAATTTTTAAAGTTTTGTGGTCGAAATGCTGTTTTTCACCATGGCTAACCTTGACTTCTGCTGTTCTATAATGAGATTTAGCAATGAAGATACTGTGATTTGTGGGATTTACGGCATAAGACTTGGTGAAAGTGCTGGGTGATGAAGCTTACAGTGACCTAGATTTCGACTGGGATGAGGTTCCAGATATGATAAACAACGATTCGGAAGAAAGTTCTGAAGAGGAAGATTTTTTTTCCCCCCCGAGTAAATGGCTCATGTGACAGTCTTCAAACTTATGATATAGCAACATATATATTCGTAGGAATTTTTTAAATGATTTTTTTTTTTTTTTTTTTCTTTTTGCTGTCCCAACCTCTGCGCCACCTCAGAGGCAGTGCACCCACACCGCTCATTCCGACACCCCGTCCACAGCCATAGCCCGGCTGGCCCCGCCGCAGCCCCGGCACCAGCAATCCACAGGGAGCAGTCAATGTCAAGTCGTCAAGAGGCAACCCACCGGAGGAGACACTGCACTGCTGCCGAGTCACTTCGGTGGTGTTCAGTGGCGCCTGTTCTGATCTAACATACGCAGGACACCACCTACTAAGCCCCCTACTGACGACAATAATTGCTTAGTAAAATTTCAAAATGGAGTGACTGACGGCGGCGAACGAAGCAAGATTAGGAATAGAGTTTGTTTAGAACTTACCGCCAATGACATTGACAAACAAAGCACAAGACAAGACACGATGCATTTCAACCACTTGGGTCTTCTTCAGGCGAAAAAATAAATCACATTTAACATGTGGGACAGTACAAACAACGAAAAACGAAAAAAGAATGAAAAATGACTTATCCGTTCTTGTCCATGTGTTTGGTGGGCGGAAATGACATGCGGCCAGGGGATTATGGGAGAGGAAACGGAGGGGGGGGGGGGGGGGTTGCGTCAGGGGAGTGTGTGTGTGTGATATGATAGGGTTGTGTGTCCAGTTTATTGGGATGGTGTGATATCTTTGTGATGGTTGTGGTAATGGTGGATTGATAATAATGGTAAGGGGGAAAAAAAAAAAAAAAAAAAAAAAAAAAAAGGGGTGGGGGGGGGATTTAAGGGGAAGGATAATACAAAACTAAGATTAAATAGATGGAGGGTTGCTGTAACTACTGTATGAAGTGAGTGAAGGGGATGTGGTGGTGGTGTATGTAAGTGTGTGTGTATGTGTGTGTGTATGTGTGTGTGTTGGTAGGGGATTTTGCCAACTGGTGTGGAAGAGGTGAGTATGTGTGTTTGGTTATTGTTGGATATTGATGCCTTGGGGGTGTGTAGTGTGCCCAGTTTGGCAATGAGCACTGTTTGGCGCCCAGTTTGGCACTGGGCACACTACACCCCCAAGGCATCAATATCCAACAATAACCAAACACACATACTCACCTCTTCCACACCAGTTGGCAAAATCCCCTACCAACACACACACATACACACACACATACACACACACTTACATACACCACCACCACATCCCCTTCACTCACTTCATACAGTAGTTACAGCAACCCTCCATCTATTTAATCTTAGTTTTGTATTATCCTTCCCCTTAAATCCCCCCCCCCCCACCCCCCCTTTTTTTTTTTTTTTTTCCCCCTTACCATTATTATCAATCCACCATTACCACAACCATCACAAAGATATCACACCATCCCAATAAACTGGACACACAACCCTATCATATCACACACACACACCTCCCCTGACGCAACCCCCCCCCCCCCCCCCCCTCCGTTTCCTCTCCCATAATCCCCCTGGCCGCATGTCATTTCCGCCCACCAAACACATGGACAAGAACGGATAAGTCATTTTTCATTCTTTTTTCGTTTTTCGTTGTTTGTACTGTCCCACATGTTAAATGTGATTTATTTTTTCGCCTGAAGAAGACCCAAGTGGTTGAAATGCATCGTGTCTTGTCTTGTGCTTTGTTTGTCAATGTCATTGGCGGTAAGTTCTAAACAAACTCTATTCCTAATAATTGCTTAGTCGCGGAGCCGGCGTGAGTGAGCTCTCCCTCCGGAGGGCGCCACCACGTCCGTCCAACGACAGCCCCCATGGATTCGCCGATACCGGTGACCCCGACGGAAGCAAACCAAGGCCACAGACGTGGAGAGGACATCGAAACTGAGGTCACCATGAGAGCAGGGCATGAAGGGCCACAGAATTTGAGACATTTTTTTTTTTTTTTTTTAATGCTGATCAATGGGAATGAGGATGATTAAGATGATGCTACGGATTTCCATTTCGGTCTGAGACTACATGACAGGGCTGTACTCTACGCTTCCTTTCATAATATATCCTGGCGTGAACCAGGCCCGAGAGATACAGGCACCTGCAGTGTTGGTCAGGAAATTTGAGCAACACTCTCAGAAACGCATCCATTAAGTGGATGAAACTCGACTGTGTGGTCCCAGTCTTCCCAACTGAGTCCGCAGCAAACTCAACTCTGGGTAGGAGCCGGTCGGGGCAGAAAAAACCCACATGCCTCTGATGGGATTCGAACCCACGACCTCCCAGCCGGGAGTCTGCGACGCTAACCACTTCGCCACGGCGGCTGGTTTTTTTAAATGATTTTCATTTCATTATTTCCTTTCCTCTCTTTTAAATTAATTTTTAAATTGGGTAACCATGTTCAAATTATGGAGTCACTTATCTTGCTGATGGTTTTCGGCGCAACTAAGCTCAGGTAAGTGCATACTGAAGAGGGTTAATAAACTCAGTGAACCTAAAGTGAAATGGACTTTATGTCAGGGTTTCACCACACTCACACACACACACACACACACACACACACACACACACACACACACACACACTGAATGTTCTCACCATGGTGTCGGTGATGAAGCGGGTGGAGCTGCCGTTGGCGTAGGCTGTCTGCACCAGGCCCAGGTTCAAACTCAGGTCACTGCCCTTCACCAGTTCTTGAAGGTACCCTGCCACCTGCACCCCACATGAGGTGTTGACATGAAAAGACAGGAAGACAGTGGAACCTTACACTAACAACCAGTTCTTGAAGGTACCCTGCCACATGACATGTTGACAAGGAAAGACAGGAAGACAGTGGAACCTTACACTAACAACCAGTTCTTGAAGGTACCCTGCCACATGACATGTTGACAAGGAAAGACAGGAAGACAGTGGAACCTTACACTAACAACCAGTTCTTGAAGGTACCCTGCCACATGACATGTTGACAAGGAAAGACAGGAAGACAGTGGAACCTTACACTAACAACCAGTTCTTGAAGGTACCCTGCCACATGACATGTTGACAAGGAAAGACAGGAAGACAGCGGAACCTTGTACTAACAATCTGAAATCCTGAAAAAGCTGGATCTTTAGAACAAGAGAACTTTGTTAGGAGGGTTTTGTGTTGTTGTTGTTGTTGTTGTTGTTGTTGTTTGTTGTTGTTTGTTGTTGTTGTAGTTGTTGTCATCTCAAGATTTGTGCCACCTCATTGGCATTGCTGTCACATGACTTATTCCAGCCCCTCCCTACACAGCCACATCCATGGTCGTCCTATCACACCTCAACACTGGCAGTCCACAGAGAACATGCAATATCAAGTCTCAGTGAGGCAACCCACCTAGAGAGGCCCTGCACTACTCATGCTGCTGCTCTGGTGATGTTCACAGCTGTCTACTCAAATTCCATACATTCTGGTAGCCACCCACCAGTCAGCTGCAATTCCAGCATGAGCAAGCATTCCCCCACCGGAGGGAGCCACCTCATCCATCTGACAACAGCCCCTATGAACCTGCCAGCGCCGATGACTCGGACATGAAGTTGCCATGGGCATGGAGAGGAAATCAAAGGGGAGGTCACTGTGGGGGTAGGGCGTGACCTTTCTGACCCTGATCAATGAGGGTGATGACGATGATGCTATGGAGTTTCATTCTCACCTGAGACTTCAAGACAAGGGTTGCACTCTAGTCTTCCTTTCGTAACATATACTGATGTCTGTTAGGCCTCAAAGATATAGAACACCGGCAGAGTTGGTGAGCAAATCTGAGCTAGACTCGGAAATGCAACCATGAAGCGGATGAGACTCGACTCTGTAGTTTCAGTCTTCCCATCTGAGCCCATACTCAGCTCATTGTGCGAGTTAGCCACAGCTGAAAAATCCCTCAAATAAATACCCGAGATAGGATGCAAACCACAACCTCCTACCAAAAACCTTGAAGCCAACCACCACACCACAGCATTTTGGTCAGCATGTTTAAGTCCCACACAGACAACACTGTTCCAGAACAACAAGGCTTTACAGGAGGTGGGGGGTGGAAGGGGATGGGGGAGGGGGGGGGGGGGTCTCTATTGGGAGGGTTCTTTATCCACAGCTTTTCCTGTACATTATAATGAAATGAAAAACAGGCAACAACAATCTTGTATTACATATAAAACAATCTTTAACTGTATACAAATGCAGCAGCAATGCTCCATATTCACATGATGATGTCATATCTTCTTTCAGGAAAAGCTGCAGACACTCTCACACTTCTTGGAGAAAAAAATTACTGTTCCAGATGTGAGTGGCACCAGCTTCAAACTTTCCTATCTTATCAAAATTCAACACTTTGAAGATGTTGCTATTCTTTGCACGAACAAGAAATACTGTAATCAAATGCACACACACACACAAAATTGTGACAACATGATTGTCTGTTTGCCTGACTTTCAAACAGTCATCTTTTTTTTTAAATTCCTGAATGAAAAAGGCTGTCAAGCCAGTCCAATTTAAGCCTGAAACTTGTGAAATAACAACTGAACATATGATGCTGATGAATTATGTGCTACTGTGACCATCACCGACTATACAGATCATAGACACTGACAACAGCTCCAAATTCGTGTCCAGTCACTGTTCACCTCATCAATCACAAGAAACAAGAAAAAGATATAGAATCACA
This sequence comes from Conus ventricosus, assembly GCA_018398815.1. Lineage (NCBI taxonomy): Eukaryota > Metazoa > Mollusca > Gastropoda > Neogastropoda > Conidae > Conus > Conus ventricosus. The sequence continues at coordinate 140,018,053 of CM031597.1, read as the reverse complement.
ATCATCATCTTCATCGTCATTATCATTATGATTTTCATTACTGTTATCATTTTTGTTATTATTGTTATAGTTATTATCATTGGCATTAAGGACTTTTTAGGAGGGTGTCTTCTGTGTATGTTGGAACAGAGCAGGCATGATGAAACACCACTGAAATGACAGCAGTTCAGGGTCCCCTCAGGCGCGGCTGAATCACAACGATCTGAAACTGACTGCTCCCTGTGGCCTGCCGGTTCTAGGGGTGCAATAGGACAAATCTGGGCGCGCTGTGCAGTGCCTACTCTGGAGGTCTGACAATGGCCTGACACTGCAAGCTCCCAGTCTGTGCAGTGTTGGCAGTGGGACTGTGACACAACATTCCCAGTCTGTGCAGTGTTGGTAGTGGGACTGTGACACAACACTCCCAGTCTGTGCAGTGTTGGTAATGGGACTGTGACACAACACTCCCAGTCTGTGCAGTGGGACTGTGACACAACACTCCCAGTCTGTGCAGTGGGACTGTGACACAACACTCCCAGTCTGTGCAGTGTTGGTAATGGGACTGTGACACAACACTCCCAGTCTGTGCAGTGTTGGCAGTGGGACTGTGACACAACACTCCCAATCTGTGCAGTGGGACTGTGACACAACACTCCCAGTCTGTGCAGTGCTGGCAGTGGGACTGTGACACAACACTCCCAGTCTGTCCAGTGTTGGCAGTGGGACTGTGACACAACACTCCCAGTCTGTGCAGTGTTGGCAGTGGGACTGTGACACAACACTCCCAGTCTGTGCAGTGGGACTGTGACACAACACTCCACCAGTCTGTGCAGTGTTGGCAGTGGGACTGTGACACAACACTCCCAGTCTGTGCAGTGTTGGTAGTGGGACTGTGACACAACACTCCCAGTCTGTGCAGTGTTGGTAGTGGGACTGTGACACAACACCCCCAGTCTGTGCAGTGGGACTGTGACACAACACTCCCAGTCTGTGCAGTGGGACTGTGACACAACACTCCCAGTCTGTGCAGTGATGGCAGTGGACTGTGACACAACACTCCCAGTCTGTGCAGTGGGACTGTGACACAACACTCCCAGTCTGTGCAGTGGGACTGTGACACAACACTCCCAGTCTGTGCATGTTGGCAGTGGGACTGTGACACAACACTCCCAGTCTGTGCAGTGGGACTGTGACACAACACTCCCAGTCTGTGCAGTGTTGGCAGTGGGACTGTGACACAACACTCCCAGTCTGTGCAGTGGGACTGTGACACAACACTCCCAGTCTGTGCAGTGTTGGCAGTGGGACTGTGACACAACACTCCCAGTCTGTGCAGTGTTGACAGTGGGACTGTGACACAACACTCCCAGTCTGTGCAATGGGACTGTGACACAACACTCCCAGTCTGTGCAGTGTTGACAGTGGGACTGTGACACAACACTCCCAGTCTGTGCAGTGTTGGCAGTGAGACTGTGACACAAATCTCCCAGTCTGTGCAGTGTTGACAGTGGGACTGTGACACAACACTCCCAGTCTGTGCAGTGTTGACAGTGGGACTGTGACACAACACTCCCAGTCTGTGCAGTGATGGCAGTGGGACTGTGACACAACACTCCCAGTCTGTGCAGTGTTGACAGTGGGACTGTGACACAACACTCCCAGTCTGTGCAGTGTTGGCAGTGAGACTGTGACACAACGCTCCCAGTCTGTGCAGTGTTGACAGTGGGACGTGACACAACACTCCCAGTCTGTGCAGTGTTGGCAGTGGGACTGTGACACAACACTCCCAGTCTGTGCAGTGTTGGCAGTGGACTGTGACACAACACTCCCAGTCTGTGCAGTGTTGGCAGTGGGACTGTGACACAACACTCCCATCTGTCCAGTGTTGGCAGTGGGACTGTGACACAACACTCCCAGTCTGTGCAGTGGGACTGTGACACAACACTCCCAGTCTGTGCAGTGGGACTGTGACACAACACTCCCAGTCTGTGCAGTGTTGGCAGTGGGACTGTAACACAACACTCCCAGTCTGTGCAGTGGGACTGTGACACAACACTCCCAGTCTGTGCAGTGGGACTGTAACACAACACTCCCAGTCTGTGCAGTGTTGGCAGTGGGACTGTAACACAACACTCCCAGTCTGTGCAGTATTGGCAGTGGGACTGTGACACAACACTCCCAGTCTGTGCAGTGCTGGCAGTGGGACTGTGACACAACACTCCCAGTCTGTGCAGTGGGACTGTGACACAACACTCCCAGTCTGTGCAGTGCTGGCAGTGGGACTGTGACACAACACTCCCAGTCTGTGCAGTGGGACTGTGACACAACACTCCCAGTCTGTGCAGTTGTTGGCAGTGGGACTGTAACACAACACTCCCAGTCTGTGCAGTGTTGGCAGTGGGACTGTGACACAACACTCCCAGTCTGTGCAGTGGGACTGTGACACAACACTCCCAGTCTGTGCAGTGTTGGCAGTGGACTGTGACACAACACTCCCAGTCTGTCCAGTGTTGGCAGTGGGACTGTGACACAACACTCCCAGTCTGTGCAGTGTTGGCAGTGGACTGTAACACAACACTCCCAGTCTGTGCAGTGTTGGCAGTGGGACTGTGACACAACACTCCCAGTCTGTGCAGTGTTGGCAGTGGGACTGTGACACAACACTCCCAGTCCTGTGCAGTGGGACTGTGACACAACACTCCCAGTCTGTGCAGTGTTGGCAGTGGGACTGTGACACAACACTCCCAGTCTGTGCAGAGTTGGCAGTGGGACTGTAACACAACACTCCTAGTCTGTGCAGTGGGACTGTGACACAACACTCCCAGTCTGTGCAGTGTTGGCAGTGGGACTGTAACACAACACTCCCAGTCTGTGCAGTGTTGGTAGTGGGACTGTGACACAACACCTCCCAGTCTGTGCAGTGCTGGCAGTGGGACTGTGACACAACACTCCCAGTCTGTGCAGTGGGACTGTGACACACCACTCCCAGTCTGTGCAGTGTTGGGAGTGGGACTGTAACACAACACTCCCAGTCTGTGCAGTGTTGGCAGTGGGACTGTGACACAACACTCCCAGTCTGTGCAGTGGGACTGTGACACAACACTCCCAGTCTGTGCAGTGGGACTGTGACACAACACTCCCAGTCTGTGCAGTGTTGGCAGTGGGACTGTAACACAACACTCCCAGTCTGTGCAGTGGGACTGTGACACAACACTCCCAGTCTGTGCAGTGGGACTGTAACACAACACTCCCAGTCTGTGCAGTGTTGGCAGTGGGACTGTAACACAACACTCCCAGTCTGTGCAGTATTGGCAGTGGGACTGTGACACAACACTCCCAGTCTGTGCAGTGCTGGCAGTGGGACTGTGACACAACACTCCCAGTCTGTGCAGTGGGACTGTGACACAACACCTCCCAGTCTGTGCAGTGCTGGCAGTGGGACTGTGACACAACACTCCCAGTCTGTGCAGTGGGACTGTGACACAACACTCCCAGTCTGTGCAGTGGGACTGTGACACAACACTCCCAGTCTGTGCAGTGTTGGCAGTGGGACTGTGACACAACACTCCCAGTCTGTGCAGTGATGGCAGTGGGACTGTGACACAACACTCCCAGTCTGTGCAGTGTTGGCAGTGGGACTGTGACACAACACTCCCAGTCTGTCCAGTGTTGACAGTGGGACTGTGACACAACACTCCCAGTCTGTGCATGTTGGCAGTGGGACTGTGACACAACACTCCCAGTCTGTGCAGTGTTGGCAGTGGGACTGTGACACAACACTCGCAGTCTGTGCAGTGGGACTATGACACAACACTCCCAGTCTGTGCAGTGCTGGCAGTGGGACTGTAACACAACACTCCCAGTCTGTGTTGGCAGTGGGACTGCGACACAACACTCCCAGTCTGTGCAGTGGGACTGTGACACAACGCTCCCAGTCTGTGCAGTGCTGGCAGTGGGACTGTGACACAACACTCCCAGTCTGTGTTGGCAGTGGGACTGTGACACAACACTCCCAGTCTGTGTTGGCAGTGGGACTGTGACACAACACTCCCAGTCTGTGCAGTGTTGGCAGTGGGACTGTGACACAACACTCCCAGTCTGTGCAGTGGGACTGTGACACAACATCCCCAGTCTGTGCAGTGGGACTGTGACACAACACTCCCAGGTGTTGCACTAAGGAAGTAAGAGTAAGCCGAGAGAGTAGTGCAACCAAGAGACATCAAAAGACTGAACAATTTTTTTTTCAAAGAAGAAAAACAAAAAAAAGTCTTCAATTCAACGCTTGGAAAATACCTGAACAGTAGATAGAGACAGAAAGATAAGCGACTGAAAAGAAATAGCAGATATGCTCACAGACTCTGAGACACTCAAACACTCACAGACTCTGAGACACTCAAACACTCACAGACTCTGAGGCACTCAAACACTCACAGACTCTGAGGCACTCAAACACTCACAGACTCTGAGGCACTCAAACACTCACAGACTCTGAGGCACTCAAACACTCACAGACTCTGAGACACTCAAACACTCACAGACTCTGAGACACTCAAACACTCACAGACTCTGAGACACTCAAACACTCACAGACTCTGAGACACTCAAACACTCACAGACTCTGAGACACTCAAACACTCACAGACTCTGAGACACTCAAACACTCACAGACTCTGAGACACTCAAACACTCACAGACTCTGAGACACTCAAACACTCACAGACTCTGAGACACTCAAACACTCACAGACTCTGAGACACTCAAACACTCACAACTCTGAGACACTCAAACACTCACAACTCTGAGACACTCAAACACTCACAGACTCTGAGACACTCAAACACTCACAGGAAGAGAAACAGAGAAATAAAAACGGGGTGGGAAGGAGAGAGAGACAGAGATAAGAGAGAAAAGGGGGACAACAAAAGGCAGAGACAGAGAGTGAGACATAGAAAGGCACAAACAAGAGAGAGAGTAAGAGAGAGCGACAGGCCAGAAAAGAAGGTTAAAGACAGACATACCTATTTAACAGAAAAACAAAGACAGCGAAAGACAGGCAGCAAAAGAAAGTGAAAGAAAGAAAGATATAACAAAAAGACAGAGAAAGAGCGACAGAGAATAAAACACACGAATATGGAGAACACACACACACGCACACACACACACACACGCACGCACACACACACACACACACACACACACACACACACACACACACACACACACACACACACACACACAGCTAGACACACACACACACAGAATAAATGGAGACAACCATCAACAGGAAGAGAAACATTGCTGTAGGGAAACAGAAAAGCTCCCTCAGTGAAGTGTCTCACCAGAATGGCAATCTTGTCTCCATCCAGAAGATGGAAGCGCTGATCCTCATCCTGATAGTAGTACACAATGCGGTCCGCATCTCCATCAAAGGAAGCGCACCGCATCCCTGGCTCAATCTTCAGCCCTGAAGCATCATATCCTGCCTGTCACTTTCTCACTGAAATGCAAACTTTAATCACATGATCTGCATTATCATACAATTATTTTCCTTATCCTAAATCAATACAACTTTCTTCTTCTTGGACGAGTTTTTGCTAATAACCTCCTAAACCCTCCCTCACCTCCCCCCCCCCCCCCCCCCCCCCCCATACAAACACACCAATCCCTTCCCCCAATTCATCAAATGAAAACACAGTAGAATAATTTGTTATCCAGTGACATCAACTGCTATCTTTAAAAACAAAAAAACCCAGCTGAATTACCATGGTTTAAAACATTCTCTCTCTCCTTTACTCTCTCTTTTAATGCATGCATGTGTGTGTGCCACTGACTTCTATTCCTGGACCGCGCATCTCGCACGCAGCGCGTGATCAGCAATATGGCGGACGCGCCGCGGAACGGAGCCACTCTGGCTCCGTTGTAGGCTACACACTACACAGCACCGTTGCCGGCTTTGTTTGGCAGTCTAACACGTGGCCGCAAGTACACGGTGCACTGATTCCAGAGCAGGTAGGTGCTATTCTAAAGTTCAATCCTTGTTTAGCTCCTTGAAAAGCTTATCTGCTTTGTATTTATATATAAATATTTGTCACTAAGCTAGTAATGTGCCAATGAATGTGCGTGTGTGCGTGCCCGGTGTGTGTGTGTGTGTGTGTGTGTGTGTTTGAAAATTAAGAAAGAGACAGAATGACTGAGAGAGCGCACGCACACGGCACTTTTCTTTGATAGTTTTTTTTTTTTTTATTAATGGCGTGCAGATGTTGTAAGACTGTTGTGCTCCATTTGAAAACAACCCTATCATTCAGGTATCTTTTATTTGCCCTCACAGCCCTGTCCTGCACGGCATGGATCGACGCTGAACTTGACTGTGATCGATTATCAATACTGAGCGACATCGCCGGGAAGATGCCACAGTGTGTAGCATGGAAATGTACAAACAAGACAGGGAAAACACCTGGAAAATCCTTCCACAGGTAATTTGCATGCATTTATAATTATTATCAATTTAAAAAAAATCGTTATTACGCCTAGTCACTTATCCTATCAGCCTAGCTTGAGAAGCGTTGAATTTCTTGACCCACTCATAAAACTCTGAAAACTGTATCATTCTGGGTGGTGGGGGGTGGTGGGAGAGCCGAGATCAAGAGAGAGAGAGAGAGAGAGAGAGAGAGAGAGAGAGAGGAGAGAAAAGAGAGAGAGTGTGGAGCAGTCTCCAGTGATGGAAAATATGAAACTTTAAATTTAAGAGAAAACCAACATCACTTATATTTTGTCTGCCACTGTTTCAGATTTCCCAAAAACCCAGAAAAACGAAAGGTGGGGTTGCTGCTCTGAAAAGAGAGTACTTTCAGCCAGGCGACAACACCAGATTGTGTGGGGATCATTTTGAAGATACCTGCTTCATCAACACCGGAAAAACTGTTCGCCTGAAGGATGATGCTGTTCCCACAGTGTTCAACTTTCCAAGTCACTTGCAGAAGGTTATATATTTTTTTTTCAGTCAGAGATGTATTATTATAGTTTGTGCACTTAATTTAAAAGTCTGATGTCATTGGCTTTGAATGAATGTCAGCATACTCCTGTTCAGTCGTTCTGCTTTTTTCTGGAACCTCTTGGTTCTATCGAAATGTGTTGTTTTCACTTTGTTCTGTTTGATTTGTTTCAGGGGGTCAAACACCGGAAACCACCCACAGAAAGGGTTCGTAAACTTCAGTCAGCCCCGACCCAGGTTCTTGAGAATGATGTGGCTACAGAAGTAACCCAACATCAAGTAAAACAACAGATTGGCCCTGAACATTCCTATGCTGTGAGCAGCCCTCGAAAGCTGAAAAGAAGACTGGATGAGGCGACTGAACAAATTGAAGTACTAAAAAAGAAATTACATTGCGCCCGTGTGCAGAAGAGTCGGCTTAAGAAAAAAGGTGGATTCTTTGCAAGGTGTAGTAGATGACCTCAAAAGCCAAAACATGATTTCTGACACTTGCATTGATGCTCTGGAGGCAACATTCTGGGGCGTTCCTCTGCAGCTGATGAAAAGACTAATGAAGAGAGGAAGCAAAACATTATTTCATCCCGCTTTGAAAGCATTTGCACTGACACAGCAGTTTTACTCAACAAAGCGTATGAATACGTGCGAGAAACTTTTGGGTTGGGTCTGCCACATGTTGGTACCATCAGACGGTGGTATAATTCAGTCGATGGGAATGTTGGGTTCAGTGCGGATGTATTTTGCAGTTTAGAGCGAAAGGTGGCAGAAGCTAGATCAAAAAAGGGTGAGGTTGTGTGTGCGCTGATGCTTGATGAGATGTCCATTATGCAGGCTGTAGAATGGGATGGGAAGAGAGTATATGGGTATGTTGATAATGGTAATGGTGTAACAGATGAAACTGGAGCAGAAGCCACTGAAGTTCTTGTCTTTATGCTCGTTGCTGTCAACAGTTCATGGAAAGTACCGGTGGATACTTCCTTGTCAATAAACTGAAAGGTATTGAGAGAGCAAATCTTGTTCGTCAGTGTCTTCTGAAGCTCTCTGACATCGGTGTCAAGGTAATTTCACTGACAGTGATGGTCCCTCAGTTCACATTGCCATGTTCAGAGCACTCGGAGCCAGTGTGACTGCCCGAAATCTGGACCCGAGCTTTCCCCACCCCGCCGATCCATCCCAGAAAGTCTATGTGCTGCTGGACGTCTGCCACATGTTGAAGCTCCTGAGGAATGCGCTAGCCACCTGTGGACTGTTCAAGGACAGGGACGGAAACATTATACGTTGGCGGTACCTTGAAGAACTACATGAAATTCAAGAAGCCGAAGGTCTGCACCTGGCCAACAAACTGAGGTCCGCTCATCTTAGATGGCAAAGCCAAAAGATGAAAGTTAAATTGGCAGTCCAGGCCTTCAGTTCCAGTGTGGCAGACGCACTGGAATTTTGCAGAGATGGTCTGAAGTTACAGGAATTCAGAAATGTCCAGGGAACTGTGGATTTCATAAGGCTGGTCGACAAGCTGTTTGACGTTCTGAATTCCAGAAATAAATTTGGACGAGGCATGAAAGCAGCAATGAAGCCTGACACAGAAGAGTCCACAAATGCATTCCTCAATCAGGCATACTCATACATTGCCTCGCTGACAGATATAGCAGGAAATCCCATGATCGACACTCTGAAGAAGACGCCATTTATCGGCTTCATGGCTGACATCAAGTCGGTGCAGGCACTCTACAAGCAGCATGTCGGTCAGGATCAGCCACTGCAGTATCTCCTGACCTATAAGCTCTCCCAAGACCACCTTGAACTGTTCTTTGCTGCCGTTCGTGGGGCGGGAGGCTTCAACAACAATCCGACAGCAAGGCAGTTCGTGGCCATCTACAAACGCCTCATGATGCGTCATGATGTTCAGATTGTGACGGGAAATGCAGCCCCCCAAGATCAGACGACCATGCTGGCATCAGCTGATACTGTCAGCACTATCAAGAAAAGTGTTGATGATGCCACACAGGACCACCTCATCGCAAAACGATATGATTTGGTACCTGAGCACACGGATGAGGAGGACATCCCGGGAGACCTGGAAGAGTTGTCCATATACAGGGAGGTAGCTGTAGGTTACATTGCTGGTTTTTGGCTAGGATGGTAGCAAGGAAAACAAGCTGTCCAGAGTGCCGTTCAGCTCTCACCACAAAGTGGCTTGACGGCAGTCAGCCAAGCCATGGGCTGATTCTACAAAAGGACGAAGGAGGCTTGACAAAACCGTCTGACTCCACAGTACAGATCTGCATTGCAACAGAAAAAATGATCCAGAAGATGTTGTTGGTCACTGATCAAAAGCCTCCTCGTGATTCTGGAATCCCTTGCGCTCTTGCCTATGCTAACCTCGAAGAGCTTGGTGGCAAAATCTTCCTGTCTCTCGATCAACACATGAAGGACACTGAGCCCGATAATAATCATGTGTTTGCACTGATCAAGGCTGTCACACATGCGTATACCAAAGTTCGTATGCACCATCTCACAAAGCAGCACACTGTGAGAGCGAAAGGACGGGTTGTCCGCAAAGAACTTACCAAGCTGATTCTCTTCAAGCATCAGTGAATATGTACAGAGAGAGACTCAGAGAGAGAGAGAGAGAGAGAGAGAGAGAGAGAGAGAGAGAGAGAGAGAGGAGAGAGAGAGAGAGACGCTTGACACTTGACAATTTATTGGTAATAGTCTGCACAGACCCTTATTTCAAGGGGAACACGCAATATAATCATTCTCTTTAGTGTCTTTAGGGAATACAAACAAACTTAACGTGTGTAAATTGAATGTGCAACGAGCATAAGGACAAGAACTCCAGTGGCTCCTGCTGAGAGAGAGAGAGAGAGAGAGAGAGAGAGAGAGAGAGAGAGAGAGAGAGAGAGAGAGAGAGAGAGGGAGAGGGAGAGAGAGAGAGAGAGAAGGTACATTTTGCTTGTCTTAATTATCACAGGTTATGCAACTGAAGTCAGTGGAAGTACAATATATTACCCGCGGCGTAAAGCCACGGTCTGAACTGAAGAATATATAACAATAGATTGGCTACAGAACTTCACATTTCTTTGTGTCAGTATTATTGAGTGTTTGCTCGCTCGCTCTCTCTCTCTCTCTCTCCCCTCTCTCTCTCTTCTCTCTCTCTCTCTCTCTCTCTCTCTCAGTCACACACACCACACACACACACACACACAACACACACACACACACACACACACACACACGGCAGGTCTGTTGGACTACGTTGTAATCATCCAAATAAGTAATCATCCAAATGACACGCGAATTCGTTATAAAATTGTGTTTATCTGCCGTAACACAAGAAGCGGTGTATAGTAACCAGCGTCTGGCACAGCTGTGCCCAGTGGCTCCATTGCCAGGAAAACATGGCGGCCAGCTGATCACGCGCCGCGAGCCGAGCTGTTAGTAGGCTAGCAGCGCGCACGCCGCCAGCGATGCGCGGTCCAGGAATAGAAGTCAGTGGTGTGTGCATGCATGTGTGTGTTTGTGTGTGTGTGCATGTGTGCACACGCAAGCGTGTGTGTGTGTGTGTGTGTGTGTGTGTGTGCGCGCGTGTGCGTGTGAGGGTGTGTGTGTGTACAGTTCCATTTATAATCATACAACAACCAAAGACCAAGAGAGACCAGAGAGAACTGGGATAGGCAGATGGCGAGACAGAACAGACACTGAACACGTTCATCTACAGTCCCAACACAGCATGTAGTGCCAGCATGTTTAGCATCTGCCAGCATTTAGATGTACTGATATAGTACATGTGATCTGAAATGGAGACGAAGGGGAAAAAAACACTGGAAGATACTGTTTGATACTGGCATGCCGGCTCTCTCCTCTCACGCATCCTCTCTCATAATGACCAGGGATAATGCAGACAGAGGCACTGACCCTGTTTCGCTGAATGCGCATGAAGCAGACGATACCCTGGTGTGCATTTGTTCATCAGGTGGGGGAGAGTGCATTACTGTGTTTCATTACAGAAATCATATTTTCTTCTTAAATACCCTTTCTGTGTGGTGCATTAATTACATTCAATATACGTACTTGTCGTTAATCGACAAATGCACCAAAAAAAAAAATGGCAACGCTCTGTTCATGACTGCTATGAGGATACCGTGCTCTGATAGTGTAGGGGGCTCACAGACATCTCTTACAGGCAGACAGAGGAAGCAGACACAGACATACCACACAGACCAACAGACTGACAGTGTGAAAAAAACCAACAAGACACCCCACCATGGACTCAGCCAGTCTTACATACCATCTGGGGCACACTGCTGAACCTTCACATAGTCCGCTCCACACTGCACACAGCACATGAACTCTCTGAAGGCATGGGACATGAATTCCCTGATTCCATCATTCACAGCTCTATCTACACTGCACACAGCACATGAACTCTCTGAAGGCATGGGACATGAATTCCCTGATTCCATCATTCACAGCTCTATCTACACTGCACACAGCACATGAACTCTCTGAAGGCATGGGACATGAATTCCCTGATTCCATCATTCACAGCTCTATCAACACTGCACACAGCACATGAACTCTCTGAAGGCATGGGACATGAATTTCCTGATTCCATCATTCACAGCTCTATCTACACTGGTGATACATTCAACTCATGTCTGCACAAACAGCTTGCTTGATTTGCTGTCATATTCATCGCCATTGCTCTGACATTATATTTATCACTTCTTTTTCTGTGAAAACCAAGAATTATTTCATATTTTCATTATCAATTTAGATTAACTGGAGAAAGAGTTAAAGCAAAAGAGGGAAAAAAATAACCTACATGTCACTTTGAAAGACATGCATTAATTTGAAGTTCATGTGCACAAGGGTATGTGTATATGCAAGCGCATTATTGAGGACGCTAGCATGTGCAGGTTTAAAACTGTTTTAGTTTGGTTCGAACACATTCTAACTTAGTTTACTTCATCTACACTAGAAACCTTCAGGGTCCTATCTTCCATCTTCTAGAACAAAAAGATTGTTATTTGAGCTCTGTGTGGCTATAAAGTGATACGGTCTGATTCAGCAAGAACAAAAAGATTGTTATTTGAGCTTTGTGTGGCCACAAAGTGATATGGACTGATTCAGCAAGAACAAAGAGATTGTTATTTGAGCTTTGTGTGGCCACAAAGTGATACAGACTGTTTCAGCAAGAACAAAAAGATTGTTATTTGAGCTTTGTGTGGCCACAAAGTAATACAGACTGTTTCAGCAAGAACAAAAAGATTGTTATTTCAGCTTTGTGTGGCTATAAAGTGATATATGGACTGATTCAGCAAGAACAAAAAGATTGTTATTAGAGCTTTGTGTGGCCACAAAGTGATGTGGACTGATTCAGCATGAACAAAAAGATTGTTATTTGAGCTTTGTGTGGCCACAAAGTGATACGGACTGTTTCAGTGTTCATGTCCAACAGGCCCTTCGAAGGCAGGTGGGAGAGGTCCTGCTTCATGAATGACAAGCAGGGAGCCTCAGCTGCAGACAGAGGTGTTTCAAAGTAGTGTTCTAGTTGAAAAATGGAAGAACTCAAGGGCATGGTTTGAAAAGGTTTTACAGGGACTGAGGGCCACAGACCAGCTATCAATTTCATAAATGCTGATCCTACAATGTTGTAAACCTGGATGAACATTCACAACACTGTGTTAAAGTTACCTAGCAGATGATTACAGAGAGAGAATCACAAACCAGAACCCTGCTCCACAAACTAAGCCTATCCCACAAGACATTTTTTTTTATATTCTTCCTCCTTCTGCTTTCTCTTGCATCTCAGAGGGCAAGCCCAGTATCTATGTCAAGCAATGCCTACAGCTCATGGCAATGACTCTGTTGACACGCCCAGATTTATTTTCTTGAAACTTCATCCAGACTGGGCCTTGCCTGATGCCTCAAAGCATCACAGACTGGGCCTTGCCTGATGCCTCAAAGCATCACAGACTGGGCCTTGCCTGATGCCTCAAAGCATCACAGACTGGGCCTTGCCTGATGCCTCAAAGCATCACAGACTGGGCCTTGCCTGATGCCTCAAAGCATCAGACTGGGCCTTGCCTGATACCTCAAAGCATCACAGACTGGGCCTTGCCTGATGCCTCAAAGCACCACAGACTGGGCCTTGCCTAATGCCTCAAAGCATCACAGACTGGGCCTTGCCTGATGCCTCAAAGCATCACAGCCTTGCCTGATGCCTCAAAGCATCACAGACTGGGCCTTGCCTGATCAAAGCATCACAGACTGGGCCTTGCCTGATACCTCAAAGCATCACAGACTGGGCCTTGCCTGATCAAAGCATCACAGACTGGGCCTTGCCTGATGCCTCAAAGCATCACAGACTGGGCCTTGCCTGATACCTCAAAGCATCAGACTGGGCCTTGCCTGATGCCTCAAAGCATCACAGACTGGGCCTTGCCTGATACCTCAAAGCATCACAGACTGGGCCTTGCCTGATACCTCAAAGCATCACAGACTGGGCCTTGCCTGATGCCTCAAAGCATCACAGACTGGGCCTTGCCTGATACCTCAAAGCATCACAGACTGGGCCTTGCCTGATACCTCAAAGCATCACAAACTGGGCCTTGCCTGACGCCTCAAAGCATCACAGACTGGGCCTTGTGTGATGCCTCAAAGCATCACAGCCTTGCCTGATGCCTCGAAGCATCACAGACTGGGCCTTGCCTGATACCTCAAAGCATCACAGACTGGGCCTTGTGTGATGCCTCAAAGCATCACAGACTGGGCCTTGCCTGATGCCTCAAAGCATCACAGACTGGGCCTTGTGTGATGCCTCAAAGCATCACAGACTGGGCCTTGCCTGATGCCTCAAAGCATCACAGACTGGGCCTTGCCTGATGCCTCAAAGCATCACAGACTGGGCCTTGCCTGATACCTCAAAGCATCACAGACTGGGCCTTGCCTGATGCCTAACAGCATCACAGGGTGATAAAACCCAGGGCAGAAGACAAAGACATGCTACATCCGTAGTGAAAATATGATTCCTGTATCAGAGGAATTTCCTCAAAACCTTTCATCTTGAGGCAAGGGACAGGAGCAAAAGCTTAGAGAACTGACTCTATAACACAGGATCAGGGGTTGAATTCTAGCAGCATCTGCAGGGTAAAGCATAGAGCGGCATTTTTTTTTTCAGTCTTCCATGTCCTATATGTGCAGACCTGTTTTGTGTCTGAATCCCAAAGAGTTCTTTGCTCATAAAAGATGTGCATTCGTGTCATCATACTATGGAAACATAAAAACACCCAGCACATACTGGGATATTCCGAGAGAAGATAAGTATTGCTGTGCATTCGCCCATCACCTGTCAACATGCTGTGGTGAACCCTCAGACACGACGGTTGTTCATGTGTCTTTCAGAACCTTTATGACCTGTTGGTCATGGAATGACAAATGACTCACCCTATAGTCCACAACCTGTTTGTCATGAAATGACAAATGACTCACCCTACAGTCTGCAACCTGTTGGTCATGGAATGACAAAGGACTCACCCTACAGTCTGCAACCTGTTGGTCATGGAATGACAAAGGACTCACCCTACAGTCTGCAGTCTGTTGGTCATGGAATGACAAAGGACTCACCCTACAGTCTGCAGTCTGTTGGTCATGGAATGACAAAGGACTCACCCTACAGTCTGCAACCTGTTGGTCATGGAATGACAAATGACTCACCCTACAGTCTGCAACCTGTTGGTCATGGAATGACAAAGGACTCACCCTACAGTCTGCAACCTGTTGGTCATGGAATGACAAATGACTCACCCTATAGTCTGCAACCTGTTGGTCATGGAATGACAAAGGACTCACCCTACAGTCTGCAACCTGTTGGTCATGGAATGACAAAGGACTCACCCTACAGTCTGCAACCTGTTGGTCATGGAATGACAAAGGACTCACCCTACAGTCTGCAACCTGTTGGTCATGGAATGACAAATGACTCACCCTATAGCAGACCTGTTTACCCCAATTTCGTGTACCTGTAATGTCTCATAAAAAAACCTGTAATTTCAGAAAAAAAACTGTAATTTTCATAATCGCAATATTTAGCGACTTTTTGCACTTACACATGTATATCAAATGTAAAGCATTTATACCATAATAACAAGACTTTGGTTAATTATACAATTATAGTATTTAATTTTTAATAACACTTTACTTACCAGTTACCTTCAAATTGTTCAGCTACCAGGCACTCTCAAGTCTGTTTCATGCTTGAACTTGTAAACACCACAACTGGGAGTGGGAGTATCCTTGTATTTCATACACACAAATCACTTTATGATGAAGAAGCCACTCTTGAATACTGTTTATAAGTATACTAATGTTGCAAGTCACTATATGTTGTTCAGCTAGCAGGCACTCTGAAGTCAAGTTCATGCTTCTTGAACTTGGAAACACCACAATGATAACATCAGACACAGACAATGGCCCGTTCATTTTCACCAAGGTTTCCGCTACCATTGCTTCTGCCCTTATGACAGACAAATCATCAAACTCCTTTTTGGTATTCTTCTTTTCAGTCGTGAAAAACGATGTCAGTTTCTGTGAAGACTCGGCATCTTTCTTCATTTCAACGTACTTCAGGTGTTTTTTTCGTTTTGCAGTGTAACTCTGTCATACTGGCCTGAATGCGCGATAGAAAAATCCGATGAACAGTAACCACAGAAGGCATACTCTTCGCCAAGTGACGATCTCTGTATTCCAGGCGTCTTCAGGTATGATTCACGGAACTGTTGCCGAACTTTTGCAACTTTTGAACATTTGGATGAACCAGCCGTGGGCGCGCGTGTTCGCTTCGTCGCCATCTTTGCAAAGGATAAGACGCAAGGCACGCTGGGAAACGCTTCTATGCTGTTTGCCTTTTGACCGGAATCGTAGCAAAAGAAACTTTGCGTTTAAGATTTTTTTTTTTTTTTTCCCGTAATAATTTTTTTTGGCCGTAATTCCCGTAATTTCGATTTTTTCCCGTAAAAATTACGGCAAAATCGTAAGAGTAAACAGGTCTGCTATAGTCTGCAGTCTGTTGGTCATGGAATGACAAATGACTCACCCCATAGTCTACAACCTGTTGGTCATGGAACGACAAATGACTCACCCTATAGTCTACAACCTGTTGGTCATGGAACGACAAATGACTCACCCTATAGTCTACAACCTGTTGGTCATGGAACGACAAATGACTCACCCTATAGTCTACAACCTGTTGGTCATGGAATGACAAAGGACTCACCCTATAGTTCAGCTTGCCTTTGGAGCCATCGTTGGCGATGTTCAGAGTGAGGCTGTCCCCCAGTCGACTCTGCAACAGCTGGGCTTTCACAGCTCCCACCCCATTGGCCGCATCCAGGTACAGCTGTCTGGAATAGCTGCCCCCGTTGTCCCCAGCTCCCTGTCAGCAGACAGCCAGCATCATCCACAAGGGTGGGGTGAGCATTGTTAGCACTGTGAGCATTGTTAGCACTGTGAGCATTGTTAGCATTGTGAGCATTGTTAGCAAGGCTAAACAGTCACAACTAGACAGCCAGCATCATCCACATGGGTGGGAATGAGCATTGTTAGCATTGTGAGCATTGTTAGCAAGGCTGAACAGTCACAACTAGACAGCCAGCATCATCCACATGGGTGGGAATGAGCATTGTTAGCATTGTGAGCATTGTTAGCATTGTGAGCATTGTTAGCAAGGCTGAACAGTCACAACTAGACAGCCAGCATCATCCACATGGGTGGGAATGAGCATTGTTAGCATTATGAGCATTGTTAGCATTGTGAGCATTGTTAGCAAGGCTGAACAGTCACAACTAGACAGCCAGCATCATCCACATGGGTGGGAATGAGCATTGTTAGCATTGTGAGCATTGTTAGCATTGTGAGCATTGTTAGCAAGGCTGAACAGTCACAACTAGACAGCCAGCATCATCCACATGGGTGGGAATGAGCATTGTTAGCATTATGAGCATTGTTAGCATTGTGAGCATTGTTAGCATTGTTAGCAAGGCTGAACAGTCACAACTAGACAGCCAGCATCATCCACATGGGTGGGAATGAGCATTGTTAGCAAGGCTGAACAGTCAAAGTAGCGACGGAGAATTCAGTAAACACCACTCATGGAAATAGAGACATGTTAAGATCAGAAACAGTGTTTTCCCAATTCCTCTTGTATGCAAAATGATGATTTCTTAACTCACATGAATTTTAGAAGTATGAATTCAAGAACAGCATCTGAAAAGTTTGATAAATGCATTTGGGTGGTATTGTTGCTGAACAGGAAGAACATCACACAGACTGTGGAGATTACTGAAAATCTGATGAAAATTCCACAGAAAACAGTCTGCCACTAGCCCTTCTTCACGGCACCGAGGTCCCTCTCACCCATCCCTGTATATGAGCTCCAACAGTTTGGGCTTGACACCTTTACCTTATCCACAAACACAAAATCAAAGCTATCTTCCATGATGCAGTTGAAAAGTGCTGGTTTCATTTCTCATTTCTGAATGGTAGAATTAAGACGTCATGGTGACATCCTCATGCAGACCTGAGCTTGCAGTTTGCAGAACGCTGTCGACAGCTTGTCATAGTAGCCGTCCTCTGTGGCTATCCCATAAGCCTCCTTGGTGTTGGTGCAGCACACCATGTAGTGAAGCTGGGGAGTGGTCAGTATCCCTGGACACAGGATGCACATGCAGTTAGCCATCCTCAAGATAACGTCTGTGTGAACTGTCGTCACAGACGCCATGGTGCTGGTCATCCACTGAGTCACTTACCATGATAGTACCGTGGAAGGATCACACTGCAAATGTTTGTTGGTCAACCTCTCCCAAGGTTCCCACCATCCCTGCACCTGCACGGTATGTTTTTCAATCATACCAACGCTTTTTCACAATATGTGTTCACCATACATTTTTTCACTTTTTCTTTTATTGATGTTCCGACCAAGACTTGCATCAAAACTATAATGGAATCTCTCCCATCATGAGTTTTTCAGAATCTGCTCACAAATGGTTCAAGCTGTTCCAGACATATCAGCAGCAGGCCACAGCACTAAAAATCTGACTAAAAACCAAAAATTCTCCGGTCTAGACACACCACTGTATTGTTTAATTTACTGTCTTGATATTTCTTTTTCTACAATAACATTTCCTAACTCTATGGCTCAGACATTCCAGAGGCAGAGACAGACAGACAGAGAGGGTAGAAAAGGAATAATACCAATGACCGAGTTGGCAAGAGAGCATGCGAGCATAAACAGTGATCTGCCATGCAAGATAACTGAATGCACCAGCTTTAACCATCCGCTCAGGACAAGCAGGTCAAATGGATGCTACAGCAGATACATAAGTCATTATTTTTCTGCTATTTTTTATCATTATTCATCACAGCAATTCAGCAGGCCACTGGGAAGACTGGGAAGTGCCTGTCTTCTCGCTAAGCCTTCCAGGGTAAGCAGGGTATTCCCCTGTTTCCTGAACCTACTCAATGCTCACACACATTTCAGGATAATTCTTCTGCATATCTCATCACCTGCATACACATGTACTTATATCCACACAATGGGAGTTCAGACATTAGCAGGTGAGGACATTTTTTGACCTGGGAGATTGACAGATCACTTTCCACATTCCACCCATCTGGAAAAGCTGGGGGGGGGGGGGGGGGGGGGCTCAAACCCAGGATCCTGAGAGTGAAATCATCACACCACTCGACCCACCAGACTCATTTAAAACCATTTATTTGTTATTACAGCGGGTAAAAAAAAAAAGAAGAGATTTAGAACAATGCTGGACAAGCCAATTCCACCATACATTCGGGAAAGAATATGAAACGTTACTACAGATGACGTGCATAGCTGCAGCAACACAACTGAAACAGATGAGGACATCTACTTTAACCCGTACAGCACAACAAATTCCATGACAATAAGCAGCCATCACCTTTGACCTTAGTATAACGGTCAACACTAAGCCTACACATGGCCACAAACATCAAAAATAAAAGTGTCTAACAAAGTAATCAGTGGCAGATTTCATTGGACGGACGTCCCAGTGCCCTCCAGAGGGAGAGCTCACTCATGCCGGCTCCGCGACTAAACAATTACTGTTGTCAGTAGGTGGTGTCCTGCATATGTTTTATCAGAACAGGCATCACTACGGACTTGACACTGACTGCTCCCTGTGGATTGCCGGTGCTGGGGCTGCGCCAGGCCGGGGCAGGTAGTGGATGAGGGGTTCGGAATGAGCAGCGAGGGTGAAATGCCACTCAGATGGCACAGAAGATGGCACAGCAAAAAAAAAGTAATCAGTGGTATTTGTCTGCGTCATATCTGGTGAACTAAAACATCCCTCCATCTATCTTGAAGTGTTAACCACCCTTCTTTCACACTTCACACTCACTACTACTACTACTATTCTTACTCCTACTACTACTACTACTCCCCCTCCTAGTCCTACTATATTACTCCTACTACTCCTCCTCCTACTACTTCTAATCCTCCTTCTTCAACTATTCCTACTACTACTTCTATAGCTATAGGAGAACAAAAAGTTACCAGTCTCCAGCCCAGACAAGTGTAGCAGCCTGTGTTTGAACTCACCGTAGTCTTTCAGCTGGCCCTGCAGCATCTCTACACCGCACTGAACTGCCTGAGCCAGTGCTGGACTGCTGGGCCTGAAACACCACATTGCAGACAGAGAACAGCATTACTGTGTGCTGCCTGCCTGCGTGAGTGCGTGCGTGCATGCGTGCGTGCGTGCATGCGTGCGTGCGTGCATGCGTGCGTGCATGCGTGCCTGCGTGCGTGCGTGCGTGCGTGTGTGTGTGTGTGTGTGTGTGTGCCGCTGTGTGTTTGTGTGAGTGTGTAGATGCATGCATGCACAATTCTGTGCCTGTTTCAGACAGTGCATTTGTGCATGTGTCTACATATGCATTTGTGTGCTTGTTCCAGAGTCTGTGCATACACAACAGCACATTTTCCATTATCATGTTTTAAAACTAGACCAGACAGATCATACCTTCAACAAACAAAAAAGAACCCAAAAGAAATGCAATGCAACTTCACAGTTTAAACCGCCTTCCCTTCAAAGACTTATTTTCAAAGAACACGTTTCTTTGCACTCTCTACCAGATGCCCTCTGAATTCAGACCACTGCCCACCACTGACCACCTGGAGATCCATCGGCCTCAGCGTCCACACAAAGGTCAGAGTCTTGAAAAACGATGTCCTCAGTGTCTTCATGTATGGCTCAGAACGCCAGATGACCCTGGTCACTAACCAGCAGAAACTGGGGAGGTGCTTCACTTTCACTGCCTGCAGAGTATCCTCAAGGTCTACCCACCACACACTGTTTCCAGCCAAGATCTCTACAGAACAGGAACAGTGATAGCAGAAGAGGCAATCCAAGCATATCACTGGATAGAGTTGTGCCAGATGTGTTGGATGCACATCAATCAGCATTAAAACAAGAAAAAGCCTCAAAATCTGTGGCCGCTTCATGCCCTGCTTTCATGGTGACCTCAGCTTTGACGTCCTCTCCATGTCTTTTGTCTTGGTTTGATTCCATAGGGGTGCCCTCCGGATAGAGAGCTCCCTCAAGCCGGCTCCACAACTAAGCAATTACTGTCATCATTATGGGGCTTAAGTAGGCAGTGTCCTGCACATGTTGGGTCAGGACAGGCGCCACTGAACACCACCAAAGTGACCAAGCAGCAGTGCAGTGTCTCCTCCAGGGGGTCGCCTCTTGCCGACTTGGCACCGACTGTTCCCTGTGGATTGCTGGTGCCGGGGCTGCGGCCAGACGGGCTAGGCTGTGGCTGTGGAAGGGGAGCTCAGAATGAGCAGCCTGGTGGCAATACCACTGAGGTGGTACATAAAATGGGACAGAAAAAAAAAAAAAAAAAAAGAAAATGTGTTGGATGCCACCTTCTTCCCTTGCCTGAATGGCTCTACACTGGACACCCAAAGGGGGGAAAGAAACCCGAGGGCAATCCCAACAAACCTGGTGCAGAACAGCAGACAGAGCGCCAAAAAGTCAAAGGACTGACTTTCCACACTGCCCCATGGGCGGCAGCAGACAGAGACAGATGGAGATCCCTCGCTGTTGCCTCAAGCATACCACACAACACAAAGGTCTGACCCTGAACCTTTGAACAACCAAAGCTGATATAATTTCTGATAGGGATTTAAGGGAGAGATAGAAGATGTGTGTCACTGTACCTGGTGTCTCGGGCCAAAGAGACACATCTATGACTATGAAGGAGATCAAAGACACGTGTCACTGTACCTGGTGTCTCTGGCCAAGTAGACACATCTATGATTATGGAGGAGATCAAAGACACGTGTCACTGTACCTGGTGTCTCTGGCCAAAGAGACACATCTATGATTATGGAGGAGATCAAAGACACGTGTCACTGTACCTGGTGTCTCTGGCCAAAGAGACACATCTATGATTATGGAGGAGATCAAAGACATGTGT
>CM031597.1:139954072-139984072 GCA_018398815.1 Conus ventricosus | reverse complement strand
CCAGAGGGGGTATAGAGAGTCCCCATGAACAAAATTAACCAATACAGAAAATGTAGTATTTCTTGCGTTTTTAATTATCGGCTTGATAATCTGAACATTTCAGAGTAAATGAATCTCTCTCTCTCTCTCTCTCTCTCTCTCTCTCCTCTCTCTCTCTCTCACTGAAAACATTTCTTTAAAAAAACATTTCTTGTTAGGTGGTGTTGCTGTAGATATTTCTTTAGGAATCGACAATTCACTGTCGGTAGCATCTTCAGAAGATGTTTCTTTGCGTTTTTAGGAGCGCCCAACCACTGAAGCAACGACATATTTGCGAAATGCGATAGCCGTGAACTTCCTTTCTGCTTCGTTCGCCTAGGCTTGTGCACACGATTGTTACAACTTGTGAGTCATCGAATCAGTTAATTAGTGGCGGCGGGCGCCACAGTCTGAATGTCAGCCGGTCGACTGAGTAACCGTTCAGTGACGTGGGCCACAAGGCGAGCCTATCAGTGTTTACGCAGCTTCTCGGCTTACTGTACTTTGGCAGGCACACGCTGTCCTGAATTTGACGGTAGGCAATCGCGCGCGAAGCTTGTGGTGTGCTCAGCTTTGATCACTGACCGCGGCACGTTTTGGGGTTTGCCTGATTTTGTAGTGCGTCCCGCAGGACTCGCTACACGTTTTGTTAGTGCGTCCTTTTCGCTCATAGTGCGTCATGGACGCACATATGTGCGTCATTGGGAGCCCTGACTGGTGTTCAACGAAGATTTACAAAGTGTATATAACTAGAACGAGTATTCGTGATCTTAGTTATGAGGAGCGCCTAACTCTGTTTAGGTTGCCTAGCCTAGAATTCAGAAGACTAAGAGGTGATCTCATTCTTGTATACAAAATTATGCACAATATTTATGATCCTTGCACCACCTCTTCCTTGTTCACTATGGCTAACTATGAAAAGACTCGAGGACATAACTTCAGAATAACCAACAGTTCCGCAAGTTTTTTACTAACCGTATCATTAATCTGTGGAATAACCTTTCCGATGACACAATCAACCCGCCATCAGTAAACGCATTTAAAAATTAAATTGACAAAAAGTTTAAAGACCAGGTATCTTCCACTGAGTTGGATCTTTATTAAGATGATGATAAATGTAGTATACACTATGCCTGACTTAAGCCATTGGGACTTTCTTTCACGAGAAAGTGATTTTTCTCCCCCCCCCCCCCCCCCCCCCCCCCCCCCCCCAGATCTACTATTGGTGTCTTCTTCCTAAAATACTGGTTCACTCAAAAACGAGTGGATGTCTAGGTCACCAGCGCGCAAAAAAAAAAAGTTTCATTGGTGTCATTGATTGGCGCTCTCAATCTCAAACTCTAGCTAACCCTGACCCTAGAATGCAAATCTGCGAGATCGGTACAAATGGGGGCTTCTAGATTTGGACTTTACCGCCTGTGCCAGTGAAATGACAGGAGCTAGTTTAGTGGTACAAGGCCTACTGCCGGCACTGAACTGGGCGCGACAGGACAACGTGGCATGACGCTGAATTATGACAGATCGACAGCAAGACTAATGTACTAGATAGTATGAAACTTACAGAGGGAGTGCACTTACTTTGTACGAAATCCTGCTGTCCCATATGTGATGTATTTGTCATGTTTTCGAGGATGCTTTTCTTGTCCAACAGCGGCTGCTTTCTCCAGGGAAGTCATCTTTTGGTCTTCGCCCCAAATTCAAGGGAAGCCACTTTGAGTACAGTTTATATCTGTTTACTTTCATTCATTTAAACGGATTTATGAATCTTTGTGGAATTCGGTTTCTTTTAATGTTCCCCGCTCTCAGATACAATTTTCTGCTAATTTTCAGCTTAAAATGGGGGTGATTTATCACAAAACAACATCCTAACATCAATACCTTTAAGATGGGCAAGACAGTAACACTGGCCAAGGGAGGTGCAACGACTGTTTTAAATGCAGGAGTGGTTTCCCTCTATTTTTGTTGTGTCCGAATATGAGCACTTCCAATAAAATGATAGTTAAGCTGCATATTTACGATATTGAGATATCCATATGAATTGAAAGAGGAGAGAATGACCTTCCCAACGAGGTTTAAAGCGTTTCTTTATATTGACAAAAAATGAAAATGTTACGGCGCTTCAAAGTGTCCCAGCGGTATTGAACCATTTTGTTGAAAAGAACTTAATCTTCGCTGAGCGTCGTGGGTATAAAATGACAACCCATAGCCGATACTTTCACTTCATAAGCATTCAGTTTAAAGCTATCTCCATGCAATTACATGACCTTGTCAATAAAGCATGGCCACCGCCTCTGTACCAAAATTTGATTTTGTCACCAAAGAAAGAAGTAAGTTTCAAGGTGAGGTGACTGCAAGCGGAAATTGAAGTAAACATAAAATTAATGAAAGATTACTGTACCGCCAGACGGGAAAAAAAAATTACAAACAAACGTTACACGTTTTGACCTCTTTGGTCTTATTCAGGCAAGACAAACAACATTCATGACAATGAAATCAAAACACGAACAGTCACTTTACTCCTAAAATCTCTCTTACCTCACAAAATGGATGTCTGAATAAGACCATGCAAAGAGGTCGAAACGCATAGGGTTTCTTTTGTAATTTGCTTGTCCTTTCGTCCGCATTCTTTTTTTAATTTTTCAAACAAAGAGGTAAACTACAAAGAAGAAAAAAACTACGACAAGATTTGTTCCTTCAGGGGAAAAAAAGGAACCGGAGAGAGGGAGGGGGCGGGGAGGGGGGGGGGGGGGTTGGAAACCTATGACGTAGGCTACAGTATGGGTTTATTCGTTCCGCAAAAGCGTGGATCCCTGGAGACCCATGACATACAATCAGATTTCGTTCATTCATAAAAAGCAGTTAAGTTAGGTCCCCAGAGGGTACAACTTCTGGCGTGCAGAATCTTATGCGATGTACGATAAAGGTTGAATCTGCTGTACTTGCACATTTGTAACGGGCCGTGTTGCTCAAAATCATCATTTTGTGGTTTTCCTTTTTATTGACTGATGTAAAGCAGTGGAACTCCTCACATTTCAATAAAAGGTTTTACCACAGGCTGATGCAGATATGTCATTTCACCCCAAATTGCACCCCCCCCCCCCCCCCCCCCCCCCGCCCCCTCCACTGTTTGTTGCCAGTATCATTATTTTGCCCAGCCCAGCTTATATATCATTTTGTGGGAGATGGTCACAAATACGTGATGTAACATGTACTGAGTGCTAAGGAGAGTGACAGAAAAGGTCAAACAAGAAAAAAAATTATGTTTTTGTGGCTTGATCATGGCACTTACGAAACCCACGACAGATTCTAAGGCTAGCCATATACTTGCATTATGGTGCTATACTTGCATGATGGTGCTAACTGCTGTGGATTCTAAGGCTGGCCCTATACTTGCATGATGGTGCCCACTGCTGTGGATTATAAGGCTGGCCATGTACTTGCATTATGGTGCTCACTGCTGTGGATCATAAGGCTGGCCATGTACTTGCATTATGGTGCTCACTGCTGTGGATTCTCCGGCTGGCCCTATACTTGCATTATGGTGCTCACTGCTGTGGATCATAAGGCTGGCCCTATACTTGCATTATGGTGCTCACTGCTGTGGATCATAAGGCTGGCCCTATACTTGCATTATGGTGCTCACTGCTGTGGGTTCTAAGGCTGGCCCTATACTTGCATTATGGTGCCCACTGCTGTGGATTCTAAGGCTGGCCCTATACTTGCATTATGGTGCTCACTGCTGTGGATTCTCCGGCTGGCCCTGTACTTGCATTATGGTGCTCACTGCTGTGGATCATAAGGCTGGCCCTGTACTTGCATTATGGTGCTCACTGCTGTGGATTCTCCGGCTGGCCCTATACTTGCATTATGGTGCTCACTGCTGTGGATTCTCCGGCTGGCCCTGTACTTGCATTATGGTGCTCACTGCTGTGGATCATAAGGCTGGCCCTATACTTGCATTATGGTGCTCACTGCTGTGGATCATAAGGCTGGCCATGTACTTGCATTATGGTGCCCACTGCTGTGGATTCTAAGGCTGGCCCTATACTTGCATTATGGTGCCCACTGCTGTGGATCATAAGGCTGGCCCTATAGGCCTACTTGCATTATGGTGCTCACTGCTGTGGATTCTAAGGCTGGCCCTATACTTGCATTATGGTGCTCACTGCTGTGAATTCTAAGGCAGGCCCTGTACTTGCATTATGGTGCTCACTGCTGTGGATCATAAGGCTGGCCCTGTACTTGCATTATGGTGCTCACTGCTGTGGATTCTAAGGCTGGCCCTATACTTGCATTATGGTGTTCACTGCTGTGGATTCTCCGGCTGGCCCTGTACTTGCATTATGGTGCTCACTGCTGTGGATTCTAAGGCTGGCCCTATACTTGCATTATGGTGTTCACTGCTGTGGATCATAAGGCTGGCCCTGTACTTGCATTATGGTGCCCACTGCTGTGGATTCTAAGGCTGGCCCTATACTTGCATTATGGTGTTCACTGCTGTGGATTCCCCGGCTGGCCCTGTACTTGCATTATGGTGCCCACTGCTATGGATCATAAGGCTGGCCCTATACTTGCATTATGGTGCCCACTGCTGTGGATCATAAGGCTGGCCCTATACTTGCATTATGGTGCCCACTGCTGTGGATCATAAGGCTGGCCCTGTACTTGCATTATGGTGCCCACTGCTGTGACTTAGCATGACTTTCACCTTATTTTCAGTTCTAGCAGTGTTCACGTTCTGACCATAACCAATCACTGAAAACAATATGCTTTTAGTTATCTCAGCCGAACTTTGAACTCTGACCTGGTGAATCAATTATTCTGTAACTATTAGTGTGAATATTGCATACAATGATGTGAGACTCGAATCATTCGTACTGACTTACCATACTTAATGGTGTTCCCTGGGAACATAGAGCCGCGGCACCACCGGGTTCTGGACTGACCTCTTCAACTGGGCCCTGGTCATTCCGGCTGTGTTTTCTTCAGAGTCCATGCACCGCTAAGTCTGTCGAGGCCCCCCTCCCTTCCTTTTCCAATGAGGGTTCCATTCTAGTGCCCGTCCTGTCATGTTGGTAAGAGGCTTTCGTAGTGTGTGACCAATCCAGCCCCATTTCCTTCTCTGCTGTGTCTGCATTTTGCATGGTTTTCTCACACAAGGTTTTGTTGGAAATAACTTCTGACTATCTGATATTGAGGATACACCTGAGACACCTGTTGGCAATTACCTGGAGACTGTGAGTGTTGGACTTTTGTTGTTCTCCAAGTTTCTTCTGTGATGCTGTGCATGCGGGCGAGCTCCGTGGAAGTGCATCTTGCTTTAGAAGTGTTCATTGACGGTCAGGTAAACAAGCAGACGACCTCTGCAGTACAATACGTTGGCGCACAGAGGACGGGTCTCTAACTTGTACTTAGTTCAGGAGCTACGTCATGCTCAGGGTACCCGTGACTAACCAGTGCTAGGGCCTCCATTTAATAGGAGACAGGACACTGACAGCCGTAAACGGTTACAACGGCAATAAGGACGTTTTTCACAGTGCTGCTATAACCACTACCATTACAGTATGTCAGTGGATGACCATGATGTCTTTTGTGTCTCACAATGCTCTGTGCACTCCACAATGCATTGCTGGGAGTCGACTTCCTACCCATTGAATCAGTTTGTGATTTCCTCTGCGCAGTCCGCCAAGTCCAGTCTTCACATGCTCAGGTAGACAACACCTGTCTCACCGAGGGTTTGGGACCCGTCGGCTACCTTCACCTGGTTCTGTCAGCCTGCCGAAGCTGTTGCCCGAGATGTGGCCACTGTCGCATCTTAACAACTACGGAGAGCCACAGGTGAGAGCTGAGTGCCGAATGAGGACCAAAGATGGATGTGCAGCCCTATGAAGGACTTGGCAAGCACGCCCATCACAGATGCTAACTCTACCGGACACCCCATACACCCCTGTCCTCCGTAGCCTGCACCAACTTCAGTTTCACCATAAATACAAAGAAGACGGAAGTTCTGCATCAGCCTGCGCCAGGCAGACCCAACCATGAGCCCAACATCACAGTCAATGGAGTGAGACTCGCTGCTGTGAATGTATCCACCTACCTTGGCAGCACACTGTTCCAGAACGTCACCATCGAAGATGAAGTGAGCATCAGAATTGCAAAAGCAAATGCAACCTTTGGCAGACTACACACCAACGTTTGGAATAGAAGAGGCATCAGTCTCGAGATCAAGCTGAAGGTGTACAGAACAGTTGTTCTCCTCCACACTCCTTTACGCATGTGAAACGTGGACAGTGTACCAGTGGCATGCCAAGAAGCTGAATCACTTCCACACAATCTGCCTCAGAAGATTTTTTACAAAAATGTCAGGACAAAATCCCAGACACAGATGTGCTCGACCAAGCAGGCCTACCGACATTACACACCATTCTGATGCTGTATCAGCTTCGATGGGCAGGTCATGTAGCTCGCTTCCCAGACCACCGGCTACCCAAGAGACTCTTCTACAGTGAGCTGCAACAAGGAAAGCGTTCCCATGGAGGTCAGAAAAACGTTTCAAAGACACTCTCAGAACATCCTTAAAAGCGTGTAACATCAACCCTGACACATGGGAACAAACTGCTATGGATCGAGGTAGACGGCGCTACTCTATCCACAAAGGTGCCAATTTATATGAAGAAAGGAGGACAGATGCAGCGCAACAAAAGAGACAGGCAAGGAAAGCCCGCGCCAGCAATCAAGGGCAGGTCTCCCACATTGCCTTCCAAGCTGTCACCGCACATTCTGTGCATGCATCGGCTTGATCAGCCACCTGCATATCCACAAATCACGACGCGTTTCGACCTCTTCGGTCTTCAGACAAGATGCAAAACAATTAGGACAACGAAAATGAACAAGCAGTCACTTACCTTCAATCACGTCAGCGCAAGATAGGCGCTAAATGAAAACAAGCTTTCTGACAGAGTGACAGACTGGGACTGTGATAGAACCTAGTGGTTGGTTCTTCAGGAAGCTTGGAAAGAATCCTGACAAGGCCTCCAAACCAATGTCTGGACTGACCAGGTAAGGCAGAGTGCATGTGCGTGAATGAACTAGTACTTAATTATATAAACGAACTTCTTCAAGTGTAGGGTAAACACTATCTTTGAACCATATAGCCGAACAGACTTCACAATTATTTGAGTTCGAAACTCTTATTTTGATCTGGAGTGAAAGGTCTGTGGAAGTCCATGCAGGTCTTGCCTTGGTGATGCAGCTGCTGATATCTTGGCGTGCTCCACAGTCTTTGCTGACGACACTGCCCATGTAGGCATAGAGAAATTCCAGGTTCTTGTCTTTTAATCAATGGGGTCTTGTCGGTTGACCGAACAATTATATAGAACAAGTAAAGTAAAAAAAAAAATTTAAAAAAAAGTGCAGACAAAGAATTCCACAATCATTACATTTTAGCAGAACCTAGCACTTTTTTCAATTTGGCAACTAGAGAGAGACAGAGAGAGATGGGGGTGGGGTGGGGTGGGGGGGGGGGGGGTGGCTGAGAACGAAGAAGAGGTCAGGCGTTAAAGAGTTAAACATTGAACAATGTGTTAGCTACAGTCGACTTTCAACTCCTGGGTGACAGTCGTAAACGTCTGCTTGGTGAAAGGTGCTTTAGTACACACTTTATCGACTGAAGTCTGTGCGGAGTCAAGCAGTTCCCGGTTTTGTCGTTTATTGGCAGATGTTCTTCCTTTCTTTCTTTTCTTTTCCTTCTTTATTTTTTTAAGGAGGTTCTCTCTCTCTCTCTCTCTCTCTCTCTCTCTCTCTCTCTCTCTCTCTCTCTCTCTCTCTCTCTCTCTCTCTCTCTAAGCCAAGGTCGAATCTTGTCAATCTGATGCTCGCAGGCATGACAGTAGATCGTTATTCTCCTATGAAATTCTGTATTGTAGTCAGTCTAGTCCAAGAGTGGCTGGCCCCAGGCCCCAGGGGAAATAAGGAGTTTACCCATCTCATTGTAGGGAGCTGGCCGGTCTGTTGGTTAATCACATCAGCAGAACACCCATATGCCCAAGTTTTCCTTCCTAAGCTGTCCGCAGGACCCTTGGGTGGCCTGCCTTTTGTGCTCATCTGACAGACCCCTTGACTTGACGACAAGCACCAGGATGGCTCCACGAAGCTGCCTACAGGCGTCACCCCTAGTCACAACTTCGCAGCGCATTGACATGGACCTGACTTACCCTTCCACTCCTTGGGAACACAGGGTTACGGCAACACGTACTCCTCCAACGCTCCAGTGGACTCAGTTCTGGGCTGACATCTCCAGCTTGGCCCATGTCGTACTGGCTGCCTTCACTTCAAGACCCCTGTGCTCCAGGCCATGTCTGTCGAGTTGTCCCCCTTTTCTTTTACTGTGTGGTATCCAGTCTAGAAGCAGCATATGCTCTGCGCTTTATATTGCAACACTCTCATTCTAAACAGAGGTGCACGCTCGGAAATGGCCCTAAACAAAGTGAGAAATCGACTTCATGAACCACAGAGGCATAGCATACTGCAACCGTACCACCCCACACCGACACGAACCGTTAGCCAGTGAGGAGATTGCGCATGTCCAGCGAGGAGGCTGCCTGGTTTTTGGAGCTCCCGTTTTAAATTCATTTTTACATCTTTTACGCTTTGCATCTTTTACTCATACGAGTATCCGTGAATTTTAATATCAGCACTGGGTAACTACAAGATTACCCCACTGTTAGCTGTTGGTAGTTTAATGCTTATTTCTTCTTTTTTTTAACGAAATTGTGTTTTAAACCCTTTCAGGTAAGGTGAGTCTTTCTATTTGGCTTTTCAAGATGGCTACCGGCGTGTTGTTCCTCGGCTTCGTTAAAAGTTTTCTATTTTTCCTTGCTGTTTCCACATGTGACAGGAACAACAATATCCCTAGCACTCAGTTTAATTTTGAAATTTTAGATGTAGACGTAGACGCCTTTAGTTCCATTTTTGCAGGTTTTAAAACTTTGTGCAACCTGAACCATGTTAGTCTCCTGTGTGCACCTGTGCCGAGTACTGTTCTCACGTCTATTACTAGGCCC
Organism: Conus ventricosus; assembly: GCA_018398815.1. NCBI lineage: Eukaryota > Metazoa > Mollusca > Gastropoda > Neogastropoda > Conidae > Conus > Conus ventricosus. The sequence goes on along the minus strand of CM031597.1, from coordinate 139,974,992 downwards.
AGATTTGAACCCCTGATTTCAATTAACATCAGAAATAGTACAGTGATAAGGAATTGTTTGAATAAAGAGTTAGACATAGAGGAGTTAAATCATGGCTTTTAAGCCTTATCCTGCTATCGGGAGACATTGAAATCAATCCTAGTCCGTCCACCAAAGTAAAATATCCATGCGGAGTTTGCAATTTGAGAGTCAAATGGAAACATAAAGCAGTTGCCTGTGACGTCTGCAATACATGGTATCACACTAAATGTATGTTAATGAATTCAGCAGTTTATGAAGCATTATGCAATAGTGATATATCTTGGACTTGTTTTACCTGCGGGCTTCCAAACTTTAGTTCGAGACTTTTTGAAGATTCTATTGAAGACTGCAGCTCAGAAAGCAACCGTTTTGACCCTATCTCACCAGACCGATCCCCAAAAGAAAACTTGAAATTTTGTCCTAAGTTTGCATCCACCCCTGATTCAAAACTGATAAAATCCCAAATCATAAAGTGCAACTGAACCCAAATCATTAAGAGAAAAAGATAAACTTAAATGCATAGTCGTAAATTTTCAATCTCTTATCAAGAAAAAGGAAGAAAACTCAGTAATTTAGTCACCGAAAAAAACATTGATGTTGTAATTGGAACAGAAACTTGGCTAGAAACTGGAACATCCAGCAGTGAACTTCTAATGGAGATTTTGATATTTATAGAAAGGACAGACTTGGAAAAAGAGGTGGGGGAGTCTTGATTGCCATTAGGAAGAACTTAGCTAGTGGTTTTTATATCAAGGCAAAAATAGTGAAAGTTTATTTTGTAGGATTAATTTTAAGAATAAGAGACCTGTCATTGTTGGATCAGTTTACAGACCTCCAGACTCAGATGAAAATGTATGTTCGTCTATCTGCAGAGACATTTCTAACATTGTTTTGGCCAATAGGAAGGCAATATTATGGATTGGTGGAGACTTTAACTTACCAGATATTGATTGGGTGAAGATGCCATACTTGGTAATCAATACAGTAAAAATATTAATACTCAGTTTTTTGATACCACCAAAGACCTTGGATTAGTGCAGTCAGTTGAAGCACCAACTCGTGGTAAGGCATTCCTGGATTTATTTTTTACCAATTGTCCAGGCGCTTAGGCAATCAGGAATTAATTGCAGGCCTGGGTGATCATGACATAATTCTCTTAGAGAGCAACTTTCAACCCTTTCGAAGAAAACCCCCTAAACGTACCAACAGACTCTGGAACCAAGCAGATTTACCAAAATTGCGCAGGGATACTCATGATTTCAGTCGTCTTTTTTTTAGGTCCCATAGTGTTAAAGATAATGTCAGTGACCTTTGGAAGTGTATAAAAACTAACTTGGAATTTATTATGGATGACAACATACCTACTAAAAAACTTCAAGCAAGAACCACCAGCCATGGATTACTACAAAAAACTAAACGTTTGTTGAGAAGGAAACATCGTTTCTTTAAGAAATTGAAACTACATCCTAATTCAGAAAGATTACTGGTTAGGTATAAACATATTAAGAGAAGGTGTCAGAGAGAATGTAGGCTTGCTCACTCCAATTATGTTAATTCGATGATTTCTGAAGGTGATCATCAAAACAAGAAATTATGGTCTTACATAAGGAGTAAGAGACAGGACAACATTGGGATTCCAGACCTGAGAAACAACCAGAATAACCTAATACAGGACCCTGAAGGGGAAAGCAAACTTACTAAACAAGCAGTTGTGTTCAGTTTTCTCAAATCCCAAACCTTTAATTAACGTTAGACTAAAGGATGATGATAAACTCCCTGAATGCAAAACATCAAAGTAAACAAAGCAGGAGTATTTAAGTTACTGACCAACATCAATGAAAACAAAGCTACTGGTCCCGATGGCGTTCCTGGCAAGCTCTTAAAATTATGTGCCAATGAATTGAGTGAGGTATACCAACTACTTTACCAAGCTTCACTGGACCAGGGAGTAATACCTGATGAGTGGCGAGATGCGAGCATTGTTCCCTTATTCAAAAAGGGTGACAAAACAAAAGCAGAGAACTATAGACCTGTATCTCTTACATCCATATCAGCTAAACTACTTGAACACATAATATATAGTAGCATAATGGACCATCTTGACAAATATGACTTCATAAATAATGCCCAGCATGGTTTTAGACAGCGAAGGAGTTGTGAGACTCAACTTATAACAACTCTCAATGATTTTAATATGTGTCTTAACAACAGACAGCAAATAGATGCAATTTTATTAGACTTTTCTAAAGCCTTTGATAAGGTTGACCATGACGGCCTGCTGCTTAAATTAGAACACATCGGCATTGGCGGTTCTTTGCTAAAATGGGCTAGATCATTCCTCGTTGGGAGAACGCAGAAAGTTGTTGTGGAAGGGTCGATACCCCATTGTAACCAGTCTTGTCAGGTGTACCACAGGGAACTGTTCTGGGGCCCTTGTTTTTCTTAATTTATATAAATGACATAAGTAGAAATCTCTCTCCTGGAACTACTATAAGGCTTTTTGCAGATGACAGCTTAGTATATAGAACAATCAGAAGCAAGAATGATACACGCATTCTACAAGAAGATCTAAACGCTTTACAAGAGTGGGAAAGAACTTGGAAAATGGAATTTCATCCCCAAAAGTGCCAAGTGTTGCGTATATGTAACAAACGCTCACCAATTAAATCAGATTATTCTATCCATAATACTATTCTTAAAGAAACTAATGCTGCAAAATATTTAGGCGTGATTATAGATAGTCGTCTCAATGGAAAGAACATTACAATTTAGTATGTAAGAAAGCAAATAACATCTTAGCTTTCTTATACAGGAATATCAATGACTGCCCCCAAAAGGTTAAAGACGACTGCTACAAAACACTGGTTAGACCAGTACTGGAATATGGTTGCTCAGTTTAGGATCCTTACCATCTAAAGGACATTGATAACCTCGAAAAGATTCAGAAGAGAGTAGTAGTAGTAGTAGTAGTAATGTAGGGACGTAATCAATTACATAGGCCGTTAAGCCTTTCAATGTCCCTCGTGTTATTATACTTTTATGACAGGGTTGAAAATGCATGCAATATAAATTTTCCTTCTTATTCATCAAAGCTTCTAAACTGTACTTTAAATTTCAAGTCTTCATCCAGCAAATTCTTAAAAACATTAGTATTTTTAGCAAATTTAAGTGCAGTTGGCAAACTGTTCCAGTTAGTAATAACTCTGTTACTGAACTTGAATCTCCCCATATTAGTATGAAACTGCTTAACAAATATTTTGCCTTCCGAATTTCTTGTTCTATCTGTTTTAACAGCCTCAAAAAAATAGTCCCACTGTATGTCCGTTTGCTTGTGAAATATTTTGTACACTTCAATCAAATCCCCTCTAATACGTCTACCTTTTAAAGAGTACAAATTTAAGTAATTTAATCTATCTATATAAGACATCTTTGTACATTCTTGCAATATTTTAGTAGCTCTTCTCTGTACTCTTTCGATTGCTATTGACTGTCTTTTCAAGTGTGGGTACCAGATTATATTTCCATATTCAAGATGCGGTCTAACCATAGCTTTATATAACTTTAAAAACGTTTCTTTATTTAGGTAAATAAAGTTCTTTTGATTAATCCAATCATTTGGTTTGCTTTATTTATACACTTATGAATGTGAGTATCAAAAAGTAAATCTTTATCAAAGATTACAACCCAGATCCTTTTCTTCCTTACATTTCTGTACCAGCCTATTTCCACCATCTATTTTCATGCTGTATTCATGTTCTGGATTGTTTTTGCCAACATGCAAAACTTTACATTTTTCAACATTAAAATATAGATTCCACTTGTCGACCAGTTTTGGAGGCAATTTAAATTTTCTTGCAGACTATTATAGTTATCTGATTTGTCATAATTTTTGTGTCATCAGCAAAATTTTACAAAAACTATTTACCTCATCTGGAAGGTCATTTATAAAAATAGTAAACAGTACAGGTCCTAAAATACTCCCTTGGGGAATACCACTCATAACATCTTTCTCTGTCGACATACAGTTACCCACTCTTACTCTTTGTTTTCTATTTGACAAAAAATCTCTAATCCAGTTTAGCAACTTACCTACTATACCGTATGCTTCCATTTTTTTTCAATAATCTCTCATGCGGAACCGTATCAAAAGCTTTACGGAAATCAAGGTAAATTATATCAACAGAGTACTTATTTTCTAGCATGTTAACTAAATCTTCCATAACTTCAAGTAGTTGTGATATGCAAGACCTTTTTTTACGAAAGCCATGCTGGCATACTGCAAACAAATTATTATCAGTGAAGTGAGATACTATGACATCTCTTATAATGGATTCTAGCACTTTGCATGCAATGCAAGTTAAGCTTACCGGACGATAGTTGCCTGGCTCAGATTTGACCCTTTTTTAAAAATAGCAGTAACTTCTGCCGATTTCCAGTCGAGGGGTAATTTTTCCTGTCTCTAATGATTTATTATAAATCTTACTGAGCGGTAGAGCTAACTCCTTACTTAATTCTTTTAGAACTTTAGGTGGTATTAAATCAGGTCCCTGCGCTTTAGACTGATTCAATTCAAACAACTTCTTCTCTACTGCAGCTGAAGTAATTATTATATCTGTAACTGAAATTCCATTAGATTTACTACATTCAATAAGATCAGGTATGTTATTTGTATCTTCATTAGCAAAGACACTTGCGAAGAACTCATTTAAAACTTCAGCTTTCTCCATATCTGACTCGGCCAACCCTCCTTTACCATCATTTAGAGTATTTACCCCTGTGTTTACTTTTGTACGTTCTTGCACGTATTTCCAAAACATTTGGGATTTTTTTTACATTGTTCTGCTATTTTACGTTCATAAGCTTTTCTTGTTGATTTGATTACATTTTTGCTCTTATTTCGCATTCTTGCATATTTGCTGTATTCTTTCCCATCTTTCGTCAATAAATACCTTTGAAAAAGATTATATTTTTTCTTAATCATTTTAAGTACTTTATCATTCATCCAAAGTGGTTTAAGCATTTTATTTTGGCTACAAATAGTCTTTGGAATACATTCGTCCATACTTCTTAAAACTTCGCATTTTAAGACATTCCACATTTCCTCGACATCCTGATCATTTGTAAGCAAGGAGTTGACACTCTCTGAAAGCATTTTCCTCATTTTATTATAGTCTCCTTTCTGTAAATCAAATTTATACTTAGGTTTTCTTTAGTCTTTTCTTTGGGAACATATAGTTCAAATGTTAAAATCAAGTGATCACTTTTACCCAAAGGGTCACTATATTCAATATCAGAGATCAAGAATTCTTCATTAACTAAAACTAAGTCATCAATTGTTGGCTTCTGTCCTTCTCGAACACGAGTTGGGCTAGTCACTTTCTGTATTAAAAAGGCATCTCTAAAGTTTTCAATAACATCATTACTTTTATCACCATTCCAAGTTCCATCCCATTTTACATCAGGAAATTAAAATCACCAAATATACATATTTTACTATATCTACTCATTTTTTTCTGCTTTTAGCAAGTTAAATAACTCATAATTGTTTTCATCATTTGAGTTTGGCTTCTGTATATACACCCTACTAATATTGTCTCATCATTACCACCTCTGATAGTACACCATAATTGCTCTTGAAATTTGTATTTTCAAACTCATCGCAAAGTTGTGCATTTAGCTCCTTAGCAAAAATACATGGCTATACCCCTTTTAGGTTCCTTATTCAGAAACATATCAAAGCCAGCAATTTCAAATTCAACATCTTTTGCTGCATATAAAACATTTTTTGCTCTTACTTCCGTTAAGCCAATAATATCTGGCTTCTCCTCATTTATACGAATTAAAAACTCATCCTTTTTATTCAGAGACTATCTACATTACTGTACAAAACTCTCATGGAGTCATTACGTTTAGATTTACAATTTTTTTCCCGAACACAGTCTGGGATGTAACGTTTGTAAGATTGTCATTAACTTCAGAGGAATAAAGATTTTGCTTTGCACAGCTATTTACATGTTGTGGTTTGCTTGACAGTCAATGTTTCACCTCAGGGGTCTGGACCTCGTCCGGACACTGATCTGAGACAAACAGCACCAGCTTGGTTCTGTTTGGGTGTGAATGTCACAATCTTGCCAGCCTTGTAATCAATCTTTAAGTTTGTCTCCCCATTTGTCTTTCTTTGGTTCAGTTCAGCTTTCAACGATTTGATCTGTTCTCTTTCTTTTTTTGTGGTGTCATTGTTTTTGTAAATCTTGCTTTCTCCTTCCTTGACATGCTTGTTTAATCCTTGGACATTTTTCATTATTTTCTTTTTGGCTTCCTCAGTTCTGACTTCCATTCTCAGGAGTCTTGGTTTAGCATTTCTGCCTACCTGGATTCTGCCTAACCTGACTGGGTTATTGACTTCATTTCTCTGAACATCAGTGATTTTGCCCACCAAATCTCTGACTCTTTCCTGGTCTTCATTCTTCCTTTCCTCTGGAGACTCAGCACGGTTCGTAACAGGGAACCACATCAGAGAAAAGGGGAATACTAGGAAGAACACGAGGAGATTAGAATGGAAACCCTTTAGAAGAGAGAAGATCATTCAAACTTAACATCTTCTTCAAAGGCAGAGCTAAAGTAATTGATATTCCAATGGAACAACTAGTATTGAATAAAAGTAGCACCAGGAGTGGCGGTCAATGTTATACTATACCTGCATCAAATATTGACAGCCACTTACATTCTTTTTATCCCAGTTCTGTAGGCTGTGGAACTCACTGCCGGGTGTTGTGAGTTAACTCCCTTGTGGTAACTAGGACGATGGTCATAACGAAGTTCCAAATGGCTGAAGTAAACACAGTCTCACGCTAAACCACAATCAAGACTTATTTCATGGTGGCAGCGGTAAAATAGCTCGAAAGAAGCAGTATGGCGAAAATTCCGGAGATGGACTGGTCAGGAGAGAACCTAGCTGAAGCGCTAGCGATTTTCAAGCAGACCATCGCATACTTTCTGGAAGATGAAAACATCCCCCAAATAATATGTGACGTTTTTATTAAGACCCCATTCATAAATGATGGTTGAGTGCTCAGGCAAGAACGATAGACCGTAGTAGGAAAGTCAAGCTTTCGTCCACACCCTTCACTTTCTTTCCACAGATGTAATCAAGAGGTTTGATCTTTGATTCAACAACTGAATTTAATTAAGTATGAATAAAGAAGATGATGATCTGCGGTGAATATGTCGTATGGTTGCTTTGTATGTTGATGTCCGTTTGTTGCCTATGAAATGAGTTACACATAAAAGAAATAAATCATGCACATACACCAATAACGACAAAGTCTCTGTCCTTCTTCCCTTCACTTCCTGCAGTAGCACGAATATAGACTGTCTGCTCGTGCTACAAAAAAAATATCTTCCGGAGGATACACACAAAAGAAATGTAGTCATGCACAAGATGATACATATGTAAGAAAAATGTCTGAGTGTGTTATGGCGTGCTTGGATATGGAGGGATGTGTTTAAGCGATTGTCACTCAGCTTCACGGAATTGTGTAGCGTTCCGGAGTTCCGCTGACGTTCACAGTTCTCTTCCAGATCTCGGTAAGGTCGACACACCAGCACGTTCCTCCCGACGAGGGATGTAGCGGGATAAAGACGTGTGCCGAAGGTGAAGATGAAGAGGAGTAGTGTAAGACAGGAGTAGGGATAGACGGGTGTGAGATGAAACCAGACGAGATGAGACGAGACCTGCAAGATAACAATTGTCTTAGATCTTGCACTATGGTGGCACATCACTATTCCACCCATCACACGTTCTAAACACACTTTACAATTGCACTAGCTTGCTCTATCATTTACAATTGATTTCCTTCAAAAATCGCTTTACGTGTGTGTTCATGGAAAGGATGAAAAAGAACATGATCACAACCTCAAAGGCCTCATGGATAGAGCACAAAAATGTGGATTGGTCTTCAATTCTGAAAAATGTGAAATCCGCAAGTCACAAATATCCTTCTTTGGAAACATCTACTCCGCCGATGCATCAAACCGATCCAGAAAAGGTCAAGGCCATCAAACAAATGCCTGTGCCACAGACAAAAGAGGACCTCCAGAGATTCCTCGGCATCATGACATACATGGCATCATTCCTACCAAACTTCAGTGATAAATCACAACCACTCAGAGATCTACTGAAGAAGGATACGCCATTCATCTTGCATGAAGACCACATCAGCTGCTTCAATGAATTGAAAGCAACTTTATCCAGTGAAGCCTGCCTGGCATACTACGATCCAAAGAAGTCTGTTACACTGGAGGTGGATGCAAGCCAAAAAGGAGTGGGTGCCGCCCTTCTCCAGAACAACCGTCCAGTTGCTTTTGCATCAAAAACACTTGATCAAACACAGAGCAACTACCCCAACATAGACAGAGAAATGTTGGCAATTGTGTTTGGCAATAACCCGCTTCCACACCTACTTATACGGCAGACATTTCAAAGTTGCGACAGACCACAAGCCACTGGTGATGATTGTTGACAAAACCACTACACAAGGCTCCACCCCGTCTGCAAAGGATGCTGTACAAAATCCTGGGGTATGATTTTCAACTGACATACAAGCCAGGAAGCACCATGACCCTATCTGACACGCTGTCACGGCTACCTGATCCCAAGGATGAAGAGAGCATTCCCCTGATGAGAGGATTGATGGTGTAGACTGGACACCGGAAGAAATCGACTTTGATTACCTTGATCTCATCAACTTCACCAACAAAAAGCAAGAAGAACTGCGTGAAGAAACAGACAGAGACCACACACTTTGCTTGCTCAAGGAAACCATCATCCAAGGTTGGCCGGAGTCAATCAAGGAAGTTCCGACAGAAATAAGGTACTACTGGTCCTTCAGAGATGAACTGGGAGTGGAAAATGGCATCATATTCAAAGGCCCTCAAGTCATCATTCCTTCATCACTACAAAGAAGTATCTTGTTACAACTGCACAAAGCTCACCAAGGGATTGAAAAAAACGCGGTTGTTGGCAAGAGAATCTGTGTTTTGGCAGAACATCACCAAAGACATCACAGACATGATCAGCCTGTGAAACATGCCAAGAAACCAGACCAGCAAATCAAAGTGAGCCACTGACTCCACATGAGATACCAGTGCACCATGGAAAAAACTAGGCACAGACCTCTTTGAAATAGATGGCGTAACTTACCTGATCATCGCTGATTATTTCTCGAAGTTCCCTGTGACCGTTCAAATAAACAAAGCAAGCAGTTTAACTGTTGCCATTGAGACAAAAAAGATGCTGGCCCTGTTTGGCAAACCTGATATCATAATCAGTGACAATGGACCACAATTCGTTGGCAAAGCATACCAGGACTTCCTGACATCCTGGAACATACAGCATATCACATCATCCCCTCGATACCCAAAATCAAATGGTTTCATCGAAAGGCAAGTCCAAACAGTCAAGAACACTATCAAAAAGTGTCAAAGAACTGGACAATGATGCTGAATTAGCCTTGTTGCAGCTAAGAGCAACGCCAGTCTGCAGCAAGCTGCCTTCTCCAGGCGAGATGTTGATGAAGAGGAAGTTAGCTACAACGCTTCCATCCAGATCTGAGCCAGCTCCATTACCACAACGAGAGACAATGGCAGAGAGATGCGACAAGATGACAAGGAACCACAACAGGCGTGCTGGAGAACAGCTACCTCCTCTGTATCAGGGACAACCCGTATTTGGTACTGGATCATGACACAAGAAAGTGGAAACCTGCTACTGTCATCCGCATAGAGATGAACCTCACTCGTACCTGATAGCTCTGGACAATGGCACCACTCTCAGAAGAAACAGAGTGGACCTTAGGACAAGAGCCAAGTCATTCCCTGAGCCTGAATACACAACATCTGACATCAACGAGTGGGAGACAAGGAAAGCGTCCTGTTGGCCAAACACAAGACCCTGCATCACCAAGCACAAGCAGCTGCTTGGACAAACGAAGGGAAAATGTAGCTGAAACCATAACCAAAGCCAAAAGGACGTGTGTCAGCCAATGCAGCAGAACCCTGAACTGCCAGAGACAGAACATGGACACCAGCAAAGTGGACCACCAATGACCAGATCAGGGCGTATTGTCAGGACACCTCGACGATACCAAGAATGAAATCTTGACAGACACCATAAACTGTCTACAACACAAGTTTTTTTTATGCATGTGTTTTATTGCTTGTTGGCAAGGAATGTTTTTGTTTATTGTTTGTTGATAAGGGAGATGTTGTGAGTTAACTCCCTTGTGGTAACTAGGACGATGGTCATAACGAAGTTCCAAATGGCTGAAGTAAACACAGTCTCACGCTAAACCACAATCAAGACTTATTTCACCGGGTGCCATCAAGATTGCCACAAATGCAATCTCATTTAAAAAACAAATTGATTCGACAGTTTTGAGATCTGCATATTGACGATTTTCTATTTTTTACTTCCCCAGATATTTTACTATTACCTGGGCCTGAATTTGGCCATTGCTTTTAACTTCTTGAATATCGAGTGCGACCCCTTGTTGCCAAATTTGCTCCAGGGTCCAACAGTCTGAGTCGCACTGTTTTATGTTATTTTATTTTACTTTTTAACATGCGCGCTGGTGACCTACTCGTTTTTGAGTGAACCAGTATTTTAGGAAGAAGAAGAAGAAGGAAAAACAGACCACCAGTCATGTGGTGACGGGGGGGGTCTGCTCCGTCCCGTCATTGACATGCCACTTCGGCGATCTTCGAGAATCAGGGGCCCCTCACCCGATTTCAAACAGATAGAAGTGTAGACACCAGTTTGTGGCCCTGATTGAGTTAGTCTACTACTGGTATGTAACTGATAACATACCGCGTAAAAATGAGTGACCTCCCCCCCCCCCCCCCAAAAAAAAAAAAAAAAAAAAAAAAACCACCACTACAAAGGGAGATAATCACAATTCAACAGACTCCAAAGGCAGCCAGCAAAACCAGAACAGTCAAATGGGAAGGGTGGTTGGCAATCCAAAAATGATTCAAGGAAGATCGAAATCTGCCAGCAATCAAACAGTCACTTCTACCATACATTTCATTTTTAATACTGTAAATTCCTTTCGGCCGACTCCAGGGAAAAGCCCAGTGACCGTGAGGAAAGACCCACTGACCACAGGGACAATTCTGTTGGGAGCAGGAAAGACTGCGACCGGGGTTCTGTTCAGAGGGCATGCAAGACCATGTGGCGAAAACTTGGTTGTGTTGGCAGGTGTTTTGCAAAAAAAAAAAAAGCATATGCCCATACAACCTGTATCATGTAAAGGGCAAAATTAATGATAAAATAAAAATCGACCCAAATTGATAATTTTAATCCACTGTGTTTTGTTCCAGTTCAGTCAAGTGATCAGAAATGAATTCTAAGTCATTTCATAGTGGAATTTTGTACACACACACACACACACGCGCCCGCATGCACATACACACATGCACACGCACGCACACACACACACACATGTGCATGCACACATCTATATATCCTACTTGCAAGTTTACCCTGTGTAAAATTTTTTTCTTTATCTCTGTCCCATCTTCTGTTCCACCTCAGTGGCATTGCACTCATGCCAATCATTCTGACACCCCGTCCACAGCCACAGCCCAGCCCAGCCTGCTGCAGCTCCAGGACTGGCAATCCACAGGGAGCAGCCAGTGTCAAGTCATCATGAGACAACCCACCGGAGGAGATGCTGCTCTGCTGCCGAGTCACTTCAGTTGTGTTCATTGGCGCCTGTTCTGATCCAGCATTTGCAAGACACCGCTTACTAAGCCCCCTACTGATGACAATCATTACTTAGTCATGGAGCTGGCGTGAAAGAGCTCTCCCCCGGAGGGCGCCAGCACGTCTGTCCAACAACAGCCCCCATGAAATTGCCGATACCGGTGACCCTGACAAAATCAAACTAAGGCCAGAGATGCTGAGAAGACACTGAAACAGGTCACTATGACAGCAAGGCATGAACAGCCACAGAATTTGACTTTTTAAAAAAAATGCTGATCAGGATGATGAAGATGATGCCACGGATTTCCATTCTGGTCTGAGACTGCATGACAGAGTTGTACTCTGCACTTACTTTCATAATATACCCTGGCGTCAACCAGGCCCGAGAGATACAGACACCTGCAACGTTGGTCAGGAAATCTGAGCAGCACTCTCAAAGACACATCCATTTAGTGGATGAAACTCAGCTGCCTGGTCCCGGTCTTTCCTACTGATTTAGTTGATTACCTCCCGTTTTCTTGATTACAGGTGAAAATGCCCACTTTCGCGGATCGATTTGTGTGATCGGGAGCGAATCGGATGTTTATTTTACCAATTTATCAAACATTTCATATTTCTACATAAGCTGACCAATTATCGAAAACCTCTAAAGTAGACCTTTAAAACTGACAGTATTTGTGTCTGTCAAGTGGCGGAAGACCCTCCTCCCCCAGGCTAAATGAGCCATCATCCCGATGCAAGACCTGCAGCTGGTAAAGGTCAAATCCCCATGCCTTTGTGAGATTGTGCCTGTGTGTTAGAGAGAGAGGGAGAGGGAGAGAGTGCAATAGGATGTTGATTGGCCTCAATTGTCAAGTCTACACTTCCCCAGAGACCTAGTGTCAGAACCTGACACCCTCTAATTTATTTCCAGCCATGGTTTTTATTCACTTTCCAGCCACAATTCTTCTACTTGCTCTATGTCTGTGCCTGCATGCAGGTCTACAAACCAGACTGTGTGCTTTCTACATAACTGACTGCTGTGCGCTTTCTACATAACTGACTGCTGTGCGCTTTCTATAAAACTGACTGCTGTATGCTTTCTACAAAACTGACTGCTGTGCGCTTTCTACAAAACTGACTGCTGTATGCTTTCTACAAAACTGACTGCTGTGTGCTTTCTACAAAACTGACTGCTGTGCGCTTTCTACATAACTGACTGCTGTGCGCTTTCTACAAAACTGACTGCTGTGCACTTTCTACAAAACTGACTGCTGTGCACTTTCTACAAAACTGACTGCTGTGCGCTTTCTGCATAACTGACTGCTGTATGCTTTCTACAAAACTGACTGCTGTGCGCTTTCTACAAAACTGACTGCTGTGTGCTTTCTACAAAACCGACTGCTGTATGCTTTCTACAAAACTGACTGCTGTGTGCTTTCTACAAAACCGACTGCTGTATGCTTTCTACAAAACTGACTGCTGTGCGCTTTCTACAAAACTGACTGCTGTATGCTTTCTACAAAACTGCTGTGCGCTTTCTACAAAACCGACTGCTGTATGCTTTCTACAAAACTGACTGCTGTGTGCTTCTACAAAACCGACTGCTGTATGCTTTCTACAAAACTGACTGCTGTGCGCTTTCTACAAAACCGACTGCTGTATGCTTTCTACAAAACTGACTGCTGTGTGCTTTCTACAAAACTGACTGCTGTATACTTTTTACAAAACTGACTGCTGTGCGCTTTCTACAAAACTGACTGCTGTATGCTTTCTACAAAACTGACTGCTGTCTGCTTTCTACAAAACTGACTGCTGTGTGCTTTCTACAAAACTGACTGCTGTGCGCTTTCTACAAAACTGACTGCTGTGCACTTTCTACAAAACTGACTGCTGTGTGCTTTCTATAAAACTGACTGCTGTGAGCTTTCTACAAAACTGACTGCTGTGCGCTTTCTGGCGGAATGCTCAATACTCCCTAACAGCACCTTCTCATTGTTATCTTCAACAGTTGCACATTTATTTACGAACATTCAACAATCATCTCTCTCCAACCACTCCTTGCCTCTCCATCCCATCTTTTCGACAACACGAGTGCATCAAAATAAAGAAAAAACATGAAGTAAGATTAAGACACCTTTCTCACATTGACAAAGTTTAAGAATCTGATGACCGTTCTATTGCTTGGACTCGAAATGTTTAAGTCAGTGACTTTTCAAGTCCCTTAAACAGATCATGCGTTTTGTTGTAATCTTTCCATGCAATGTACAAACTGTGTCAACACGTTAACTGCCAAACACACTCTTCCCATGATTATGCTGAACAGAACTGTCCAGAAAGGTCAGTCCAAAAGGCTGCTCCCTAGTCCCTTCATGACTGGAAGACTAAGCACACAACATTTGAACCTAACCTAATGTGTGCAGAAACGACCATCAACACACATAACCTCAAACATAAATGGAGGTGACTAAGTTATAATTTTACATCTGTCTATTCTGTAAACTGCATTAGAATTCGGAATTGGAAGATGATGATTAATTTAGGTAGTTTCATTCTTTCAAAAATGTTTTTCAAGCAGACAAAAACTATCATTTGCACTGGATACATGGCACAGGGTTAGTGCAATCAGATTCAGACCAAGAGTTAGCAGCCTCAGAAATTTCAAACAGTGGTTTCAAAAGTGAAGAAGATATAAACAATGTTTGCCAATTGTGTGGAAATGGAACAGAAGATGAAGTTCATCTACTTTTCAATTGTCCTGCTTATGATGAAAAACACAAAAGTTGTGATAATCTAAATTCCTTTAATTATAGGAAATCCTGAACAGAAATCGGTTGCAAATATTCTTTCAAATAATGATGAAAATGTAATGAAATCCCTGGCTAGATTCTTAACAGAAGCAATGAAGATAAGAAAAGTGTTAACTGACCGAAGTCTGCAAATCCCAAGATGATCCACCGTATGCCTATATGTGCATGCCTGCCTGCCTCTCTCTCTCTCTCTTTCTGTGAGTATGCGTGTGCTCACACGCAGGTGTGTATGCATTTGCATGTGCATGTGTGCGTATATTCCTTTTGTGCGTGTGTGTGTGGATTTATACTTTTTGGATAAAAGTGATTTGAGATCATTTATGATATATCATTAAGTCACATATGATTATCCCCTCTTGTGGAAAGGGGCTTTACAGCTATTGGACGATAGAAAAGTGTCGGTGTCAGTGTCAGTGAGTCTCTCTCTCTCTCTTTTCCGCTCACACTACCACCTCATCAACACACAGCAGACCTGCAAATGTGTAGACTAAGTTTTATTATACAGAGGACCATGTGAAAACCAGAGTCAACAATGCTGTAAGAAAGCAACATGTATAAATTTCCAATAATTTGTGTATGTTAACTGACAAATATAACACTTGGGCATAGAAGTGACATCACTGCGTATATATCCATCTTTCGTTCTTCATGTACATGTATAAAATTTGCATATGCAGGAAATCAGAGGAATTTCTATCTAAATTGTACACTGGCATTATCAATTATCAAATCATGGCACCTTATATTCAAATTATGCACATGTGCCATTCATCGTTCCAGCAACAAAACGACACAAACACAAGTCTTTTAAGTATGTATTGCATCGAATACCTCTGCAACAGAAATACTTTCAGCTAGCAGCTTAAAATATTTATATCTGATAGATATTGCTTATGAATTTAAAACTTCAAAATAAGTGATAGGAAAAAA
The DNA here is from genome assembly GCA_018398815.1 of Conus ventricosus. Lineage (NCBI taxonomy): Eukaryota > Metazoa > Mollusca > Gastropoda > Neogastropoda > Conidae > Conus > Conus ventricosus. The sequence continues at coordinate 139,959,488 of CM031597.1, read as the reverse complement.
ACCTTTTAATGTGGAATGTATTTTCTATACTTTTGCAGAACAGTCTGAAGCAAAACAAAACAAAGCAAAACCAAATCAAAGTACCTAATCCATAGGCAAACAGTAACATGCTCTTAAGGGTTCAAATCATCGACTACAATTAAACCCTTTGACTTCATTTTCTCCAAAACTCTTTTCGGTTCCATGACAGCTGCAGCTGTATAATCAAGTAATCAGTATCTGATGAGATCTGAAGAGCAACATAAATGTGGAATATGAAAAATAGACAGACTTAACAACAAACAAACAACAACAACAACAACAGTGCAAACAACTTCTCGTTTCAAAGGTTGTCAAGGGAAAATAAAGCCAGCAAAGACAAGGAGGAGAATTTGGGAGGTGCTAGGCACTACAGAATACCCATGGATTTTCACACAATACCCATGGTTTATCACACAATATTTTCATGAAAGTCATGCATTTCTTAATCTTAATTTTCCTGTTTTATGAACATGAGCTGCTCACATACACAGTTCTCAAAGCTCTTCAGTTCCACATTTCTGTGGCGTTATAACGGCAACGACCCCACAGGATTCTTTCAGGGTTGTCACCAACAGGTTAAAAAAAAAAAGAAACAAAGTTCTGTACTGGAAAAACAACAACAACAAAGACAACTAACATGGTGTTTAATACGGTAAGCAGGCTGAAGATAATTGACATGGTGTTTTCCACAGTAAGTAGGCTATTTTTATTCTTAAAGTATCTAAAACTGGACCACACTGAGCATGCCTCAATTTAGTCATTCCCAGTTGACAAATAGTAGTAAAAAGAGAAATAATGAGAACATACTGGTGCTATCAAAAAAGAAACAAACCATACACACAAACAAAACAGATAATGCTGCATTGGTATATGGACATTGCAGAATGGGCATCAAGAGCCTTCTCCAGTGTTTTACAATCCCATCTAATTACAACGGCAAAGACTGCTTGCATGATATAAGTTGTAAAGGCTTTCTACAACAAACACAGATGAGTGGTCCACAAAGGCGGAAAAAGTGTGGATTATAGTACATAACTGTTAAAAAAAAAAAAAAAAATGTCAAAAGCCAGCGATATCAGCTGCACTGAAGAAGCCCCCAGCATCCCTGTGTGGAGTCTCAATCAATACTAGATGACAGCCAATTCAATGATAACAAAAGTATAAAAATCACTGCTAAAGAAACTTCTACTACAACAACAAAGAACACTCACCAACAACAATACCAGAAACAACAAACCTTTAACACTTTTTTCAACAAAGTGAGGCGACTGCTGGCGGGAACTGGAACATTTTGCGCCCAATCGGAGAAGCTAAGTGATCGCTCCTTCTTTGTTTTCATTGTCCTGATTGTTGTGTATCTTGCCTGAAGAAGACCAAAGAGGTCGAAACGCATCGTGTTTTGTCTTGTAATTTGTCCCTTTTGTCCTGCAGAATAATTATAATTTCTCGTTCAAACTTTTTTTAACTGGCTGCACACCAGTCACTTCCCCTTTTTCACGCCATGAAGAGTCACTGTGGCACCGCTCTGACAAACTGTTCATTTGGTTCCTTTCCCTCTGTCAGTGGTGTGTCATGAAGAGTCACTGTGGCACCGCTCTGACAAACTGTTCATTTGGTTCCTTTCCCTCTGTCAGTGGTGTGTCATGAAGAGTCCCTGTGGCACCGCTCTGACAAACTGTTCATTTGGTTCCTTTCCCTCTGTCAGTGGTGTGTCATGAAGAGTCACTGTGGCACCGCTCTGACAAACTGTTCATTTGGTTCCTTTCCCTCTGTCAGTGGTGTGTCATGAAGAGTCCCTGTGGCACCGCTCTGACAAACTGTTCATTTGGTTCCTTTCCCTCTGTCAGTGGTGTGTCATGAAGAGTCACTGTGGCACCGCTCTGACAAACTGTTCATTTGGTTCCTTTCCCTTTGTCGGTGGTGTGTCAAAGCTTGGATGACTGCCAGTTGTTTCCCCTTCCATTCTGCAATGTGATTAAGTCCATCAGGTTTTTTTCCTGTCTTGGTCTCCATCTCCCGCCCTCTCTAGTTTCCTGGAGAACTGGTTGAGCAACGCCACTGAATCTCATCACATGACCAAACCAACACGGGTTTTTTTTTCTTAACTGGTGTCAGCAGACCTTCACATGGTCTGTTGCCCTGCTTTAAGGTCAGTGCACTTGGTGTCAGCAGACCTTCACACGGTCTGTTGCCCTGCTTTAAGGTCAGTGCACTTGGTGTCAGCAGACCTTCACACGGTCTGATGTCCTGCTTTAAGGTTCAGTGCACTTGTTCCTTGGTCATATGATCAGTGTGTCTAACATTCAGTTTATTGCAATAACACCTTTTTACTATGGCTTGGATTTGTTCCACATCAGCTGTGACAATCCATCTCATATTCATACAGGAATATGGAATACATGTGCATGAATGCATCATGGCTTAAATAAATGCACTATTTCATAGCCCACTTGTTGCCGTTTTCACTTCAACTTCAGTGTCTGTACTGGAAGCAAAGCAAACAGGGACCAGCACTGTACATCACTGGATGTACTTCAGCAGCAACGCGAGATCTTCCCAGGTGTCAACAGCCTCACAGTGATCTGATCTCATCAGTTCCTCGGGGAGTGATGGTGTGAGACTGCACTATGATCATCCTGGATACAGCCATCAATAGGAGAGCCATGACCAGCCCAACATCACATCCTCCTCCTCCCAGCAAATAAAAAAGTCTCTCATATCTAACTTTAAACTGACCTCCCTGTTTGAGAATATCCTCCTGTTCCACGTGTTAGATGTTGCAACATCATGTGTTTGAAACATCCATCTCATACATTTGAACAGCATTATAAAGCTTGAAAATTCATCGACTGAAAACACTCCTGACAAACTAGCCAAATGCTGAAACAACATACAGAATACAGGTCTGTACGTGTACTAGTTCATAAGAGATCTTATGTTATTTTCTTTCCCAAAATGACAACAACAAAAAAAGCATCATCTGACCCATCCTTGTGCCTTAAAGATTTTTTTTTAAATCCATTTTTTGTCTAGTATAACTGCAGTCAAGCTGACCACAGAGACCATCACAGGGTTGAAGGCCAGTTAATACCAGATGTCTTTGTTGAAGGCCAGTTAACACCAGATGTCTTTGTTGAAGGCCAGTTAACACCGGATGTCTCTGTACCATTCATCACTGACAAAGATCAGTGATCTGGCTCAGAGATCCCACACAAGATGAGTAACTCCTGCCCTGCAGGTGAGCACAGTCTGAAAGCAAGATCTTTCATCAGCACATACCACAAAAAACAAAATCTAAGAAAGAAATGTGTACATGTATATATGAATGTGTGTCTGTCTGTCTGTCTGTCTGAATACATATAAAACATTTTTAAAAAGATAGAGAGAGAGACACACAAACACAATTAGAGAAAGTGCAAATCATGTGTGTTCACATCCAGTGTAAAACCAAAGGTGAGCATGAACAAGTACCAGCAGCAAAGAAAACGATGTATGTCTGCAACGCATCAGTAGCCAAACGCATGACATCATAGATCTTACATGTCTATATAGCATGATGAGCATTTAATAGCCATTACTGGCTCCTACAACTAGCCGCCAACCAACAACCACAGGCGGTGATCCAGATCCAGATCCAGAAACAAAGGGACATCATTGAGGCTCCTGTCCTCACAGTTTTGGTTAACATACTCATCAGAGTTCTCTGTCTCCCAAACAATGTCTCTGACACAATGGACCAGCCATATTCAGGTTGAAAAAAGGTAAGACTTAGAGAACAATGTGTCGATGATCCGTTAGTCAGATTTGTCCCATACACATCTACAGATTTGTCCCATACACATCTACAGATTTGTCCCATACACATCTACACTCTGCCTGATCTGTCGATGATCCGTTTGTCAGATTTGTCCCATACACATCTACAGATTTGTCCCATACACATCTACAGATTTGTCCCATACACATCTACACTCTGCCTGATCCTCATCTGTTCAAGATCATGCAACATGACACGCACCTTGTAAAACTTTTCTTTAAATCTGTGCTTATATTGCTTGCTTAAATTGTGCTTTGCAGAATCTAAAAACAATATCACTGTGTTATTGCTGAGGTTTACACAATATAAAAATAATCTGTATATTTATGCAATCTATTCAAATAATTTAACCATGACACATGTTACCCAGTTCACTTGAAAGCCAAGTTATACTTTTAAAAAGTGTCCCTGCAAAAACTAACAGAAAAAAAAGCCAAAATCATCCTGAACACAGATATCTAAAAACAGAAACGATTCACATGAATAACACAAAACAGATTCACTTTTTTGCAAAACATTTTCACTTCCTCACCTCATTTATCTTAAGAAATGCACTGTAATTTGAAAGTCTTCTGAGTGTTTATATGCATAAGGTTGACAACAATCCTGGTTCTGCATGTTTCAGTAAATGACACAGTCCTTTGATGACTCTAATGTGCATATATGGGTTTGGTTTCAGCTTGCATAGGAGAAAAACAATCTTTCAGGCCTAAAGAGAAAACCACATATTATAATGTCCATGGATACAAACCGAGACCTTCAACAACACAAAACGATGCACAAAATACCAATATGGAAAAGTGGATATGACCACAGATACATAACAACACTTGCCTGAATCTGCTCCCTTCACTCTTACCTCTCTCTCTCCTGGATTGTTGTGGTGTATGTTTATTCACAATGGGTGATTATGGTATACTTCTCTTGTATTTGTTGGTGACTTGTGATAAGCATAGCTCGAAAGCTTGTGTGTGTGTGTGAGAGAGAGAGAGAGAGCATCAATGTGTGTGTGTGCGCACGTGTGTGTGTGTGTGTGTGTGTGTGTGTGTGTGTGTGTGTGTGTGTGTGTGTAAAATAGTGAGAGAGAAAGAGTGTGTGTGTGTGTGTGTGTGGGGTGTGTGTGTGTGTGTGTGTGTGTGTGTGTGTGTGTATGTGTGTGTGTGTGTGTGTGTGTGTGTGTGTGGTTTTAACTGTCTGCTTGTATCGATGTCTCCTCTGGGACATGTATGTTATGATTACTTATCACCGAATCCTTGAGTGAGAAAATTAAACATAAAATTGCTGCACTGAAATGTATTAATAATGCCCATGTTCCTGCATATCCTCAGAACTCCAAAGTACATGTAACTTCCATAAACATCATCATAACACTATTACTAAAAATGAAATAGTAACTGAGCACATCAAACTGCACATACATACATTAAAGCATGCTAAATACACACTAAAATTATTTGAAATGAAAATTCTGATTGGACATTTTTCACAGATCAACAAGAAACATCAAAGACATTGTAAAAGTACTAAAATCATTATATCTGTTAATATGATCTGCATTCGCTGAAGCTGGCTCCACAA
>CM031597.1:139874072-139949072 GCA_018398815.1 Conus ventricosus | reverse complement strand
TCATCTATAAACTGAAGTATAATATATAATACGTGATCTTTTATTGTGTTTGATACACCCGTTTTAGATTTGCCCGTGAGAAGTGTCAACACGTGATCATTTTTACAATGTAGAGTTTACAATGATGCATTCCAACAGTTCTCTAAGGTTGAGTTACAGTGGAAATAAGCACCACAGTTTAATTTGCTGCCGCTGCTTCACTTTGACAATCCATCATAAACTCATACAGTCTTACTCTGAGCAGGAGTACTACATTGGCAAAATAAACTTGTCGTCTATCTCATGTTTGCATTTGATAATTTATTTACATTTTGCGCATAAAATTTTGCGCATTTTTCATGCATGTACAAAACAATGACTGCAAGTTATCAAAATTTCAAATGACAATGCTGTTAACATTGAAAATATTGCTGAAAATGTTGAAGATTTACATCTGTTAACTCTTTGGCGACATGTTCACACAGGGAATGGCTAGAAAGGTCTCATCTACACTCACATATTTTGCTCAGTTTGGTTTTGTTGCATTTAAGATAGCTGAGTAAATGTTCATGTTCAAGTTTACAAAAGACATTCACATTCCCACACACAAATACACGCAACGCATGCATGCATGTACACACACACACACACACACACACCACACACACACACACACACACACACACACACACACACTCTTACACGGTGACACAATGACAGACATCTGAAACTAGTTGATTACAGAGTCATTTTGTTTACACATGAGCGTCAAAAACAAATAACTGATTAAATCATGCAATCACATTGTTTATATATCGTCTGAATGATGAAGAAGAACAATCAATACAAATGACTGTTCTTGATAACTAAACAACTACAATGTTAAAATCCCAGCTGAATGACAGCAGACTATAACAAAAAAATGAAATTTGGATCCATGCATAAGTACTTCTTAAGACATTGCTTAAAGGTAGAAACCAACAAACTAAAAACCAAAATAAAATTCAAGGCATCATCTAAAGAAGAAACCAACCAACAAAGTAAAAACCAAAATAAAATTCAAGGCATCATCTAAAGAAGAAACCAACCACAAAGTAAAAACCAAATAAAATTCAAGGCATCATCTAAAGAAGAAACCAACCAACAAAGTAAAAACCAAAATAAAATTCAAGGCATCATCTAAAGTAGAAACCAACAAAGGAAAACCTAATCAATATTCAATCACAATGTTCATGAGTATCTCATAGAGATTGGACAACAACACCATTCAAGATGGTCTCTTGTAAATTATCCCTGCAGTCACACCTGAAGCAAAAACCCCCGCTAAAAGACTGGTATAATTCAACAGTGCTTGCATTCTGTGAGATGATCCTGCCATATCAGTTTATAACTCATTCTCTTATCTGTCATGCAAGTAGCAGTAAAAAAAAAAAAAGTCAAGTAAACAAACAAAAAGAAACAAACTAACAAACAGGTTCATCAACAAGCAATTTGTGCGCTTGTAGATTTATCCCAGTCTACATCAGATGAACTTTAGGACAGTTCTTATAGATGAAAAAAAAAAAAATCTACTTCATTCATATACATGGTAATAAATGACACTACCTTTATACAGTCATCTCATTCTTATAACAAACCAAAAAAAAAAGCCTTTTAATGCTTTGTATCAGTTGAGCGGAAAGCAAATTTTTTTTCAAACACATTCATTAAAAGAAACATATTTCATTCCATATCCTATGACACTGGCACTATGTTTATACAGGCACCTTATTATTACAACAACAAAACAATAACAACTCTAACACTAACAGCCATGTAACGCTTTAAATCAGTTGAGCAGAAAGGTTACAGTTTTCAAACAATTTCATTCAGTATAAAAACCATTCACTGCTGTAAAATACCAATTATCACTCGCCTATTGCAGGCAACGGATGTGTGAGCATGTGTTGGTAGCCATCATGAATGAAGGATAACGTAAGTACAAGTGTGCAAAGTACACAAGAACTTGAAGGTGAGTGGCAACCCCTTTTTCATTCACGAGTAGATCTTGGCAGCGTAAAAAGTGGTGTACGCACTACGTGTATAATTGGATTGAATGAATTGGGTATAATAACTTCTCTGAGAGAAGCACACGCCTGTGTTGCATGCATCATATGACCATACAGTTTGGAGTATAGTTCATAACTTTCGCCTGCGTGCGGCTGTACCTTAATTCGCCTGTGTGCGATATACAGTTATCCTGTTCGCCTGTGTGCGATATACAACTCTCCTGTTCGCCTGTGTGCGATTTGGCAGTACCATTCCGCCTGTGTGCGGTACATGCTCAAGATATAACCAAGCTAAGCATGGCCAGTCATTCAGGGGCACAGGAGCAAGAGGTCGCACCTATAGATAAGGAAGATAAAGTCGAGAGGCTTCATGCTCGCATCAGTCAAATGGATGACAGATTTTCTAGACTGGAAGAGGCTATTCACAAGCTGTTGACCGCCAAAACTTCGGACAAAGACCGGATCACGTCTCAGGCACCGCGTGGCACTAAGAGACGGCGCGATTCTCTCTCTGATGAGGAGGGAGAAGAAACTGGGTCATGGTCCGACCGTGGCGAGTACAGGCGCACGAAAGGTGAACAGCCGGTTAAGAAAACTGCTAATGACACTCTGAGCAATGAGGACTCTTGAGTCATCGTCAGATGGAGAAATCTATGATGATGCTGTGGATACTATTTCCCTTGATTGTCAAGATGATGACTTGTTAAAGGAGATAGAACAAGACTTGGACAATAAAGAGAAAACAGCTGACAAAGTGGCTGACTCAATGGCTGAGATCATTAATAAAAGATTTGCACAGGGCTTTCTGAAACAAAATTTTAAAGAAAGGCTTGATAAATACAACGCCCAGACAACTGCCCAAGCTTCAGGTGCCCAAAGTGAATACAGAAATCTGGAAGGATTTGCCAGCCACTGTCAAACAGGCTGATGTTAAGATGGCTTCAGTGCAGAGAGCCATTGTCAAAGCCACAGCAGCACTGGCACAGAGCACTCAGGCTATACTCACAGCATTAGCAAGAAAAAGTTGACTGATGCAGACATCAAAGCCTCTGTCACTGATCAGAACGCTGATGCTCTGGCCTTGTTGGGTCATGCATGTCACGAGCTGTCAGTAAAACGCAGACAGGTCCTGCGCCCCCATCTCCCCAGACAGCTGACAGGATTGTGCAGTGAGAGTGTTCCCATTACTGGTCAGCTCTTTGGAGACAATCTGACTGCTTCCATCAAGGAGACCAAAGAGCTGGACAGACTGTCACGTGGTGCAGGCCCAAGTCGTTATCAGCCCCATTATGACAACAGACAACGTAACAGACCATGGCAGAAAGCCAACAACAAAGAAAAACGTCCGTTTTTAGACCAGAGACAGCAACACTACGGCCATCAAAAGAAGTTCCAGGGGAACAGAAACGCAAGACAGTTCTACCAGAAGAAAACCTAGAGTCTGTGTCACTCTTGGATGGCCAGGTGAGACACGCTATCCCTCCTCATCTGCTGGATGAAATGAGACAGGAGGCTTTACTTTTTCAAGGTGGCAGGCTTACACAATATGTTGATAGATGGAAAAATTTGACAAAAGACCCTGAAATTTTAGAAACAGTACAAGGCGTGAGCCTTCAATTTGATTGTGATATTGGCCAAATCAGACAGGATTACACTTTCCAGCCTGAGTTAAATGCATCAGAAAAGAAAGTTATTGACAAAGAAATACAGAAACTTTGCCAAAAAGGTGTAATTTCAAAGTGTCAGGCTGAAGCAGAGCAGTTTGTGTCACCAGTTTTTGTTCTTCCGAAGAAAGATGGAACTCATAGAATGATTCTGAACTTAAAGAAACTAAATGAAGATATTGTTTATTATCACTTCAAAATGGAAACCTTGCATACTGCTCTAAAACTAGTGACTCCAAACTGCTTCATGGCTTCAATTGACTTGAAGGATGCATACTACTCAGTATCAGTCAAAGAGGAACACAGAAGATTTCTCAGATTTGAGTGGGATGGCCAGCTTTGGCAGTTTAACTGTCTGCCTAATGGGCTGGCACTTGCACCACGTAAATTCACCAAGCTGTTAAAACCTGTGTTTGCCACCTTGAGAGGGGAAGGTCATCTTTCCTCAGTATTTTTGGATGATTCACTTTTGTTTGCAGATACGAGAATGTCATGTGCCTCTAATGTATTTAACACAGTGAAACTTCTAAGGTCTCTGGGATTTATCATCCATTCCCAAAAATCAGTACTAGAACCCACTCGTCGCATTCAGTATCTGGGAGTCATCATTGACTCTGAGTCAATGACAGTAACTTTAACACTGAGAGAGTAGCAGACATGGTTTCGATTTGCCTGTCAGCTGTCAAGAAAGATACAGTGAGTATCAGGGATGTGGCGAGAGTGATTGGAAAGATAGTGGCTTCCTTTCCAGCGGTGATGTATGGGCCACTTCATTATAGACAGCTGGAGAAAAGAGAAAAAGACAGCACTGTTGCTGTATGCAGGGAATTTTGACAGACACATGACATTGTCGCCTCTTGCCAAAAGAGAACAAAATTGGTGGATCAACAACAATTGAGACTGCTTATAATGTTATTCACCAAACAGAGCTGATGTCACCCTGACCTCGGATGCATCAAAAAACTGGATGGGGTTGTGCATGTGAACAGTCAAAATCTGGGGGAGAATGGCTGCCAGAAGAAAAAGATTTTCACATCAACTATCTGGAACTTAAGGCAGCATTTTTTGCTTTGAAATGTTTCCTAAATCAGGTTTATGGGCGACATGTCCGTATCATGATAGACAACACAACTGCTGTTGCATGTATCAATCATATGGGAACAAGTCATTCCGATTCATGTAATTTGATGACACAGATGATATGGAACTGGTGCATTGACAATCACGTATGGTTGAGTGCTGCATATATTCCAGGTAAGGAAAACACAGCAGCAGATGAGGAGTCAAGGAAAATAAACCTGGATGCAGAATGGAAGCTGAACAGAGAAGAGCTTCACAAAGCATTGATACAATTGCATATGAATCCTGACATTGATCTCTTTGTCTTCTTCTTCCAGATGGGGATGTTTAACCTGCCCCGTGCTCACAGTCTTCAAGTAGACTATTCTGGCACACAGGTTGCATGCATTGTGTATTTTCGTGTAGCCGGTACTCACCATCTTAGGACATGAGCATCGGGATCTTTAGAGTCCGTGTATGATCTTAGTGCATGTGACACAGACTAGACCTCGGTTTATAGTCCCATCCGAACGACTTTGCCTCAAGGTTGAACAACCAAATACAGCGCTATGTTTCTTACAGACCTGACCCAAGCGCCTATGCAGTAGATGCATTTTCTCTCCCTTGGAGTAACCTTCATTTTATGCCTTCCCCCCTTTTAGCACGATCACGGCAGTGTTGGGGAAGGTGAAGAGAGAGCGAGCAATGGGGGTAGTGGTGGTGCCCCGCTGGCCAACACAAGTCTGGTGGCCTCTGCTGACACAGCTGCTGACACAAGACCCAGTAGGCTACTGCTACCAACACGAGACACCATCCTCTCCCTCCCCACGCTGCAAGGGAGAAACCCCCCCTTCTTCCCCGCCTTCAACTGATGGTATGCAAAGTATCAGGGAGAGGTACCAGAGGGAAGGCTGTTCCAACCAGGCAGCAGCGCTAATCGTCAGTTCTTGGCGCCCCCACACACGCGCAGTGTACAACACCAAAAGCAAAATATTGATGCTGCTACTGATGAGGTCCAGTGTCCCAGGTGTTCTGAATAACACTTTCCAGCTGCAATTTGAATCTGTACCGGAAACGGAATCCAGCTGCAGCAACCACAAACTCCTTTATTTTTTTTTGTCTTGCTTTGAGGAAGCACCACCTGTACAAACTTGTATAAACCCATGTCAGTTTTCACCCACTTTTAATTAAAGCCTCAAAAATGACACCTCTGTGTATCCACTTGTCACTGGGAAAACTACACCACATGTACTGATCAAAAAGGTACCTCTGTGTATCCCACTTGTCACTGGGAAAACTGTATGTACTGATCAAAAAGGTACCTCTGTGTATCCCACTTGTCATTGGGAAAACTGTATGTACTGATCAAAAAGGTACCTCTGTGTATCCCACTTGTCATTGGGAAAACTGTATGTACTGATCAAAAAGGTACCTCTGTGTATCCCACTTGTCATTGGGAAAACTGTATGTACTGATAAAAAGGATTCTGTGTTTCCACTTGTCTTGGGAAAAACTGTAGTATGATCAAAAGGTTTTTGTGTACCCCATTGTCTTGGGGAAAACTGTATGTATGATCAAAAAGGTCCTCTGTGAAACCCTTGCTTGGGAAAACGTTGTTTGAAAAAAAGGGGACCTCTGTGTTCCCATTTGTCACTGGGAAAACTGTTGTATGATCAAAAAGGGTCCCTCTGTGTCCCCCCTTTGTCACTGGGAAAACTGTATGTACTGTAAAAAAGGTATTTGTGTATCCACTTGTCATGGGAAAATGTTTTATGACAAAAAGGTTCTTGTGATCCCACTTGTTTTTGGGAAAACTGTATGTCTGAAAAAAAAGGGTTCTCTGTGTATCCCATTTCTTTGGGAAAACTGTTGTACTGATAAAAAAAGGTAATCTGTGCCTCCAAGTGTTTTGGGAAAACGCTGTCTGACAAACCTGCAATCCCCGCGGGTTTTCCCAAAGGATGGCTGAAATTTTTTTTTTTTAACCCAGGGGAAGCCATTTTGGAGAAATAGATAACACCATTTGCCAGTCCCTCTTTTGATTATTTTTGTAATCTACAATTCACGCACAAAAACGGGCATGTACAATACATTTTTCTTTTTTATGTTAAAATGCTGCTATTTCTGGTGTATGTGTTTAAGCAGGATGTCCCGGAAGGGTATACCGCTTGGCTCTGCTGACGGCGACGCTCTGTACTTCGTGTATTAGCAAAAAAAATCCATATCTTTGGATCAAGCACCGCCTTTACTTTTGAGTGTGCGGCATCCCATTAATGGGTCAAAAGGTAAAAGTAGAGAGAAACCCGCCCTGGCAAGATTTCATCGTAAGGAACCAGATCCGCTCTTGTCAACGCGCAACCCCGTGTAAAGGGGAGCAAGTAAAAATAAAGTTCAAATTTTTTTCGGCTTGGCGCAACAACAAAACCCCAAAGTCGTCAAGGTGGGGATTTCCTAAACCAATCGGCGATGAAGGATCGAAATTATTCGAATTTTCCCTCCAACCACCCAGAGAAAACCCCTGAAAATGCTGAGAAAGGCTCCAGCAGAAGCGAAAGACTACGAAAACCGTCCTGGTAAGTACGAGAATTTTTTAACCGTCGGGGACCCCCAATGTGAGGGGGAAAGTTCGGAAAATTGCGTAGGAAGTCCCGACATTCGATGCATGGTGCCTGTAAAAGAAAAGTAGTGCATGCAAATTTGAAAACGTCGACAGAGGGTTTTTAGAGGAAAAATTGGTTTTTCTTTTGCCATGGCATTGCAAAGATAAAGTGTTGGTGGGAGCTGGACTCCCCCTTCAGAAAACAGTTAAAACTCTTTTATGAGGAATGGAAAAAGAAAAAACTGGAAAACACGAAGTCGGCAACAGTGGACCCCCGCAGGCTGCAAAAAAAGGGAAAGGGTCATTGTAAAAAAAACGGCCACAATCAAACAGCGCAGTATAAAATGGAGGGTCAGTGAAGCCAAATACATTGGTTACTGCAACCGACGAACCCTTAGGAAAAAAATGCCTGCTCCCAAAAACTCACTGCGAAAAAAGCAACAAAATGGGCACTTTGCTATGTTGCAGAAATTCCTTGGCAGTCAGAGGGTTCAAGAAGAAAACCAGCAAGTCGAAACTACTTTGTTGGAGGGGGTACAGGGAAGGCACCCTAGATCCCGGCTGGACATCAGCTGAAATTTTGGATTCAGGAACTCACCCGGTGATCGGGAAAGGAGCCCCAAATTTCTGTGATGCAGACCTTCTTCAAACCCGCTTTGGGAAATTACCAATCCCGACCCTCGCTCCTTGGACCTGGAGAACCCGGTTTGGATCAAAGGGGTTTTGCCTTTATCAAGTTTCCCGGGGAAACCAATAAGTGAGAAGTTTACATTTGGGAAAAATCAAATTTGCTTGGTTTTCCTGCAAACAGAAAATGGGACGTCCATGACTTCCCGGTGCATCACCGTGCTGCGTCGCACTATGCCAAGCAAAGCAAAGCCCGACACGCCAAGGGGAATCGCCTCCCAAGTTTTGGTCCAAAGAAAATGTGAGATGAATTCCACAACTCTTTGGAAGACTGGGTGAATGAAAATGAACAAACATATTGAGTCAAGGACAAGCAAAACCCTTTTTTTAGAGTACCCGAAGAGTTCCTTCCTTGTTGGAGAAAGGGAAGCAGAATTGGACAGGTGGTCAGCAGCAATGTAATTTAACCGTAGGCCCAACGATGGTGTGCCCCCTCGTTTTTCGTCCCCAAACCCAAAAGGAGACGTCGAATCTGTTGGATGACGAAGCTGAAAAGGTGAAAAGAGAAATTCGCTGCTTCGGTAGAGGAAACACTGAACAAGTCGCCCCTGGCAAGTTTTTCCAAACTTGATGCAAACTGGGTTTTTCAAAATCAAACTGGACGAAAGGGAGCTCAAAGTTACAACTTTATTATCCCCTTTGGCGCTAAGGTTTTAAAAGCCCTTTCCCCACGGGATTCTTTAGGCCAGAATATTTTCAGAAAAAAAGGACCAAATTCTTAAGGGTTTAGGGGTACTGTGTCCATAGAGACTCCTTTTCTTTTGGGAAAGACAAATAGACCCTGTGAAAGCTGAATGAAGTTCTTGACCGTTGTCCCCAAAGCGGGGTAACCCCCACTTGGAAAATTTGAATTTCCCCTGCCCCCCTTGAAAAATTGGAAAGTGTCGTGGAGGGGGGAAGGGGACCAGCAAAACAAGGGAATCGCTGTAGGGACCGAGAATTAGAGAAATCCGAAAATTCCTGGGGTGGTCAACCAAACATGAAGTTTGTACCCAACTGGCTGGAAAAACCAAGCCCCCGAGAGACTTATCCCAACGATGCAGCATGGATTTGGGGCAGATCAGCAAAAAACCTTCAAAACCTGGAAGCTTGCGCACAGTGGGCTCTTGCTTTACAGCCAGGGTGAGACGTAGTTTCACTGACTCAAACAGCTAGGACTGGGGGCTGCCTTTTCCAGGCCGGACATGGCATGCTTCACCGTGCTATGAAGTCGCTCATTACGGGCCACGAGCGCGGTTGCCCCCGATCGAGAAGGAGGATTTGGCGATTACCTGGGTCTTGAAAAATGGTTGGGCCGCTCATTGGATGTTCTTCCGATTTAAAAGGACCCCAAGCCCTTGGTACCCTGTTCCTTCCCAAACTGATTTTACGAACTGCCCCTTGCTTCCGGTTTAGAATGAGGCGATGCGGTTTTCCTTCGGTCTCCAGTCCCGGGGAAGGGGTTCATCGCAATGCCTTGCAAGAGCTCCTTTGCCCAAAGCAGGGGAATTTGGACAACAACCCGACAGGGTGTGGGCATACGTCAATTCTGTGCTTGTGCCATGCAGTCGCGACAGAAGATGAAGAAATAGGTCAGAGCTACAGAAGGCGATTCCTGCGTGTGGTATGCATCATGTTCAGATGGTGGCCAGATAAGAATCCCTAAAAGTCCTCTCCAGCGGGGAATGAAACAAACTGCGGCGTTACTGAAAACCCACAAAAACCAGAAGAGCAAAAAAAAAAAGTGTGAAGTAAGACGATTTAAAGCAGACACAAAAAGGCAAAAAATTTTTTCGGCAAAATGCCTTCCTCAGCGACAAAAAAATACAGACATAAAAATGCACAATACTCCCCTTGTGAAGCCAAAGTGGTGAATGAAGTAGACAGAGGGACAGTGGAAGAGAGGGTGAGTAGAGTTCGAAGAATAGGGCACGAGGGAAAGAGGGTAGAGTAAAGTGAGGAGGAGGAAAAGGAGAGAGGGAGAGAGAGGAGAGAGAGGAGGACGAGAGAGAGAGAGAGAGAGGGGGGGGGGGGGGGGGAGGGGGAGAAGAGAGGGGAGAGGACAGGAGAGAATGGAAGTAGAGGAAGAGTGGAGAATAAGAGAGAGAAGAGGAGGGGAAGGGAGTGAGTGGAGGGGAGGGGGTGTGATGGTATGTAGTGGGTTGTTGCATATGAATGAAATGAACAAGAGAAGCCACTAAATAAGATAAATATCTCGAAAAATCATTTTAAATGACAAGGGGAGGGGGGGGGGGGAGAGAAGGGGGGTCAGCCGCCTAAGCATCCGACCAAGTCTGACCCAAAGGGTAGGTTGCCCTACCCAAGCACCAAGGGGTGAGAGGGAAAACGGGAGAACCCCGAGAAAAAACCCACTAGCCAGACGCAGCTAAGAGCTGCAAGCTCCCCCCCACACACACGAAAAAAAAAAAAAAAAAAAAAAAAAAAAAAAAAAAAAAAGCACTTGCCGCGGGCAAAGCCTCACACACACACACACACACACACACACACACACCACACACACACACACACACACAAAAGTGCGCGCGTTGCGCACGAACAAACACGCACGCACACATACACACGCCAATAGCGCACACACTGGGGGGGGGGGGGGGTAACAATGGGGAATAAATGGGTAAATGTACAAACAAGGCATACATTAAGACATCTGGGTGTAGCATAGGGAGTAGGTGGTGCTATGGTGGCGCAACAGAAAAAAAAAAAAAAGGGGGCAAAAATAAGAGCATTAACGCAAAAGATAGATATGCGGTCATGATGAGAGGCGCTAACAACACTCCCAATGACCAAAAAAAAAAAAAAAAAAAAAAAAAAAAAAAAAAAAAATCTATACATATATACATACACACACATATACACATAAACACACACATACATACATTTATACATATATATATATATATATATATATACATATATACACATACATACATATATATACATATACATACAGATAGACTAAAAAAAACAAATTTAAAAAAAAAGGGGAAGAAAAAGGAGGGGAGGGAGGGGAAAGGGGAGGGCCGGGGGGAAAGAAGGAGAGACATAAAGAGAGGACAAAAAGAGGGGCCTAAAGGAAGGGTGCAAGTATGAGGGAGGGCGAGGGGGAGGTGGGTGGGGGGGGGGTGAGAGAGGGAATTAGTAGAGGTCGAAAGTAGAGAGAAAGGAAGTAAGAAGGAAAGTAAAGAGAAGGAACGAAAGGGGGAAGGAGCCTTCAGAGGACGATAGAAAAGGAACAAGGACGGAGGAGGTGAGGGGAGAGAAGGGAAAGGGGGAGAGGGGGGTAGAAAAAAAAAAAAAAGGGGGGGGGGGGGAGAAAGGGGAGAAAAAAAAAAAGAAAAAAAAAAAAAAAAAAAAGGAGGGGGAGGGGAGAGGAGGGGGCAAAGGAGGGTAGGAAGGAGAGGGATAGATACAAAAGTAAGTGAGAAGAAAAAATAAATGAATAAATAAAAGAAAATAGAAAAAAACAAAAAGACAGGAGACTGGGGAGCTAACCCTACTCAGAAACTCCTGTCAAAAGATATAGGCTCTCAAACGATCATTCCAGTAGGCGCCAGGCTCTACGGTCACGAAGAGGCCACTGATGCAGACCAACCATGCACAGGTAAGTACTAAAGGGTAAAGGGAATCATAAGTCATTGTCACCTGAATTGTCTCGGGAAAAAAAGTACACAGAATTGCTAAGCTTTTTCATTGATACCAGCTGGATTTCTGGTCCCAGTTTTGAATCAGGTGAGACTCCATATCCTTCCTGTCTCTAGAGTCACTAGTTTTCATGAGCCATAAGCCCTTCACTCTTGCATTGTGCGCAGAATGGTGGGGAGGTTGAAGTGCTTGGCTACTGGTTTGTCCCTGTTGTATTTAATGTCAGCGAGGTGTTTCCTTGAATCTGACAGTCAAAGTGCGGCCGGTCTCGCGATGTAAAGTTGGTGCTTGGGTAGGGCAACCTACCTTGGGTCAGACTTGGGTCGGATGCTTTAGGCGGCTGACCCCCTTCTCTCCCCCCCCCTCCCCTTGTCATTTAAAATGATTTTTCGAGTATATTTTATCTTATTTATTGTGCTTTCTCTTGTTCATTTCATTCATATGCAACACACCACTACATACCATCACACCCCCTCCCCCTCCACTCACTCTCCTTCCCTCCTCTTCTCTCTCTTATTCTCCACTCTTCCTCTACTTCCATTCTCTCTCTGTCTCTCCCCTCTTTTCTCCCCTCCCCCCCCCCCCCCCCTCTTCTCTCTCTCTCTCTCTCTCTCTCTCTCTCTCTCTCCCTCTCTCCTTTTCTCCTCCTCACTTTACTCTACCCTCTTTTCCTCGTGCCTATTCTTCGAACTCTACTCACCCTCTCTTCCACTGTCCTCTGTCTACTTCATTCACCACTTTGGCTTCACAAGGGGAGTATTGTGCATGTTTATGTCTGTATTTTTTTTGTCGCTGAGGAAGGCATTTTGCCGAAAATTTCTTGTCCTGTTTTGTGTCGTGCATTAAATCGTCGTTACTTCACACTTTGTTTTGTGTGCTCTTCTGCGTTTTTGTCGTCCTCTCAAGACCTACTTCAATGAGAGAGGCAGCATGTCTGTACATGATGGTCTCCTACTCGAGGGAAGAGGCTCGTCATCCATCATCAGTGCAGCAAGATGTCCTTCGACACCTCCATGATGGGCATCAAGGAGTCAACAAAACAAAGGAAAATGCTGCCAACTCAGTGTGGTGGCCTGGCCTCCAAGATGTCGACCAGATGGTGAAGACCTGTCCGGAGTGCACCAAGCATCGAAAGGCTAGGTGGTGGAACCTATGAAGGGGACTCCATTTCCGGAGAGACCTTGGTCCAGGATTGCTGCAGATTTTTTCCAGTACAACGGCAAGCTCTTTCTGTTGCCATTGACTACTACTCAGAGACATCGAAATGGCCCTGGTTTCCAGTAGAGTCACAACAGCAGAAACAATAGCAAGAATGAAAAAGATCTTCAGTCGCCACGGCATCCCAGACATTGTCGTGACAGACAACGGGCCGCAGTTCACTGCAGAAGACTTCAAGTCCTTTGCACAGTCTGGGGATTCGACCACGTCACATCATCACCCCACTATCCCCAGTTAATGGAGAGGTTGAACGTGCCGTTCAAATCATCAAAGGTCTCATCAAGAAAACCAATGATGAATACCTTGGCCTCCTAATGTATAGGAATACCCCATTACCGAATGGTTTTTCCTGCCCAGTTAAGCATGGGACGCAGACTCAAAACCAGGTCCCATGCCATCCCAACTCCTCTTGCCCCAGACCCAGATTTCATGACGGTGAAGAAGAGGGAGAGAGAGTACCGTGAGAAGATGACAACCGACTACGACAGAAAGACACAGGGTCGTCACCCCAGAAAACCTGTCACCTGGTGATGCAGTCTGGATCCCCGACCTGAAGAAAGAAGCACAGTCATCCAACGCCATGAGGCTCCAAGATCTGTGGTTATCGAAACATCTGAGGTGGCCTCTAGCAGAAACCGTCGGATGACCAGGAAGCTCCACCAGGCAGCAGACCAGTCAGCCAGCACACGTACCTCCTCTACAGGTCAGCCCACATCCTGGAAGAGAGGTGCCTCCTACCCAACTCCAGAAGACGGGACCACATCTGGAGAGAGATCCCCTGGCCAGAGCCCTTACGCCAACAACAGACGGGTGCCAGAGGAACACCTACATCCCAGAGGGACTTCAACCTTACCAGAAGATCTGCACGGGCCCACAAGAAGCCACAGCGCCTCATCGAACAGTTGTGAAAAAAAAAAAAAAAAAAAAAAGAGAGACGCTGGTGAAAGACCCGGTGCCACGAAAGGCAAAAGCAAATAGACACTGGTGAAAGACCGGTGCCACAAAGGCAAAAGCAAATAAACACTGGTGAAAGACCTGGTGCAGTGATTTACATCTAGTCAGACACCCTTACCGGTTTCTAGTCATGATATAAATTACAGTTTACAAAGATTAGATTAATCTTGCATCACAATTCCGTAATTAAGAACAGTTTATTATGATTGGAAGACTGAAACTGATTTGATAATGGAAAAAAAAAAACATTTAAGATGTTTTCGTCAGACAAGGAACCTTTAACGGTAGAAAGATAACTTTTCCGCCTTACAAAAAGGGGAGATGTAGTGTATGCTGTTTTAAGCATGGACTGTACCGGAACGGTATACCAGCTTCGGCTCTGCATGATGGCGGCGACCGCATCTGTATCTTCGTGTACTTAGCAAATAAAGTCCATATCTTTGGAATCAAGCACCGCCTTTACCTTATGAGTGTGCGGCATATCATTACAATTTCCAGGGCCAGATTTTCCTGTATGACTGACACAGTCTGTGATGTTTTGGAAAACACATCATGCATCACATTAATTTAGCCTCTCCTGAAAGCTTAGCAGCCTTTTCCATTAAACCTGAGAGAAAAAAGTTTACCATATCTGTCTGTCTCTCTCTCTCTCTCTGTCTCTCTGAAATAGTGACTAACCTTGCAAAAGTAATTTTTTTACCAGCTTTAGACCAGACTGTCACACATTTGAACTGCTTATATTTCTTCTGCCGATGAGGAAAGGAAGTGAGGAAGGACAGGCCACGGACAAATGGAGGAAGGGTAGGGGATGGTGGGGCAATGGTGCAGAGGGGGGGGGGGGGGGGGGCAGGATGGGTGGGGGGGGGGGGGGGGGGACGATTACGAAAAAACAGAAACAAACAAAAAAAGCCTTTCTGGTGGCAGAAGGCTATCAAACAAGACTGTTGCTGGCACTGATTGTCTTCGCGACATTCCAAATCACACCTGTGGACAGAATCAGCTGTCAACACCTGAAGCACCATTTAATTAGCCTGACATCAACACATCATTATAACAACATCAAATGGAGGATTTATCCCCAAAGTGGGAGTATGACTGCCTTAATGGCGGGATAAAAAAAAAAAAAAAACAGTCATACACACTAAACTCCACTCCCTTTGTTGGGTAGATGGGATTCATCCTTGCTGTCTATACAGGGAGTGTCTGCAGAAGTATCAGCCTGCGAACACAGAAAGAAAGAAAGAAAGAAAATGGATGATTTCAGTTCTCATCACAGCACATGCCAGCTGCCATACGTGCAACTCTAGGCTATAAAGTAGGTCTGGACATCTTCAGTGAGGCAGGGAACAGTCAATAAAGAACAAGTGGGATACTCTTGCTCCCATAATGAAATAACACACGCCCATAATTCCAGACGACTGCTGCTTATGGCACCAAATCACCTAGCACAATGACAACACAGAGCACAGAACAAGCCAGGAGTCATCCTCACTTGTCATCCCGGCCAGGCGATTCAGTGTTGCAAGCAGCCTTCGTTTGGAGTTATGGGCATGTATTGTTTCACCATGGGAGCAAACAGTTATCCTACCTGTTCTTCATACAAAAGTAAATCAGTCTCACTCTTATGTGAGCCTACTACAGTACTGGGGCCAGGACTGGATGGAGTGGTGTGAGGCTATGTACAGAGGAGACAGAAGTATCACCAGGAGAATTAATGCTGGATGATTGAGACAGCTGTAAAAACCTGAAAATTCAACAACAAAACAAAAATCGAAGTTACCATTTTGCATTTGGTATGTCTTTCATTCATTCTTTTTCTTTTTTCTCACGTTGTTGTCAAATCCGTGCACACGAAAATTTACATAGGCATCCAAGCATTTCAGTGATGTGGTGCACAGACATAAACGTTTCTAATCCTATTTCATCACATCATCACGCAGTAATGTTCTCACTTTTGTCTAAATGCAATTTCCTTTGTCATTCTATTATCAACTCTCGTCTTCATAGATGTTTTAATTAAACACGTCTACTGTTAACACTGTTGTCTCATGATTGATCTTATCAGCTGCTGTGCTGCGGCAGAATAATCTGCCATTTTTAAGTTTCAAATGGACAATAAAGTGTTGCATCCTGATTGCAGCACAACTCTCACATTTGTCCAATAAATGAAAAACAACCGATATTCAAAATTTTTAAAAAGCATATATATATATATATATATATATTATATATATTTTATATATATATATATATATATATATAAAGTTACCTTTCAAACTTGGCCATGAGGAACTCTTTCCCTACACATACTGGTGGAGCCAGTCTTTCCATATGTGTATGTGTCATGTTTATCATAATGGCTGCACAACCACTGATTGACTAGCATATTTCGCAGTTTTTTTTGTTTTTGTTTTTGTTTTTTTCAGTTTCCAAGTTACATTTCTGATCTGGTTTAGTATTCAGCATTTTTAAATACATAATTCAATGCTGACTCCTAAAACTTGTTAAGTAGTTTTAAAATTCAAAAACGGTTTCCTGCCTTATTGTACAGTAAGACAGTGCCACCCAGCACAGGGTAGCACTTAGTGAATGGAGCATCATGCAGCTGTCCATATATACATGTGGAGAGCATGTTGGGAAAAAGTTAAAACGTCGTCTTTTTCGTCATGGTTCTCCTTGACGTCTGCTTAAAGCATGCCTCACACATACCATGTGATCCTCTAAGACTTTTCTTCTCAAAATTATTCCAAAGCCATTTTCAGCAACAAAAAGTAACATTTCTATTCAAAATGCATCACAAAGAAAAGTGACTGCGTACAGAAAAATCGACTATACTGCTAAATGTGATAATTTCCCAACTCCAGATTTTACTTCTATGACCCAAAGTGACTCACACCTCATAGTGTGATGGACGGTCATAGATGAAATAATGCTGCCATCGGTGCTTGCCTTTGATTATGCTATCAGAAAGGAACACAGAGCTCTAAACCACCACAGCTGCAACCTGGCATCCCCTGCCACAGTCAGACATACATGGCTGGGTCTGGCAAAAAGGAATCCACACAGTCTATTTTCACATTCTGACCAGGCATATTATATTCTGAAGGTGCCTGTGTATAGTTAAATCAATTTCAGCACCCAACTGGTACACTTGACCTGCAACAATGGTCAGAATGCGTATCTACACAGTTCACAGAACTTTGGTCACGTAGTCTGCACATCACTCCACCATGTATGTACACACCTGATCAGTTGCTGGTAGTTTGAGGTGTTCTGCTATATCCAGTGTATGGCTGTAAACTGCAGTTTTGTATGCAGGGAAATTTATGTGTATCTCTCTATCAGAAAGCTCCCAAATCTACTTTTCCCAAATCATCTTTATTTTTTCTCAATAAAACTTGGAAAAGATCTTTTCTTTATAGTCAAGCGATGACCCCTATATAATTCCAAAACACCTAGCAGTCAAAGCCTGGATTTCTGGAACAAGAAACGATGGATGGAGATAACATGTTATCTTAGTTTCTATATACAGACCTATCTATCTATATCATGTGTTATATACACAGTGTCACACAATGATCACTAAATATGTGTGCAGAAATACTCATTTGTGTGTGTGTGTGTGTGTGTGTGTGTGTTGTGTGTGTGTGTGTGTGTGTGTGTGTGTGTGTGTGTGTTGTCTGTATGTATGTGCATTCAAGTTTGCACACATACGCATATATATGTTTGTGAGTACATGCTTGATTGAATGCACTGGTATATGTGTGTGTACACACACACACACACAAGAATGAAGCATATCAGCTGTGAATTATCGCCTATAAAAGATGATCTGCAAAAAATAACCCTGCAGATGCCATACTTCAGGAAGTGTACAGCATGCATAGCTTTTGTTGCCAATGACCATTCACCAAAAGAACTTCTGGCCTTCGCCATACAACCTTTACACCCTGCAGCCTTGTTGTTCACATCCGTCTTGCAGCGATCTCTCAAGAAGTATTTCCCTTTTCCCAAATCAGGAATGGTTTTCTTTTTTCTTTTTTTCACGCTTGCTGCACTGAAAGTGAAAGTCCTCCTTCCAAATGCTTGCAAACCTCCACTCAGTCCAGATCCAGGACTTCAAGCAGCAGCTTGTTGCAGACCTTTTGCAGACCTTCACTCAGTCCTTGCAGACCTTCACTCAGTCCTTGCAGACCTTCACTCAGTCCTTGCAGACCTTCACTCAGTCCAGATCCAGGACTTCAAGCAGCAGCTTGTTGGGAATGGAAGGGAAGTACTTCTTGATGAGTGGCTTCCCCTCCTGACACAGGCTACGGTAAGAAATCAGGTTCTCCTGCAAGGCCATCATGTATTTCTCACTGTGGACGTAGGAGTAAACCGACTCCAGGTAGTGCCTCAGGAGGATGATGTACTTGTCACGAATGGAGTTGATCAGCTGACGATCTATGACGCGCTCGTCACTGGGGTCAAGAGCACCACACAGTGGAGCAGGGCGTAGAGGGTGACGTCATTTTTGACGATGGACTTCACAGTTCGGCAGAAGTTCACGCCCTGTCCGAGGTGAGGGTGGTTGGGCATGAGCTTCATGCCTTGAGCAAGAGTGAAGTAACCTCCCTGGTTAACCAAGCGTCTTTCTCCGCAATGTATAAGGCACAGCTCCGGATTCCTAGCACCTGGAGAGACATTACCAGCATTGTGAGTGCGCGCGCGTGCACACACACACACACACACACATGCATGCACACACACAAACACACACACACATACATACACACACTCACACATGTGCACACACAAACGCTCACACAACACAAACACAAGCACACACATGTAAGAGTTATTTAATCTAATTTCCTCACCAAATAATGGTTCACTGTACTTTTACAGGGCTGGAGAAGTTTGATTTTTTCACTAGCCAGCAAAGCTAAAAGATTGAAAATTTCACTAGCCCCTTGGTCAATGTCTGTCACTAGTCCAAGACCTGAAATACACCACTAGCCCCTTGGTCAATGTCTGTCACTAGTCCAAGACCTGAAATACACCACTAGCCCCTTGGTCAATGTCTGTCACTAGTCCAAGACCTGAAATACACCACCACTGCTTTTTTCAACATGTACATTGCATCCATATCGAAAACAAACCAAATCTAATTGATGAATATGAAATTCCAACCACGTAGCCTTGTTTTCACGATGCATAATACTATAGTTAGAAATGACAAAGTAAAACTTCTTCAATGCAGATGACAATGTTGTGAGTCCATTCCTTGCCATTTAACCTTTCCATCCCCCTCTTCCTTTTCAAGTTTTTGCTTACTATTTAAAACACAGACTTTTTTTCACATTACATCACACTGTGGTAAAGAAATTATATAGTGAAGAGTAGATCTAGCTACCAAGTTCAGACGAATGTGAACCACGCACACCGACTATGACCAGACAACATCATCTAAGTAGTGGCTAGTGACATCTACATCTGTGGAGCCAGCGGGATTATTCTGAATGTATCAGCTGTGTACACAGCAAGTGAGAGCTTCAAAGTCAGCATCCATTTCAGATTACAATTAAAGCTGTAAGTTTTCAGAAATTTTATTCTCTGAGCAAATTTCGAGTCTCATAACTGGCTTGAGTGTTGAAATCCCTCGCCCATCATAACCGGCTTGAGTGTTGAAATCCCTCGCCCATCATAACTGGCCTGAGTTGTTGAAATCCCTCGCCCATTATAACCGGCTTGAGTGTTGAAATCCCTCGCCCATCATAACCGGCTTGAGTGTTGAAATCCCTCTCCCATCATAACCGGCCTGAGTGTTGAAATCCCTCGCCCATCATAACTGGCCTGAGTGTTGAAATCCCTCGCCCATCATAACCGGCTTGAGTGTTGAAATCCCTCTCCCATCATAACCGGCGTGAGTGTTGAAATCCCTCGCCCATCATAACTGGCCTGAGTGTTGAAATCCCTCGCCCATCATAACCCGGGTTGAGTGTTGAAATCCCTCGCCCATCATACCAACTTGAGTGTTGAAATCCCTCGCCCATCATAACCAACTTGAGTGTTGAAATCCCTCACCCATCATAACCAACTTGAGTGTTGAAATCCCTCGCCCATCATAACCGACTTGAGTGTTGAAATCCCTCGCCCATCATAACCGGCCTGAGTGTTGAATCCCTCGCCCATCATAACCGGCTTGAGTGTTGAAATCCCTCGCCCATCATAACTGGCCTGAGTGTTGAAATCCCTCGCCCATCATAACTGGCCTGAGTGTTGAAATCCCTCGCCCATTATAACCGGCTTGAGTGTTGAAATCCCTCGCCCATCATAACTGGCCTGAGTGTTGAAATCCCTCGCCCATTATAACCGGCTTGAGTGTTGAAATCCCTCGCCCATCATAACTGGCCTGAGTGTTGAAATCCCTCGCCCATCATAACCAACTTGAGTGTTGAAATCCCTCGCCCATCATAACCAACTTGAGTGTTGAAATCCCTCGCCCATCATAACTGGCCTGAGTGTTGAAATCCCTCGCCCATCTGCATTTTCAGCTGCCTCAAGTACATCAGGTGACTGAATTGGTCCATCCCTGCTTTCTGTGGCATTCCCATCTGACCTCGTTAAACAAAATTTGTGATTTGTTTTCTGTATTCTTCTATTTGTCAGACTATGCCACTGAACATTACATAATGATAATAATATTTTTTAATGGCATTTACAGCACTTTATCTTGAATAAGCCCAAAGTGCCTACGATTACAAATCATAAACAAAGACAACATAAAGAGTACACAAGCCAAACAGCACATGCACAAAGATGCATGCAGCCAGTCATACAATAATTAAATCACAATCCCACCATCCATCCTAACACACACACACACACACACACACACACACACACACACACAGAGCAAGTGGTTAAGGAAGCGGAAAGGACGTCAATCAGAATGTGAAGAGAGCAGTTTTAAGAGAGCATTGGAAGGTTGCCTGAGGCCAGGAACTGGGCAGAGACAGAGGGAGCTTGTTTCATGAGGCTGGGGCCTGGAGAGAAAACCAATGTTGGCAGCGGTCTTGGAATGAAAGCGAGGGATGCAGAAGAGGGGAACATCAGAAGAGGAACATAACAGTCATGATGGAGCATGCAGATGGGGAAGATCAGCAAGAGAGGAAAGAGCCGACCCATTCAGGGATTTGAAGCCTGACACAAAGAGAGTGTATGGTCAATTTGTTTTTCAATGGGGAGCCAGTGAAGAGAGGAACAGGCGAGTGACATGAATGGATTTAGAGCATCTGAACATTAGTCACCCATTAGTTTTGTTTTGTATTCTGAAGTGAGAGGTAAAAATTCTGTGGATAGTCATCAGGCATGGGAATTGACTGAAAGTGAAAACTCTGAAATTTAGGGGGGTCCGGGGGCATGCCCCCCCGGAAATTTTTTTTTTTCAAGATCAAAATCTGTGCAATCTGGGCTATCCTGACTTCATTTTTATGGATTTAAGAACGTAAAAAAAAATGAAGTAAATTAGCATTAAAACAACAAACAAAAACAATTTTCACACAAAATGTTTTTATTCAGTTCTATGAGTTTATCTCCAGCTGACTACAAAGATCACACAGGCTCAAAAAACAAACAAAACAAACAACAAAAACAAAACAACAATCAACCAACCCAACCAATCCAAACAATCACCAATCAACCAACTGGTCAACCAACCAAACAAGAAACACCCCCACACACACAAAAGAAAAGTTAAGCCTGCACACATTCACTTGAAACTGGTTACAGACACTGGCACCAGGCATTACCTCTAGAGCTGAGGCAAGCATCTCTGAAGAGAAAACAGGAAGGTATTTGAAGTTTACTGCTGAGAAGACTGTCACACAAGCAGCTCCCCTGTTTACTGCTGTCACTGAGAAGAATGTCACACAAGCAGCTCCCTGTTTACTGCTGTCACTGAGAAGAATGTCATAGTATCAAGCAGCTCCCCTGTTTACTGCTGTCACTGAGAAGAATGTCATACAAGCAGCTCCCTTGTTTACTGCTACACACATGCAAGCGGATAACTAGTATAATACTTGAAGTACATCTTACCTGGCAAACGTTGATTACTTTCCAGAGACGCACACTTATCCAGATGCTTCTTTGAGCGGAGATGGTCAGTCAGTGTTGAAACACCACGACTGGCGTAAGATACGTCTTTGTTGCCACTGCTGGGCCCGGGAGGTGGACACTGACAGAAAGACTGTACCAGCTGCTTGACCCTCTGAGGAAAGCTGCAAGCTCGGCTTGGAAGCTTGGACAGAGTGCGTCGCAGACTGTGTGTGACCGACCTTACTTGACAGTTCATGCTAGTGAAGGGCTTGGAAAGAATCCTGACGAAGCCCCCAAGCCAGAGTCTGGACTGACCAGGTAAGGTAGAGTGCGTTGGTGCGAGTGCAGAAGTGCTAGGTATATAAACGAACTTCTCTTGAGTGTAGGGAAAACACTTCATTGGTGTCAGAAGTGGGATATGCTTTAGCACTTTCAGTTAGTACAACCCTAGCTGTAAGTTAACAACAAACAGAAGTTGTTAATAGCGTTGGGTGTTGGTTGTGTTGTACACAGACCAGGTACTAATTGTACTCCACACTAGTACTTTCCAGTTGCTCCATTAATAAAAGGGGGAAAGATTTATTCAGTAGACCATAGGGCTGAATGTAACACAGCCTCTGGATTGAGCAGTGCAGCTTGTGTGTTCGGGGAAAGGAAGGGAAATTGAGGTTATCCATGATGACGTCCATTCCTTGTGGCAAACCCAGTGACGACCTGCTTGAACTGATTGATTTCGGAATGCAGCAGGGGGCCATGGAAGATTTAATAGAGCCCCAAAATGGCCGTCGCATTGGGGGGAAGAAAAGAAAGAGTACTCCCTTACCCACATGGGATGAGCAGCAGTCCATGGATGATTTCTGGTCCTCTCTTCACTCAGGGGCAAGCAAAAGCACAAGTCTAGTTGCTGAACCCAGTGATACCAGTTCCCTGCTCGCCGAGCTGCCACAGTTCCAGCTCATCCACCAAATTTTGTGGACAAGCTGGTTGAGTTGGAAGTGGGCTCTCCTGGGTCTGCTGAAAGATTGGAACCCCATCCCTCCAGAATGGTGAGAAAATCACCAGGAAGGAGCGAGTCTTTTAGACTTGGTTACTCGGATCGGGGACACGGGCGGTCGCGGAGGTCTCTGTCTTCGTCAAGGTCGGCCTCTAGCGGACAGCATTGCCACAGAATTGGGTCAGAGTCTCTGGCATGGGAACACAACCAGAGTCTGAGGCAGTCGAATCCTGAAATAAGATCACAGGGACGACAGCACAGACACCATGGTGGGGACTTTAGACCTAAAGATTCCAGGCACTTTACCCCATACTCAAGTAGGTCCAGGTCGCCAGCACCGACTGACCACAGGCGTCGAGATTTTGCTGGAGATCATGACCAAGAGCATAGAGATGGGGAGGGGCGCCTGTATAGTGGCAGGAGGCATGACGGACGAACACGGGCCCCGTCGAGCTGTCCCCTGCCCTCGAGAGTAACTTGGAGCAGGCACCAAAGGTCTAGGTCACACAGAAACAGGTTTTACTGCCATGACCACCTCGACTGCACTGAGAGTGAGTCGGAATTGTATTCTGACCCCTCAGACAGCAGCAGGGAAAACAGTCCTGATAGGTACTCCCATTCTGGACCGAGAGGGGACCCGCGGAAATTACCAAAAAATTTACAGTATGACGGAACACAAACTGGCTGTCATTCAAGTACAGGTTTGACAGCTATAGAACAGCCCTCAACTGGTCAGAAATGGAGAGTCGGGATTACCTGGGATGGTGTCTGGAAGGAAAAGCCCAAGACTTCTTCACCATTGCCACCAAGATGAGCAGTCAGTGCTCATATCACCAGATGATGATGAAGTTGGAAGCACGCTTCGGGGCCAGAGAGCTGACTGAAACAGCCAAGCTCAAGTTCCAGCAAGCCAGCCAGAACCCAGGGGAGTCCTATGAGGACTGGGCAGACGGGTCACCGTGCTTGCTGTTTCAGCCTTCAGAGACCTGCCAGAAAGTTATATACAGGGCGAGGCGATCAGCAAATTTTGCACTGGTAGTCAGGATAAGGAGGCAGGTAAATATGCCTATCTGGAGAGACCCAGAACCATGGAAGAAGCCGTCCATAAGGTCAAGTGGTACCAGCACGTCTCCCTGGTCATGGATGAGGCACCAAGGAAAGTTCAGGAGGAGCCACAGGTCAGTTCTGGTTTTTCCAAGCAGAATCTGGACAGCTTTAAGCTGATTGTGGAGAAACTGACCACTCATCTGCAGCTTATAGCCAGAGAAAGTGGAAAGCAACCTGACAATCCGGATTCCAACATCAAGTGCTTTTACTGCAAACGGTTGGGCACCGGAAAAAAGATTGCAGGCGGTACCAGAAGTGGCTTCAGAACCAGTCTAGCAAAGGAGAGGGAAGGAAGGAAAACGACACCATCTCTTCAGTCAAGTCGCCAGTTCCTTCACGCTCTGTCAATGCGGTAAAGACCATCTCCAATGGCAGAATTTCCAAGGTGCAACCTTCGGTACGGTCCAAGGCAGTGGAAGCTACTGGCAATAATCCGCCACATATGCCTAGTGCTTCACCGCTGAAAGGACCGAACCAGCCTCTGACAGTAAGCACTCCATGCAAGAATTCGAAGGAGCCATCGCCTGAGGTTATTCGAATTGCTAGGGTCAGGGCTGGTTCGAAGGTGAAAGTGACCATGAAGAACAGTCAGGATGCCAGAGTCAGGTTTCAGATACAGCTGGCAAATCAAGTTGCACTGGAAAAGTGTCAGCCAGGCATACTCAGGACAGTAGGGGTATTGGGCAGTCTAGCCAGCATCAGGAGGATCCCAACACAGGCCTTATGAAAGGGACAGGGAATCCTCTGACAAAGGGCCCACAACAGGGAATAGATGCACGGACTCGAACCCTACTGCTGAGATCCAGGATGCCAGAACTTCTCCCAAGCACATGTCTGTACAATCGCCACAGATCAAGGAAGGCAAAGGAGGCCGGTTCCACATGCCAGGAAACCCAAAAGAGGGGCAAGAAGTGTTTGATTCCTGGATGTGGAGAGGCTAACCGGTATCCGAAAGCTCATGCCTTCATTCACCATCTGCCTGGCATATTTGATGAAAGGTTGCCATCTTCATCAAAGGTTGTTTGCAGGGGCGGACACAGGCACTTAGACAGGCAATGGCATGGCTACTGGGGCCATGTGGAAACTGGGAAAGGCTGGTAGACTTCATCAGCAGGCGGCACTGCCCCAGCTTGGGCAATACAGTCTTCACAACTCCCAGAAGGAGGCCATGAAGGCTTTTTAGCCAGCATGCGGGAGAGCCAGTTCCAGAAACACTTCATCTGGAGTCTGTGCCGGCTCTCATTCACTGGAAGGCACTGTTGGTGTTGATGGCTAGTATGAGCCCGAGAGGCAGAGCTGCTGGCGGAGGAGGTACCCAGCACAGTGGACATGGAATCCCCTGAGCCTTCTGCTTGCTGTTAGGGTGCCTGAGAGAGAGACTGTGATGGTATGCTGAGGGGTGTGCAGGGCATTGTGGCAGGCCATGGATTGGTTTGTCGTGTCACTGGGAGGCTGGAGGTGACTGCTCCAGTTCCCCTGAATGCAGTGTCTTCTGTCCGCCCTGGGTGACGTGCGCATCCAGGATGGGCAGAGGGAAGCGATGGCCACTTTTTGCCAGTATATCGGGGGGCTGGTTCAGGGTGGCTTCCAGATGTGCCCGGCTGAGGCGGCAACCGTCCTGGTTCATTAAAAGGTCATGCTGCTTCTGGTGGTGCAGATAGACCCACAGTGAAAAAAACTATGGAGAACACTATCTAGCGCTGGAGGCCTGGGAGCCTGCCCAAGCAGTGAGACCTTAGGCATCTGCTGACCCTCCGAAGTGGCTGAAATAGCCTTACCGGACGAGGTCGCAGACGGCTATGGATCAGTTTCCATGGGCCTGTTGGCACACAGTGCTTTTCGCATCTCCGGCTGCTAAACAGGAAGCACTCTCAGAGGACCTGCAAATCGACACTAAACAGACATGGGCTCAAGCGAGGTGAAGAGCTCCCTTCCTCACTGCAACCCTGAACAAAAGCTTTCATCATAAAGTCGGGGGAGTGTAGTGATGCACGGTTTCTGCGCACGTAGGCGAGCTCAGCGGAAGTGCACCTCGCGTGAGAAAGTGTTCACTGACACTCGTGTAAACAAGCCGACGAACTCCGGGAGTACGACACGGGAGCTTGAACAGTGCAGTTCTACTGACTTGTTGTTAGGAGCGACACTCGGGCCTTGAGGAGAGAGCGGACTAGCTAACTTGTAGTTAGCTAGGGAGCTCGACACTCGGCCTTAAGGAGAGCGGACTAGCTAACTTGTAGTTAGCTAGGGAGCTACGTCGTACTACAGTACACTAGTGACAGACCAGTGCTGGGGCCTCCAGTTACCAGGAGACAGTTTTGCCCTAGCACTGCGACAGTACAGCCGTAGACGGACACAACGGCTAGGACGGTTCTGACAGCACCACTGCTGGCCCGGAGGTGGACACTGACAGAAAGACTGTACCAGCTGCTTGACCCTCTGAGGAAAGCTGCAAGCTCGGCTTGGAAGCTTGGACAGAGTGCGTCGCAGACTGTGTGTGACCGACCTTACTTGACAGTTCATGCTAGTGAAGGGCTTGGAAAGAATCCTGACGAAGCCCCCAAGCCAGAGTCTGGACTGACCAGGTAAGGTAGAGTGCGTGTGTGCGAGTGCAGAAGTGCTAGGTATATAAACGAACTTCTCTTGAGTGTAGGGAAAACACTTCAGACAATACACCGTGCAGCTCCACTGATATTTATCTTGCGAAAGCACGTCCCAAGGCGCTCCTTCTTTACTACATCTCCGATTTCCACCTCCACAACTACAAATATCCACTCCCCTTTCCATTTATTTGGGCACTTGTCTAAGAACGGATCGCCGAAGTTTACCACACGACCAAGGCACGCCATGTTGAAAACACGCCTGTTCAAAGTTTGCGCATGCGCAGAAAGTCACGACATTCACAAATTTGGGCTGCCCGCGAGAGTTAATAGCTGCTGTTGCTGGCGATTCGGGTAACTGAGGCAGGCGTTCGCAGCACGCAAACACAGTACGCTCGCGTTCCGCAATAGTCTCGATCGTCCATACCCAAACTTCCGCGAGAACGAGAACAGAGAACGAGATAACGCTCGCGTTAGTATAACTTGGTCTAGGCCAGCCGAGACTAGTTCAGCAACAGCTAAAACCGATGCTTTATATTTTTTGTACCCCAGATTTTTTTTTTCGCGGACGCAATTTCGTTTTCGCGGAAAGCAAATTTTACTGCCGCGGAAATCAGCGTTTTCGCTGACAATTCCCATGCCTGAGTCATCTAGGACAGAATTACAGTAATCCATTCTCTAAAGTAAAAACGGCAGAAATCAAGAGTTTTGTTAGCATCCCCAGAGTGAAACTGACAAACAGAACCTATGCAATAAAGCTCCCACTAGCAAGCGCCACAGGCAGAGGAGAGAAAAGAGGGAGTCTGGTCATGTGGAATGCCCAGACTGCACACATCTGCAGAGGTTTGAATGAGGCAGGTTTCTAACTGGACACAAGTGAGAACACAGACTCAGAGGAAAGAGGTTTTGGGGTGCAATGAAAATCGTTTCACTTTTATGACTGTTCAGCGGAAGTTTGCTGTTTACCATCCACACTTTAATATCTGACCCCAAACTGTGTCATGGATTACACAAGAAACCTAAAAAAACATCACATGTAAACAAATCTTAAATAAATGTTAGCGAACCGCCCAGAGAACGTGGACAAACAAGTCCACGTTCTCTGGGCGGTTCGCTAACATTTATTTAAGATTTCTTTCGATTTCTGCCTGCAGTCGTCTCGCTTTGCAACTAGATCACGTGTAAAGTTGAATGTCATTGGAAAAACAGTCGTGAGAAAAATGGGCAATAACCCCAGAAATATGATGTGAAATATCAGAGACAGATCAAGGAAACTGTTGCCATACTCTAACAATTACACACCGCATCAAAACTACTGCAAGCGTAAACTGCCACTCTGCAGCACATGTCAACAGATTTCAATGCTACTCAATGCACACTGCTGTTGTGCACAGACGTAATCCCTGCGATGAATGTGGCTTCCACCAGGGTGAGATTCAGCCAGGCACAGTGCCCAGACATCTCACCAGAAGGGAACATCAGAGTACTTCCACCAGGGTGAGATTCAACCAGGCACAGTGCCCAGACATCTCACCAGAAGGGAACATCAGAGTTACAGCTGACGAATGAAAAAGAAGAACAGCCTGCTTTTCAGGCTTACTATTTATGTAAGCCCCATCATACTTTGTAAGCAGTTTCTGCAAATAGCATGTGAACAACACTTTCACTTATTCTGCTAAAGCTTTGATCAAAAGCATAACCTGCCTAGTGTGTAGACACCTTGTGTGAAGCACCTACTCTGCCATCCACATCAACAATTTCACTTACCTGACATGTAGAGGCTTTGAGCAGAGCTATCTGCTCGTCCAAACGTAGCTGTCGAAAATCTTCCATCCACTTGGCAAACAATTTCACTTACCTGACATGTAGAGGCTTTAAGCAGAGCTATCTGCTCGTCCAAACGTAGCTGTCGAAAATCTTCCATCCGCTTGGCAAACAATTTCACTTACCTGACATGTAGAGGCTTTGAGCAGAGCTATCTGCTCGTCCAAACGTAGCTGTCGAAAATCTTCCATCCGCTTGGCAAAGCTAACGGCATTGCCGGCTTCATGTTCACACTCCTGTAAATACATCTCATGGTTGAGGAGCTGGTTGTTGATGTCTTCTCTGGGAGGGCAGCCCTGCAGCACCGACAGCACTGTGTCCTGATAGGCTGAGGACAGCTGGGTGAGAAGGCTTCGCTCATCCTCCGACAGTCGCCAGTACATGAACGGGTCGGAGGGAAGCTCCTCACGGGACACATGTTTGAATGGGGTGGTAAAGAACGATGGTGCCAACACCGGGGTCGAAGGCCTGCCTGTTGTGGTCTTGGGTGTGTGGTTGTGGCGTCATCACTTCTGACCTGGGTGCTGAGGAATACCCTGTTGTTGAAGTATACTCCATACAACAAGATGGTGTGGCTGGGACAGGTGGATAGGACAACTCTGGAAAGGACTGCACAGCCACACTCTCGCTGCTGCAGACATAAGTGACCTGGGGCTGGTGATCCATCTTCAACTCCTGTGAACTGGACAGCACCACCTCAACGTTCTGCCCTGCCCCAACAGTTAGCTCCCCTGGGCTCCACTGGCTGCTCATGGAGGAAGACCCAAGGTCCCTCATGGCCTGGGGATCCACAGCAGCCGTTTCAGAGGCGGCGGCCAGCCAGGCCTGCTCCATCATGTCAGGGGTGTGGTCAGGGCTAAAGGACACGTCGTCGCCTGTGGTGGTCACCGCACACACTGGGGAATGCCTGGACGACCCTGCGCTCTCTCCGCCTGCTTCAGGGGACAGCTTGCACCTCTCTCTTTGACTTTTCTTCTGGGTCATCTTCAACAAACGCTGTTTCTTCTCTTCCTCATCTGTAATCACAAGACAAAGGGGAGTGATGACAGGACTATGAGGGACCCATGCCACCAGTCAGTCTAACAACCAGCTTTCATAACAACTAGAGGGAGTGCTTCCAACCAGTCGGAATGAAGCCATCATTTTCACTTCAGTGTCTGTACACACTTTTCACTCTGAAATTCACAAACTCTTCACAAACTTTCAAGACTGTTCGGGCATAAATGAAAAGACCTTTAAAACCTGGTGATTTTTTTAGCTGCTGACATGGTATCCAAAAGCACAGTAACTGTCACAGTCATATGAACACAAATGAGCTTTCTTTCTGTCAAGACCAATAGTTTCAGTCTTTCCTGGTAAGCACAGACAACTTCTCATAGTAATTATTAAGTTATTACAGGGTACGAAACAAGATTAAAAACCTTTTCTCTGGAAAGTTTTTGTCTATGTCTTGCAACCACATTTGTGCGTGCCTTTGTGCATGCGTGCGTGCTTGTGTGCGTGTGTGTGTGTGCGTATGTTGTGAGTGTTGCAAACTTGTCTCCATGTGGTTTACCTGTGTATTATGTCCAAAAAGACTAAATAACGGTTAATGTCACATACCATACTGAACTGTTACAACAAAGTGCTCTTTCATTTAATCACTCAGGATCTCACTGATACTTTCAAATTCAAAGGCTTCATCTTAGCAGTCTCTTTGCATTTGACTCAGCTATCTGACAAAGTTGCCCTCTCTTCTTATCATCCTCAGCTGCCTTGTCAGCACACGTTTGGACACTGAAGATGTTTTTTCCATCTGATAAGCGCATTCTGTAACTATCACCAAATTTTGTGACACAAAAAAAGCTTTAGCCTGGAGGAGAAAATCATGTCAGCACAAAGGACCTTGCAACAACAAGTCTTGGCTGTACTAGGCTGTGAACAATGTGCACTGAAGTACAGCCAAGTCAGAATGCATGTACCAATGAAAAGGAAACAAGCAGCTGACAGTCATTTAGTTGACAATTCAGAGACCTCATGTGAGAATGCCTTTGACAGTGAAATTAGGACACCATCCCGCTGGCATCATTCTGTACTTTACAATACTATCCAAGTAAGTTATAATGATCAATGGCTCATATGAGAGATCTACTAGTTCTAGCTCAAATTGGGAGTATATAGTATGTGTGAGAGTGTTGTCTTTGTTCATATGAAAAGATCTTCTAGCTCAAACTGGGAGTATGTATATCTGAGTGTGTTGTCTGTGTTCATGTGAAAGATCTTCTAGCTCAAACTGGGAGTATGTATGTCTGAGTGTGTTGTCTGTGTTCATATGAGAGACCTTCTAGCTCAAACTGGGAGTATGTATGTCTGAGTGTGATGTCTGTGTTCATATGAGAGATCTTCTAGCTCAAACTGGGAGTATGTATGTCTGAGTGTGTTGTCTGTGTTGTGTCAAGCACAGCCCAACACGCTTCACAATCATCAAACTCATGTGCTATACTTTCACATTAATACTTCCTGTCTACCTAAGTGTCTTGTTCATGCTATCTTCTATTGTTGTCTAATGTCGCTTAAGTCGCTCCCCCCATCCCTCCCCCCCCCCCCCCCCCCCTCCTTATGTTAAACTTGCCATAACTGTGACAGGTTCTTGGCTATAACTTACTCTGATCCAGACTCACTGACCAACTGACTGACTGACCGTGGAATTACTGATTCAGACTCACTGACCAACTGACTGACTGACCGTGTGAATTACTGATTCAGACTCACTGACCAAATGACTGACTGACCGTGTGAATTACTGATTCAGACTCACTGACCAACTGACTGACTGACCGTGTGATATACTGATTCAGACTCACTGACCAACTGACTAACTGACCGTGCGAATTACTGATTCAGACTCACTGACCAACTGACTGTGTGAATTACTGATTCAGACTCACTGACCAACTGACTGACTGGAACCGTGTTAATTACTGATCAGACTCACTGACCAACTGACTGACTGGACCGTGTGAATTACTGATTCAGACTCACTGACAACTGACTGACCGTGTGAATTACTGATTCAGACACACTGACCAACTGACCGACTGACCGTGTGAATTACTGATTCAGACTCACTGACCACTGACTGACCATGTGAATTACTGATTTAGACTCACTGACCAACTGACTGACTGACCATGTGAATTACTGATTCAGACTCACTGACCAACTGACTGTGTGAATTACTGATCAGACTCACTGACCAACTGACTGTGTGAATTACTGATCAGACTCACTGACCAACTGACTGACTGACCGTGTGAATTACTGATTCAGACTCACTGACCAACTGACTGACTGACCGTGTGAATTACTGATTCAGACTCACTGACCAACTGACTGACTGTGTGAATTACTGATTCAGACTCACTGACCAACTGACTGACCATGTGAATTACTGATTCAGACTCACTGACCAACTGACTGACTGACCGTGGTAATTACTGATTCAGACACACTGACCAACTGACTGTGTGAATTACTGATTCAGACTCACTGACCAACTGACTGATTGACTGTGTGAATTACTGATTCAGACTCACTGACCAACTGACTGACTGACCGTGTGAATTACTGATTCAGACTCACTGACCAACTGACTGACTGACCGTGTGAATTACTGATTCAGACTTACTGACCAACTGACTGACTGTGTGAATTACTGATTCAGACTCACTGACCAACTGACTGATTGACTGTGTGAATTACTGATTCAGACTCACTGACCAACTGACTGACTGACCGTGTGAATTACTGATTCAGACTCACTGACCAACTGACTGACTAACCGTGTGAATTACTGATTCAGACTCACTGACCAACTGACTGACCGTGTGAATTACTGATTCAGAATCACTGACCAACTGACTGACTGACCGTGTGAATTACTGATTCAGACTCACTGACCAACTGACTGACCATGTGAATTACTGATTCAGACTCACTGATCGACTGACTGACTGACCGTGTGAATTACTGATTCAGACTCACTGACCAACTGACTGACTGACTGTGTGAATTACTGATTCAGACTCACTGACCAACTGACTGACCATGTGAATTACTGATTCAGACTCACTGATCGACTGACTGACTGTGTGAATTACTGATTCAGACTCACTGACCAACTGACCATGTGAATTACTGATTCAGACTCACTGATCGACTGACTGACTGTGTGAATTACTGATTCAGACTCACTGACCAACTGACTGTGTGAATTACTGATTCAGACTCACTGACAACTGACTGACTGACCGTGTGAATTACGGATTCAGACTCACTGACCAACTGACTGTGTGAATTACTGATTCAGACTCACTGACCAACTGACCGTGTGAATTACTGATTCAGACTCACTGACCATGTGAATTACTGATTCAGACTCACTGACCAACTGACGGACTGACTGTGTGAATTACTGATTCAGACTCACTGACCAACTGACTCACCGTGTGAATTACTGATTCAGACTCACTGACCAACTGACCGTGTGTATTACTGATTCAGACTCACTGACCAACTGACCGTGTGTATTACTGATTCAGACTCACTGACCAACTGACCGTGTGTATTACTGATTCAGACTCACTGACCAACTGACTGATTGACCGTGTGAATTACTGACTGATGAAATAAAGAAAGACTATGTTTTAGGTACAAATCTTTTCTTCTCTAATTAAAAATGTGTGTGTGTGTGTTGTGTGTGTGTGTGTGTGTGTGTGTGTGTGTGTGTGTGTGTGTGTGTGTGTTGTGTGTATACAGGTGTGCACATGTGCATTCTTCTATGTTTCTGTGTGTGTATCTGCGTGTGTGTGTGCATGCCTGTGTGTGTATGTGTGTGTATGTGTGTGTGTGTGTGTGTGTGTGTGTGTGTGTGTGAGTGTGTGCGACTTGTTGTTTTTGTAAATATCTTCGTTCAAGCTCACCCATCTTATTTTGCACGAAAACCCCCCTTTTCACATACAAATCACGTCCTTCTCATGTTAATTTTTGCCAAAATTAACACCTGTTTTATAAACAAAATTAACATGCAAAACCGCCAAAAATTGACGTAATCAGTACTTTAAAAATGGGGGCTTACATGCAAGATAAGATAGCGTGATCGTGAACACAGATATTTACATTCTCTCCAGGGACATAAAAATTAAAGGTTTACAGTACGCTCTTCTACTTCCAGCACCATTAATAAATCAGAACGCGCATATTTACATTCTCTTAAGTTGAGAACTTGGGCGATTTTGGGGTGACTTGGGGCGACTTGGGGTGAAGGTGTCAAGCGTGCTAAAGTGGGTGGAGGTGTCAGGGAATGTCAAGTGGAACTGGTAGGACCACTCTTGACATCTGCAATGCGCCCTGCCAGCCAATCAATACTCTACTACAACTGCTGCCAGAGGGAGAGAGCGGAAAAACCCAGGAGCCAAAATAGATCTCAGCAGCCTATTGATCGTTTGGCGGAGCGCGTTGCAGTGTGTGCGTTACAGGCCCATGCCGCGGCTTACTTATTTTTTAATTGCCGTTTTTATTTGAGTTTAAAAATGAAGCCCGAAGTAGCTACAGAGCTTATTAATATACTTTACGAGTTGGATTGGGAGAGGGAGGCTGATAGAGAAGAGTTAAAGAGCAGGTTTGAAGAATTAATTACTGATCTTTTTGAGCGCATAAATATGCGAGAAAGCGTGAAGCAGACCATCAGTAAAATACCAGATTCTTGGCCCCAACTGGTTATAAAGTTGTTTGCCATTTTAGTTGATAATATGGCTCCTGAAGATGTTAATCTGACTGTTTCTACTGACTCTGAAGGAGTAGCTATTCGCTTTAATGAAGATCAGGTTTTACGATTAGAAAAGACTATGAATAACAGCTGAATTTACAATTATTCTTTTATTTATTTTAGATTTAAAAATGGCTGCTGAACTCAGTGAATCTGATTTAAAGAATTGTAATGAACTATTTGACAAAACAATGAAAGTATTAAACATTGATATTAGTGAATTTGGGTTTGAGAATGATGTAAACAATATAATAAAAGATCATAGTGAACTATTTAACGAAGCAATCAAAGTGATGAACATTGACTGTAGTGATTCAGAAAAGCTAAAATATTAGGTGTTATTGTAAGGTTAATGTGTCTGGAAGTGTTACAACGCTTGGGTGAAGAATAAAAGCGCGTTTTACTTACTTTTATTTACATTTATTTTTTAATTTACGTAAATATTTGAGTTAAAAAATGAGCCTCACAAGCGTGTCTGAGTTTGAAAAA
Source organism: Conus ventricosus (assembly GCA_018398815.1). Lineage (NCBI taxonomy): Eukaryota > Metazoa > Mollusca > Gastropoda > Neogastropoda > Conidae > Conus > Conus ventricosus. The sequence continues at coordinate 139,914,326 of CM031597.1, read as the reverse complement.
CTGCCAGCCAGCGCACTGGTGAAAGGTAGTGACAAACAATTAAGGAATATGTTTAGTGAAGTAGACATGGACATCATTAACCCCTCAAATGTTCATGAAAGCATGACACACGCTATCTCTAAAATCCCAGAGTTTCTTCAGATAGAGCCGCCAGCAAAAGTGTTGTTAACCATTCTGATTGATTATGTAACACCCGATGGCAGTAACATAGAAGCCTGGGTTTCAACTAAACAGAAAGAAGTTCTCAGCTATCGCGACTTTAACTCTGACTGGGCTGATTACATGCTTACACAGTTTAACATGCAAGTGAGGAGGCTCAGCTAAGGGGGTCTGGTTGGTCTGAAGGAACAGTCCTTGAAATCAAATTAAAACAAGCAAAATATTATCCCATAGTTGGTAATTCTTACCTTCCTCTTCCAAGAGAGTTAGTTTTAAAACGAGCAGTCTTAAACATACATAATTCTGACAACATGTGTTTTATGTGGTGCGTTTTAGCACATTTACACCCTGTTAAAAAGAACGCAGAAAGAGTCTCTAATTATGAACAATATAAGCAAGAGCTGAACTTTGATAACATACCTTTCCCAGTAAGTAGAGAAAGCATATCTCAGTCTGAAGAGCAAAACAAACCAATCACCGTAAATGTATACACATGGTCTGTAGTAGGCAATCTACGACCTCTAAGGAGTTCTCCCAACGCTCCTACTTTTGGTGAACCACTTAACAAACATGTAGACTTGATACTGTTTGCAGATAGTACAAAGAGTCATTATGTATTAATCAGAACAATAAGCAGACTTATGGCTTTTACATCAAAGGATCATGCTAAACAAGGGCTTTGTAGAAGGTGTTTGATCAGAATCCCTAGTATAGAAGCAGCTGCCAGTCATAAGAAACATTGTAAAAGTGTTGTAGACTGTGAAACCGAACTCCTCACACCTAAACCAGGGTCTAAAGTTAGTTTTAAGAATTTACACAAAATGCAGATGAGCCCGTACGTGGTTTATGCTGACTTTGAATCAATCTTGCCACGGTACTACAACCCCCAACAAGAACAAAAAACAACCTTATTAAACCACCATCAGATTTGTTCTTATGCCTTTGTTGTTGTTAGGTCAGATGGGGCACACACCCCCCCCCCCCCCCCGAGATTTACAGAGGTCCCGACACAGCTAGTAGATTTTTAGAGCAGATGAAACAACTTTGCAATTACTACTCCACCCAACTAAATCTTTCAGACATTGTTATGACTCCTGAAGACCAAGAACGTTATGACTCAGCCACTTACTGTTGGATTTGCGGCTTAGAGCTAACACCTAACAGTAAAGACGCGACAGTAAGAGACCACGATCACATTACTGGAAAGTTCAGAGGGGCTGCGCACAACAATTGTAATCTTCAACTTAAGGTTGACCCCCAAAAATGGAAACTGCCCATCTTCTTTCATAACCTACGGGGCTACGATTCTCATTTTATCATGCAAGCAGTGACTTCTGAATATAAGCGGGTTACCTGCATTGCACAATCTTCAGAAAAGTACATGACTTTTACTCTTGACTGTTTATCCTTTTATGACTCAGCCCAACATCTGATGGCTAGTTTGGATAAATTAGCAGGATCTCTACAAGACTTTCCAATAACTAAACAATATTTTGACCCATCTTTAGTGCGCAAAGGCGTCTATCCTTATGAATACATGGACTCGTGGGAAAGTTTTGACGAGCCGGCGCTACCGCATAAAGATGATTTTTACTCTAGGCTTACAGGGAAAGGCATAACAGACTCTGACTATGAATACGCAAAGAAAGCCTGGACAGAATTACACTGTCGAACAATGGGCAACTATCACGATCACTACTTGATGGCTGACGTATGTTTATTGGCAGACGTGTTTGAAAATTACAGAGCTACTTGCATGAAACACTACGGTCTAGACTCATCACATTACATCTCTGCCCCAGGGTTGTCTTGGGATGCATTCTTAAAGTCTACAAACATCCAGATTGACTTAATTTCTGATCTACCCACACTTCAGATGATTGAAGACGGTCTAAGGGGAGGTATTAGCATGGCCTCACATCCTTACTGCAAAGCCAACAACAAGTATTTAGACGATTATGATCCCACTAAACCGTCCAACTATCTAATGTACTTAGACGCCAACAACCTGTATGGATGGGCTATGAGTCAACCGCTTCCACTGAGAAACTTTACAATGATAAAAGGGCCTCATGATGTTAATATTGTGTTAGGTATGCTGTCACAGCTTCCACCCGATAATCCAATAGGACTAATCTTAGAAGTAGACTTAGAATATCCTTATGAACTACACGATCTCCACAACGATTACCCCCTAGCTGCAGAAAGATTAAAGATGAGTCCCACAGAACCTCCTAAACTTGTGCCTAATCTTCAACATAAAACTAAATATGTGTGCCATTACAGACTCCTACAGTTTTACCTAAAGCATGGATTAAAGCTGACAGCTGTTCACAGAATAATTACCTGTGATCAAGAGCCCTTTATGAGGCCATACATTAAGAAGAATACTGATCTTAGAACCCAAGCCACTGACGCTTCAGGAAAAGACTTCTTTAAACTGATGAATAACAGCTGTTTTGGCAAAACTATGGAGAACCCACACAAGCGCAAAGATGTAAGATTAGTTACAAAAGAAAAACAAGCAATTAAGCTGGTCTCTAAACCTAACTATCAAGACTTTAGAAGATTTAACGACAGCCTGGTTGGCATTATGATGAAGAAAAAGGATGTTAAGTTGGACAAGCCGGTGTTTATCGGCTTTACCGTATTAGAGTTGTCAAAATTGTTAATGTTAGAATTTCTGTACGACTACTTTAAACCACTGTACCCAGAAGCAAGAGTCCTTTACACAGACACTGATAGTTTTATTCTAGACGTCCCAACTGAAGACTTTTACAAAGACTTAGAAACTGAGGTAGCTAAGGAACTGATGGATGGTACTCGTCACATGCGACTATCCAAAATACAGTCCTTTACATTCAACTGCGAACAAGAAAGTGATTGGAAAGATGAACTTAATGGGACAGTTATCAAAGAATATGTTGGTTTGCGGTCAAAGATGTATAGCGTTGCTAGCCAGACTTCTGTAATGAAGAAGATAAGATAAGATAAGATAATGTTGCTTATAGCCCAGCCGACCACAAAGGGCCACATCAGGGCTGTCACCACGTTAAAATCAACTCACCAGTCATTATAAAAATAAAAAAAATAAAAAAAAAAAAACCACACACACCTTTCATACATCTCTTTAAATGACATCGTCTAGAAACGTACCAGAAACTTCGTTAAAATCTTTTTTCCGTAAAATCTTAAATCAGATGAAAAATGTTAATCTCTCTCAAAAACTCAAGGATCACATCAGGCGGGACATCCCTGAACAGGATCTTCATGGACTCCGCTGTAAAATGTTTGTGTCTCACATCGTGCAAGTCCCAACACTCTAAAAGAACATGTTTCATTGTGAGTGGCGCATGACATGGAATGCACCACGGAGCTTCTTCACTCTTTAAAAGGTAAGAATGGGTAAAATACGAATGGCCAGTGTGCAGCCGGCACAGAGCCGTTTCCTCTTTACGACCTCCCGACGTAGATGGGAGGAAGTCCTTAAAGTTTGGACGGATCTGAAAGAGTTTGTTATTCGTCTGTGTGTTCCAATCCTCCTGCCAGAGGTCTCTCACATAATCGTTAATTTTGGGTTTCACATCTGAGCAGGGGATATAAATGTTGGACAGTTTCTCTCTTGTGGCGTTCTTGGCTAAACGATCGACCATTTCGTTCCCGCCAATGCCAACATGACCAGGAACCCAAGCAAGAGTAATGTTGTAACCGTCCGCTTTCAACGTGCTAAAAAGTTAAAAAAAAGTAAAAGTTCTGGATGCTGAAGGTTGTGGCCAGCTATGGCCTCCAAAGCTGACAGCGAATCCGACAGAACCAGAAAGTCGCTCTTCGAAGACTGTGAGATTATCTTCAAAGCCAGAACCAGAGCAGTAATTTCAGCGGAATAGACAGAAGCATCTGAATGTATATGTTCCAACAGTATCTGAGAAGGAGCCCCAGGGCAGTAGGCTGCACAGGCCACTCCATCTTCAGACTTGGAACCGTCAGTGAAAACTTTTTGATAGGATGGGAATTTGGAACAGAGGTCAGCATACAATGCCTTGTAAGCCAGAGAGCTGGTAGACTCTGCGAAAAGCTGCAAGATCAAAACGAATCTCTGGTGTGAAAAAGGTCCACGGAGGTTGATCCGGAAACTTGGAAAAATCAGACACAACTCCTAGGTCTAGACCTGCATTCCGCACGTGAGGCCGCATACGAAGACCAAACGGCGGAATACATTTCGGGTTGTTTTCAAACTTACTTTGGAACGGAGGGTCAAAGACACAGTCATAGGCAGGATTCTGCGGTTCTGAGAACAGTCGGATATAATAATTCAAAGACAGTTTCAGCCTGCAGTTGGACAGTGAAGGTTCACCCGCCTCTGCGTACAGGCTGTACACAGGGGTGGTGCGGAACGCTCCAAGACAGAGACGAAGCCCTTGATGGTGGATAGGGTCCAAGAGTTTGAGGTAAGACGATCTTGCAGAGCCGTACACAGCACAACCGTAGTCCAGTTTGGAACGGACCAAGGCTCTGTAGAGGTGCAGCAAAGTTTTCCTCTCAGCGCCCCAGTCGGTGTGCGCTACGACCCGCAGAATATTCAGTGCTTTCTGGCAAGCAGTTTTGAGGTTTTTGATGTGGCTGAGAAAGTTAAGTTTCTGGTCAAAAATAACCCCTAGAAATTTGGCCTCTTTGACAGCTGGAATGGGAGATTTCCCTACTTGAAGTTCAGGATCTGGAAAAAACTGACGGAAATTATGGAAGTGAATACACTGCGTCTTTGTTGGAGAAAAGGTGAAACCGTTTTCATCCGCCCACCGATGGATTTTATCCACGCAAAGCTGGAGCCTGCGCTGGACACTCGGGTACAGGCTTCCAGTTGCGTAGACAGCGAAATCATCCACAAACAATGAGCAGTCTGAACCTGCTGAACTGATTTCACAATGTTATTGATCTTGATGCTAAAGAGGGCAGGAGACAGTATGCTGCCCTGTGGAACACCCAACTCCTGCTCGTGGACATCAGAGAGAGTGGTGCAACCCGGACCTGAAACTGTCGTTCTGCCAAAAAATTTTGAATGAAAAGCGTAAGATGACCTCGAAAACCCAGATCATGGAGATCATGAAGTTATCCCCGACTTCCAGGTGGTATCGTAGGCCTTCTCCAAGTCAAAGAAAATTGCCACTGCATGCTGTCTGTTAAAAAGGCGTTCCGAAGTGTAGATTCCAGACGAATCAAATGGTCAACTGTAGTCCGATGTTTGCGGAAACCACACTGTTCTTTCGCCAAAAGGCCATCGGTTTCCAGTTTCCACATGAGCCTAGCATTGACCATTTTCTCCATCAATTTACAGACACAGCTGGTCAAAGCTATGGGACGGTAGTTTTGATGGATTAGAAAGATCTTTTCCAGGTTTGGGGATGGGAATAATGAGGGCTTTTCGCCAAGAGGGTGGAAAGAAACAGTAGTCCACACATGGTTGTATACCTGTAGCAGATGTTCAGACCTATTTTCGGAAGATGTTTCAACAGTTGATAATGGATTTCATCTATACCTGGAGAGGAATCGCTGCAAGAAAGTAAGGCAGATTTCAGTTCGTTTAACGTGAAAGGAAGATTGTAGTCTTCCATGTTGTCTGAGGAAAAGATGCAGGGTGATTTTTCTTTAAGGGCTTTGGTTTTGACAAAAGTGGCTGATTTGTTAGAAGAGGAGGATTCTTTTCAATGGTTGAAGCAAGCAGATTAGCAACTGCTTTCTTCTCTGTTATTAAAGAATCCGAAAACTTGAGATGGTTCACAGTGGGACAGGTGTTCTTCCCTTTGATTTTCTTAATGATGTTCCCAAACACTTTTTTCTTGTAAGTTTTCGATGTCAGCCTGGAGCAGAAGCTTCTCCAGGCCCGACGTTTACCGATTTTAAAAGTGTGTCTCGATTTAGCACGGAGTTTCTGATGGGCTCGAGCGTTGGGACCCGAAGGTCGTTGGTATACCCGACGCTGAGCACGTTTTCGAACTTTGGAAATTTGTTGGCAGTCTGAATCGAACCAGGGTGTTTTTGGCATTTGAAGTTTATCGGAAGACACTGGAATACAGGCTTTAGCACATTTGATCACAGTGGTAGTCAGAGATTCAGCTGGGTCCGGACTCTGAAGAAAATCAGTGTCCTGGAATTCCTTAGAAATAGTGGCTGCAAATAGATCCCAGTTTGCTTTCCTATAAATTAGATGCTGAGAGACAGAGACATGTTCAGTTATTACGGGTTGTAGAAGGACAGGGAAATGGTCACTTCCGTGCAGATCGTCATGGACAGACCACTCATAGTCCAGGACCAGCGAGGGGTCACAATCGACAAATCTAAACACGAAAGTGACCTGTGGAAGAGTGGAGGTAAGTTGCAGATCCGTCGTTCAGACAACACAAATCCAATCCGAAAGGACATCCTCAATTAGCAGACCTCTGGATGACGTACTGACACTACCCCAAAGAGGATTGTGACCGTTAAAGTCACCCAAAAGCAAAAAAGGTCGAGGAAGTTCTCCTAACAGACTGACAAGGTCCTGACGACAAACCGGGACAGAAGGAGGTAGATAAAGAGACAGATTGTCACAGTCTTGTGGAGAGTGACTCTCGCAGCTACAGCCTGAAGGGAGGTAAGACAGAGCGACAGGACTATACAGCAGAGTTTTGTGTATGAGAAGGGCAACACCGCCTGACAGTCCCAACGTGGAAGGTTGTGCAGGTTTTGAAAGAAATATTAAAGCCAGAAAGAGGTGAAGGCTTCTGGCTTTGAATTTGAATTTCCTGAAGAGCCACGACGGAAGGTTTTATAGATTGACACAGAAGCTGCAGCTCCTCAAAGTTGGAATTTAGTCCACGGATATTCCAATGGAATACTGTATATATCCATGGTGCAGAGGGCGAAAAGGAAGAGATCAGGTCATCTCCTCCTCAACATCTGCTGCTAAAGGTGTAAACTTATTGCTAAGTTTCACTGGACTGTGTTGGTCTTCAGACCTGTTGGCAGATTGCCAACAAGTGAAGAAGGTCTGGATTTGGGAGACGGTGGAGGCTTCTTGCTCATCTCCACCATCTCCACACTGGATTGAACTCCCTTGCCCGCACGGGCACTGGACAGAGGAGTTCGAGGTGGGGACTGCTGGTTTTTTAATCTGCCCAGCAGCAGATGTTGTAGACTGCTGGGCAGTCTGAGGGGTGGTGGATTTTTTGCCTCCACCAGGGGCAGTCACTTTGGGTTGGAAGGTGGTGGACCTGCTTCCACCAGAGTTGACAATTCTTCCTTGCAATGTCTTTGAAAACGTGAAGTCATCAGTCTGGCAGCAGACTGACCGAGTAGGAACTGTGGGAACTGTCTTTACGGCCGAAGCATATGAAGCCGTTGGCGTCTGACTGCCCACAACCTGTTTCCGGGCCTCAAAAAAGGAGATCTTCTTTTCTGTTTTAACTCTTTGTATTGTGGATTCCTGAATCCAAAGAGGACAGTTTCTTGAAGAGGAGGGATGGTCGCCACTGCAGTTAGCACAATGTGCCGGATCTTTACACGGCCCATCATGAGTTGCCTTGCAGCAAACACCGCACACCTCCTGCCAGAACAGCGTCTCTGACATGGCCAAACCTCTGGCATCTGAAGCACCTCAACGGGGATGGAATATACAGCTGAACTCGGACGTTCAGGTAACCAACTTTGATGACCGGAGGTAGCACAGGGTTGCAGAATGTCAGAAAGAGGGTGTTGGTGGCCACTCTCTCTGCACCTTTTTTTTACCGTCACCTGCGCACCTCCGTCACACCCTGGGACGCCAGTTCCGTTTTGATCTCTGCCTCTGAGACACCTGCTAAATCTCGGCAGCGAATCACTCCTTTCGACGAATTCAACTGTTTATGGGGAGTCACCCTGATCTCCCTGTCCACGAGTTTTGTTGCCCTCAGCAGCTGCTCAGATTGTTTTTGTGATCTACATTGAATCAGAAACGAGCCATTCCTCAACCTTTTGATGGACCGAGGGTCACCTGCTAGACCTTGAAAGCCCTTCTGGATAGCAAATGGACTCGGAGCTGAAGGGGGTCTTTCCTGCTCCGTCCCTTCCATCACGAGCCAGGAAGCCCAGAAAACCTGTCCTCTGTCTTTACCTCTGTGTCAGAATCACTGTCAGAATAAAGATCCCCTGAAATAGGGGATGCTGCCTTCCTCTTCTTTTGGGGGGGGGATATTTTTTGAAAAAGCCATATTTATTGTATTATGTTTCATCCCTCCCTTACCCACCCACCTTGGAGTCCAACTAAGGGGCCAGGGCCAAGAAACCAATGTCTTGACCCCTTCCAGGCTTTAGGAGAGATATACGACAAACAGAAACCACCAACCCTATCCCCCCTGATTCATGCTCAACTCCCGGGAACAGAGAGCTGAGCACTGCAGGGTTCACATGGCCAGCAGGGGAACTGCCTGTCTTGACCCAGCCCCAAGAAGGGGAGCCGATTAGTACACCCGGGCCAAAGTGTACTCCCTGTCTAGGAGAGGTCCGAGCCAAAGTGATGTGTTGAGAGCGCTGGCCCTCTCAATCACCAGGATCTCATCCCCCTCCGACACAGGTTTGCACCGCACGGCAAACGCGGCAGATCTTAAGGAGACCACAGAGAGAAAAGGAGTGTGGAAAAGAAGACTTGAAGGGGAGACGAAGATAGAAAAGGGCCAAATAAGAAAGGCAGAAAACAAGAAAATGAGAAAGGCGGGTTACTCTTAGTCAGGATCCTCACCCTTAGCCTATCTGACATGGGAAGCCCTACCAGGGGCAACAACTCCTTACCACATTACGCTTAGGGCCAGACGGCATCTTCACCTCTCAGGCCTAGAAGCAGTTTGAAAAAACCAGCCTATATCCAAGTATTGATGCCCCCGCCAGCAAAGCCTAAGGGATCACTGGACCGCGCAAGCCCTCCGACCACGGCAAGGTCGCAACCCCGGAGGGCTGTAATGAAGAAGATAAGATAATGTTGCTTATAGAGGTGAGCTCTGGTCACGATCGAGGAGAGTCAGGCTTTCGAGAGCTGCAACATTAATTAACTCTTTTATGTTAATTAACATCCGATCAGCCCCCAAAATGCAGCTAAGTTGACCGAGCACCTGTTGCCTACCTCCACACGAGTTTTGGATTACTTTTTTCATGCATCAACGGCCCCGTGAAAAGGAAAATGTGGAACTCGTACTGTGAAAGTTATGGGTGCCGCGGAATGGCGGAACTCGGAAAAGAAAACAACGCAAAACAGGATCCAACACTAGTTCCAGCTCGTCTGACACTTCAGTGACAAAGAATATCGAGATACTGAAGTAAAGTGCACCCCAAAGAAGCAGAAGACCCTAGCCACCAGCACCCCAGCACCATTCAAGGAGAAACTGTCTCGGTTTGTTTATCAGTCGAGAGATACGATGGCGGAGAAAGGGGACGAACGCCCAACAGCAGCTTCAGCAGACTACCACGTTGTTTTCTCCCCTGACTTGTCTCCATCAAAACACCAACTAGGCCTAAGCGAGATTACCAATGAACAGCTGATGATCAAGTTGTGTGCCAATGGAGCAGAAATTTCAAAATTGACGCAAATGGTGGACGAGTTGAAGGCAACCCTTTTTTACGGTGCAGGTGGACAACGACAGACTGAAGAAAGAGGTGGCTGATGCGAGGAAGAGAGAGGACCAGCTGAAAACGCAAATCGCCGAAGCCAAGCATCAAGCGGAACTTGCTGACAGTCGTGTCGAAGACCTGTCCGCATATGTACGCAGAAATAACTTGCGTATATATGGCATCAAGGAAGAGCAGACGTCCGGAACCAGAGGAAACACCTGACCAGTGCGAGGAGAAAGTGCTTGCTCTTTTCAACGACAAACTCAAAATCCCAGTGAAAAAGGGCGATATTGAGGCAGTACATCGGGTGGGCACTAAGCAGGCACGTCGGTCTGACGATTCCAGCGTCTCCAGGGATAGGCCTACTGGACGGGGCATCATTGTCAGGTTCGTGTCGCGGCGCATTCGGGACAGCGTGTTGTACGCTCGACGCACTCTAAAGGGCACGAGGATCACTTTAGTTGAGGACTTAACCCCCAGAGCCTACACATTGTTGTGTTCAGTAAAGAATGAAAACACTCTCTGTCAACAAGCCTGGTCAAAGAACGGGAACATTTTGTGAAGACAGTTAGCGGGAAGTAGGGAGTGTGAAGTCTCTAGCCGACCTGAGACAATTGGTTGATGGATATGATGATGTGTTGCCTGTTACAGAAGGTCAGTAAGTTTGTTTGTGTTTTTCCTTCGTGTATGTGCGTAAAAGTTTCGTTATAATAACCTTCTTCTGTAGAGGATTTTGAGATTTTCCCCTTATTCCAAATTTTACAATGTTTACCCTTTTCAGCTATTTCATTGGTCAAATGTTTTGGGTCAAGGCAATTCAACAGCCGTGTGATAAGCGGGATGAGGAACCATTGGATCTTTCTTTTTTTTGAATTTGTTATCCTGGCTACATAATGGCTATCGTTGTTTCTTTGACAATCAAATAACTACCCGGCTGTGAGGATCTGCTTGTTTTTTTTGGTCTTACTGTCGGAAGCACGTGGGGTTTTTTGTTTTTGTCACGTGATAGATGTTCATGATGGCCGCTAACGGATTTGGCGACTGTGGAAAGGGCCTGTAAAACTTTTTCTTTATGTATTCTTTTTGCACTGTGTATAGCAGAATATGCTTGTTAAAGCCAGTTGATGTGGAGTGGGGCAATGGGCCTACAGATGAAACCTTTTTTTAGTTGTAAATTCTACATGTTGTGTGCTGTCTTGTTTGTTGTCGTTTGTGTGTGCTGATACAGCAAACTTACATTGTGTGCATGTGGATGAGAGTGTGAACATTGAAATTAGGTCAGGTTGGATTTTTTCAAATTGTCCTTATGATACTAGTTTTCCAGAAGACAGGGTTATCTTTATTTCGGTGGATTTCTGGATTGGTGAGGTACTGTTGTTCTTTTTTTATAGTATGTGGAGACAGAAACAGAAAATGTGCTTAATTCATTTGATTTTACTATATGTTGTGGGAATAAGATATGTTTTGTACTCTGTTTATACCACTCCTTCTTCTCTTCCAAATTTACCAAATGGCGGGTGATAACTCCTTTAAAATATGCTCATTTAACTGTAACGGCTTTAAACAACTCCAATAAGAGAAGGATGTTTTTTGATTTCCTTAGGAAAAGAGAAGCCAACATATATTGTCTTCAAGAGACACATTTGAAAACAGAATCAGAAAACTTCATAAGAGCAAGTTGGGGTTATAATGTCTGGCTCTGTGGTTCTGAGACAAATAAAAACGGGGGTTGCCATTTTTTAGCAATAATTTTGAATATAAATTGTTAGATGTCATTAGAGATCCTCATGGTTGTTATATTGTAATGAAGCTGGAAATTCTAAATAAAAAAACTTACCTTAGTCAACCTATATGGGCCAAGTAATAACGATACACCTGAATTTTTTGATGGTGTGTGCGAACAAATTGAGCGCATTGCCAATGAACATGTGATTATCACTGGTGACTGGAATTGTGCCCTGGACATGAAAATAGATGTCAGAAATTATGCAAGTGTGAATAATCGTCCTAGGACCAGAAAAAGAATTATTACATGATGGTAAAATTCAATCTTTTTGATGTTTTTAGGGAAATGTATCCTGAAAAAGATCATATACTTGGCGCAAATTTAATTCATTTAAACAAGGAAGACTTGATTATTTTCTAATTACTGAAGAATTATTGGTCGAAACAAATAACATTTTTACTAACCCGGGTTTACAGATCAGATCATTCTTTAGTCACTATACTTTTAAAAAAAAGAGCAGCTTAAACGTGATAGGCCTTTCTGGAAATTTAATAATAGTTTGCTTAAAGATAAAAAATATATTTCAGAAATAAAAAGAATCATCAATGAGGTGAAAAAACAGTATGCACTATTACCTTACAATTTAGACAACATTGAAAATATTCCTAACGAAAATATCTCCTTTGAGATCAATGATCAACTTTTTTTGAAACCCTGTTTTTAGAAATTAGGGGGAAAACAATATCTTATAGCACTTACAAAAAAAGAAAGGAAACCCAGCAAGAACTCAACCTTGAAAAAAGAATAAGTAATCTTGAACGTGATTTGCATGAGGAAGATATTCCAGTTTTTAGAAAACTTAAAAACACAGTTACAGGAAATTAGGGATCACAGGATTCAAGGTATGGCAATGCGTTCGAGGGTTCGCTGATCCATCAGGGTGAAAAGGTTAGTAAATATTTCTGTAATCTTGAAAACCGTAACTACCTAGACAAGTCTATACCCTTTTCTCGAAAAAGAAAATTGGAACAATAATTTCAGATCAAAAAAAATGTTCTTAATGAAACAAAATGCTTCTATGAAAATTTATATTGCTTTAGAGAGGTAAACGATGTTAACGTTACTGATGAACTCCCTGATGCACCAGTTCTATCTAATGAGAGAGTGAATCTATCGAAGGCTTGATAACATTTCAGGAAGCTGCTTGTGCTTTGAAAAATATGAAAAATTTTAAAAGTCCAGGACCTGAGGGCTTTACTGTTGAATTTTTTAAGTTTTTCTTTATTGATATTGGCTCTTTCCTTGTGCGTTCTATCAACGAGAGTTTTGACAAAGGTCAAATGTCAATAACCCAGCGGCAAGGAACTATAATATGTATCCCTAAGAAGGGAAACCTAAACGATTTATAAAAACTGGCGCCCTTTTTCCCCTTTTTGATACTACATACAAAATCGCTTCAGCTTGTATTGCTAACCGTCTCAAGAGAGTTTTACCAAGTGTTATTCATGAAAGCCAAAAAGGTTTTTCAAAAAGGGGCCGTTTCATTGGCGAAAATATCGGGTTACTCTACGATACATTGTTGTACACTGAAAATAAAAATATTCCAGGCATGTTATTATTAGTAGATTTTGAAAAGGCGTTTGACAGTGTGTCTTGGTCCTTTCTACTAAAATGCTTACATTTTTTAAATTTGGCCCAGACATTATTAAATGGATAATGACTTTTTATAACCAAATTTCTACCTGTATCTCGGTCAATGGCCAATACACTCCTTGGTTTTCAATAGAAAGAGGAGTCAGACAGGGGGATCCTGCCTCACCTTATTTGTATTTAATCTGTGCGGAAATATTGTCTCTCATGATCCGCCGTAATGTGAACATTAAAGGAATTAAAATTAAAAATAAAGTAAACTTACTATCCCAATTTGCTGATGACACAACATTGTGCCTTGATGGATCAGAAAAGTCATTTATTGAAGCAATTTACATACCCTTACAAGATTTGCACATATTTCTGGTCTAAAAATAAATTATGACAAAACCCAAGTTGTTTGGATTAGGTAGCAGAAAAAAATTCTGGCATGCAATATATGCGTAATAAGAATTTTGTTTGGGACCCAGGCACTTTTAAGGTTTTAGGCATTACATTTCCACCAACACTGACACTATTGTACAACTAAACTACGAGGACAAACTTTTTTCAATCAGACGCGTCTTAGCGTCTTGGAAAAAAAAGACAGATTACTCCGTATGGAAAAAATAACTGTTATTAAAACCTTAGTGTTTTCAAAAATTATCTATTTATTAATTAATTTGCCTGACCCACCAGACTATTTTTTGAAATCTTTAGAAAAAGAACTGTACCCTGTTTTTGTGGAATGGCAAACAAGGCAAAATCAAAAGGTCTGTGGTTGAAAAAACAGTACTTTGAAGGTGGATTGAAGATGCTGAATGTTGGAAACTTTTTGTCTTCTATGAAGATATCTTGGTTAAGGAGACTGAACTCCGATTCTGAGTGGAAGGATTTTACCCTTAATATGTTTCCTAGGTTAGGACATTTAAAACATTTTGGAGCCGAATATGCTAATATTATTATTGAAAATGTTGGAAACCCATTCTGGAAGGATGTTGTAAAACATTACAAAAAACTATGTACAAAATGTTGTGTATCTTCTGTGCATGAATTCATGTCTGAATGTATTCATTACAACCATTAATATTATACGGGGACGAAGGGTAGTTTGGGTGCGAGAATGGTGTGACTATGACATTTTCTATGTAAAAAATATAATTAATGATAATGGTCAGTTTATGACATATAACCAATTTCTGCTTAAGTACCCAGGTATTAGAACCAATTTTATATTGTATGAAGGTATTGTCGACGCAGTCCGAAAAATATTGTCAAAAGTTAAATGTAGTTCTAACCAACAGATACAAAACTTTAGACTCGATGACATGGTCCTTTATTTATAAGGGCAATAAACATGTGCAGACCATTTAAATGGAAATGATGCTATTCCAACAGCAGTCAAAAAATGGAACAACTTGTTTGAAACTCTGAGCTGGAAGCATATTTTTTCACATTATTATAAAACTACCAAAGATGTACAGCTCAGATGGTTTCAAACCAGACTATTACATAGACTACTCCCCACTCAGAGATATTTGTTCAGGATTAAAATTATTGATTCCCCTGTTTGCAACTTTTGTAATATGGATGAGCAATGCATTTCACACATGTTGTATGATTGTGCTATTGTCAACAGATTTTGGATCGGTTTTGAACATTTGCTTAAGGAAAAATGTCCACATTGTGATTACCTTCAAATTGATAAAGAATTTTGTTTTGTTCGGAGTAAAACAAAATATTACAACAGATAAGCCTCTAGATTTTATTCTGCTTCTGGCTAAATTTTATATATACAAGACAAAATTGCAAAATATACACCCAAATGTCCAGTTGTTCCCTAACATTTCTTAGAAACAGATTGGAATCAGAAAATATGTATCGTTTTTGAACAACACATATAGAGAATTTGAAGAAAAGTTGGCTGCCTTATTCCACACTTTTTTCTTGATCTTTGAAATACGGTTTCTTTTTATTAACAAAACTGTATAAAGCCCTATGGCTGCTGTCAAAGAATTTTATTTTATTACTCTTTTTCAAAATTTTTTGTATTTCTCTGTTATGGTTATTATCAATCATGCAATCTGTTTTCAATATTTATACTATGTTACAGTATTTAGTCGATTCCTATCAATATTATAAAAAGCTGTGTGTGGCATGCTGTGAAAGAAGACAAGAAAAGAAAAGAGGAAGTTGTAGAAACCTACCTTGAGCATTCCGAAGAGGTCTCATCATACTCTAACTTGTTTCACTCCACGTAACTTTACTACACAAAACTATACTATGTATAGATCAACTTCAACCGATACTAGCGATAAGAGTATCATGTATTTATATATATGCTGTATCATCTATGATAATCAACTAACAACTCTCTCCTGTATCCTTTACCTGTGTGTGTGTGTGTGTGTGTGTGTGTGTGTGTGTGTGTGTGTGTGTGTGTGTGTGCGTGTGTGTCCTTTCGCCTCTGTGTTGTAGTCGTGCATTTGTATATGTATTGGTATGTGTATTTGCATTATGTATATGTGTATGTATATGTATATATATGTGTGTATGTGTATGCAGGTGTGTGACGTATAGTCATATTATACATGTGTGTGCATATGTGTACATACGTATGTGTGTGTGTGTGTGTGTGTGTGTGTGTGTGTGTGTGTACATTGTGTGGGTGCATGTTATTTTCTCAAATTCATAGTACCTAGTATTACTGTTTTGTCACTATAATGTTCTGTGTTTGTCAGTTTGTTTGTAACTGAAAATGAAAAACAAACCTCCTTGTAACTACTACTTTTTTTTCTCTTTTTTTTTTTTTTTTTCCCCCCACTCCCTTCAAACTGAGTAAAACACAAAGAAAAATTGCCAGATTGTAACAATTGTATATTTACTATTCATAATTCATTTATTGTTTATAACTATGCAGCCTTACATTCGTACATGTACTGGACATGCTTATGTCAAATTGTTTGTTAAATTCATGTCGAAGGATGAGTGCGTGAAGAAGGAAGAAGGTGAAGGAACTGTAGAGTGGAGGGATGAGAGAGGAGGAATAAAACATATTTTAAAAAAAAAAAAAAAAAAAAAAAAAAAAAAAACAGTATCAACAGACAAGATAAATCGTTCAACCCCGACAGGGCTACAATTTGCTCCCGTCATTTCAAGGATTCTTGCTTCAAAACTGTTAAGTCTGAGCATAGACTCTATATCGTTCAGTTAATAGCAGTATTTCATCGAATAGGTTTCTGTAATGACAATTAAGTTCGGGCATCCAAAATTCAGTGATGTCCAAGTGTTTGGGTTGTTTTACAAGGGCCGCTCATTGAAGTAAACAGTTTCCATTCAAAAAAAAAAAAAAAAAAAAAAAAAAAGAAAAAAAAATGTTGCTTATAGCCCAGCCGACCGCAAAGGGCCACATAGGGCTGTTGTAATGAAGAAGGCTAAGGGCATAAGTAAAGAAGTTGTAAAAAAAAATATATAACTCACGATAACTACAAGCAAGCTCTCTTGAAAACAAAGTATTTTATCACACAAAAGTTAATCTGCGCTCTACTCTTCATCAAGTAAACACAACTGCTGTTAACAAGAAATCACTAGTCTCTAACAATAACAAGAGAACTTACGTCAATCCTGAGTTTTCATATGCTGTAGGGCATTGGAGAACTTTAAAAGATTAACTTGACTGACTTGGCTTGTTCTTAACTTAAGAACCTAGCTAGTACTTACTTAAGAACTTAACAAGAACTTAACTTAAGAACTTAACAAGAACCTAACTAGTACTTAAAACTAGAACTTAATTTTTTTGCACTTAACTTGTAATTTACTTGCACTTAACTTAAAAAGTACTTTCTATAACTAACTTAACTTGCACTTATCTAGTTCTTAACTTGTACTTTATCTAGTTCATTAAAAAACTATTCCATAGAAAATGGGTCTACAGCAGGAGGTTGCACTTTTTTTGCAGAAGCTGGTTCTTCTTCTTTTACTGTGGGGGCTTGTGACTTTGTTGCTAGGTATGGTGTTAGGTATTTGTATGCTAAAAAACCACCCCCAGCAACAACAGCAGCTCCCAATACATAATGATACATCTTATCGTTTGATTGTGATTGTGATTGTGTTGTTGTTAATTGTGTTGTTGTTGGTGGCGGCGATGTTGTATTACTATCAAACAATTTTTGTTTTGCTGATTGGTTTGCTTTTTGCAGTCTGTTCCATTCAGCTAGTTTACGCCCAGCCTCAACACGTCCAGGACTTTTAGACTTAGTAACATTACTCACTTGTGGTACATTCACTTGCGGTACATTCTGCTCCTGCGGACTGTCCTGCGGCGTCTTCTCGCTCATTTTTTTTATGCGATTAAATTTAATATGATCAAAATTAATATGATTAAAAGTAATTAATCCCATGATGAATGGGCATAACATCGTCCCAAATCTGTAATACATGTCACATGCAAGAGTTTCTAGGGACTTGTTTAAAACCGGATCTTGTGATAAGTCATATTTTAAATCTTCTTCTGAATCAACCGGCGCCATCTTACTTACTAACTTAGCATATAGACTAATCATTGTCTGCCCCCCCGATCTAACCATTTTTGAACCTAGCTGCGCTTCGTACCTAGCGTAGTACTTCTCAACGTCTGAAGTAGACAACTGTTGAATCTGTTCGACACTTAGTTCAGTGCCTAAATACTGTCTAGTTTTTCCACACGCAGCCAGAGAGTATATCTTTCTTTATGGCAGTGGTCTGCTGAGTAGTCTGCTTGCTCCTCACACTTTAATAGTTCGTCACAATCCATTTTAAAAAGCAATAAAAAATAATATAATACTTTTAAACCATGAGTTTAACGTTGGTTAATTATGCAGTGCCTATTGTTGGTGTTATAGTTTATTCAACCATTGCAAAATGTTTGTTTGGAATAAAACCGCCCAACATGGAAAAGATAGAAGATTCGCCAAAACTAGTTGCAACCTTATTTTTAGCTTTAACAACAAAAGATTATCTGATTAAAAAGCACATAGACAGTCTTTCGTATTATGATTATTTTTAATTATTTTTTAGTTAATAAAAAGATGAGTGAAAAAAAGATGAGTGAAAAAAAGATTATCAATACGATTTACCACTCTGCTGTAATTAGCGGTCTTAGTATAGGCTATAGCGTGTTAGCAAAAAACTGTTAAAATGAGGCCGGCTGACCTAGGAAGGTTAGACATTGAGGATGTTGTTAAGGTTATAGTTGTAATTACTGCAGGGATTGCGTCAAAAGACTTTCTTGTTACACAGGGGATTATCCCAAAAAATATTAATGCATAGGCAGATTAATTCATAAGAAAATATTGATTTATAAAAAGATGTCTGGATTGGTTTTAATGGTGGGAGGAGCTATTGTTAATGCTTTAGCCTTCTCTGGAAGCAATTATATGTTTAGTAAATTGAGGTCCGATGAAGAGAGAGAACGTCATAACAAGGCAATAGAAGATTTAGCTAAGGCAAGAGACGCTTATGAGAAAAGGCGAATTGTTCACTTAGACTTTATAATAAAAAAGTTAAGAGAACAGGGACATGCAGAGCACACATTTACAGACGTTGATGACGCAATGAATGAGTATTACTTAGTGACAGGAAAGAAGTTTCTAACATCACCACCGCCAGAACTGTCTGACTTTTATGAACCATCTGAGGAACAGAAGACTGCAGAGATAGGCTTTATTGTAGTTGGCATGACCTCAGTCTATCTTGTTGCTCACTTTCTTGTGTAAAATAAAATGCATTTAAAATATGAACAAAATATACTATTCTCCTAAAGGGTATTGGAAAGGAAAGACTGCTATTGAAAAACTAAGTAAAGCTGCTAGAGTGTCTGAATCAGATGCGAAAGACTGGCTTTCAAAACAGGCAATTTGGCAATATATCTGCCTGCCTCAAACAGAATAATAAGGCTTAGATTTGTTAATTCAGTTCCAAATGACACCCACAAAATGGACTTGTTGTATCTTCCACATGACAAAGTTAGAAGAAAAAAGTTTAAGTATGCTCTGACAGTTATTGACATGGCTTCAAGATACAAAGACGCTGAGCTTTAACGGATAAAAGCTCAACTGCTGTGGCTGTGGCTTTACAACAAATATACATGCGAGGCCCATTAAAGTACCCTAGGATGATTCAAGTTGATGATGGAAAAGAGTTTAAAGGTTCTGTAAACCAGCTGTTTTTAAAGCAGCATGTTACAGTTAAGAGAGGGATTCCAGGCAACCATCGATCACAAGCCCTAGTAGAAAACTTTAATAAGAATCTAGCTGAACGCCTGTTTACCTATCAATATCACAGAGAAATTATGGACAGAACGCGTAACACAGAATGGGTTAGGAGATTGCCAGCAGTCTTACGCGCCATGAACAATGAAGAATTTAAAGCAACAGGCCTTAAACCAGTAAACACAATCAAATTAAAAGAAATTAGCATTACTGAAGATGTGCAGGGGACTCAAAAACTCTTGCCGTTTGGCCTAAAAGTAAGATACTTGTATGCCCTGGAGAGGCAGAGGGCGATGTTAGAATTAGAGCCACAGATCCTATATGAGACGTAGATGTATATGAAGTTGAAAGAATTATGAAAACATCCCCTCCCGTGTATTATTTTAAGAGAAACTCTCTCTTCTAAAAAGCCAGCCCCTAAAAGATCCTTTGTTCGTGAAGAGCTGCAAGTTGTCCCGCCAAACACAGTGAGTTAACAAAAAAAAATAGTATTTATTTTTTGCTAAACTTATTTTTTTGTTAAACTTATTTTTTTGTCTATTTTGGGCTTAACTGATCATGTGTTTGTTTTTCAATGTTCTGTTTAATTGCATCAGTATCTACCTGTCGTGAAGTATACGTCTTTCTCCACTCCTTTTGAAGTTCAATTTTTTGTTCGTCTGTAATCCTCACCACGGCCATAAGCTTCTGAAATTCTTCGTCTGTAATGTTTTCATCCTGTAATGATTTGCTTATTCTTAATCTTAATGAACAAAGTTTTGCTGATGCTAGGGCAACAATGGCAGTGTGCTTTTGTAATTTAGGAGTTAATTTTTTAAAAACAGCACTTACAATCATAGACACAGCCCCTAAACCTAAACTAAGGCCCCCTAATGCTAAAGAGGCTGGCGCTCCAACCCCAGTAGCTAAAACAGCAACACTAGACCCCAGCACTTACACTAGCTGAGGAGCCAGTTGTTGTTGTTGTTGTTGTTGTCGTACCCTGGCTAAAAGACTCCAGGGATCATCCGAACAGCCGAAGCATTTGAACACTACGGCACAAATGCATCAGCTGGGGATGAGAACATTACGTGTGTGACCGTTTTTGATTACCCCCCCACATGGGCACCCACACTCCGACTTCAGGGGAAGAGGAGCCAGTAATTACATAAGAAAGAGTATTTAAAGCTTTAGCATATCTCTTTCTAGTAGCCCTATACTTATCCAAGTCGCTTTCTATTTCCTTTTGAAGTTCAGTTATTTGCTCTAATCTAAACTGTTGAACCTCCATTTTTTTAATCAAGATTATTTTAAAATTAATCTTATACATATATATCTTTTTTATTAATCCTTCTGGCAGCACTTCATCAACAGAGTAAAACACAATAAAATCAACATACTTAATGAAAATAAAGTCGAGTACTGTTAGTTTGTCTTTGTCAACATTCACAGTAACCTTGTCAGATGATGAAAAGTGTTTATTTCATCTCCGTTTTTAGTAATAACAATAACGAGCCTAAGAGGGCCATCCAAGTTTCCAGACGATAATTGTACTCCCCGTGCTAACACATGTTCTGGCAAACTAGAATTAGACTCCCCTGGAGTAACTAATAAAACAAAAATCAAAGTAGCAGTGTTAGGCATTGGGGGTTTTGGGATAAATTCTAGGGTTACCGTGTCATCCCCCACTTCAACTAAGGACTTCTTTCTGCTCAGCACATATTCACGCTTATATTTATCTATTACAATCTGCTTTTTCTGTTGTGTTCCTGGGACAAGACTAGCAAGAAAGGGACCAGCATTCAAAGCTTTTCTAAAATTGTTTTTTTTATCAAAGTATACATTGGGGCTTCGCAAGTCAAATTTAAAATCCCACTTAATTTCAGGACGCAAGACCCAGCTATTGTCTTGTTTATAAATCCTGTATTCATGTTTGCCAAAATCGTTAGCCCTTAAATTTCTTATCTCTTCTAGGGTAGGATATTGCTGTCGTTTTTTTGTCTTCAATTTCTGTTCGTTTGTAAACCCATCATCTGTGTACTCAAATCCATAAACATTTCCTGGCACTCCTATCAGATCAAACTCAGCTGTGTCTGCTAGGTCTTTTAGCTCTACTGCAGTGCATTTAGGAGCTAGCTGCGCTTTTGATTCTGGCCCTCGAGACATTCTTTTTAATATTAAAATTATAATAAACAAATTGTTATAAGCAATCAATAATAAACAAATTATAATAAACAAACGTATTGAACTGGGGGGTAAGTCCGTAAGCATAGCTTAGCGTGCTTAGATTTTTCTAACTGCTCTTTTATTTTTTTTAGCTCATCTTTGTCCCTTATTATATAATTTTCACTTAAACATTCTTCAAAACTATCTTTGTCCTTAGTGTAAAATAATACAACCGATTTTAACTGCGATCGAAAGTCTTTTAAGACAGCATTATATTTTTGAGTTAAGAGCCACACAGAAAACTAAGGCGTGGCGGCCACTAAAGGCCAGCTTTGACAGAGCTTTTCTTTTTTAACAATGTCTCGTTCAGTTTAACAGTCATCAATAATAAACAGTGTTTCAGTTCCCTCAAATAGTCTATAGTAATGTTCTAAACAGTCGCTTAGCTTGTCGCTAGGATCAACTAAAAATATATTATCGTCTGTCCAAATAAACTTCCTTTCTTTGTAAGACTTGTTGTGCTTAATGGTTGTGCAGAAAATAACAATGTGCTCGTAATGAAACCTATATATTGTTCGTAACAAATCAAGTACGAAGACAGTTTTCCCACACCCAGTAATCCCGCAGATAAGAGAACAGTGCGGATCTTTTGGCAGAAACTTCAAACTATCCATCTGTTTTTATTAGAATATTTCTTCTGCATTTTAATAAGCCACGTCTTTTAGCCTGTTTTCTTCAATGTTTAACTGGGCATCACAAACCATAAAAACATGCATTTGTATTGGGGCGTTTCCGTCTGCTTTCTTGTGAATATTTATTTTTATACCATCTTGCCCTACCCTTCTCCACTTCCAAACAATCTGTTGTCAATGTAGATCTAAAATCCAACCACAGCCCATATTTGGTTATTAAGTAGTCTTCGAGTCTTACATCATAAAGGCGAAGTTTTTTTACATATACGATTAACTGCAGGATCCCTTTGCCTACCTCCAGCGAACAACTTTCTTATTTCATCAAAGTGTTGGTGGGGTAAAAGTCCACGACCCGAATACAACTGATCAGACTTGCCATTTATTGCACAGTCAACCTTCTCAATTTTTGGATTATAAAACGCTTCTGATTCTCTATGAAAAGGAGTTGTTCCTTCAGTAAACAAGAACAAAATTCCTTTTAAAGACTTCAGAGACTGATTTAGATGTATGTTCCAAAGAGTGTCTCGCTTGTTTCTATTTTCTGTAGTGGAGTGTATAACCCTTTCATAATAAATAACCGTTTTATTTTTATATTGGGTTAAGATTGTTCTGGCCAGTTCGGGGTTAGTAACAACATCAAACTCAAGAGAAATGTCGCAGACTGTGTATTTAGCTCAGGGTCTTCAGACAGAACAACAGAATCGCTAGGATTAAATGTCAGTTCATAAGTAAGTTTTTCTTTTAGTGCGCCTTGGTAATATGGCGATCCTTGAGTTTTTGAAAGAGATTAACATTTTTTTATCCGATTTAAGATTTTACGGAAGAAAGATTTTTAATGCAATTTCTGGTGCGTTTTAGACGATGTCATTTAATGCGATGTGTGAAAGTGTTTTTTTTTTTTTTTTTTCAAATGACTGGTGAGTTGATTTTAACGTGGTGACAGCCCTGATGTGGCCCTCTGCGGTCGGCTGGGCTATAAGCAACATTATCTTATCTTATCTGGTAATATGGCATATGCGTCTTTAACAGTTCAAAATCTAGAGGGATGCAGAATCTGTTGCCAAATGCTTCTGCTACTGCCTCATCTTTAACATCACCCTTTGCATCCTCCGCTTTAAGCCTGTGCTTGAGGCCGTTTGGGCTTTGTATTCCCTGATAAACTTTCTCTTTTCTTTCTTTTTTAGGCAGCCATAAATCAGAATAGAGGGCAAAAATGTCTGCTCGCTTAGTACAAAGACTTCTCTACCCTCCAGTTTGATTACCATATGTTTAACGATTGCTCTGCCCAAATTAGCAACAACAGTAGCATTAGGATCTATCGATTTAATATCTATTTTGAATGATAGTTTAGCAGTGCCTGGCATTATAACATCGCCAGCACCAAGATCCGGGAACTTAACTATTAAAGTTTGTTCAGGCTGAACTGTTGATGGGGTATTTACACTAATTACAGTCTGCCTTATACCTTTTACGCCATGGGGTTCCTTCTCTTTTCTGTATGGGTCGAGGTCACAACCATATGAGTTCATTTTTTTATAAAACAAAAAAGAATATAAATAAAAATATGGCTGAAGATTATGACGTGCCTGATCCTTCTGAAGAAGAAGAAGATGAAACACAATTGGGGCCTTCAGTAGATGAAGAAATTGAAGGAGCGGCAGTAGGCCAAGGAGTAGGATTGAGTCAAATACGATTGCTAGATAGAATTGAATCATTATATAACCATATGCGCCGAGAGCAACCAGAAGCGCTTAGGGTTTCCAATTTTGAGATAGATAAAGATAATCATTTGAATTATAGAACCAGTAAGGGGACCTTGTGCGGTTACTAAAAAACCAGACTCAACCCAGTTTTAAGCCCAAGCACAATTCTTGGAAAACTCCCTGTTGCTGACAAAAAGAAATTGAACTTTATTGGAGATTTAAGCTCTGAGGCTGTTAGCCGTTTACAAACCATAGTGCAAAGGTTGCCAACACGATCTGAAATAGAAATGACCTCTTTTCAGGATTTAGGCCCAAGAACAGATAAAGCAATAGCAGAAATTGAGACGAGTTTTAGTGAGGAGACACAATTAAAAACATTGACAACTCTGAACTCGCTAATCGCGAAATTGAGGCTCTTAGGAGTGAAAACGATAAGCTTAGGCGCGAACTTGAGGGTATTAAGGATTCTTTCACAACTATAAGGGAGCATCTAAATCTCAATCTAGCAGAACTTAATAAGCTAGATAGAAAGATAGAAGCAGAAAAAAATAAACTCGCTGATGCAGATGATAACAATTTAGGGCAAGAAGAAAAGGATAGAATACAGAAGAAAATACAGGATTTAAGGCAAAAAAGGGTAGGCTTTTTAGAAGCTCTGTCTGCTAACAGAGAACAGCTAGCAGCGCAAACCACCAGATTCAAAGAAAACTATAAGAGAATACTTCATGAAAACACTACGCTGGCAGAAAGAATAAGGATTCTGTTGAGAGAACAGGGGATTACAATAGTTAGCATATTAACGGCTGTTGGGTTTGCTATCTCTACACTCGTTTATGCTTTAACAGGAGGTGCGCCAACAGGGCCAGTAGCGCCTCCAACACCTCAGCCTGGTAAAAGTTGGATTAGAAAACAATTGCATCATCTAGCAAACTTATTAAAGAAGTTAGCAGCCAAAGCGCTTGATGCTCTGCCTGGCATAATAGGCAGTGTTGTTAGTTGGGTTTTGTCTACTATAGGGAAGGTGGCTGGTTATATGGCCGACCATCTGTGGACGTTGGGAGTGCTAGCTGCTGGATTAATTTTTAGTAAAATAAAGTATGGCTAATCCAGTAAAAGTTTTAAAATACAACGAGGGCTGTCTTTTCGCTAGTGTGACTGTCAGTGTGAGGCAGATCAACAGGTGGCGCGCTTTCTGGCTGTGGGGCGCTTATAACTGGATCACTTTCTTCAGGGCTGGGTACTTTTTTTAAAATGGATGGTGCAGGCCTTGTGTTTAAGCCTTGATTGTGTCCTAAGTTTTGATCGTCTCAGCTATGAGGATTTCATTGTTATAATTCTGTATCATGCCAATCTGTAGTCTAAGGTCAGAGGGTAGCATGTATAATCCATGGCCTACAACAAAGTCAACCTTTGACCTAGCATGTGCAAGAACGTCTTGATACCTTTGTATGCTGGTGGTCAAATCAACAGCAGAGTTAATAGCATCTTCTAAATTGGCTAGAAATTGTTTTCTGGCATCAAAGCCCGTAGATTGATCTACTATGCTAGACTTAGTCTGTGCTTGTGCTCCTAATAGACACCAAACGTATGTTCGTATGGAGTCATTAAGTCTTTGCACTCCTGGCATTGTTAGGCCTTTACTTTCATCTAAGATAAATGTTGTCCAAGCATTAGAGCGTTTTTGTTCTATTGACATCAATCGAACTTGTTTGTCTGGTTGAAAAGAGGTGTGGCCAGGCCAGTAGTCATAATTATATTCTCTACGTTCGCCCCACAAATACAATGTGCCTAACCCATGATTGCGGTCTAACTTTTGTCAAAAGTTAGTTGAGGGTTTTAATGTTAAATTCGTTGCAAATTCTTTCATATGCATTAGCGTCCATTGGGCTTTTGAATGGATTAAACGCGTTGTCGTTAGGGAGAGGCACTTGTAGTTCAGTTAGTATTCGTCTGTACTGGTAATAAACATGAAAGTTATATACTGACCTTACTAAAAGATTGGGGTGGTTTAAATGGTTTGCATATGAAACACCGCAGCCAGTAGTTGCGCAGTAAATGGCAAAATTTAACTGATTCTGGAAAAAAGCCATAGGGCGGGATGACCATGCTGATGGCACTCTGTCACTCTTTATTGGTGGATTTAAATATCTAGTTAGTGGGTTTACAAGTCTGACCTGGAAGCCATATGATCCATCTACTGCAATGGTTAAATTGCTGAAGTCCAAAGTTTGGGGTTATAAAACGCTCCTACATTGTAAGTAGCACTTTCATTATATTTAAAAGGTTCCATTTTTAAATAGTTTTTTTAAACCCGTTCAGTGCCTCACAAGAGTACAAACAAAGGTGTTCCCAGGTGCCGGGGAAATCTCATGATTTGGGGGTCATAATTAACAAAAAATTCTAGCTCAGAAACTACAAAAGATAGAAAAATGAAATCTATATCATTTTTGAAGGAAAATTGAATGAAGATTTTGAATCTGGGCTTCTTTTGTTTAATTTTGATAATACAAAAGTATTTAGGCTTGTAGATTTGGATAGATTTTTTTGCACGATCAAAACATATGTATTTACCACATCCAAACAAGAACACACAGCAAAAAAGTTGAAAATAAAGTTTGTATTGTCACACTACACCTGTAAATGAAAGTAAAACAGTTTGGAAGTCTATCAAGACGCTCACACTCGATGCAGACTGACCAGTCCACGACCACGCCCCCCCCCCCCTCCCCACCACACCCCCTTGCTCAACTTCAACCCTCTCTTTCACTCCTCATCTTCCCCTACCTTTTCGTCTGCACCGTGTCACGCCGCGAGCAGGCCACGATCCCCTCTCGCACTGATTTCACATCACTGGACACCAGCACGCAGTGCAGAGTACACACTTGGCTGGCTCGTTCGACTGACGCTGTCAGCTGAACGCACACTGAGGTCACAGAGCCCTATTCAATAACTGACGAATATGGTCGGCAATTCCACCACTATCATCATCTCACCTTCATGCTCGAGTTAGTCGTTGAATAAAAGATTATAGTGTTTGTCAAAAATCATCAGCAGAGCCTGCTCAGCTGTGTAAATACGTTGACTTGGTCGCTGGTCGCTTCGACAACGAAGGTTGCGCCGCCATCTTTGCAAGCGAGACACGAAGTGCTGGCTAGTCACCCAGTCAGTGATAAGAATAAATGGGCTTTCCCCTCACGTGTGGTCATTTACATATTATTTTAAGACTACAGATATATAAGGCTTTCTACGCAAACTCTATTTGAGTCCGTTGATAGAAATAGTAATGAATGAAAACTCAAGAAAAATGCATGACGTCAGGGGACTGCCCATAGGCACATGGAAAGCACTTTTATTTCCGCGTCAGCTGACTGACTAAAGGCGCTCAACGGGTTAAAATAGCTATAAAAAAGATGTACATCTATAAAAACCCAAACAAAACAAACGTGTGTTCTTAACGTACCCAATTAATAATAGGTTAGGCAATTGTAGGGTTGCTCTAAGAGAACTTGGTTTTAAAGTTAAGTGGGTTAACATATCTGAAGAGGCTCAAAATAACTGGATTAATGTTAATAACGAACAAGGCAGTCAAGTAAGTCATATACAAATACCAGAAGGTTATTACAACTTTTGTTCTTTAAAAGAAGTACTTAGCGAATTTGGCATTTTTATTAAAAATTAACGAAGCAAACCTCAGAATTACTATACATTTCCCACTAGAAGAAAGAAGGGAGTACACTTTTCCTAGAGGACTTACTCGAATCTTAGGCTTCCACAGTAGCGATAGATCTTATAATTTAGTATACAAGAAAATGCCTATCAATTTGAAGGTAATGAACCAACTGATTTTCTCATGAACCCAATATTGTATGTCCATTTAGACGAGTTAAGAACAGATACTAATTTATTTGAGGGCTATCCATCTAGGTTCTAAGAATGCTGCCGTCAAATTAAGGCGGGGTTTTGCGATTATCAGTTATATAGGTTTGACGGAAACAGTCAATTTAAAGAATTAATTGAAGGGCCTATAATTCATTGGATGTAAAAATAACTAATCAAGATGGAAGGCTAGTTGTTTGTTCTGATTTGTTGGTGGTGCTGGAAGTAGAAGAGCGTACTGTAAACCTTTAATTTTTATGCCCCTGGAGAGAAGGTAAATATCTTTGTTCACGATCACCCTATCTTATCTTGCACATAAGCCCCCATTTTAAAGTAACGATTACGTCGATTTTAATAGGTTTTTGCGTGTTAATTTTGTTTAGAAAACAGGTGTTAATTTTGGCAAAAATTAACATGAGAAGGACGTGATTTGTATGTGAAAAGGGGGGTTTTCGTGCAAAATAAGATGGGTGAGCTTGAACGAAGATATTTACCTTCTCTTTTCAATACCATGGTGAACAGCTCTGACTTTTATGCCACCTTAGTGACACTGTACTTACACTGTCAAACATGCCACCTTTGGGACACTTCTCTTACACTGTCAAACATGCCACCTTTGTGACACTGTACTTACACTGTCAAACATGCCACCTTTGTGACACTTCTCTTACACTGTCAAACATGCCACCTTTGTGACACTTCTCTTACACTGTTAAACATGCCACCTTTGTGACACTTCTCTTACACTGTCAAACATGCCACCTTTGTCACACTGTGCTTACACTGTCAAACATGCCACCTTTGTGACACTGTGCTTACACTGTCAAACATGCCACCTTTGTGACACTGTACTTACACTGTCAAACATGCCACCTTTGTGACACTTTGCTTACACTATCAAACATGCCACCTTTGTGACACTTCTCTTACACTGTTAAACATGCCACCTTTGTGGCACTTCTCTTACACTGTCAAACATGCCACCTTTGTGACACTGTCTTTACACTGTTAAACATGCCACCTTTGTGGCACTTCTCTTACACTGTCCAACATGCCACCATTGTGACACTGTGCTTACACTGTCAAACATGCCACCTTTGTGTCACTGTGCTTACACTGTCAAACATGCCACCTTTGTGACACTGTGCTTACACTGTCAAACATGCCACCTTTATGACACTTCTCTTACACTGTCAAACATGCCACCTTTGTGACACTTCTCTTACACTGTCAAACATGCCACCTTTGTGACACTGTACTTACACTGTTAAACATGCCACCTTTGTGACACTTCTCTTACACTGTCAAACATGCCACCTTTGTAACACTTCTCTTACACTGTCAAGATGCCACCTATGTGACACTTTGCTTACACTGTCAAACATGCCACCTTTGTGACACTTCTCTTACACTGTTAAACATGCCACCTTTGTGACACTGTACTTACACTGTCAAACATGCCACCTTTGTGACACTTCTCTTACACTGTTAAACATGCCACCTTTGTGACATTGTACTTACACTGTTAAACATGCCGCCTTCGTGACACTTCTCTTACACTGTCCAACATGCCACCTTTGTGACACTTCTCTTACACTGTTAACCATGCCACCTTTGTGACACTTCTCTTACACTGTCAAACATGCCACCTTTGTGACACTGTGCTTACACTGTCAAACATGCCACCTTTGTGACACTTCTCTTACACTGTTAAATGCCACCTTTGTGACACTTCTCTTACACTGTTAAACATGCCACCTTTGTGTCACTTCTCTTACACTGTCAAACATGCCACCTATTTGACACTTTGCTTACACTGTCAAACATGCCACCTTTGTGTCACTCTCGTACACTGTCAAACGTGTCACCTTTGTGTCACTTCTCTTACACTGTCAAACATGCCACCTATGTGACACTTTGCTTACACTGTCAAACATGTCACCTTTGTGACACTTCTCTTACACCGTCAAACATGCCACCTTTGTGTCACTTCTCTTACACTGTCAAACATGCCACTTTTGTGACACTTCTATTACACTGTCAAACATGCCACCTTTGTGACACTTTGCTTACACTGTCAAACATGCCACCTTGTGACACTTCTCTTACACTGTTAAACATGCCACCTTTGTGGCACTTCTCTTACACTGTCAAACATGCCACCTTTGTGACACTGTCTTTACACTGTTAAACATGCCACCTTTGTGGCACTTCTCTTACACTGTCCAACATGCCACCTTTGTGACACTGTGCTTACACTGTCAAACATGCCACCTTTGTGTCACTGTGCTTACACTGTCAAACATGCCACCTTTGTGACACTGTGCTTACACTGTCAAACATGCCACCTTTATGACACTTCTCTTACACTGTCAAACATGCCACCTTTGTGACACTTCTCTTACACTGTCAAACATGCCACCTTTGTGACACTTCTCTTCCACTGTTAACATGCCACCTTTGTGACACTTCTCTTACACTGTCAAACATGCCACCTTTGTGACACTGTACTTACACTGTCAAACATGCCACCTTTGTGACACTTCTCTTACACTGTCAAACATGCCACCTCAGTGACACTGTGCTTACACTGTCAAACATGCCACCTTTGTGACACTTCTCTTACACTGTTAAACATGCCATCTTTGTGACACTTCTCTTACACTGTCAAATATGCCACCTTTGTGACACTGTACTTACACTGTCAAACATGCCACCTTTGTGACACTTCTCTTACACTGTCAAACATGCCTGAAGGGAAAGCAAACTTACTAAACAAGCAGTTTTGTTCAGTTTTCTCAAATCCCAAACCTTTAATTAACGTTAGACTAAGGATGATGATAAACTCCCTGAAATGCAAAACATCAAAGTAAACAAAGCAGGAGTATTTAAGTTACTGACAATATCAATGAAAACAAAGCTACTGGTCCCGATGGCATTCCTGGCAAGCTCTTAAAATTATGTGCCAATGAATTGAGTGAGGTATACCAATTACTTTACCAAGCTTCACTGACCAGGGAGTAATACCTGATGAGTGGCGAGATGCGAGCATTGTTCCTTATTCAAAAAGGGTGACAAAACAAAAGCAGAGAACTATAGACCTGTATCTCTTACATCCATATCAGCTAAACTACTTGAACACATAATATATAGTAGCATAATGGACCATCTTGACAAATATGACTTCTTAAATAATTCCCAGCATGGTTTTAGACAGCGAAGGAGTTGTGAGACTCAACTTATAACAACTCTCAATGATTTTAGTAACTGTTTAAATAACAGACAGCAAATAGATGCAATTTTATTAGACTTTTCTAAAGCCTTTGATAAGGTTGACCATGAGGGCCTGCTGCTTAAATTAGAACACATTGGCATTGACGGTTCTTTGCTAAAATGGGCTAGATCATTCCTCGTTGGGAGAACGCAGAAAGTTGTTGTGGAAGGGTCGTCATCCCATTGTAAACCAGTCTCGTCAGGTGTACCACAGGGAACTGTTCTGGGGCCCTTGTTTTTCTTAATTTATATAAATGACATAAGTAGAAATCTCTCTCCTGGAACTACTATAAGGCTTTTTGCAGATGACAGTTTAGTATATAGAACAATCAGAAGCAAGAATGATACTCGCATTCTACAAGAAGATCTAAACGCTTTACAAGAGTGGGAAAGAACTTGGAAAATGGAATTTCATCCCAAAAGTGCCAAGTGTTGCGTATATGTAACAAACGCTCACCAATTAGATCAGATTATTCTATCCATAATACTATTCTTAAAGAAACTAATGCTGCAAAATATTTAGGCGTGATTATAGATAGTCGTCTCAAATGGAAAGAACATTACAATTTAGTATGTAAGAAAGCAAATAACATCTTAGCTTTCTTATACAGGAACATCAATGACTGCCCCCAAAAGGTTAAAGACGACTGCTACAAAACACTGGTTAGACCAGTACTGGAATATGGTTGCTCAGTTTGGGATCCTTACCATCTAAAGGACATTGATAACCTCGAAAAGATTCAGAAGAGAGCAGCACGGTTCGTAACAGGGAACCACATCAGAGAAAAGGGGAATACTAGGAAGAACATGAGGAAATTAGAATGGAAACCCTTAGAAGAGAGAAGAGCTTTTATTAAACTTAACACCTTTTCAAAGGCAGAGCTAAAGTAATTGATATTCCAATGGAACAACTAGTATTGAATAAAAGTAGCACCAGGAGTGGCGGTCAATGTTATACCATACCTGCATCAAATATTGACAACCACTTACATTCTTTTTATCCCAGTTCTGTACGGCTGTGGAACTCACTGCCGGGTGCCATCAAGATCGACACAAGTGCAATCTCATTCAAGGGACAAATTGATTCGACAGTTTTGAGATCTGCATTATTGATGATTTTCTATTTTTATTTCCCAGATATTTTATTATCACCTGGGCCTGAATTTGGCCATTGCTTTTAAATCGAGTGCGACCCCTTGTTGCCAAATTTGCTCCAGGGGCCAACAGTCAGAGTCGCACTGTTTTATGTTATTTTATTTTATTTTTTAATATGCGCGCTGGTGACCTACTCGTTTTTGAGTGAACCAGTATTTTAGGAAGAAGAAGAAGATGCCACCTCAGTGACACTGTGCTTAGACTGTCAAACATGCCACCTTTGTGACACTTCTCTTACACTGTTAAACATGCCACCTTTGTGACACTTCTCTTACACTGTCAAACATGCCACCTCAGTGACACTGTGCTTACACTGTCAAACATGCCACCTTTGTGACACTTCTCTTACACTGTCAAACATGCCACTCAGTGACACTGTGCTTACATTGTCAAACATGCCACCTTTGTGACACTTTGCTTACACTGTCAAACATGCACCTTTGTGACACTTCTCTTACACTGTCAAACATGCTACCTTTGTCACAATGTGCTTACACTGTCAAACATGCCACCTTTGTGAAACTGTACTTACACTGTCAAACATGCACCTTCGTGACACTTCTCTTACACTGTCAAACATGCCACCTTTGTGACACTTCTCTTACACTGTCAAACATGCCACCTTTGTGACACTTCTCTTACACTGTCAAACATGCCACCTTTGTGACACTGTACTTACACTGTCAAACATGCCACCTTTGTGACACTGTACTTACACTGTCAAACATGCCACCTTTGTGACACTTCTCTTACACTGTTAAACATGTCACCTTAGTGACACTGTGCTTACACTGTCAAACATGCACCTTTGTGACACTGTGCTTACACTGTTAAACATGCCACCTTTGTGACACTTCTCTTACACTGTCAAACATGCCACATATGTGACACTTTGCTTACAATGTCAAACATGCCACCTTTGTGACACTGTCCTTACACTGTCAAACATGCCACCTATGTGACACTTTGCTTACACTGTCAAACATGCCACCTTTGTGACACTTCCCTTACACTGTCAAACATGCACCTTTGTGACACTGTCCTTACACTGTCAAACATGCCACCTTTGTGTCACTTTGCTTACAATGTCAAACATGCCACCTATGTGACACTTTGCTTCGACTGTTTAAACACTCTGTGCTCTACAGCTTGCACACAACCTTCAATCAGCTGGGGAAGAGAAGTTTGACAATAACAACAACAATAACAACATCACGAACATGCACTGATCAGGTGGGGAGAGAACATGTTTTGACAATAACAACAACAATAACAACAATCATGAACGTGCATTGATCAGGTGGGGAGAAGCTGTTTTGACAGTTACAACAATCATGAACACGCATTGATCAGGTGGGGAGAAGAAGAAGTTTCAACAATAACAACAATAATAACAACAATCCTGAACATGCATTGATCAGGCGGGGAGAAGAAGCTTTGACAATAACAACAATCATGAACGTGCATTGATCAGGTCGGGTGAAGAAGTTTCAACAATAACAACAATAATACAACAATCATGAACGTGCATTGATCAGGAGGGGAGAAGAAGTCTTCAGAATAACTACAACAATAACAACAATCACAAACATGCATTGATCAGGAGGGGAGAAGAAGAAGTTCTGACAATAAGAATGATCACCTCCATACATTGACAATCTGTTAATTTACCACATTATCCAATATACCATCCCTTTTTCCTGACAAAAACACACGAACAACAGACAAAGAACCAACAACACAGAACACCTGTGTCAGTGCACTTACCCAAAATGAGGTCCGTCTGCATGCCAACACTGAAGCACTTTGTGAGTCGACAAGCAGGACAGAACCTTCTTGTTTTCACGTCAATTTGGCATTCACCTTGGAATAAACATTTCTTACTGTTCCTGAAAAAGAGAGAGGGGGGGGGGGGGGGGGTAGGAACAAATGGTAAGGAAGTTACAAATTTAGACTTATAAAAAGAGCGT
This sequence comes from Conus ventricosus, assembly GCA_018398815.1. Classification (NCBI taxonomy): domain Eukaryota; kingdom Metazoa; phylum Mollusca; class Gastropoda; order Neogastropoda; family Conidae; genus Conus; species Conus ventricosus. Next base: position 139,880,138 of record CM031597.1, on the reverse strand, counting down.
TTTATACACACACACACACACGTACATGTATTTGTGCGTGTGTGTCTGTCTGTGTGTGTCTGTGTCAGTCTCTGTGTGTGTGTGTGTGTGTGTGTGTGTGTGTGTGTGTGTGTCAGGGATGAAAACAGTTTTTTAAAAAAAAGAGGAGATTGGCGGGGATCTGGGGGTTCACCATGGGCCCCCAGTGGGGTACATGGGCAACAGCCCAGCGGGGGTCAGGGGGCGGCGCCCCTGAAGCTGAAGCATATTTTGTATTAAATATGGCATAAAAATCTTTTAGAAATCACTTTCTTGCTTTTTAAACAACTCATTCTATAGATCAGCTTTCAACACCATGAAGACTGAGACTGATGTGGAAAGAAACTATGTCAATTGAGACAAACATTTAGTATGATGAATCCTCATAACTCTAGCTAAAGAAAATTTGACAACAGTGCTTTCAGGACATAAAGAATAAGGCCTGTAGATAAGTAAATCAGAGTGGGAAATCAAACTAAGTAAATCAGATGTATGAAAACGACTGCTGGACTTCAATAAACACAATATGAAAAATGATTACTTTGAAGTCCTTAAAAAAAAAACTGAAGCTTTTGGGCCTTAGACCCTTCGTCAGGAAACAGTAAACACAAAAAAGAACATAAAAGAACAAATGACATAAAAACAAACTGATGTCACAACAGTACACCCCCCCCCCCCAACTCGCCTCTTACAACTAATCATATCCCCCCCTCCCCCCCCCCCCCCCCCCCTCTTGACAAGTGTGTGTGTGTGTGGTGTGGGGGGTTGATTGTGTGTGGTGTGTGGGGGGGGGGGGGGTTGTTTGTGTGTGTGTGTGAGGTGGGGGTGGGGGGGAGGGGGCGAAGTGTGTGGGGTATGCGTGTTGTGGGTGAGGGTGGGGGTTGGGGGAGAAGGAGGAGGAGTAGAGAAAGTATATAGGTAGTGGGGGGAGTGGGCTGTTGGAAAAGGATTTCATAGGGGGGCTGTTAGCAGACACCTAACAAATGTAGCAAACGTTTGCATTATACCAGGGGAAAAGTGTTACCAATACTGTTGTGACATCAGTTTATTTTGATGTCATTTGTTCTTTTATATTCTTTTCGTCACTTTGACGTTTTTCCCTTGCTTTGAAGACTCTACGAGTGGAAGTACTTAGAGTAGGAGTCAAACTATCTTTGGAAATTAAACGTAGATTGTTGCATACCCAATGATCTGAAAACATGCTGTAATGGTGTGGGAAACACACACATTTTCTGTTGGTGACTGGGACGCTCGATGTGATCTCTGATTGCCACAAAGCCACGACTACCAAAGTAGACACGTTTTTGGCAAGGCTCGCAAAACACTTCAAATTCGCGTCTTTGTCATGTTTTCTTATTACATCCGCGACTCTGCGGTCACACACGTCCTTCTGCTGCCACTCGGTCTTCTAGTGGTTCACATACTTCTTTCTTCTTTTTTTTTCGTTTTGTTTGCACTCACTAGCGGCAACTCTCACTGTAAATCGACGCCATGATGATAAATGATACTGGAAGGAAACAGAATGAGAACTACGCCGTTTGAGAACATTACCGACAGAGAAGAAATTCGCTGTGCAGACAAGTTGAGATCGTTTCTGAGCATCATTCTTCGAATAATTTTTCGGCGGAGACTTTTTCTTTCGGCGGAGATGCGAAAAAATAACGGCGGAGACGGCGGAAACGGCGGAGGAGTTTTCATCCCTGGTGTGTGTGTGTGTGTGTGTGGTGTGTGTGTGTGTGTGTGTGTGTGTGTGTGTGTGTGTGTGTGAACAAGAACAAAAACAAGTACAAGAACATATTTTATTGCATATGAAAACAAGAGGTTTTGTGGGGCACAGATAATCATTCAATTAAACTAATTCCAACGTTGTCACATCTTGCAACGTAATGCTAGTAGCACGGATTCGTCGAAAAAGATCCTGCGAGACCCAGCTGCTGGAATTTGCCGAAGAACTGTCTGACAACATGGAGAAGGGAGGGCAGACTGACATCGTAGTGCTGGACTTTGCCAAGGCCTTTGACAAAGTAAACCACAGCCTCCTGACCCATAAACTCCATCACTATGGCGTCAGGGGGAAAGTCAATAACTGGATCAAGGGTTTCCTTCGAGACAGGCATCAAGCAGTAGTGGTCCAAGGGGCGAGGTCGGACTGCGTCACAGTAAGGTCAGGGGTTCCGCAGGGGTCAGTACTTGGACCCAGTTTGTTCCTAGTATACATCAATGACCTACCGGACCAACTCACTTCGATGACGCGCCTGTTCGCTGACGACACTGCTGATATACCGGCTGATAACATCAGGCCTGGACCAAGAACAGCTACAACAAGACCTCCTCAAACTCGAACAGTGGGAGAAGAAGGTGGGACATGGCCTTCACCCAGGGAAATGTACCACCTCCCAGTGACCAGGAAGAAAAAACCCTTGCCAAACAGCTATCACCTACACGGCCAGAATTTAGCCACAGTCAACTCGGCGAAATATCTTGGCGTTACCATCAGTCACGATCTCAGCTGGGATGAGCTATCAGTAACATCTGTTCGAAGGCCAACAAGACCCTCGGCTTCCTTCGCCGCAACCTTCGAATCAGTGCCATCCAGCTGAAAGAAACGGCGTACAAGTCCTTCGTGAGGCCCATACTGGAGTACGCCTGCACAGTGTGGGATCCAAACACAAAACAAAATGTCAGCAGGATTGAGGCAGTACAGAGCAGAGCAGCCCGGTTTGTTCTCAGAAGATACCACAACACTTCAAGTGTAAAATCTATGATAGACAAACTGGGCTGGGGTCCACTCCAGAAACGCGAGGAAGACCTCCCGCCTCACCATGTTGTACAAAATCTTGCATGAGGAGGTCTGTGTGGACGCTGCCAAACTGATACCTGCACCACCAAGACTAAGAAGAGGACACTCACAGCAACTGACCCAGATCTATTGCCGCACCCAATACCGACAACAGGCATTCTTTCCCAATACTATCAGGGACTGGAATGACCTGACTGAGGCAGTAGTATCAGCCAAAACCCTCGACACATTCGTGTCAAGGGTCAGATCAAATTAGAGTAGGAACCAGAGTAGGGATAAGTTGTTTTTTATTGTTTTTTTTTTTTTTTTGTTTTTTTTTTAGTGGGCTTGGCTGCACCTTATGAGTAGCCAGGGCTGGCTTACCCCGAGGGGGGACAGGGTGACCGTGGTAGCCTGCCAGCAGATCCACGCATAGCTATTTTAGCTTATTCAAATTACTGTCTGTTGTGTAGTGAGAGTGGAAATGGTTTTTTTTTTTTTATTTTTTTTTTTTTTTTTTTTTTTTTTTTGCGTCAACCCCAAAGCGGCAGAGTAATCAACCTGATGATTGTGGCCGCTCAACGGATGATGATGATGATGATGAGAAAGAAAAAGCAGAGTGTGTGCAGGGTCTGTTTAAATTTTTCTGTCTCCGAAAAGAAAAACACAACAGGATATACTGGGCAAGTACAGGTTGGAAGCAGTCCAATAACATGAGCTCCAAGGGTTTTGTCATGTTAGTCTGTGGTGGAAAATCTCTTTTTGTGATCCTTGTCATCAGGTCATAACCCTGCTTGTCAAATGATTTGCAGTCATCAAGAAAACGAAGTTCTTCCCAAACAATGTGGCACGTCATGCATGATCTGTCTTCTCTGTCAGTGTTGGTACAATGGCCCCCTCTCAATTTGGAAGTTCATGGGCCCTTATTTTGTAATCGTGTGTGTGTGTGTGTGTGTGTGTGTGTGTGTGTGTGTGTGTGTGTGTGTGTGTGTGTGTGTTTGTGTGTGTGTGTGTGTGTGTTTCTGGCTAAGCCAAAGGGATGCATATTACAAACTTCATCCCTCTTTCCATTTGTTTTTCTTCACTTTTCTTCTAAGTCTACTTCTATAAATGTCAATGTATGCCTACGGGTATGGCAAACATTTTGTTATAACCCGCTAACATTTTGCAGACCGCAAGTTCTATTCTGCTTGTTTGTGGTTGTTTTTGCTAATGTTTGTTGTTCATGCTTTGTTTTTATCTTTCATGCTTTGGAACAGGTCAGTCTGTGACTTTTCATTGGTGCAAGATAAGCTGGTTCATTAAAAAAAGTGTATGAACATTGTCATCTGATCACATCCACTGGCTCATTAAAAGTGTGTATGAACATTGTCATCTGATCACAACCATGGTTCATTAAAAGCGTGTATGAACATTGTCATCTGATCACAACCACTGGTTCATTAAAAGTGTGTATGAAGTATTGTCATCTGATCACAATCACTGGTCATTAAAACTGTTTGTGAAGTATTGTCATCTAATCACAACCACTGGTTCATTAAAAGTGTGTATGAAGTACTGTCTGAGTATTGTCATCTGATCACAACCACTGGTTCATTAAAACTGTGTATGAAGTATTGTCATCTGATCACAACCACTGGTTCATTAAAAGTGTGTATGAAGTATTGTCATCTGATCACAACCACTGGTTCATTAAAACTGTGTATGAAGTATTGTCATCTGATCACAACCACTGGTTCATTAAAGTGTGTATGAAGTATTGTCATCTGATCACAACCAAATAATATTAATGGAAAATGAGCAAATTCAACACAAAGGAAGTTGCAATTTAATGACAACAGTTAGGTCTCTTGCTTTACCACACATTGTTCATATGTACTACTTACACACACACACACACACACACACACACACACACACACACACACACACACACACACACACACCAACGCGCATGCACACACACACACACACACACATGATGCAACATCTTTGCTAAGTTTTAGTAATTTTGTAAACAAAAAAAACGATTAACCATTAGAAAGAATCCCTCTTTACCTTGCACAGAGCGTTCCTGCGGAAGAAAGCTTTGCATGTCTCACAAGCCAAGGCACCGAAATGATGTGCCAGGGCCTTGTCCCCGCAAACCTGACAAACTTTCACCCCATAGACACGTCGACGCTTTCGCATTGGTTTCTCCTGTTTCTCCTGTAATGCTACAGACTGCTCATCCTCTGTCACTGCACTCATTGCTGTTTGTTACCCACAGTCCACAACCTGAAAAACGCAAAAACTCTTCAGTAAGAAGTTTTTGGGAAAAAAAAGGGTTGGTCACAGTAACTTACATTTCTTTCATTAATTGTTGCTGTTGTTGTTGTTGTTGTTGTCGTACCCTGGCTAAAAGACTCCAGGGATCATCCGAACAGCCTGAGTACTTGAACACTATGGTACAAATGCATCAGCTGGGGATGAGAACATTACGTGTATGACCGCTTTTGATTACCCCGCCACATGGGCAGCCACACTCCGACTTCCGGGATTTTGGTTGACTGATAATGTTATGCTAGGAGCTTGTCACAACTGAAGACAGTCCCCGCATAACTATGCAGGGCATAACAACATTTTGATGCAGCCTTGGTGTTCTAGCCTATGTCAATTGGCCTGACACAGCCTTATGCCAAGGCGGGTCTTTCATTAACGATTCAGGCATAAAATATCTAGTTTACAAGTGATGACTGGAAGATGTCTGTGGGACCAAGAAATGTACTGTCCTCTCAGCAGTTAAGGACAGTGCTTACCTGGGTCGCACTAGGACCATTTTCTTTTTTCTTTTTGTCCTCTAAAGTTTAAGGAAAAAAGAGAATTATGCCTGGATATAATGCCCGATGTGCTGTCTGTGCACTTTACACAAGGCATCATGCCTAGATGTGGCATAGTGTGTGTGTGTTGTGTGTGTGTGTGTGTGTGTGTGTGTGTGTGTGTGTGTGTGAGTGTGTGTGTGTGTGTGTGTGTGCGAGTGTGTGTGTGTGTGTGTGTGTGTGTGTGGTGTGTGTGTGTGTGTGTGTGTACGTGTACGTGCATGTGTGTGTGGTGTGTGTGTGTGTGTTGTGTGTGTGTGTGTGTTGCCCGCCCACGTGTGAATGAGTGTGTCATGTGTGTGTACATGCATGTGTGCATGTATGTGTGTGTGTGTGGTGTTGTGTGTGTGTGTGTGGTGTGTGTGTGTGACATCTTTGACAGTAGTGAAATTTGTGCATATCTAACGCTAA
>CM031597.1:139770742-139873972 GCA_018398815.1 Conus ventricosus | reverse complement strand
TTTCACTAATTAAGTCTGCCTTTACCTTTTCCCATGGGTTCTTCCTTTCTGTATGGTCAGTACAAACCATATAGTTCATTTTTTATAAAACAAAAAAGAATAAAAAAAAAATAGGGCTGAAGTTTATGACGTGCCTGATCCTTCTGAAGAAGAAGAAGATGAAACACAATTGGGGGCCTTCAGTAGATGAAGAAATTGAAGGAGGGGGCAGTAGGCCAAGGAGTAGGATTGAGTCAAATACGATTGCTAGATAGAATTGAATCATTATATAACCATATGCGCCGAGAGCAACCAAAGCGTTTAGGTTTCCAATTTGAGATAGATAAAATAATCATTTGAATTTAGAACCATAAAGGGGACCTTGTGCGGTTACAAAAAAAACCAGACTCAACCCAGTTTTTAAGCCCAAGCACAATTCTTGGAAAACTCCCTGTTGCTAAACAAAAAGAAATTGAACTTTATTGGAGATTTAAGCTCTGAGGCTTTTAAAAGCCGTTTACAAACCATAGTGCAAAGGTTGCCAACACGATCTGAAATAGAAATGACCTCTTTTCAGGATTTAGGCCCAAGAACAGATAAAGCAATAGCAGAAAATTGAGACGAGTTTTAGTGAGGAGAAAACAATTAAAAACAATTGACAACTCTGAACTCGCTAATCGCGAAATTGAGGCCTTAGGAGTGAAAACGATAAGCTTGGGCGCGAACTTGAGGGTATTAAGGATTCTTTCACAACTATAAGGGAGCATCTAAATCTCAATCTACAGAACTTAATAAGCTAGATAGAAAGATAGAAGCAGAAAAAAATAAACTCGCTGATGCAGATGATAAAAATTTTAAAGGGCAAAAAGAAAAGATAGAATACAGAAGAAAATACAGGATTTAAGGCAAAAAAGGGTAGGGTTTTTAGAACTCTGTCTGCTAACAGAGAACAGCTAGCAGCGCAAACCACCAGATTCAAAGAAACTATAAAGAGAATACTTCATGAAAACACTACGCGGCAGAAAGAATAAGGATTCTGTTGAGAGAACAGGGGATTACAATAGTTAGCATATTAACGGGTGTTGGGTTTGCTATCTCTACACTCGTTTATGCTTTAACAGGAGGTGCGCCAACAGGGCCAGTAGCGCCTCCAACACCTCAGCCTGGTAAAAGTTGGATTAGAAAACAATTGCATCATCTAGCAAACTTATTAAAGAAGTTAGCAGCCAAAGCGCTTGATGCTCTGCCTGGCATAATAGGCAGTGTTGTTAGTTGGGTTTTGTCTACTATAGGTAAGGTGGCTGTTATATGGCCGACCATCTGTGACGTTGGAGTGCTAGCTGCTGGATTAATTTTTAGTAAAATAAAGTATGGCTAATCCAGTAAAAGTTAAAATACAACGAGGGCTGTCTTTTCGCTATGTGACTGTCAGTGTGAGGCAGATCAACAGGTGGCGCGCTTTCTGGCTGTGGGCGCTTATAACTGGATTCACTTCTTCAGGCTGGGTACTTTTTTTAAATGGATGGTGCAGGCCTTGTGTTTAAGCCTTGATTGTGTCCTAAGTTTTGATCGTCTCCAGCTATGAGGATTTCATTGTTATAATTCTGTATCATGCCAATCTGTAGTCTAAGGTCAGAGGTAGCATGTATAATCCATGGCCTACAACAAAGTCAACCTTTGACCTAGCATGTGCAAGAACGTCTTGATACCTTTGTATGCTGGTGGTCAAATCAACAGCAGAGTTTAATAGCATCTTCTAAATTGGCTAGAAATTGTTTTCTGCATCAAAGCCCGTAGATTGATCTACTATGCTAGACTTAGTCTGTGCTTGTGCTCCTAATAGACACCAAACGTATGTTCGTATGGAGTCATTAGTCTTGCACTCCGGGCATTGTAGGCCTTTACTTTCATCTAAGATAAATGTTGTCCAAGCATTAGAGCGTTTTTGTTCTATTGACATCAATCGAACTTGTTTGTCTGGTTGAAAAGAGGTGTGGCCAGGCAGTAGTCATAATTATATTCCTACGTTCGCCCACAAAATACAATGTGCCTAACCCATGATTGCGGTCTAACTTTGTCAAAAGTTAGTTGAGGGTTTAATGTTAAATTCGTTTGCAAATTCTTTCATATGCATTAGCGTCCCATTGGGCTTTTGAATGATTAAACCGCTTGTCGTTAGGGAGAGGCACTTGTAGTTCAGTTAGTATTCGTCTGTACTGGTAATAAACATGAAAGTTATATACTGACCTTACTAAAAGATTGGGTGGTTTAATGGTTGCTATGAAACACCGCAGCCAGTAGTTGCGCAGTAAATGCAAAATTTAAACTGATTCTGGAAAAAGCCATAGGGCGGGATGACCATGCTGAGGCACTCTGTCACTCTTTATTGGTGGATTTAAATATCTAGTTAGTGGGTTTTACAAGTCTGACCTGGAAGCCATATGATCCATCTACTGCAATGGTTAAATTGCTGAAGTCCAAAGATTTGGGGTTATAAAACGCTCCTACATTGTAAGTAGCACTTTCATTATATTTAAAAGGTTTCCATTTTTAAATATTTTTAACCCGTTCAGTGCCTCACAGAGTACAAACAAAGGTGTTCCCAGTGCCGGGGAAATCTCAGATTTGGGGGTCATAATTAACAAAAATTCTAGCTCAGAAACTACAAAAGATAGAAAAATGAAATCTATATCATTTTTGAAGGAAATTGAATGAAGATTTTGAATCTGGGCTTCTTTTGTTTTAATTTTGATAATACAAAAGTATTTAGGCTTGTAGATTTGGATAGATTTTTTTGCACGATCAAAAACATATGTATTTACCACATCCAAACAAGAACACACAGCAAAAAAGTTGAAAATAAAGTTTGTATTGTCACACTACACCTGTAAATGAAAGTAAAACAGTTTGGAAGTCTATCAAGACGCTCACACTCGATGCAGACTGACCAGTCCACGACCACGCCCCCCCCCCCTCCCCACCACACCCCCTTGCTCAACTTCAACCCTCTCTTTCACTCCTCATCTTCCCCTACCTTTTCGTCTGCACCGTGTCACGCCGCGAGCAGGCCACGATCCCCTCTCGCACTGATTTCACATCACTGGACACCAGCACGCAGTGCAGAGTACACACTTGGCTGGCTCGTTCGACTGACGCTGTCAGCTGAACGCACACTGAGGTCACAGAGCCCTATTCAATAACTGACGAATATGGTCGGCAATTCCACCACTATCATCATCTCACCTTCATGCTCGAGTTAGTCGTTGAATAAAAGATTATAGTGTTTGTCAAAAATCATCAGCAGAGCCTGCTCAGCTGTGTAAATACGTTGACTTGGTCGCTGGTCGCTTCGACAACGAAGGTTGCGCCGCCATCTTTGCAAGCGAGACACGAAGTGCTGGCTAGTCACCCAGTCAGTGATAAGAATAAATGGCTTTCCCCTCACGTGTGGTCATTTACATATTATTTTAAGACTACAGATATATAAGGCTTTCTACGCAAACTCTATTTGAGTCCGTTGATAGAAATAGTAATGAATGAAAACTCAAGAAAAATGCATGACGTCAGGGACTGCCCATAGGCACATGGAAAGCACTTTTATTTCCGCGTCAGCTGACTGACTAAAGGCGCTCAACGGGTTAAAATAGCTATAAAAAAGATGTACATCTATAAAACCCAACAAAACAAACGTGTGTTCTTAACGTACCCAATTAATAATAGGTTAGGCAATTGTAGGGTTGCTCTAAGAGAACTTGGTTTTAAAGTTAAGTGGGTTAACATATCTGAAGAGGCTCAAAATAACTGGATTAATGTTAATAACGAACAAGGCAGTCAAGTAAGTCATATACAAATACCAGAAGGTTATATACAACTTTTGTTCTTTAAAAGAAGTACTTAGCGAATTTGGCATATTATTAAAAATTAACGAAGCAAACCTCAGAATTACTATACATTTCCCACTAGAAGAAAGAAGGGAGTACACTTTCCTAGAGGACTTACTCGAATCTTAGGCTTCCACAGTAGCGATAGATCTTATAAATTTAGTATACAAGAAAATGCCTATCAATTTGAAGGTAATGAACCAACTGATTTTCTCATGAACCCAATATTGTATGTCCATTTAGACGAGTTAAGAACAGATACTAATTTATTTGAGGGCTATCCATCTAGGTTCTAAGAATGCTGCCGTCAATTAAGGCGGGGTTTTGCGATTATCAGTTATATAGGTTTGACGGAAACAGTCAATTTAAAGAATTAATTGAAGGGCCTATAAATTCATTGGATGTAAAAATAACTAATCAAGATGGAAGGCTAGTTGTTTGTTCTGATTTGTTGGTGGTGCTGGAAGTAGAAGAGCGTACTGTAAACCTTTAATTTTTATGCCCCTGGAGAGAAGGTAAATATCTTTGTTCACGATCACCCTATCTTATCTTGCACATAAGCCCCCATTTTAAAGTAACGATTACGTCGATTTTAATAGGTTTTTGCGTGTTAATTTTGTTTAGAAAACAGGTGTTAATTTTGGCAAAAATTAACATGAGAAGGACGTGATTTGTATGTGAAAAGGGGGTTTTCGTGCAAAATAAGATGGGTGAGCTTGAACGAAGATATTTACCTTCTCTTTTCAATACCATGGTGAACAGCTCTGACTTTTATGCCACCTTAGTGACACTGTACTTACACTGTCAAACATGCCACCTTTGGGACACTTCTCTTACACTGTCAAACATGCCACCTTTGTGACACTGTACTTAACACTGTCAAACATGCCACCTTTGTGACACTTCTCTTACACTGTCAAACATGCCACCTTTGTGACACTTCTCTTACACTGTTAAACATGCCACCTTTGTGACACTTCTCTTACACTGTCAAACATGCCACCTTTGTCACACTGTGCTTACACTGTCAAACATGCCACCTTTGTGACACTGTGCTTACACTGTCAAACATGCCACCTTTGTGACACTGTACTTACACTGTCAAACATGCCACCTTTGTGACACTTTGCTTACACTATCAAACATGCCACCTTTGTGACACTTCTCTTACACTGTTAAACATGCCACCTTTGTGGCACTTCTCTTACACTGTCAAACATGCCACCTTTGTGACACTGTCTTTACACTGTTAAACATGCCACCTTTGTGGCACTTCTCTTACACTGTCCAACATGCCACCATTGTGACACTGTGCTTACACTGTCAAACATGCCACCTTTGTGTCACTGTGCTTACACTGTCAAACATGCCACCTTTGTGACACTGTGCTTACACTGTCAAACATGCCACCTTTATGACACTTCTCTTACACTGTCAAACATGCCACCTTTGTGACACTTCTCTTACACTGTCAAACATGCCACCTTTGTGACACTGTACTTACACTGTTAAACATGCCACCTTTGTGACACTTCCTTACACTGTCAAACATGCCACCTTTGTAACACTTCTCTTACACTGTCAAAGATGCCACCTATGTGACACTTTGCTTACACTGTCAAACATGCCACCTTTGTGACACTTCTCTTACACTGTTAAACATGCCACCTTTGTGACACTGTACTTACACTGTCAAACATGCCACCTTTGTGACACTTCTCTTACACTGTTAAACATGCCACCTTTGTGACATTGTACTTACACTGTTAAACATGCCGCCTTCGTGACACTTCTCTTACACTGTCCAACATGCCACCTTTGTGACACTTCTCTTACACTGTTAACCATGCCACCTTTGTGACACTTCTCTTACACTGTCAAACATGCCACCTTTGTGACACTGTGCTTACACTGTCAAACATGCCACCTTTGTGACACTTCTCTTACACTGTTAAACATGCCACCTTTGTGACACTTCTCTTACACTGTTAAACATGCCACCTTTGTGTCACTTCTCTTACACTGTCAAACATGCCACCTATTTGACACTTTGCTTACACTGTCAAACATGCCACCTTTGTGTCACTTCTCGTACACTGTCAAACGTGTCACCTTTGTGTCACTTCTCTTACACTGTCAAACATGCCACCTATGTGACACTTTGCTTACACTGTCAAACATGTCACCTTTGTGACACTTCTCTTACACCGTCAAACATGCCACCTTTGTGTCACTTCTCTTACACTGTCAAACATGCCACTTTTGTGACACTTCTATTACACTGTCAAACATGCCACCTTTGTGACACTTTGCTTACACTGTCAAACATGCCACCTTTGTGACACTTCTCTTACACTGTTAAACATGCCACCTTTGTGGCACTTCTCTTACACTGTCAAACATGCCACTTTGTGACACTGTCTTTACACTGTTAAACATGCCACCTTTGTGGCACTTCTCTTACACTGTCCAACATGCCACCTTTGTGACACTGTGCTTACACTGTCAAACATGCCACCTTTGTGTCACTGTGCTTACACTGTCAAACATGCCACCTTTGTGACACTGTGCTTACACTGTCAAACATGCCACCTTTATGACACTTCTCTTACACTGTCAAACATGCCACCTTTGTGACACTTCTCTTACACTGTCAAACATGCCACCTTTGTGACACTTCTCTTCCACTGTTAAACATGCCACCTTTGTGACACTTCTCTTACACTGTCAAACATGCCACCTTTGTGACACTGTACTTACACTGTCAAACATGCCACCTTTGTGACACTTCTCTTACACTGTCAAACATGCCACCTCAGTGACACTGTGCTTACACTGTCAAACATGCCACCTTTGTGACACTTCTCTTACACTGTTAAACATGCCACCTTTGTGACACTTCTCTTACACTGTCAAATATGCCACCTTTGTGACACTGTACTTACACTGTCAAACATGCCACCTTTGTGACACTTCTCTTACACTGTCAAACATGCCTGAAGGGAAAGCAAACTTACTAAACAAGCAGTTTTGTTCAGTTTTCTCAAATCCCAAACCTTTAATTAACGTTAGACTAAAGGATGATGATAAACTCCCTGAAATGCAAAACATCAAAGTAAACAAAGCAGGAGTATTTAAGTTACTGACCAATATCAATGAAAACAAAGCTACTGGTCCCGATGGCATTCCTGGCAAGCTCTTAAAATTATGTGCCAATGAATTGAGTGAGGTATACCAATTACTTTACCAAGCTTCACTGGACCAGGGAGTAATACCTGATGAGTGGCGAGATGCGAGCATTGTTCCCTTATTCAAAAAGGGTGACAAAACAAAAGCAGAGAACTATAGACCTGTATCTCTTACATCCATATCAGCTAAACTACTTGAACACATAATATATAGTAGCATAATGGACCATCTTGACAAATATGACTTCTTAAATAATTCCCAGCATGGTTTTAGACAGCGAAGGAGTTGTGAGACTCAACTTATAACAACTCTCAATGATTTTAGTAACTGTTTAAATAACAGACAGCAAATAGATGCAATTTTATTAGACTTTTCTAAAGCCTTTGATAAGGTTGACCATGAGGGCCTGCTGCTTAAATTAGAACACATTGGCATTGACGGTTCTTTGCTAAAATGGGCTAGATCATTCCTCGTTGGGAGAACGCAGAAAGTTGTTGTGGAAGGGTCGTCATCCCATTGTAAACCAGTCTCGTCAGGTGTACCACAGGGAACTGTTCTGGGGCCCTTGTTTTTCTTAATTTATATAAATGACATAAGTAGAAATCTCTCTCCTGGAACTACTATAAGGCTTTTTGCAGATGACAGTTTAGTATATAGAACAATCAGAAGCAAGAATGATACTCGCATTCTACAAGAAGATCTAAACGCTTTACAAGAGTGGGAAAGAACTTGGAAAATGGAATTTCATCCCCAAAAGTGCCAAGTGTTGCGTATATGTAACAAACGCTCACCAATTAGATCAGATTATTCTATCCATAATACTATTCTTAAAGAAACTAATGCTGCAAAATATTTAGGCGTGATTATAGATAGTCGTCTCAAATGGAAAGAACATTACAATTTAGTATGTAAGAAAGCAAATAACATCTTAGCTTTCTTATACAGGAACATCAATGACTGCCCCCAAAAGGTTAAAGACGACTGCTACAAAACACTGGTTAGACCAGTACTGGAATATGGTTGCTCAGTTTGGGATCCTTACCATCTAAAGGACATTGATAACCTCGAAAAGATTCAGAAGAGAGCAGCACGGTTCGTAACAGGGAACCACATCAGAGAAAAGGGGAATACTAGGAAGAACATGAGGAAATTAGAATGGAAACCCTTAGAAGAGAGAAGAGCTTTTATTAAACTTAACACCTTTTTCAAAGGCAGAGCTAAAGTAATTGATATTCCAATGGAACAACTAGTATTGAATAAAAGTAGCACCAGGAGTGGCGGTCAATGTTATACCATACCTGCATCAAATATTGACAACCACTTACATTCTTTTTATCCCAGTTCTGTACGGCTGTGGAACTCACTGCCGGTGCCATCAAGATCGACACAAGTGCAATCTCATTCAAGGGACAAATTGATTCGACAGTTTTGAGATCTGCATATTGATGATTTTCTATTTTTATTTCCCCAGATATTTTATTATCACCTGGGCCTGAATTTGGCCATTGCTTTTAAATCGAGTGCGACCCCTTGTTGCCAAATTTGCTCCAGGGGCCAACAGTCAGAGTCGCACTGTTTTATGTTATTTTATTTTATTTTTTAATATGCGCGCTGGTGACCTACTCGTTTTTGAGTGAACCAGTATTTTAGGAAGAAGAAGAAGATGCCACCTCAGTGACACTGTGCTTAGACTGTCAAACATGCCACCTTTGTGACACTTCTCTTACACTGTTAAACATGCCACCTTTGTGACACTTCTCTTACACTGTCAAACATGCCACCTCAGTGACACTGTGCTTACACTGTCAAACATGCCACCTTTGTGACACTTCTCTTACACTGTCAAACATGCCACCTCAGTGACACTGTGCTTACATTGTCAAACATGCCACCTTTGTGACACTTTGCTTACACTGTCAAACATGCCACCTTTGTGACACTTCTCTTACACTGTCAAACATGCTACCTTTGTCACAATGTGCTTACACTGTCAAACATGCCACCTTTGTGAAACTGTACTTACACTGTCAAACATGCCACCTTCGTGACACTTCTCTTACACTGTCAAACATGCCACCTTTGTGACACTTCTCTTACACTGTCAAACATGCCACCTTTGTGACACTTCTCTTACACTGTCAAACATGCCACCTTTGTGACACTGTACTTACACTGTCAAACATGCCACCTTTGTGACACTGTACTTACACTGTCAAACATGCCACCTTTGTGACACTTCTCTTACACTGTTAAACATGTCACCTTAGTGACACTGTGCTTACACTGTCAAACATGCCACCTTTGTGACACTGTGCTTACACTGTTAAACATGCCACCTTTGTGACACTTCTCTTACACTGTCAAACATGCCACATATGTGACACTTTGCTTACAATGTCAAACATGCCACCTTTGTGACACTGTCCTTACACTGTCAAACATGCCACCTATGTGACACTTTGCTTACACTGTCAAACATGCCACCTTTGTGACACTTCCCTTACACTGTCAAACATGCCACCTTTGTGACACTGTCCTTACACTGTCAAACATGCCACCTTTGTGTCACTTTGCTTACAATGTCAAACATGCCACCTATGTGACACTTTGCTTCGACTGTTAAACACATCTGTGCTCTACAGCTTGCACACAACCTTCAATCAGCTGGGGAAGAGAAGTTTGACAATAACAACAACAATAACAACAATCACGAACATGCACTGATCAGGTGGGGAGAACATGTTTTGACAATAACAACAACAATAACAACAATCATGAACGTGCATTGATCAGGTGGGGAGAAGCTGTTTTGACAGTTACAACAATCATGAACACGCATTGATCAGGTGGGGAGAAGAAGAAGTTTCAACAATAACAACAATAATAACAACAATCCTGAACATGCATTGATCAGGCGGGGAGAAGAAGCTTTGACAATAACAACAATCATGAACGTGCATTGATCAGGTCGGGTGAAGAAGTTTCAACAATAACAACAATAATAACAACAATCATGAACGTGCATTGATCAGGAGGGGAGAAGAAGTCTTCAGAATAACTACAACAATAACAACAATCACAAACATGCATTGATCAGGAGGGGAGAAGAAGAAGTTCTGACAATAAGAATGATCACCTCCATACATTGACAATCTGTTAATTTACCACATTATCCAATATACCATCCCTTTTTTCCTGACAAAAACACACGAACAACAGACAAAGAAACCAACAACACAGAACACCTGTGTCAGTGCACTTACCCAAAATGAGGTCCGTCTGCATGCCAACACTGAAGCACTTTGTGAGTCGACAAGCAGGACAGAACCTTCTTGTTTTCACGTCAATTTGGCATTCACCTTGGAATAAACATTTCTTCTGTTCCTGAAAAAAAGAGAGAGGGGGGGGGGGGGGGGGGGTAGGAACAAATGGTAAGGAAGTTACAAATTTAGACTTATAAAAAGAGCGTTTTATACACACACACACACACGTACATGTATTTGTGCGTGTGTGTCTGTCTGTGTGTGTCTGTGTCAGTCTCTGTGTGTGTGTGTGTGTGTGTGTGTGTGTGTGTGTGTGTGTCAGGGATGAAAACAGTTTTTTAAAAAAAAGAGGAGATTGGCGGGGATCTGGGGGTTCACCATGGGCCCCCAGTGGGGTACATGGGCAACAGCCCAGCGGGGTCAGGGGGCGGCGCCCCCTGAAGCTGAAGCATATTTTGTATTAAATATGGCATAAAAATCTTTAGAAATCACTTTCTTGCTTTTAAACAACTCATTCTATAGATCAGCTTTCAACACCATGAAGACTGAGACTGATGTGGAAAGAAACTATGTCAATTGAGACAAACATTTAGTATGATGAATCCTCATAACTCTAGCTAAAGAAAATTTGACAAACAGTGCTTTCAGGACATAAAGAATAAGGCCTGTAGATAAGTAAATCAGAGTGGGAAATCAAACTAAGTAAATCAGATGTATGAAAACGACTGCTGGACTTCAATAAACACAATATGAAAAATGATTACTTTGAAGTCCTTAAAAAAAAAACTGAAGCTTTTGGGCCTTAGACCCTTCGTCAGGAAACAGTAAACACAAAAAAAGAACATAAAAGAACAAATGACATAAAAACAAACTGATGTCACAACAGTACACCCCCCCCCCCCCAACTCGCCTCTTACAACTAATCATATCCCCCCCTCCCCCCCCCCCCCCCCCCCTCTTGACAAGTGTGTGTGTGTGTGGTGTGGGGGGTTGATTGTGTGTGTGTGTGGGGGGGGGGGGGTTGTTTGTGTGTGTGTGTGAGGTGGGGGTGGGGGGGAGGGGGCGAAGTGTGTGGGGTATGCGTGTTGTGGGGTGAGGGTGGGGGTTGGGGGAGAAGGAGGAGGAGTAGAGAAAGTATATAGGTAGTGGGGGAGTGGGCTGTTGGAAAAGGATTTCATAGGGGGCTGTTAGCAGACACCTAACAAATGTAGCAAACGTTTGCATTATACCAGGGGAAAAGTGTTACACAATACTGTTGTGACATCAGTTTATTTTGATGTCATTTGTTCTTTTATATTCTTTTCGTCACTTTGACGTTTTTCCCTTGCTTTGAAGACTCTACGAGTGGAAGTACTTAGAGTAGGAGTCAAACTATCTTTGGAAATTAAACGTAGATTGTTGCATACCCAATGATCTGAAAACATGCTGTAATGGTGTGGGAAACACACACATTTTCTGTTGGTGACTGGGACGCTCGATGTGATCTCTGATTGCCACAAAGCCACGACTACCAAAGTAGACACGTTTTTGGCAAGGCTCGCAAAACACTTCAAATTCGCGTCTTTGTCATGTTTTCTTATTACATCCGCGACTCTGCGGTCACACACGTCCTTCTGCTGCCACTCGGTCTTCTAGTGGTTCACATACTTCTTTCTTCTTTTTTTTTCGTTTTGTTTGCACTCACTAGCGGCAACTCTCACTGTAAATCGACGCCATGATGATAAATGATACTGGAAGGAAACAGAATGAGAACTACGCCGTTTGAGAACATTACCGACAGAGAAGAAATTCGCTGTGCAGACAAGTTGAGATCGTTTCTGAGCATCATTCTTCGAATAATTTTTCGGCGGAGACTTTTTCTTTTCGGCGGAGATGCGAAAAAATAACGGCGGAGACGGCGGAAACGGCGGAGGAGTTTTCATCCCTGGTGTGTGTGTGTGTGTGTGTGTGTGTGTGTGTGTGTGTGTGTGTGTGTGTGTGTGTGTGTGTGTGAACAAGAACAAAAACAAGTACAAGAACATATTTTATTGCCATATGAAAACAAGAGGTTTTGTGGGGCACAGATAATCATTCAATTAAACTAATTCCAACGTTGTCACATCTTGCAACGTAATGCTAGTAGCACGGATTTCGTCGAAAAAGATCCTGCGAGACCCAGCTGCTGGAATTTGCCGAAGAACTGTCTGACAACATGGAGAAGGGAGGGCAGACTGACATCGTAGTGCTGGACTTTGCCAAGGCCTTTGACAAAGTAAACCACAGCCTCCTGACCCATAAACTCCATCACTATGGCGTCAGGGGGAAAGTCAATAACTGGATCAAGGGTTTCCTTCGAGACAGGCATCAAGCAGTAGTGGTCCAAGGGGCGAGGTCGGACTGCGTCACAGTAAGGTCAGGGGTTCCGCAGGGTCAGTACTTGGACCCAGTTTGTTCCTAGTATACATCAATGACCTACCGGACCAACTCACTTCGATGACGCGCCTGTTCGCTGACGACACTGCTGTATACCGGCTGATAACATCAGGCCTGGACCAAGAACAGCTACAACAAGACCTCCTCAAACTCGAACAGTGGGAGAAGAGCTGGGACATGGCCTTTCACCCAGGGAAATGTACCACCCTCCCAGTGACCAGGAAGAAAAAACCCTTGCCAAACAGCTATCACCTACACGGCCAGAATTTAGCCACAGTCAACTCGGCGAAATATCTTGGCGTTACCATCAGTCACGATCTCAGCTGGGATGAGCATATCAGTAACATCTGTTCGAAGGCCAACAAGACCCTCGGCTTCCTTCGCCGCAACCTTCGAATCAGTGCCATCCAGCTGAAAGAAACGGCGTACAAGTCCTTCGTGAGGCCCATACTGGAGTACGCCTGCACAGTGTGGGATCCAAACACAAAACAAAATGTCAGCAGGATTGAGGCAGTACAGAGCAGAGCAGCCCGGTTTGTTCTCAGAAGATACCACAACACTTCAAGTGTAAAATCTATGATAGACAAACTGGGCTGGGGTCCACTCCAGAAACGCAGGAAGACCTCCCGCCTCACCATGTTGTACAAAATCTTGCATGAGGAGGTCTGTGTGGACGCTGCCAAACTGATACCTGCACCACCAAGACTAAGAAGAGGACACTCACAGCAACTGACCCAGATCTATTGCCGCACCCAATACCGACAACAGGCATTCTTTCCCAATACTATCAGGGACTGGAATGACCTGACTGAGGCAGTAGTATCAGCCAAAACCCTCGACACATTCGTGTCAAGGGTCAGATCAAATTAGAGTAGGAACCAGAGTAGGGATAAGTTGTTTTTTTTTGTTTTTTTGTTTTTTTTTTGTTTTTTTTTAGTGGGCTTGGCTGCACCTTATGAGTAGCCAGGGCTGGCTTACCCCCGAGGGGGGACAGGGTGACCGTGGTAGCCTGCCAGCAGATCCACGCATAGCTATTTTAGCTTTATTCAAATTACTGTCTGTTGTGTAGTGAGAGTGGAAATGGTTTTTTTTTTTTTTTTTTTTTTTTTTTTTTTTTTTGCGTCAACCCCAAAGCGGCAGAGTAATCAACCTGATGATTGTGGCCGCTCAACGGATGATGATGATATGATGATGAGAAAGAAAAAGCAGAGTGTGTGCAGGGTCTGTTTAAATTTTCTGTCTCCGAAAAGAAAAACACAACAGGATATACTGGGCAAGTACAGGTTGGAAGCAGTCCAATAACATGAGCTCCAAGGGTTTTGTCATGTTAGTCTGTGGTGGAAAATCTCTTTTTGTGATCCTTGTCATCAGGTCATAACCCTGCTTGTCAAATGATTTGCAGTCATCAAGAAAACGAAGTTCTTCCCCAACAATGTGGCACGTCATGCATGATCTGTCTTCTCTGTCAGTGTTGGTACAATGGCCCCTCTCAATTTGGAAGTTCATGGGCCCTTATTTGTAATCGTGTGTGTGTGTGTGTGTGTGTGTGTGTGTGTGTGTGTGTGTGTGTGTGTGTGTGTGTGTGTTTGTGTGTGTGTGTGTGTGTGTTTCTGGCTAAGCCAAAAGGGATGCATATTACAAACTTCATCCCTCTTTCCATTTGTTTTTCTTCACTTTTCTTCTAAGTCTACTTCTATAAATGTCAATGTATGCCTACGGGTATGGCAAACATTTTGTTATAACCCGCTAACATTTTGCAGCACCGCAAGTTCTATTCTGCTTGTTTGTGTGTTTTTGCTTAATGTTTGTTGTTCATGCTTTGTTTTTATCTTTCATGCTTTGGAACAGGTCAGTCTGTGACTTTTCATTGGTGCAAGATAAGCTGGTTCATTAAAAAAAGTGTATGAACATTGTCATCTGATCACATCCACTGGCTCATTAAAAGTGTGTATGAACATTGTCATCTGATCACAACCACTGTTCATTAAAAGCGTGTATGAACATTGTCATCTGATCACAACCACTGGTTCATTAAAAGTGTGTATGAAGTATTGTCATCTGATCACAATCACTGGTTCATTAAAACTGTTTGTGAAGTATTGTCATCTAATCACAACCACTGGTTCATTAAAAGTGTGTATGAAGTACTGTCTGAAGTATTGTCATCTGATCACAACCACTGGTTCATTAAAACTGTGTATGAAGTATTGTCATCTGATCACAACCACTGGTTCATTAAAAGTGTGTATGAAGTATTGTCATCTGATCACAACCACTGGTTCATTAAAACTGTGTATGAAGTATTGTCATCTGATCACAACCACTGGTTCATTAAAAGTGTGTATGAAGTATTGTCATCTGATCACAACCAAATAATATTAATGGAAAATGAGCAAATTCAACACAAAGGAAGTTGCAATTTAATGACAACAGTTAGGTCTCTTGCTTTACCACACTTGTTCATATGTACTACTTACACACACACACACACACACACACACACACACACACACACACACACACACACACACACACACACACCAACGCGCATGCACACACACACACACACACACATGATGCAACATCTTTGCTAAGTTTTAGTAATTTTGTAAACAAAAAAAACGATTAACCATTAGAAAGAATCCCTCTTTACCTTGCACAGAGCGTTCCTGCGGAAGAAAGCTTTGCATGTCTCACAAGCCAAGGCACCGAAATGATGTGCCAGGGCCTTGTCCCCGCAAACCTGACAAACTTTCACCCCATAGACACGTCGACGCTTTCGCATTGGTTTCTCCTGTTTCTCCTGTAATGCTACAGACTGCTCATCCTCTGTCACTGCACTCATTGCTGTTTGTTACCCACAGTCCACAACCTGAAAAACGCAAAAACTCTTCAGTAAGAAGTTTTTGGGAAAAAAAGGGTTGGTCACAGTAACTTACATTTCTTTCATTAATTGTTGCTGTTGTTGTTGTTGTTGTTGTCGTACCCTGGCTAAAAGACTCCAGGGATCATCCGAACAGCCTGAGTACTTGAACACTATGGTACAAATGCATCAGCTGGGATGAGAACATTACGTGTATGACCGCTTTTGATTACCCCGCCACATGGGCAGCCACACTCCGACTTCCGGGATTTTGGTGACTGATAATGTTATGCTAGGAGCTTGTCACAACTGAAGACAGTCCCCGCATAACTATGCAGGGCATAACAACATTTTGATGCAGCCTTGGTGTTCTAGCCTATGTCAATTGGCCTGACACAGCCTTATGCCAAGGCGGGTCTTTCATTAACGATTCAGGCATAAAATATCTAGTTTACAAGTGATGACTGGAAGATGTCTGTGGGACCAAGAAATGTACTGTCCTCTCAGCAGTTAAGGACAGTGCTTACCTGGGTCGCACTAGGACCATTTTCTTTTTTCTTTTTGTCCTCTAAAGTTTAAGGAAAAAAGAGAATTATGCCTGGATATAATGCCCGATGTGCTGTCTGTGCACTTTACACAAGTGCATCATGCCTAGATGTGGCAATGTGTGTGTGTGTGTGTGTGTGTGTGTGTGTGTGTGTGTGTGTGTGTGTGTGTGTGTGAGTGGTGTGTGTGTGTGTGTGTGTGCGAGTGTGTGTGTGTGTGTGTGTGTGTGTGTGTGTGTGTGTGTGTGTGTGTGTGTACGTGTACGTGCATGTGTGTGTGTGTGTGTGTGTGTGTGTGTGTTGTGTGTGTGTGTGTGTTGTGTGCCCGCCCACGTGTGAATGAGTGTGTCATGTGTGTGTACATGCATGTGTGCATGTATGTGTGTGTGTGTGTGTGTGTGTGTGTGTGTGTGTGTGTGTGTGTGTGTGTGACATCTTTGACAGTATGTGAAATTCTGTGCATATCTAACTTAGAAACTATAGACTTCAAATGACCACCCCATCAAAGGCAAGACAGAAAGAGGGTAGCGACATGCTTGCCAAGAGGAGTCAGAATCACGTAACTGACTTTACACTGCTAACATGATGCAATCTGTTACTGCACTGTTGGCATCATTCTACGTTTATTGCACAAAAAGTCACTGAATATTTTCATGAGGTTGATCACATTTTATACATCGCCTGTATGTAAATATTTTACCATTCCACTTGCGACAACATGCTGTCAAAACCTTCAGAATCTTTTGGAAGAAAGTGTTTTTGATACATTTAGGCATGTTGTCGTCTATATTTCATGAAACTTTGTGCATGACTTATTTTTCCATCATAATGAAAAATATGATGGTGGTAAACTTGTACTTCACCATGTTTTTTTGATCACTTCGGGAGGTACGTTACTGTGACAGCTCCATCAGGGCTGCACACAACTTTAGACAATTGTCAGGGGAAGCAGCATGGTTTGGGACTACCTGCAGTTAATTTCCTTGTTGATCATAATTTTCCCTTGCTCTCATTTTAGTAGAAATTCAATGACCAAAAACAACCCCCCACCCCCCACCCCTGCCCTCCTCCCCACCAAAATGAACTTTTGTTACATTTTATCAAATTATATAATCTTGCAATCAGTGAAAAAAAGTTTTTTTTGTTTTTCAGCAGTGTAAATGTAAGCAATGTTTAGATTTGTTGTTGTTGACATACCAGTAAAGAGAACCATAAAAAAAGTTTTCCGGTTTCATACCAGTGTCAGTGACCACTTTCTTATAACTGAAAAATAATGCCTTTAAAATGCAACTTGCATCATGAATGCACACATAATGAAAACATCTTCAAATTGTCAAATAACACACTCCCAATGATCGTAGTGACTATTCTGTCATAATGCTTCATTTGATACCAAATTTAATCATGACTTGCTAAAGTTAAACAACATCCATTTATTCTGATTTACTTTCTTCCTAGACAAGAGTGGGATGAGGATGGGGGATGTATGAGGAGAAAGGAGATATTCAGCATTATAAGAAAACCATGAAGAAATGACTGGTGTGCACAGGGTGTTTTAATATTTAACCTAATTTCATTCGGTCACATTCTCCGCTCTTTCAGTCTTTACAATGCAGTATGACATGGAAAGTTTCTCTCTTTTTTTTCCCCTCCAAAGACTGCCGATTACTGATTCAGTAGTCGTTTCCCTCTGTCGTTTCTCGTTTCCTGTCCGATTCATGACCTGTGCTTGACTCCTGTGTCTTTATCAGCCGGGTCGCTTACATTCTCCATATTTGGGCGAAGTAAATATGTGGTCTTACTAATCACGCTGATAATTTTAAAAACTGAATGCAACACGTTAACTCAAACGTCAATGGTGCAATAAACAAAAGGGCCAAGGTTGTGCTGGGTATGTCATGTTGACATTATTTGTCACACTTTGTTGACACTACTCCCGAGTTAAACACGCTTAGCGTTAGGCCTAACACTTCTTCTTCTTCCTAAAATACTGGTTCACTCAAAAACGAGTAGGTCACCAGCACTTCACCGTACCACAACACTAACGTCCTAGGATTTGAGTGAATGACCTCAGACTTATGCAACCATGAACAGGAAATGGAAACACATATAAATGAGCACACACAACAAAAGCAGAGTGGCGAAAAACAGCAGAGACTGACTCAATCGTTACCTTGCCATTTCCAGTGGAACGACCGTCTGCTTTCTGGGTTGGACACTGTTTGCTTAGGATTGTCTCCCCTATTTCAACATCACACCCATGTCAGTGCTGCCCATGTCTGGTCACAGCCATAACAAATCTGACCTGGGTTGATTTTTTTTTTTTTTTAATAATAAAGATAAATAAACAAAGCCTTCAGTCTCCAGTGTCGGCTGTCATGTTCGACATTTATCAACACTGAGTGCAATGCTGAGGAGGTGGAATGTCGGGGTGGGGTCAGGGTGTCAGCTAGCCAACTTTCATCGTAGCTGTTGCCGGGGCATGGCCTCGAGCAAGCACAGCCGTGGATTTCATCAGGCCTAATTTGGTTAAGTTCAGGACACCTTGCGTTATTTTTTTCAGTCCCCCGTGAAAGTTGCCGAGGTGGGCAGATCTGCTTTTGCGGATTGTTCTAGCGAGTTCCATACTGTTACTGTCACCGACTTAGAAAGAAACTCAGTATGTAAAGGCCTATGTAACTACAGGCCAGTTAGCCTTACATGCATCCTCTGCAAAGTAATGGAAATATTAGTAAGACTCTGCAAAGTAATGGAAATATTAGTAAGAGAACAACTTGTCAAACACCTACAAGGAAACAACCTTGTCAGTGAGAAACAACATGGGTTTGTAAAGGGGAGGTCGTGCATCACTCAGCTTCTTGACGTCATGGACACATGGATTAAGGTCTTAGATGATGGAGGCTCAGTCGATATTGTTTACATGGACTTCCAGAAAGCGTTTGATAGCGTTCCACACAGACGACTTGTTTTGAAAGTTCAAGCACATGGTATCAAAGGGAAGATACTACTTTGGATACAGGACTTCCTACACAACAGGCGTCAGCGGGTTGTCGTCAATGGCGCACAGTCACAAGAAGCCAGTGTCTCGAGTGGGATTCCCAAGGGAGTGTCTTAGGACCTATTTTGTTTGTATTGTATATTAGCGATCTGCCGAATCTCATTCAAAACACTGTACACCTTTTTGCAGACGACACCAAGGTTTTTGCACGAAGTGATGATGAAGGTGCTACGCATGTCTTACAGGAAGACCTAAACAGACTGCAAAGTTGGTCAAGACAATGGCTATTGAAGTTCCACCCTGAAAAATGCCATGTCCTAAAACTGGGGAACAAGAAGTCAGATGCTGTGTACCACATGACTGAAGTAAACATCGAAGGTGAGACATGTACCACAACTCTATCTGAAAGTGAAGTTGAGAAGGACCTTGGGGTTTACATTGACAACAAACTGAATTTCAGAGAACATGTGGCCAAGGCAACTGCTAAAGCAAATAGAGTTGTTGGTATCATCCGTCGCTCCTTTGACTTCCTGAATGAAGACCATTTTCCTACAACTGTACAAGTCTCTTGTACGACCATTACTAGAGTACGGACATTCTGTCTGGCAACCCTACCACAAAACACTGTGCCATGATGTAGAAGATGTTCAGCGCAGAGCAACTGAACTTTTAGCATCTCTTAATTAAAGATAAACCATATCCTGAGCGTCTTCTACTCTCAAACTTCCAAGCCTGGAGCACAGAAGAAAAAGGGGAGACATGATAGACTTGTTCAAGTTTATACATGGCATATACCGGAGTGATAAACCACGGTTTGAACTATTTACCAACAGGGACAGCAGAGGACACTCCTTGAAACTATCCGAAGTTCATCACAGACTGAACATCAGGGGAAACTACTTTTCTCTTCGAGTGATTGATGTTTGGAATGGTCTTCCTTCTTCTTCTTCTTCTTGTGTTTAGGCAGCCAACATCTACAGTCAGACGAATCAGCCGCACTATTTTTTGAGAAAAAGCTTTCGTTCCGCCCGAGTGAACACATATTAAAGTTTTCAAAGTCCAGGGGTATTGCCAAATCCGTTACCAGTGATAGGGGGGGGGGGGGGATGGGGCGGAGGGAGGGAGTTTCTTGGGGGAGGGGTTAGTGGCCAGTGATGGGAGGAGGGGGCGGGAGGAGGGGGTTTCTTGGGCGAGGGGTTAGTGGAGGCGTGCCATCCTGGCCTGGAAGGCAGCCAGGGATGGCGCCGACACAGTCTCTGCAGAAAGGCTGTTCCACTCCCAGTAACAGAAGTAAATGTTCATTTACTAACAGAACTGTATACTTCTACCTGTTGATAGGAACACTAAAAAAAAAAACAACTTGCTGACCAGTTATGGAAATACATTAAAGATAAGATAGGAGTATGACGAAAAAGCGTCACAAAACACTGAGCTTATTTCCGACTACCTGTCATATCATAATCAATCATAAACAAAAGTTGAGACTTCTTCAAAGGCTAACGGCTTTATGTGTATAAACTAAATCCAGGCCCCATTGTCCTGATTTCTGACATGAATGTAAACTAAATCCAGGCCCCATTGTCCTGATTTCTGACATGAATGTAAACTAAATCCAGGCCCCATTGTCCTGATTTCTGACATGAATGTATACAGTCAGTAGGACCCACTGCGGCCTACTGTGCAGTGGCCCACTCATGTGAGTGATTGTGTGTGCGTGCATGTGTGCATGTGTGTGCAATGCTGTTTCATGCCCAAGGCATTTGTGTGTGTGTGTGTGTGTGTGTGTGTGTGTGTGTGTGTGTGTGTGTGTGTGTGTGTGTGTGTGTGTGTGTGTGTATGTGTGTGTGTGTGTGGATGCATATGAGCAAGTACGGGTATGCTTGCGCACGCGCGCGTGTATGTGCTTATGTGCATGCGTGTGTGTGTGTGCGCGAGCCTGTGTGTGTGTGTGTGTGTGTGTGTGTGTGTGTGTGTGTGTGTGTGTGTGTGTGTGTGTGTGTGTGTGTGTGTGTGTGTGTGTGTGCGTGCGCGCGCGTGTGTGTGTGTGTCTTGCGTATGCGTATAGAAATATTCGTACATGTGCATCTTTTTTTTTTTTTTTTTATTAATCTCGTGTATATTAAATGCTTTGATATATTGAAGTGTTGCTATTGGAAACGGAGGATGCAAGGAAAGACAGCCATTCAAAGGACAGCACTCTGTTGGAGGGAGGATGGAGGGAGAAGGAGGGAGAGGGCGTTGGAGGCAGGGGGAGAAGTAGAGGAGATACTGTAGTGCAACAAAAGGGTGAAAAGAATGGGGAGAATTTCTTTTTTCTGATTTTTGCCATAGTAGATTCTTTTTCTCCATGTATGTGTATGTGTGTGTGTGGGAGGGGGAGGGGGCGATTTGTGTGTGTGTGTGTGTGTGTGTGTGTGTGTGTGTGTGTGTGTGTGTGTGTGTGTGTGTGTGTGTGTGTGTGAAGGCCTGTGTGTGTGTGTGTGTGTGTGTGTGTGTGTGTGTGTGTGTGTGTGTGTGTGTGTGTGTGTGTGTGTGTGAAGGCCTGTGTGTGTGTGTGTGTGTGTGTGTGTGTGTGTGTGTGTGTGTGTGTGTGTGTGTGTGTGTGTGAAGGCCTATGTGTGTGTGTATCTATGTGCGCACGTTTGTATCATCTTACTTAAAAGCCTGATCAGAAGCCAGTGGTAGGACCTGAGAAACAACGAACGTGTTTTATGAACAGAATCAGCCTCCTGAAGTCCATCAAGGACCATAACTGCTGGCATGGGACAACGGAGAAATCCTGAAGCGCTCGCCAGTGTTATGCAAACGACTGCAGCGTTAGCCAGACTATGATACATCTGGAATGACAGAAACATCACAATCAGTTCCAAAATCATGCTCCTGGTCATTGCCATATTTATCTATGCCTATGAGACATGGACTCTGACTGCTGAACTTGAGAGAAGGATTCATGCATTAGAGATGAGATGCTTCGGCAAGATGCTTTGCATCCCATACAAAGACCACGTTACCAACTTGGAGGTCCAGACCAGAGCCAGAGGCAAGCCATTGAACCTTACAAAGACCTGCTGTCCACAGTAAAGAGAAGGAAGATGGGATGGTATGATCACGTATCAAGATCAACACGACATGTCAAAACCATTCTACAAGGAACAGTGCGAGGAGGCAGAAGGAGAGGAAGACAGAGAAAGAGATGCGAGGACAACATCAGTGCATGGACTGGCCTCACACTCTGCAACTGTCTAAGAGCGTCTGAGAACCGGAAGGAGTGGAGGAAGCTGGTTGCGAGGTCTTCTGTGGCGCCCCAACTGTTTTTAAGACTCCGGGATAGGTGAAGATGAAGAGAAACAGGAACAACTGAGAAGACATGGGATCCATGATCTGCACAAGTCTGACCCCGTGAGGCTGGACACAAGCCAAGGAATCTTGTGTAGTAATGAATCCCAGAGATATGCAAATGTCCTATCTCAAAATGTTACCTACCGATCACTGATGTCGCAAAGATTCGGACACTGACAAGCCAGACAGTGGGCTTTTTTTGGGGGGTGGGGGGGTGGGGTGGGGGGTGTCTTTTGGTTTCACTACTGTCTGATTTTTGTCTCAGAGTGTGACGTGCCAAAGTAGTCTAATGCATCCAAGAAATCCGGTATAACTATAATGTCTGACGGGAAATTTGTTGTCATAATTTGTGAACAGATAATGCAACAAATGCTGCTAAAAGCTGTTAATTTCGCCACGATATGCTCGGAATCCTCAGGCGACACTGACTTTTTTCCGTTTTTCTTTTTCTGCAGCACCCAGCACTGCAAAGAAAGAAACCTGTGCGTGTGTGTGCGCGCGCACATGCGTGCGAGTGTGTACTCACACTGAGTGTGTGAATATGTGTGTGTGTGCATGAGTGCGTGTGTCCGTTGTTCTGAAATGAATTAACTTTTCATCAAGCGTCGTACATCATGCGCAAAAAGCCCCTTCCAGCTGACTGGCTCACGTAGCCTGTAAATTCCTGATTAGAACCACTGGTAGTAACATGGTGTTAAAATAGCATGACGTTCTATGGGAAAGTTAAACCGCTGTTTCCCCTGTACCCAACTTCGGCTTTGCGATCAATCCTTCAAAATTATACAAGCACAACATTACAAAAGGAAGCGTCTGACAACCCCGTCATACAGTGTCTGATAAGAATCAAACGCTACAGCAATATCTTTTAACATCGATGATGACCATAAAAAAGCCTGAATTTCTGTGTCCTTAATGACATGTTCTCACCATAAAAAAGCCTGAATTTCTGTGTCCTTAATGACATGTTCTCTTGTACACCAAGGTTTTATTTTCCTCCAAAGCCCATGCTTTTCGTAAAATCATGTCAAATAGTGTTCAGTGTCACCAAGCCTACTGGACAGTCGTAGATGGGATTGAGGGTGGTCCTACAGAAGGAGACAACTCACATAAGGTGACTCCGCCATTAAACTTTTTTTTTTTTGTGCCGCGTGATTTCTCCATTGGTGGGAGCTTAACAGACGAGTCTGGCGTTGTGGCCCCAAACAGGCTCCACTGAACACGACAAAGTGACAGTAGCTGTGCAGTGGTCTCCTCTGAAGGGATTGCACTATGTCCAGTCCTGAAAGATCTATGTTGGGCTCCTTGTTCTGATAGAATACACAGAACAACTGGATGTGGTTGTAACAAGACTTGAGGAATGGGAAAGTGGTAAGGACTACCATGGGAGGTAATCATGCCACTGACAGTGATATGATTACTGAAGTGCAGAGGAGATGAGAATCATTCCCTTCCTTCCCCTTAAAACAACAAACAAAACAAAAACCGACACACACACACAGACACTAAAAACAGCCCACACCAAACTCATATGAAGACTGATATTGGATTAATTCAAGTTCTATCAATCATTACAATCAGACTCTACCCACTACAATTTCTTGAACTGAATTTAGCAACAGACAGAGAATAAGAGAGAAGAGAGAGAGAGAGAGGGGGGGGAGATAGAGAGAGTAGAGAGAGAGACTGACAGACAGAGAGAAGTCATGAATGGTTTTATTGTGGTAGCTAACAAACTCATTCATGAGAAAAGGAGACGAGGGGGGAGGGGGGGGGGGGGGGGGGGGGGGGATGACAGACTGGGCATGGGAACAGAGAAAAGGGGACGGCGGGGGGGGGGGGGGGGGGGGGGGGGGGGGGGGGGGGGGGATACAGACTGGGCATGAACAGAGCTAAAAGATAACCATGACCAATATATTGCAGACAAGTTCATAGTAACGAGGAATCCGGATCATGGAAAAGCATAGAATTCAATTCTCATCACAAAACATAAGTTACAGTCTATCTGGTTTCCTAAACATTCATCAAAAATAATGACAGAGCAGCAGTCACGATGGATTGTCAAGATTTCGGTTTTCAGCCATTATGATATGAGGTGCACTGCCTTTCACCTCATTCTTCAAGGCACAAGAGCAGTCATCCATTTTCGCTTTCTCCAAATATGAAATTATGTCTTTCATTGTAATACTGTCTGAATGGGCTGTTAGTGACTAATCAAAATTATTGGCATCTTTATCATCATAACTACTATCCCACCCCATGCCTAGAGTACAAACCCTTCCCCCACTCCAAAGTAGGGCCTACCAAAGTATGGTTAGAGGCCTGAAATAGTGAGTGTGGTGGCCCCCACTTCCCCTGCCCACTGTCCATGCAGTTAGGTAGTGAGCACTGGCTGCATAAACTGACCCAAACTCCCACAGCAAACCGGAACCCCCTTGTTGATGCCAGAATCTTCAACTCGATGAAGGCGGGCAGATAACAAAGAAGAACAAAGAAGATTTATCATACATATATTTGCTTTTACAATGACGACATCATTTTTATGGTGTGTGGATGACTGTGTTGTTGTAACTGATGGACTGTGTTCAAATACTGCTTCTGAAAAATCAACACAATCTTTATTAATACTTTGTCTACATCAATGCCATATGGGAATTCTAAATTGATGATGACAAACTTTGAAAGGAATTTACGGTAAATCCATCAGATAACAAGAACAAATTGCAAGATAGAACACGACATGTTTCATCCTCTTAGGTCTTCTGCAGGCAAGATCAACAACATTTAGGACAATGAAAACGAATAAGCAATCCCTTAGCTTCTCAAATTCAGTGCAAGATGAATCAAGGATTCAATGCCCATCTTGCACCGAATTTGAGAAGATCTGATAAAGGAATGCTCGTTCTTCATTTTCATTGTCCCAAATGTTGTTTATCTTGCCTGCACAAGACCTAAGAGGTCGAAACGAGTCGTGCTTTGTCTTGTGATTTGTTTGTCCTTGTTCTCTCGCGGATTTACTTTAAATTCTTTTTAAAATTGTTTCAGTTTCCGCTTGCTGTCACTTCACTTTGAAAGTCACTTCGGGAGGGTAATTACAGACCCACATTGCTGCACTGTACCATGTCAGTGAGTTGTGTTCCATTGCTGCACTGTGCCATGTCAATGAGTTGTGTTCCATTGCTGCACTGTGCCATGTTAATGAGTTCTGTTCCATTGCTGCACTGTGCCATGTCAATTTGTGTTCCCTTGCTGCACTGTACCATGTCAATGAGTTCTGTTCCATGCTGCACTGTGTCATGTCAATGAGTTGTGTGTTCCATTGCTGCACTGTGCCATGTCAATGAGTTGTGTTCCATTGCTGCACTGTACCATATCAATCGAGTTGTGTTCCATTGCTGCACTGTACCATGTCAATGAGTTGTGTTCCATTGTTGCACTGTGCCATGTCAATGTGTTGTGTTCCATTGCTGCACTGTGCCATGTCAATGAGTTGTGTTCCATTGCTGCACTGTGCCATGTCGATGAGTTGTGTGCCATTGCTGCACTGTGCCATGTCAATGAGTTGTGCTCCATTGCTGCACTGTACCATGTCAATGAGTTGTGTGCCATTGCTGCACTGTGCCATATCAATCGAGTTGTGTTCCATTGCTGCACTGTGCCATGTCAATGTGTTGTGTTCCATTGCTGCACTGTGCCATGTCAATGTGTTGTGTTCCATTGCTGCACTGTACCATATCAATCGAGTTGTGTTCCATTGCTGCACTGTGCCATGTCAATGAGTTGTGTTCCATTGCTGCACTGTGCCATGTCAATGAGTTGTGTTCCATTGCTGCACTGTACCATGTCAATGTGGTGTGTTCCATTGCTGCACTGTACCATGTCAATGTGGTGTGTTCCATTGCTGCACTGTGCCATGTCAATGTGTTGTGTTCCATTGCTGCACTGTGCCATGTCAATGAGTTGTGTTCCATTGCTGCACTGTGCCATGTTAATGCGTTGTGTTCCATTGCTGCACTGTGCCATGTCAATGTGGTGTGTTCCATTGCTGCACTGTGCCATGTCAATGTGGTGTGTTCCATTGCTGCACTGTGCCATGTCAATGAGTTGTGTTCCATTGCTGCACTGTGCCATGTCAATGTGGTTTGTCCCATTGCTGCCCTGTACCATGTCAGTGAGTTGTGTTCCATTGCTGCGTGTACCATGTCAATGAGTTGTGTTCCATTGCTGCACTGTGCCATGTCAATGAGTTGTGTTCCATTGCTGCAGTGTACCATGTCAATGAGTTGTGTTCCATTGCTGCAGTGTACCATGTCAATGAGTTGTGTTCCATTGCTGCAGCGTACCATGTCAATGAGTTCTGTTCCAATGCCAGTGAGCCTGGTCGATGCCGGCAAACGTACAGAGGAGGGGTAGAGGTAAGAAAACTGCCAGATGTCTGCACGGGCAATCAACTCCATTCTAGTGACGTCAGAACTGGGAGGGGTGGGTGAGGGGTGGGAGGGAGGGGTGGGTGGGAGGGGTGGGTGAGGGGTGGGGGGAAGGTGCAGCAGGGCACCAGTCTCCCCAGTGAAAACATTGGGAGGGAAAACAGGATGGGGGGGGGGGGGGGGGGGGGGGGGGCAGGGAGGAGACATACTACCTTCCAGCTCCCCCTCAATATTTGAAACCCAAATTATAGGCGGCATCGTTGTCACTGAAGTCGGTATTGTATTACAAATTAGGAGGGGTTGGTAGGACAGAGAAGATGGGGTGCATACACGTTCACAATCCTTTTTGCTTCTTGTGTTCTTCTGCCTTTCTCCAGACCCTGTGAACCTGTGTCAGACTTTTTCTCCTGAACACAGAACTGTAAGCTGCTGTTTGCAGGGCAGGTGAATGATCTGAAAATGTTTTCAGCCTAAAAATGACAGTCTAATTTGCTCTGTCTTCAATTCTTAATGATGAAAACATCTCAAAAGAAAAATTACTGTTCCACCAAACGTAAGAGAAAAAGTCTGTTTGGAAGTAGACCTAAAACTGTGTCTGACTATAGTGTGTTTTAAAAAATAAGAGTAAAACCAGCCACCGAGGCGAAGTGGTTGGCATCGCGGACTCCCGGCTGGGCAGTTGTGGGTTCGATTTCCATCAGAGTCATGTGGAGTTTTTCTTCCCCGACCGACTCCTACCCAGAGTTGAGTTTGCTACGGGTTCAGTTGGGAACACTGGGACCACACAGTCGAGTTTCATCCACTTAATAGATGCGTCTCTAAAGTGTTGCTCAATTTCGTGACCAACACTGCAGGTGTCTGCATCTCTCGGGCCTGGTTGATGCCGGGATATATTATGAAAGGAAGCGTAGAGTACAGCCCTGTCATGCAGTCCGAGACGGGAATGGAAAACCGTAACATCATCTTCATCATCCTCACTCTCATCGATCAGCATAAAAAAAAGTCTCAAATTCTGTGGCCCTTCATGCCCTGCTCTCATAGTGATCTCAGTTTTGATGTCCTCTCCATGTCTGTGGCCTTGCTTTTATTGCATCAGGGTCACCGGTATCGGCAAGTCCATGGGGGCTGTCGTTGGACGGACCTGGTGGAACTCTCCGGAGGGAGAGCTCACTCACGCCGGCTTCACGACTAAGCAATTATTGTCATCAGTAGGGGGCTTAGTAGGTGGTGTCCTGCGTATGTTAGACCAGAACAGGCGCCACTGAACACCACCAAAGTGACTTGGCAGCAGTGTAGTGTCTCCACCGGTGGGTTGCCTCTTGACGACTTGAAATTGACTGCTCCCTGTGGATTGCCGTCCCGGGGCTGCTGCAGGACCGATCGGTCTGTGGCTGTGGATGGGTTGTCGGAATGAGCGGCATGGGTGCACTGCCACTGAGGTGGCACAGAAGATGGGACAGCAAAATATAAAAAAAAAAGAATAAAAGGACCATATTGCCAAGTTTATTTCAATATCAGGGGTACTACTAGAAACTTACTGAACCCGTGTAAACTGCATTAATGTAAGTTACATGTATTATAAATGGTAAATTCCATAATGTGCAAAGCAAAAACATATGGCATAAAAGAGCAATAAATGGGTAGTAACAAAAGAATGAGAAATTTCTAGATAACTGATTTTTACCTAAATTTTCAATGGCATGGCTTTGAAATCAGCACATTCAACCACATCACACTTTGCTTGCATGGAAAGAGGCAATATCAAGTAAAACATCACCAGAATAACATAAAATTCTTACTTCCTTAAACTTTTTTTTCATTAAAAAAACTGAACTTTTAACTTAATTCTTCCACAGAAAATGTTTGACAATGACAAGAAGCGTGTTGAAAGGCAAGGCAAGCAGACATTGTTTCTTGTTCAGCGTTTGTCGAAAAGTCATTCCATACTGTCTGCTTGAGACAAAGGACATTGGGCAGAACGTCTTCTTACGGTGAAAGCCATGGAAAAACAAAGGCCACACGGAACAAGCAAAGTGGTTCTAGCTTGCAAGAGTTTGACATGGTGTTGCATGTGATGCCAAACATGAAATACAATCTACCCTGCCCCTCTTTCACCCTCCCTGGATATAAAAAAACAACAACCCAAAACCCAACTACTGTGACCATCCAGTGATGCACTCTTCATCCGCCCAGTTTACTTCACATAACGAGTCATCGTGCCAGATTTGGAGAAGACATCCGCCCAGTTTACTTCACATAACGAGTCATCGTGCCAGATTTGGAGAAGACATCCGCCCAGTTTACTTCACATAACGAGTCAATCGTGCCAGATTTGGAGAAGACATCCGCCCAGTTTACTTCACATAACGAGTCATCGTGCCAGATTTGGAGAAGACATCCGCCCAGTTTACTTCACATAACGAGTCATCGTGCCAGATTTGGAGAAGACATCCGCCCAGTTTACTGTAATGAGTCATCGTGCCAGATTTGGAGAAGACATCCGCCCAGTTTACTGTAATGAGTCATCGTGCCAGATTTGGAGAAGACATCCGCCCAGTTTACTGTAATGAGTCATCGTGCCAGATTTGGAGAAGACATCCGCCCAGTTTACTGTAATGAGTCATCGTGCCAGATTTGGAGAAGACATCCGCCCAGTTTACTGTAATGAGTCATCGTGCCAGATTTGGAGAAGACATCCGCCCAGTTTACTGTAATGAGTCATCGTGCCAGATTGGAGAAGACGAAAACTTTTCATTTGTAACGCGGAGCAAGAAGACAGACAAATACACACACAGAGGGGATTTAGATACAGTGATAAACATGATTACAAGTACAAGGTTTACAGAGTTGCACGTCATTTCCTACAAGTTTAAGAACCAACATCATTACCATAATTCCGAAATTTACCTAGCAAATTTTGAGAGTTGCTGTCAGGCAAAAGATTATAGATAATTGACAAACCAATTTTATAGTGATTCCAGCACTGAGATTCTTTCCTTGATACTTAAAATGTCCCTAGGAGTACATTTACTATGGTAAAAGCACAAAAACGGCTGTTCATGTGATTACGCATTTAAAAGCACAAAAACGGCTGTTCATGTGATTACGCATTTTAAAGCACAAAAACGGCTGTTCATGTGATTACGCATTTTAAAAGGAGAAATAAGTAACTAAAAAATTAGTTAACATGAATGTATTCTGACTGCAGTCACGACAACTACACACACACACAGACATGCGTGCACACACACAAGAAATTAGTTAACATGAATGTATTCTGACTGCAGTCACGACAACTACACACACACACAGACATGCGTGCACACACACACGTTCTGCTGTGTCCATCATCATGAAATATAGATATACATATGGGTTGTTCTCAGAAACATGTGTGGCATAGGGGTAACCCACTTGGAAGACTTGAAATTTGTGTTTTGTTTGTGGAATATTGTGATGCTTGTTATATTTTGGTGGTGTTTGTATTGAAGAAATAAAATCTAAAAACAAAAATGCATGTTTGTATTATTTTCTTTGTAAATTGAGCATTCATTACCAAAAATCACACAAAACAAAATGGCGGATTTGTGACAAGAAGAAACACGCTGTAAACTGATCGTTTTTTAAGACCCTTTAACAAGTGTTTTTTGAAACAAAAACAGTGTCAAACACCTCTACAGATATCTTTGCACCTTTGCAATAATCAAACTCTTTGCTGCATCTTGATGTTGATTATATATGGGCGTATAATATTTTCATTACGGTCGTGACGCTTCGTTTCCACTTTCCGGTCCATCGTAATGTTTCATGCACAAAACTGTTCAGCATTCCATGGAATGCTTTCCTGCAAAAACTAATGAAGAAAACAGTGTACGACGCCGAGTACTATCTGCGCTAACGAACTATGGTTCCTGTCTCTTTAAAATCATATTGCGGATAACAAACACGGCGTCGTTTCCACTTTTTACGGTCGCGACTGTACAACGTAAACTCTGTGTGAACTCTGAGACTGAGGTCGGTTGACCGAGATTCCACGTCAGAGCACTTGCCTTGACCTGAAACATCTCTGGCATGCGGAATTTTCCTGCGTTATCACTCTATGAGTGGATTCTGCACTCCCGTTTCTTTGTCTTCCAACCTCTGCGGCAACGTCACGACAGTGCCAGCCTCCTGCGACTGCTTCATTGAAGGTGGGTGTACTGATTTGTTCAACCATTTTTGATAGTTTAATTATGAGCAGTTCTTTGTAAAAAAGAATATTGTTACATTATGAAGGCATTAAATAATGTAAATTAGTATTTAAGACGAGAAATTTTTTAATTTCGGATGTTCTCACAGACTTCGTCTTCGTCTTGCTAACCAACTTCCAGCTACACTTAGTCTTTATTTTATAAAGACGGGATGTTTGCAGAGGTAAAAAATGTCGTCAGAGAACATACACTTTGATTAAAGAAAGCGACATTTCCTGCGGGGGGAGGGAGGGGGGGGGGGGGGTGAAATTTTAAAGCGTAATCTAAATAAATAGATTTGGTTGTGAGCAGCATGTCAGTTGAGACAAGAGACGAAAGCGCGATAGTTTCCGGGGCCGACCGGTCGGAATTTTATTAAACTTTTTTCGTTCTATGTGTCATCGATGTTTTTCTTTATTTCGTTTATGTAATAACCAAACAAATGTGTAGGGTAAATACTGAATTTGATTTTCGAACTTTTGATTGTGGGTTTATTTTTCTCTCCGTCTGTAAATATCAGGCCGAGTGTTCCAGTTGCGACAGGAAACTATGACACTTCGTTTCCTTGTCGTGACTGTTAGATCTGGAAATGGAGAAAGTCAAATAGTTTGCCTGTCGGTTGTTTCTTCTGCCTTTTTTTTTTTTTTTATCTGTCAGTGGAGCAGTTGCTAAAAACAAAATTTACAGTTTGTCTGCCTGCCTGTCACTGCCATTTTCAGGGATGTCCCGCCTGATGTGATCCTTGACTTTTTGAGAGAGATTGACATTTTTCATCTGATTTAAGATTTTACGGAAGAAAGATTTTTAACGAAGTTTCTGGTACGTTTCTAGACGATGTCATTTAAAGAGATGTGTGAAAGTTTTTTTTTTTTTTTTTTTTTTTTTTTTTGTGACTGGTGAGTTGATTTTAACGTGGTGACAGCCCTGATGTGGCCCTTTGCGGTCGGCTGGGCTATAAGCAACATTATCTTATCTTATCTGTCACTGCCATTTGTATCAGTCACTGGCAGAATGAAGATTTACCGATGTGTTCGTCGCGACGGGAAACGAAAGCTGCATGGTTTCTTTCACCGACCGAAATGCCTCATCATCGTATTTCTCCTTTTCATACACCACATATTTCCATTGTTGATTCAGTGAAAGAACAGATCTATAATGTTGTCGTTAAACTCGAGCTACTCATCTTTTTCTGCCGACAACGACGGTTTGTTACTTCTGATGTAATCTACGTCGGAAGTACGTACAGTCGCTCGCGGAACCCACTGTTCCGAGTTTCTCGTCACGACGAAAACGCGTCACTACCCTCTCCCCTTCCATACCTTCTTCCCCGTGGTTTACTCCACACTGACCGTAATTTTGCTTTTTGGCTATTAATTTCGTCTCACTTAGATTAGTTTATGTGCAAAACTAATGCATATTTTAATCATTAAAAAAAAAAA
Source organism: Conus ventricosus (assembly GCA_018398815.1). Classification (NCBI taxonomy): domain Eukaryota; kingdom Metazoa; phylum Mollusca; class Gastropoda; order Neogastropoda; family Conidae; genus Conus; species Conus ventricosus. Next base: position 139,841,411 of record CM031597.1, on the reverse strand, counting down.
GGTGAACAGTTGTGACATGGAAACCAAGCAATGAAGTCTCTTGACTACCGTGGGATTTTGCTTTGTTGTCCATACGTCACTCGCTCCTAACCCCAGCCTTTGTTCTTTTGTCAAGATCTGACAAAATTAAAAACTAACAAATGCCGAGTTTAACATAAGTAATTTATATAAATCAGATTGGTTGATTTCAGTTGTGACGAGAAACCAAGAAAACCCACATCTTCCAAATAGATAAAAATGTTTCTGTATCTGGAATTTTTTTTCTTAAAAGCTCGCTATTACACTTATTTCATGTTGAGTTAACTATCACTGGTTTTTGTTCCAAGTATCATATATATCGATTGTCATCATTCACTGTTTCCACTTCATGCGCAAAACAAAACAAAAACAAAAAACAAAAATGTAATGCATACATGCGTGTATGTGTATGTGTGTGCACACATGTGTGTGCATAAAATGAGCTGACAGCAGACAGTTTTTTTTATCTTTAATTTTAACCAAAATAAACAAACAATATTTGCCATATGTCTTCTTTCATTTAAACACCTTTTTTTTCATGTAATGTAATATAACTTTTCAACACATTATGACATCACCTCACACGCACCCACGCACGTGCGCGCGCGCACACACACATCATCTACAAAACTGAGAGATGTTATTTTTCATTTTTATGATTTACTTTCAGTTACCCCAACTGGGGAAACAACATAGGGAGGCCAGAACTAACACGACCTCCTCAGAAGCTCCAGTCAGCCCCCCTGTCCCTGATCCAGAAACTTCAGTGACTGAGAAGGCTCAGCCTATGAACATCAGGTAACTGCCTTCCTTGCATTTCACTGGAAAATTACTTCCTTTGATATCATTACTGTCCACTTGTATTTTTGCAACTTCAATGCTTCAGTTCTCTGTTTTGTGTGTGTGTGTGTGTGTGTGTGTGTGGGGTGTGTGTGTGTGTGTGTGTGTGTGTGTGTGTGTGTGTGTGTGTTTTCAGTGCCAACCAAAAGGTATACTACTATACAGTATGCCCAACTGACACAAAACAAAAGTGTACAATAATCATTCATAATCATACATGGATTCTGAAAGAATTAGACTGAAAATTACTATGTCAATCCATTCTTCACTGCATTTTTTTGTGTGTGTGACACAAATGTGTTACTAATGACTTTGCTATTTTACTGTGTTGCAGTCATCTGAAAGTAAATCAGTACGTAGAAGTGGCCTTCCCTAGCAAGAGCGGACGGAAGATGGAACATTTCATTGGAAAGGTAAGAAGCTTCTTTGAAAACCCCAAATAAACTCAACTTTGTTTAACATCAAGCAAAATCTACCAGCCAACAGGTCCAAATTCTTCACTGACGCTGATGGTAGTATTAATAGAGCTGATAGTATAATTAGAAATAGTTTGATTATTAACACTACTAGATTTTGCCATTAGGTGACAAAAATATCAGCCAGTGGTTCAAGTGCTTCACTGATGGTGATGGTAGTATTCATAGAGCCAATAGCATGATTAGTTATAGCGTGGTTATCACTAACACTACTTATTTCTGCCAGTAGGTGATAACTCAACGATTGCTTTAAATTGCAGATTGAAGCCATTGATGTAGAGGAACAGGACATCTACGTCAGCTTCCTAAAACTCCATCCCTCAGGCTCCTACCACACTTGGCCACAACAGACTGATTCATCATGGGTGAAGATCCAGCAGATCACAAAAGTGATGGGTGACCCATGGATCGATGCCCGTGATCACTACACTTTTAGCATTTGAGACATGTACATATGCTGAAATGATTTCACTTGTTTTATTTTCCTGAATTGAACTGTTTTATTTTAAGCTGTTTTATCCTTGACTCATATTTGCCATGTACATTGTAGAGTTCTCAGTATTTTGTAGAATTGGATTCCACGTCACAACTGTAATAGACTCCAAACTGAAAACATTTATCAGTGGTTTGACTTCAAGTCCTTTCTGTTTTGTTAACTGTAATTATTCTGTTGTCAGTTATGTTCTTTTTGACTCATGTTTGCCATGTCCATGGTTGGTTTCAAGTTGTTTTGTAGAATTAGATTCCATGTCACAACTGTAATGGACTCCGTGTCACAACTGTAACAATTTGTTTTCATTACATAATTAAATGCAATAAACAGTACATTTTCTTGAAATGCTGCTTTGTACCTTTTGATTGCCAGGATAAGAAATACTACATGCCTGACTTGAGCTGTATATTTCAATAACTATGGAGACATGAGAACATGAAGTTGCTGCGAGCATGGAGGATTAATGTGCAACTTGAAAATTACAGAAAAATACACATTCTCGATCATTTTGAAAGTTCTCTTCATATGGGATCCTTTTCTTCCTTGGTTTACAAGTAAATTATGCCAGGTTTTAGAAAGCATGCTGTTTTTATAGACTTCAGAGCTCTTTTTTTTTGGGTTCCATGTCACAACCGTAACACAGCAAAAAATTAAATGTTTAATCATCTACTGCGAGAAGATGAACTGACCGATCATCTTTTCCTCTTTAGAATATGATGTACATTGAAATGCTGTACTGTGTGACACAAAGACGTATAATTATGTAGAGTGAAATTTATTTTGGGGTCTCTATGTCACAGAAATAGCACATGTTTTTGAGAACAACCCATATATATATATTATATACATATGTACAATGCTGAGCAATTAAGTAGTGGGGGAAAATAAGTGCAGGCAACAATTCTTCCGTCATGTATATACATATACACACATACTTTTCAAAATCATATAATGTACAAATAATGCTGCCAGCAGGGTTTGTGTAGAGTTACAGTCAAAAACATAACACAGCCTGTTCAAATAAACTAACCAAGTGTCCACTCGGCGTCTCCGCTGGCAGGTGGCCCTCCATCTGAGACAGATCCCTGCTGATTTCTGTCATGAAGAATTCAGGAATGAACAAAGCCTTCATGCCTCACAGGCTCAAGAGGCAGCATGTGATCATGGTCATCCCACAACGTACAAAAGACAGAGTTTGCATTTTCATGTAGACTCCCTTCCCCTACCCCCCCCCCCCCCCCCCAAATAAAAAAAGCTGTCCTGTGATAAAAGCAACCCCCCCCCCCCCCCCCCCCCCCAAAAAAAAAAAAAAAAAAAATCCACTTTGTCAAAAAGGAAGAAAAAAAGAGCAGCAACCTACACCATGATAACCAAACCACTGACATCCTTGACCTTCAACATGTTTCCAGGGTATTCCTGCACCCAGACTCACGAAAACAGTCTCATATCTCTGGAACCATTAGAACTGTTCAGATGACATTTTCAGCACCATTCAAACATATAATTCATTCCATGTCAGCTTTTTTGGTGTCTGTGTCTCAACAAAAAAAAAAAAAAAGAAAAGAAAAGTGGTGGCGTCATTTGAACTGTAGACACTTGCTATGAAGCAGGTTGTGCTGACCCATACTTTAACCAGCGGTAACTGGACGCTGCAGAACGTTGAGCATGGGCTGTTATGAAGCAGGTTGTGGCTGACCCATACTTTAACCAGCGGTAACTGGACGCTGCAGAACGTTGAGCATGGGCTGTTATGAAGCAGGTTGTGGCTGTAACATTTGTTCTCGTAGCTAAAGTATTAGAGTTATTTCCCTGGAGGGCATCTTCTAGAACTCTTGAATAAATGGTCGTTGTGTCAAGCCAATCTCCTGCGATTCATTGTGTATGCATGGTTCTACCACACACCCAGACACTTTACATGGTGTCAGAAGTGGGATCAGAACCCAAACAAACAAACAAACACTGTGATCACGACAGGTAAGGTTTACGAAATCTGAATTTTAAAAGAAAAGCCAGTTCGATCAATACAGTTTACGGCCTCCGACATGTGCAAGAACGTCGTTAGGCCTTTTCGGTTTTGGTGTTCGGACATTTTCGGCGTTTCAGCGGCAGACCCTCGCATGCCACTCTGAAAGTGGTGCGAGGACTGGTGCTCGTTACGTTTCGATTTTATACACCAAATCAAAACGTCATAGCCTTCCAGTTAGCGAAGCAAAGACACATAACGTCGTTGAAGTAAGGGTGTGGTTTAGTGGTACGTATATTAAGTATGGCCTCACAACAAAAATCCGACCATGATTGGACTGCCAACAATTTAGACACAGAATGGACAAAATTCGAAGATCATGCTAGGCTGATGTTTCTTGGCCCACTGAAGAAAACAAATGAAGAGGAACAGGCAGCATACGTCCATATATGGATAGGAGATAAAGGTAGAGATATTTTCAAGTCATGGAACCTTTCAGAGGAAGACGGAAAGAAAGTCGACACCATTTTCGCAAGATTCAAAGCTCACTGTTCCCCAAAAAAGAACACTGTATTCGCTCGCTACATTTTCCAGGAAAGAAAACAAGACAAGGAGAAGCATTCGATTCCTTTGTGACAGATTTGAGAAATCTGGTCAAAGACTGTGAATACGCGAAACGTTACGAGATGGTGCGTGACCGCATCGTAGCGGGTGTCCAGTCACGCGACATCAGAAAAACTCCTCACCGAGGGCGACACGCTGACAATGGACAAAGCTATCCAGATTGCTACAAATTTCGAGACCACACAACAATATCTCAAATCAATGTCAAGCAGACCAGCTGCCGCCGAAATAGCAGCAGTGAGTCACAAACAACAAGAACGGCAGCGACATAGAGGCCAGGACCATCCACGTCAGGACCGCGATCACAGCAGCAAAATAGAAACCGCTGCAGAAACTGTGGAGGAACTCACGACAGGAGATCATGCCCTGCATACGGACAAACTGCCACTACTGCAAGAAACAGAACCATTACGAGAAATGCTGCTAAAAAGAGAAGCAAGCAAGCCGTCCACAGCCTTGTCCAAGAAGAAGTGGAAAATGATCAGGACAACTTCTATATCTATGAAATAAACGAGAAGCCCACACGACCTGATACAGCATACGTCGAGCTCGACCTTGAAAATGGAGACAAGATGAGTTTCAAAATAGACACAGGCGCTCAGGTAAATGTGATTCCCTTGAAAAACTACAAACAGCTGATAAAACAGCCACCTCTGATCCAGACCAAACAGAGGCTTTACAGCTACACAGACAAGCTCTCAACGTGAAAGGAAAGACCACCATGGACTGCAGCTACAAAGGAAGAACGATGAAACAAGACTTCATCATTGCGGATACTGGACACACACAGCCAGTATTGAGTCTCCAAACCTCCCTGGATCTAAACTCATCAAACTGATTCTTTCTGTCAGTGAACCACCTCTCACAAAAGAATCAGTACTGACAGAATACAAAGCAGTATTCAACGATTTCGGGTCACTGGAAGGAGAGGTCCACATCCACATACAGCCAACGCAATCCCAAAAGTGCACGCACCTAGACGAGTGCCCCACTCCATGAAGGACCGAATTATGGAGGAAATCAGAGGATGGAGGCATGGAAGTCATCCAAAAAGTGACTGAGCCAACTGACTGGGTGAACTCCATGGTAGTGGTCGAAAAACCAAACGGAAAATTAAGGATTTGCCTCGACCCCAAGGACCTCAATGAAGTGACACGACGTCCCCACTACCCAACGCCAACCCTGGATGATGCTTTAGCAAAAATGTCCAACGCTAAGGTATTCAGCAAGCTGGACGCACAATCCGGTTATTGGCAACTATGTTGGATGAAAAGTCCTCTACCTGACTACATTCAACACACCGCATGGAGGCAGATATCGCTTCAAAAGACTTCCCTTTGGACTGATCTGTGCGCAGGACATTTTCCAGCAAAAGATGGATGAGATCTTCGAAGGGATCCCGGGAGTAACGCCACTGGTGGATGACATCATCGTCTCAGGCTCTGACCAAAAGGAACACGACAACAACCTGAGAGCCGCTTTGAACAGAGCCAAAGAAAAAGAACTTGAAACTGAACGCAGAAAGCTGACTGTTGGGGCACAGGAAGTTGAATACTTTGGCCACCTCATCACGTCCCAGGGTCTTAAACCAGACCCTGCAAAAGTTTCAGCCATCCTGATATGCCGCCTCCATCAGACCTTAAGGAACTCCAAACAGTACTTGGAATGATCACCTACCTATCAAAGTTTGCCCCTCACCTCTCTGAGATAACAAAACCTATGCGAGACCTGCTCAAAAGTGACACTGAGTTTGTATGGGACACACCCCAGCAAACTGCATTTGAGAAAACCAAGCACGTGATCTCCTCACAACCTGTTCTCGCATTTTTCGACCCAACAAAGCCGGCCACACTGGAAGTGGATGCCAGCCAGCATGGATTAGGAGCCACCCTTCTCCAGGACGACAAACCAGTCGCCTTTGCTTCCAAAGCACTGAACGAAACGGAACAACATTATGCCCAAATAGAAAAGGAGCTGTATGCTATTCTGTTTGGGTGCAAGCGCTTCCACCAATACGTCTACGGCCGACAAACCATCGTGCACACTGACCACAAAACCGTTGGAAGCGATCACCAAGAAATGTCTATCATCCGCACCACCCAGGCTGCAACGTATGCTCCTGCAATTGCAAAAATATATGACATCAAAGTCATCCATGTCAGTGGACAAAGCATACCGGTGGCTGACACTCTCTCCCGAAAGCACCTCCCGTGCGACCCAAATGACCAGATGAGCAAGGAATTTGACACCCAAATACACGCTGTCATGAAAAACATGCCCATCAGTGATAACAAGCTGAAAGAAATACAGAACGCAACAAAAAATGACACACAGCTTCACCACCTCAAGACGTACATCAAGCAAGGATGGCCAGAGACCAGAAAACAATGCCATCCCAGTGCCCTGGAGTTCTGGAACTACAGAGACGAACTCACCATGGTCGATGATGTTATCTGAAAGGCGAAAGGATCTTCATTCCACCACTGATGAGAAAGATCATGCTGGAAATACCCACGAAGGACATTTTGGCATAGAGAAGACAACCTGCGAGCCCGACAAACACTGTTCTGGCCAGGCATCACCCAAGACATCAAGAACCTTGTTCCACATGTCCCATGTATAACCCACCTCCCCTCAAATCCCAAAGAACCCCTCATCCACCATGATGTACCCTCCCGACCTGGCAGAAAATTGGAACAGATCTATTCAAATGGGACAACAAAACATACCTGATCACTGTAGACTACTACAGCAGATTTTTCGAACTAGATGAACTCACCTCGACAACCTCCATAGCCATCATCAAGAAGCTGTGCACACAGTTCGCTCGACATGGAGTGCCGGGAAACAGTCATAAGTGACAATGGCCCCAGTACGCCTCAAATGATTTCGCCCTGTTCGCAGCCGATGGGATTTCCACCACGTGACATCGAGCCCGGGATATCCGCAGTCAAATGGTTTGGCTGAGAAAACTGTCCAGACTGCAAAGAGGATCCTGGAAAAAGCACACACTGAAAGAACCAACCCAGAACGGGCACTGCTGGGAGTACCGCACAACCCCGGTGGATAAACTCGCATCACCATCACAGTTGCTGATGGGACGTCAGTTACGCTCCACACTTCCTGCAACCACAACCAGCTAGCCCCCAAAACCATCCAACCCACAGTGTCATGCAACGTCGACATGAACTACAGCAGTCCCAAGCAAAGCAATACAACCGCTCCGCTTACACACTGCCTGAACTCAAGATAGGGGCGAAAACCCAAGTCCAGCTGTACCAGGGAGACCGTTGGCAACCTGCCAAAATCATCAAGAAAGCAGACACACCAAGATCTGTCGAGATCCAGACATCTGACGGCAGCATATACGGCGAACCGTCGCTTCCTGAGGGAGAATGTGGCCGCACATGCAAACGAGCCACAGCCAAGAAATGAACCCCAGCATGATACCAGTGCCCAAAACACTCAGTTCAACGCCCAACCAGACGTCACTATCCAGACCCCGCCTGGATACGTCACCAAGAGTGGTCGGCACATTACCCCTCCAACAAACTGGACTTATAAGATTCCTCACGGACATGCTAAGACTTTTGGCCTGTGCGCCATATAAAGCGAAATTCATGTTTGGTACCGTGAATTGGCCTGCGCGCCACACCATGAATCTGTGAACCCAGCATTTATATAACCCCGTTAAGTTAAAGCAATATTCAAATAATTATTATTAGTTAAATAATTTTAATAAGAGTTTCTAGTTGTCAGTTACAAATTAGTTTTGAAATTATATGTGTACTTTTCAGTTAAGCAGATTTATATGATTTTGTCAGTTACAAATTAGTTTTGAAATTATATGTGTACTTTTCAGTTAAGCAGATTTATATGATTTTAAATTTCATTTAATCACCTCCCAAAGAACGAACTTTCAGATAAAGGGAGATGTAACATTTGTTCTCGTAGCTAAAGTATTAGAGTTATTTCCCTGGACGGCATCTTCTAGAACTCTTGAATAAATGGTCGTTGTGTCAAGCCAATCTCCTGCGATTCATTGTGTATGCATGGTTCTACCACACACCCAGACACTTTACAGTGGCTGACCCATACTTTAACCCTCTAGTTTTCGTAACGGGAGCAGACGGGAGTGCTCAGACTGCGCGCTAGATTTCATAACGGGAGCAAACGGGAGTAGCGGGGCCGCATGTGTACGGTACTTTTCCATCACGTGCTGACGCCGTGAAAATGTTCGGAGAGCCAATAAAAGTTGTTGGGATTTCCCACTAGAGCCCAGCAATCTGGCACCACTATTTTTGGATGCTGGTACCACTTCCATTCACAAAAAGAGGGAGAAGAACTGCGAGCAAGAGTCGTGCGTGAGACTGACCGATTTTCACAATGGCGTCGTCTGCTAACAACAGCGAGTTTGATGATATTCCTGATTATTCTGCGGAGGAGTGGGATCAAATTTTGCAAGAAGTAGAGAAGTTTGAAAATGGAGAGTTAGGAGAAGAGAGTGATATTGAAATTGGCACGATGAAGGAGAGGAAAATGTTGAAAGTGACCCCGAAGACAACGTGCCGCTCGCTGCTCTGCAAACCACATGGCGACCGGCTACACATCCTGCCAACGTGGCCGCATTCCAACAGCCGACAGGCCCTGCGCATTCACTGCCAAACACTGCCACCCCTTCGATTATTTCTTTTTGTTTATACCCCTCACATTTTTCAGTTAGCAGCAGTAGAAAACCAACAGGTACGCTCAACAACGACAAGCAGCTAAGGGCACACCTGACTCCCTATGGTTTGACACAACACCTGACGAAATGCGGGCCTATGTCTCTATACTCATTATGATGGGGATTAGGCGTCTGCCACGTCTATGGTGCTACTGGTCACGCGATCAGCCGCTTCAACGATCCCTGGGTCAGCGAAGTTATGCCCAAAACACGCTTCTTCAACAGTAGGGCAGTTCACTAGTCTCTGTGTTTGTGTGTACGTGTATATGTGCCTTACCTTGTGTTTGTAATGACAGTGCTTCGATGACACTGGCAGTGACACTGTACTCAATATCCTCGCTGTACAGCTATACATTGTGTAAATACATATGGACATGTATAAAGTGCTTAGAACAGTTACAGAAAAACAATGATGAACCGTGCTTGAGTTTACTTACAGTAACTGTTCAGTAGTGACAATTCACTAGTTGTGTGTGACATTCTGTGGATTACCTGTGGGGACTGAACGGGTGGACAGAAGACGGATCATCTCAGGTAGGCCCCAACTTTCATTTTACAACACTAACATGCATGTGCATGGGATAACTGCATGTTGGTGTGCTGTATTAGAATTGTCACCATCGCATGTGACACATTGGGTGACATTTTGGTGACAGTGACACGACCTTTCACCTCGAGACGCACAAAATCTTGCTCACAGTATCAGAGGTGGGAATAAGAAAAAGTGAAAAAGGAGGAAAATTAGGCGGGGGTCCAGGGGCAAAGCCCCTGGTGGGGGTCAGGGGGCAAAGCCCCCTGAAGCTGAGCATTTTTCATATTTCAGTATCTAAAAATCACCCAGAAATGCATAAACTGGCAAGAAAAAAAAAAAAAATAACAAGCTTTTTATTCTATTTTCCCACACGGATCTTCACCTCGTGGCTAACTGTCTCTTTACCACGCGATAAAGTCACTGTTGTACGCACATCTTCCTCCAGCCACTTCCAGTTCCACTTGTTTTTCACAGAGGAATCGATCTCCGTGGCCAAAACTTTCTCATTCTCGGTGATGTCGGAACATGTTGACGACTTCGGAACTTTGGACGTGCAACTTGACAATATGATGCCGGAATCCGCAAATGGCACTTTTCACAACTAAGTGATTACTTCCCTTCTTTGTAGTTTCGGTAAGCCGAATTCCATTATTCACTGTAATCTGTCCTGGGTGCCCAAACGAGCCGGAAGTTTTCCATTTGAGAACAAACCGATCGAGAACAAAATCGCGATCCAAGCTTTTGCTTACGAAAACCAAACCTCACTATACATACCCCCCCCCCCCCCCCCCCCCCCCCCCCCCCCCCCCAGTTTTCTCAACGGATTTGCATCGATCTCAAAAATGACCTCTGAGGCCTCCAAAAAGGCGGAATTCCGCCGAAAGGCGGAAGATTCCCACGTCTGCAGTATAGAACAAAGCCTTGTGACCATACATGCAGAATTTCATAGCTCTAGAGGTTTATTCTTGGGTGTGGTGAAGCCTGAACACGGCTGTTCAGAGCAAGTTACTTAGTTTTGAGTCGCAGGGGAGTTTACAGCTGCAGAGACCAAGCTGTGAATGCAGGTTAGGGAAAGGAATGTTTTCTGCAGGCCGCTCCCCACCAGCCAGCTAACCGCACTGTATTCGGCCAACTGAATGTCATCTGTGCATAGCTGGTCTGGCAGCAATGCGTTCGGCAAGGTTGAGCGGCCATTACAAATGGGGCTGTAGGTTTGATAATTAGTTATTGTCATGAAAAATGTAATATATCTGCACTATTGAGATGACTGAATTGGCGAATTCCCAACAATTCTTTTAATACCAAACTTGACTGGGTTTATTTTCTTGTAGATAACATTGATGCCGCATGAAAGCTTGTACGCAAGTGGTCAGGCAATATTAGAACAATGACAACAAACACACAATATTGTGCAAAAATGACGTCATCACTTTCTGGGAAGTTAATTTTCCATAGTTAAGTAGTACACAAGTTTGATACATACCTCTGCTCAGACTACAGCAACAAAAATATTGGATTACAAATGTGTAAAGCCTTGTTTGTTTGCCCTTTCACTAAGTGTCTCAATAAGGACGGAAATGTAAAGCTGTGTGAACTGCACATACCCATTTTATGGCTAAATGCACCAAAAGAATCTGAAAACTAGGGGGAATTTGGCCTCAGAGAATCTGAATACAAGAGGGTTAACCAGCGGTAACTGGACGCTGCAGAACGTTGAGCATGGGCTGTTATGAAGCAGGTTGTGGCTGACCCATACTTTAACCAGCGGTAACTGGACGCTGCAGAACGTTGAGCATGGGCACAGGTGGAACCACTTCATCAACTGTCTGCGACCTTTTGAGGCCACTTTCTTGAGCATGGGAATTGTATGATCTACAACATCAGATTAGAGAGACACACACAAAAATGAGAGTAAAATATAAAAAAAAGTAAAATCATTATACAATCCACATAAGTGCAGCAAAAAACACACACACAAACAAACAAACACAAACCAAAACAAGACAAACACATAGGGGCAGATAAACATTGCGGAATGGACAGCTGAACAGTGATTTCATGTTCACCACTTGCCGACATATTTCACTGCTACAGCTAGCATGTTGTAGATCATAATGATAAAAAAACTCAACTGCCCTGACTTTCTATCAAACAGATCAATGGCCATAACGGCAAACAAAAGCAACAACAAAACAGTGGATAAGAATAAACCAAAACAACACTTTACAAACAGAGTCAGAGGAGAGTAAGCCACAACAACACTTTACAGAGTCAGAGGAGAGTAAACCAAAACAACACTTTACAAACAGAGTCAGAGGAGAGTAAGCCACAACAACACTTAACCCAGTCGAGTCAGAGGAGAGTAAACCAAAACAACACTTACAAAAAAAAACAGAGTCAGAGGAGAGTAAACCAAAACAACACTTAAAAAAAACAGAGTCAGAGTCAGAGGAGAGTAAACCAAAACAACACTTAAAAAAAACAGAGTCAGAGTCAGAGGAGAGTAAACCAAAACAACACTTAAAAAAACAGAGTCAGAGTCAGAGGAGAGTAAACCAAAACAACACTTAAAAAAAACAGAGTCAGAGTCAGAGGAGAGTAAACCAAAACAACACTTAAAAAAAACAGAGTCAGAGTCAGAGGAGAGTAAACCAAAACAACACTTAAAAAAAACAACAGAGTCAGAGTCAGAGGAGAGTAAACCAAAACAACACTTAAAAAAAACAGAGGAGAGTAAACCAAAACAACACTTAAAAAAAACAGTCAGCGGAGAGTAAACCAAAACAACACTTACAAAAAATAGTCAGAGTCAGAGGAGAGTAAACCAAAACAACACTTAAAAAACAGTCAGAGGAGAGTAAACCAAAACAACACTTAAAAAAAAAAAAATGTCAGAGTCAGAGAGTGTGTCAGAAAGAGACCATCTGGCCCTACCAGCCAAGAACTTTCAGAATGCAGGGATATATAGTTTATACCTGGGCAAGAAAAGCCCCTGGCACTTGCATACAACAACAGCAATTCAATCAACTGAATTCCGATTGTTTATAGAACACACACAAATACACACGAACACATGCATGCACACACACACACAGTCTCTCTCTCTCTCTCTCTCTCTCTCTCACACACACACACACACAAGCAAATTTATGAAAAGAACACCTGCTTAAGGGCTGCTATCTTTGTGTGTGTATACATGTCACAACTGGAAATTATCTCCTAAGACTCTCCTTTTTTTCCCCCTCAAATGTTTTTTCTATCCAGTTTTATCAGTTGGAAAATTTTCCAGATGAATCTTTGGCACACTTTTCCAAGTTGTCTTTTGTTCACATATGTTTTAAATTCATGTTTCCTTAACGAAGAAAAATCACATCAACATCTCCAAGGCCCAAACTGTTGGTATTACTATTAGTGTACATGCGTCCCAATGCAGACAAGGCATGTCTTTGTGTGTATGTGTGTGTGCACGCACGGATCCCCTAATATGTGTGTGCATAATTTGTGTGTGTGAGTGAGCGGGTGAGAGAGAGAGAGAGAGAGAGAGAGAGAGAGAGGAGAGAGAGAGAGAGAGAGAGAGAGAGGAGTGAGTGTGTGTGTGTGTGTGTGTGTGTGTGTGTGTGTGTGTGTGTGTGTGTGTGTGTGTGTGTGTGTGTGTGTGCGTGCGTGTAATCTGGAGCACACTTCCAGTAACTGTGGCAGAGTTTCTTCAATTTACTCTAGACCCATTCACTATCATTATAAAGCCTTTCATGTTTGAAAGATAAAACACATGCTCTTAAAGTAGATTCATAACCTGTTAAATACCATTTTCATACGAACTGGAGATCACTGGCCAAGTCCTTCCAGAATCAATAAAGCTTGATACCACAGCACCTGAAACGTTGCCCAGACAATACCACGAGCTGAAGCTCACCATAGACACACCTATGCAGGGATGACCGACACAAGGTGATTTCATTCCAGTGGACTGCTTTTATCTAAACACCGCATAAAACACACACACACACACACACACACACTAACCACACACACACACACACACACACACACACTAACACACACACAAACTGTTCCCTACAAGTGAAAGTCTCTTCTGTCCACAGTTTTAGGAGCCTTCAGTCCAGATCCAGGACTTCAAACCTTCACTCAGTCCAGATCCAGGACTTCAAACCTTCACTCAGTCCAGATCCAGGACTTCAAACCTTCACTCAGTCCAGATCCAGGACTTCAACCTTCACTCAGTCCAGATCCAGGACTTCAAGCAGCAACTTGTTGGGAATGGAAGGGAAGTACTTCTTGATGAGTGGCTTCCCCTCCTGACACAAGCTACGGTAAAAAATCAGGTTCTCCTGCAAGGCCAGCATGTATTTCTCACTGTGGACGTAGGAGTAAACCGACTCCAGGTAGTGCCTCAGGAGGATGATGTACTTGTCACGAATGGAGTTGATCAGCTGACGATCTATGACGCGCTCGTCGCTAGGGTCAAAGAGCACCACACAGTGGAGCAGGGCGTAGAGGGTGAAATCATTTTTGACGATGGACTTCACCGTCCTGCAATAGTGCAGTCCAGCATCCGCATGGGGATGGTTGGGCATGAGCAGCTCGCACTGGTCGATGGTGAAGTAACCTTCCCTGGTTAACCAAGCGTCCTTCTCCGCAATGAATAAAGCACAGCTCTGGATTCCTAGCACCTGGAGAGACATTACAAACACATAAGTAAACACAAGCTACATTCTCTATGTATGCACCACACACTCACATACTAATTTTCATTTCCCTAGAAAATACAGATGCAACATATTTCCGACCATAACCAAATCAACAGGCCCAAACTGCACCCATGTTCATTTATGTATAAACCTTCCAGACCATTACAGAGACATAATAATAATAATAATGAGGACAATTTCTTTAGAGCGCGTTCTAACAATGTAGGCTACAGAAAGCTTTACAAGTTTTAACAATTCAACATCTAAAAATATACACAGGACACACACACATAAACACACACACACACAAACACACATACAAATCTGCGTTCACGAGTCATAAACATATGCACGCACACATACACATACACACGCACGCGCGTACAGTGAACATGCACGCGCACACACACACACACACACACATATACTGGGACATAATGTCACAAACATAAACACACTATATAACACAGTAAACAGCTCATTCGTACACGAGCAAAGTGTGCAAGTGACGTAGTAATTTAGTAATTTTTCAGGTGATGTTCTGCAGCTGGCATTCGAACAGATATATGTTTTAAAGTGCAGATTTGAAAGTCAGGAAGGAAGGAGCAAGACGTACGGAAAGGCAGAGAATTCCAGACCATTGCCGCAGAAAATGAGAATGCTCTAAACTGTGCTGCTTTCAGTTACATGAGGCAATTTGAAAAATTTGGTCATCAGAGGAAGAATGGAGGGGACGTATAGGAATATATATTTCAAAATGATCAGAGAGGTAGGCAGGCGCTTCACCTGTGATAACCTTATAACATAGACATGCTGACTTGTACTGAATTCTGTCCTTGATTTTGAGCCAGTGTAATTTCTTCAAGAGATACGAAGTATGGTGCTGTTTTGGCACCTTGAAGATAAGGCGAGCAGCTGAATTTTGAACACATTGTAGTGGCTGGAGTAAGGTTGCAGGTGCACCAAGGAGAAGTGTGTTACAATAATCTAGCCTTGACAGAATGCAGGAAGACGCCAACGACTTCATGGCCTGTTCTGTAAGGAAAGGTCTGATAGAGCTGATGCAATGGAGTTCAAGAAAGGATGCTTGGCAGATTTGCACTATGTGGTGTTTCAGGATGAGATCAGAGTCGAGATAGAAGCCAAGGTCACGAACAGATGGCATAAATGAGATGTCAGTGGAGCCTAGGACTATTGGCGGATGAAGACGGGGGTCTTGAGCTTGAAAGCATTTTATAAACCGGATAGCTTCTGTTTTATCATCGTTTATTTCAGCTTATTAGTAGACAACCACTATTTGAGATCACAGACACAGCCTTGAAGATTTTTGACAAGATTGTCATAGATGTCTAACGTGTCAGAATGTTCAAGCTGACAGTCATCAGCAAACATTTCATAATGAACAGAATGGCTCAGTCAGGGGCGTTGTGTACATTATGAAAAGCACTGGACCTAGCACAGATCCCTGAGGAACGCAAAAGTTTGATGACATTTTAGAAGACAGTGTCTCATTAATAAGGAAGAACTGCTGTCTGTTTGACAGATAGTGAGATATGATCTAAACCAGTTTAGCGCAATGTCACATATGCTGGAGTTTGTGCTCGAACGTGAAAGGAGTATTTCGTGATCAATTGTGTCGAAAGCTGCTGACAGATCGAGGAGAAGAAGAACAGATACTTTGTCGTCATCACGAGATGTTAGAATATCATTCAGGATTCGGATGAGAGCAGTTTCTGTGCTATGTCCAGCATGGTAGGCTGACTGGTGGAAACTGAGAAGATTATTCACAAGAAGATGTTGAGATAATAAATGGAGGACCAATTTCTCTACATTTTTTTTACAAGAAAGGGAGACTGGAGACTGGCTGAAAGTTTTTCAATTCATTTGGATCGAGTGATGATTTTTTTCAAGAGATTTCACAATCCCAGTTTTGAAGTCATCACGGGCAGAGACTTGTTGAAAATATTTGTGATGACATCAGAGAAGAACAGTGACGTGAGATTAGAAGATGGAAATCATTTTCTCGTTCGGTCAATCATAAAGCAGACGAAGAACATGACTCCTTGCACAGTCTGCCTGCCAGAACTCTGAATTGGAATCAATGGATTGTGACAGCAACAGCTGCAGACTGTACTGTATACGGACGTAGCTTGAATCCCCATTTCTGATGTTCCATATCCTTTCAGTAACATAACCCTCCCTCTGATCATCCTTCTTCCCCATGAGATATACAACTAATTCAGGCTTGTCGTCAGGTAGGACACCTTCTTCCTCATGAGATATACAACTAATTCAGGCTTGTCGTCAGGTAGGACGAATATGGTGATGGGAATACTTTTGAGTTTCAACTACTGAGACTACACCAAAAAGCCATGCTTCTTTTCCAACTGTACGTCAAAGTTACCACAGCTTGAGTGTAACAAGCATTAACAGAGCAGGTCATAAAATTTGAACACTCTAAGCAAGGCGTCTGTAAAGTGGATGAGACAACTCTATGTCCATGTGGTTCTACATGCAGTCAAGCCTACTTCTAAAATAAAACAGAAATTCTGACAGCCCAAGTACAGGAAAGATAGGAAAGCAATAACATTGCTGCCATCAATCAATGGCAGAAAAACAGGATAGTAGAATCACATCATGTATTCTTAGCCCATTTTCCCCCTCGCTGTTGGTTTTCTGCTCTTGATATTCCTCACAATCATCCTATAAACAGGTACTTCCACTGCCTTTAGTGACAACCGTTCCATTTCATGTACCATGACAGTTCCTGAACCTGATCACAAACCTCTTGATAACCTTGTTGTTCACAGGAAAAAACGCAATAACATTCACATTTTTCTTTTCGCTATACATATCAAAACGACAATTATTTCTACAATTAAAAAGGGAAATCAACTACAAAGCAGAAAGCTGATATGTCTGTTTTCCATTCATTGCACAGATCTGTGCTCTGTGTTTGGTTGTGAAGATTACTAGGAACAACAGAATCAGTTGAAAGGACCAGAAGAATCAGTAAAGAGTATAAAAATGACTTTTAAAAAGTTGTGAGTGGGATTTGTCTTGTGAATGCTAACACAACCATGGACAACTATAAATCTTCCGGTGGCTTCCAGAAGTTCCCACAAGTCCATGATCTGTACATGTATCCCACATCCGAGTTATCACACCAGTCTCTACAGTTTTTACAGTGGACTTCAGATGTTTCTCTTGACTGAGAATGGAACACAGACAGGAACTGCTTCTGAACTTTTCACAGCGGACAGCTTCTGTCCACTAACTCTAAGCACATTAATCCATCAAAAGCACACTTTACCTGTTAATCCATCAAAACCATACTTTACCTCAAAATCGGAAATGAAATGAGGTAGGGAACAGTAAACGATAAACAGTAAATAAGTGGGGTATGTTTTGCTCCCATAAGGAAACCTAACACAGAGTAACTTTTATTCAAGACTGGCACAGCCTTTTAAACTTGAATAAAGTCAGACAAATACATAGACCAACAATGTAACAGTGGGGGAAAAACAAGCGCAGGCCAACAACTGAACTGTCTTCATAGTAATGACCTGCCAAAGATTTGGACTTGAGGGGAGGGGAGAGGGGAGTTTGAAGATGGAGAAACTAGGAACATGAAATTAAAAAAAAAAAAAATGTTACAGATATGGAAACTCTTCACTAGCTGCATAAGGGAACCATCGCAATCCCTTTTGAAGGCAGATATATTTGTATTGCCTGCTCCGAGGCCTTTCGCCCGCTGAGTCGGGACTCATCAGGGAGACACGGCTGGTTGTGTCTGCGCTCCCACAACCAGCCGTGTCTCCCTGATGAGTCCCGACTCAGCGGGCAAAAGGCCTCGGAGCAGGCAATACAAATATATCTGCCTTCAAAAGGGATTGCGATGGTTCCCTTATGCAGCTAGTGAAGAGTTTCTATATCTGTAACATTTTTTTTTTTTTTTTTTAAATTTCATGTTCCTAGTTTCTCCATCTTCAAACTCCCCTCCCCTCAAGTCCAAATCTTTGCCAGGTCATTACTATGAAGACAGTTCAGTTGTTGGCCTGCGCTTGTTTTTCCCCCACTGTTACATTGTTCGTCTATGTATTTGTCTGACTTTATTCAAGTTTAAAAGGCTGTGCCAGTCTTGAATAAAAGTTACTCTGTGTTAGGTTTCCTTATGGGAGCAAAACATACCCCACTTATTTACTGTTTATCGTTTACTGTTCCCTACCTCATTTCATTTCCAATTTTGCTTTGATTAAATTGAGGTTATCTGTATTTGTTTCTGTCCGTCTGTGTGTTTGTCTTTTGATCTCCCTTGCATCTTTGGGTGGATCCTCAGGCGTAGGCTCAAAGACTGTCCCCTACATTTTATATTATCTGCATAATGTCTTTAGTTTTACAGCAACTTTTTTTCTTCCCCACACTTTCGTTTGGTTGCATTTACTACTCTTCGCTGGCTGCT
Organism: Conus ventricosus; assembly: GCA_018398815.1. Lineage (NCBI taxonomy): Eukaryota > Metazoa > Mollusca > Gastropoda > Neogastropoda > Conidae > Conus > Conus ventricosus. The sequence goes on along the minus strand of CM031597.1, from coordinate 139,822,568 downwards.
CTGGGGGTGCTATTAGATTCTTTTTTGCACCCATGGTGGTGAGAACACTACAGTATTATGGACTGTGGTGTGTATCTATTTGACGCCGGGAGCGCAGACACAACCAGCCGTGTCTCCCTGATGAGTCCCGACTCAGCGGGCGAAAGGCCTCGGAGCAGGCAATACAAATATATCTGCCTTCAAAAGGGATTGCGATGGTTCCCTTATGCAGCTAGTGAAGAGTTTCCATATCTGTAACATTTTTATTTATTTTTTTTAAATTTCATGTTTCTAGTTTCTCCATCTTCAAACTCCCCTCCCCTCAAGTCCAAATCTTTGGCAGGTCATTACTATGAAGACAGTTCAGTTGTTGGCCTGCGCTTGTTTTTCCCCCACTGTTATATTGTTCGTCTATGTATTTGTCTGACTTTATTCAATTTTAAATGGCTGTGCCAGTCTTGAATAAAAGTTGCTCTGTGTTAGGTTTCCTTATGGGAGCAAAACATACCCCACTTATTTACTGTTTATCGTTTACTGTTCCCTACCTCATTTCATTTCCGATTTTGCTTTGATTAAATTGAGGTTATCTGTATTTGTTTCTGTCCGTCTGTGTGTTTGTCTTTTGATCTCCCTTGCATCTTTGGGTGGATCCTCAGGCGTAGGCTCAAAGACTGTCCCCTACATTTTATATTATCTGCATAATGTCTTTAGTTTTACAGCAACTTTTTTTCTTCCCCACACTTTCGTTTGGTTGCATTTACTACTCTTCGCTGGCTGCTCTGGGGGTGCTATTGGATTCTTTTTTGCACCCATGGTGGTGAGAACACCACAGTATTATGGACTGTGGTGTGTCTCTATTTGACGCCGGGAGCGCAGACACAACCAGCCGTGTCTCCCTGATGAGTCCCGACTCAGCGGGCGAAAGGCCTCGGAGCAGGCAATACAAATATATCTGCCTTCAAAAGGGATTGCGATGGTTCCCTTATGCAGCTAGTGAAGAGTTTCCATATCTGTAACATTTGGTTTTTTTTTTAAATTTCATGTTCCTAGTTTCTCCATCTTCAAACTCCCCTCTCCCCTCCCCTCAAATCCAAATCTTTGCCAGGTCATTACTATGAAGACAGTTCAGTTGTTGGCCTGCGCTTGTTTTTCCCCCACTGTTACATTGTTCGTCTATGTATTTGTCTGACTTTATTCAAGTTTAAAAGGCTGTGCCAGTCTTGAATAAAAGTTACTCTGTGTTAGGTTTCCTTATGGGAGCAAAACATACCCCACTTATTTACTGTTCATACTTTACCTGTTAATTCATCATAACCATACCTTACCTGTTAATTCATCAAAACCATATGTTACCTGCTAATCATTCAAAACCATATGTTACTTGTTAATCCATCATAACCATACTTCACCTGTTAATCCATCAAAACCATACTTTACCTGTTAATCCCTCAACACCACACTTTACCTGTTAATCCCTCAACACCACACTTTACCTGTTAATCCATCAAAACCATACTCCACCTGTTAATCCATCAAAACCACACTTTACCTGTTAATCCATCAAAACCACACTTTACCTGTCCATCCATTAAAACCAGACCTTACCTGTAAATCCATCAAAACCATATGTTACCTGTTAATCCATCAAAACCATATATTACCTGTTAATCCATCAAAACCATATATTACCTGTTAATCCATCAAAACCATATATTACCTGTTAATCCATCAAAACCATACTTTACCTGTCAATCTATTAAAACCATACGTTACCTGTTAATCCATCAAAACCATATGTTACCTGTTAATCCATCAAAACCATACTTTACCTGTCAATCTATTAAACCTACATTACCTGTTAATCCATCAAAACCATCATTACCTATTAATCCATCAAAATCATACTTCACCTGTTAATCCATCAGAACCACACTTTACCTGTTAATCCATCAAAAGCCTATGTTACCTATTAATCCATCAAAACCACACTTTACCTGCCAATCCATCAAAACCACTCTTTACCAATTAATCCATCAAAGCAGTGCTTTACCTGGCACGTGGATGCCTTCAGCAAAGCAATCTGCTCATCCACTCGCAGCTGCTGAAAATCCTCCATTCGCTTGGCAAAGCTGACAGCGCAGGTGGCCTCGTGTTCAAACTCCTCCAGACACAGCTCCGGGGTGACGCTCTGGCTGCTGACCTGCTGTCTGGGGGGGCAGTCCTGCAGCACCGACAGCACAGTGTCCAGGTAGGCGGTGGACAGCTGGGTCAGCAGGTTTCGCTCCTCCTCCGACAGTCGCCAGTACATGAAGGGGTCGGAGGGCAGCTCCTCGTGGGGCACATGCTTGAATGGGGTGGTAAAGAACGATGGAGCCACCACTGGAGTTGAGGGCCTTCCGGTTGTATCTTGGGTGTGGTTGTGGTGTTTCTGCCTTTGTTGTATGTGTCGAAGAATGCCACGTTGCTGGAGCGCCGTCACTACCACACGATGAGGTGGCCGGGTTGGGTGGGTGGGAACACTTTGAAGCTGGTTCTTGAACAACACTCTCTCTGCTAGCGACAAAAGTGACCTGGGGCTGGTGATCCATCTTCAACCCCTGTGAACTGGACAGCACCACCTCAACGTTCTGCCCTGCCCCAACAGTTAGCTCCCCTGGGCTCCACTGGCCGCTCATGGAGGAAGACCCAAGGTCCCTCACTGCCTGGGGATCCACAGCAGCCGTTTCAGAGGCGGCCAGCCAGGCGTGTACCATCATACTGGGGGTCTGGTCAGGGCCAAAGGAACAGTCATTCCTGGTGGTCCCCACCGTACACACAGGAGAGTGCCTGGGGGACCCTGAGCTCTGCTCACTGGGTTCAGGAGACAGCGTGGAGGTCTCTTTTTTACACTTCCTCTCCATCATCTTCAGGAGCCGCTGTTTCTTCTCCTCTTCATCTGTAACCACAGGACAATGCTGATCCACAACATACAGGAGCACCATCTTCAGTCAACAACTTTCGGGGCAAGCCAAAATATACAAATGAAGACAAAAACTATGAAACAGACATGTGGAATATTTTCTCTGTTCATTATCACAAACCAATATCTGACATTCAGAGGAGATGGGTTAAGAGCAGCTTTCCTCCCTTCAGGAATCACGCTCTTGCACGTGACTGCTGCACGAAAACTTCATCAGGAGTTTATGCCCTGCATGCATACATGCATGCCGTGTGAGTAAGAGGTGTCAAAGTGAGGAGATGAAGGGTGGTGGTGGGGCAGGAGGGACAGGGGGTGGTGGAGACAGTCGGAGGATGCTGGAGCGATGACAATAGAGACACACTGTATTGTGCAGTCTTTGGTGAGCGCAGTGCAAACAATCATACAGCTACAGTGTTGCAGACAGAGACAGACAGAGAGGGGATCAGGCAAAGGGAGGGTAAGGCACCAAGCTTGATGGTTGTCATGGACAGGGTAACTATGGCTTAAAATGGTGGTCAGTTTAACATTTCTCTTCATTGATTCCAGTCATACACTTTTCATAGAATTCAAATCTTATTATTTTGTCATTGCTTGATTTACTTCATCAGTTGTCAGTTCAAGCTTGCATTAATCTGACAATGAATGATTGTAATAATCTGTGCATGTGTGTGCGTGTGTGCATATATAAATCTGTTTTTAAATGTATGTTGATGAGTAGACCTGTAGTTTGTTCATTGGATGTGAGACACTTCCTTTCTTTCAAACACACATTTCTATAGTAACAAACATACATCCCACATAGATCTGCCAGCTCATCTGAATGTAACATTTTAATATAGCAAATGTACCAAAGCGAAAGGGCATTTCATGTACCACTCCCTCAACTGAAGCAACAGATCACCCTTCGTTTATAAAGGAAGACAACAGCTCTGAGAGAGGCCTTGTGTTGCATGAATTTATACACACCGCATCTGTCATGAAGCATACATGCAAACAAACTCTATGACTCACTGATGTTTTCCAGTGTAGGATGGTCAGCTTGGCTCATGAGTGAGTTCAATTTAGTCTTTGATTTTGGCTGGACATTTCGATACGTGAATAAACTTACACTGCCCATGTACCTTAAAATTCCATTCACTGCTTTAACACCAAACTATTTTTTTGTTGCTGTCCCGTCTTCTGTGCCACATTGGTGGCACTGCACCCATGCCACTCATTCTGAGCCCCCCCCACCCCCCCCCCCACCCCACCCCCTTCCACCCTCTCCCTTCCACAGCCACAGTCCATCCTGGCCTGGCCTACCGCAGCCCCAGCACTGGCAATCCACAGGGAGCAGTTGATGTCAAGTCGTCAAGAGGCAACCCACCGGAGGAGACACTGCACTGCTGCCGAGTCCCTTCGCTGGTGTTGGGTGGTGCCTGTTCTGATCCAACATATGCAGGATCCCATCTGCTAAGCCCCATGCTGACGACAATCATTAGCTGTGGAACCAGCTCTCCCCCTGGAGGGCACCCCATCTGTTCCTGACAATTCCCATGAATTTGCAGATGTTGGTGACCCAATGGAATCAAACCAAGGCCACAGACATGGAGAGGACATCGAAACTGAGGTCATGATGACAGCAGGGCACGAAGGGCCACAGAATTTGAGACTTTTTTTTCTCAACGCTGATCAATGAGAATGAGAGTGATAAAGATGATGCTACGGATTACCATTTCAGTCTGAGACTGCATGACAGGGCTGTACTCCAGGCTTACTTTCATGATATATCCTGGCATCAACCAAGCCAGCGAGGTAGATATCTGCAGTGTTGATCAGGAAATTTTAGCAACACTCTCAGAGACACATCCATTAGTGGATGAAACTCGATTGTGTGGTCCCAGTCTTCCCAGCTGATCCCATAACAAACTCAGCTCTAGGTAGAATCTGGCTGGGGCAGAAAAATCCCACATGGCCCTGATGGGAACTGAACACATGACCTCCAAGCCGGGAGTCCACAACGCTGACCACTTGGCCACAGTGGCTGGTCAACAGTAAACTTAACATCTTAAAGCTATTAACCACTTGGCCACAGTGGCTGGTCAACAGTAAACTTAACATCTTAAAGCTATTAACCACTTGGCCACAGTGGCTGGTCAACAGTAAACTTAACATCTTAAAGCTATTAACCACTTGGCCACAGTGGCTGGTCAACAGTAAACTTAACATCTTAAAGCTATTAGGAATGCTTTCAAAACTGACATTATTAGTGTTACTGTTTTCGGCTGCATGTGTGTGTGTGTGCATGCATGTGAGTGTGTGTGCATGCATGTGAGTGTGTGTGCATACATGTGTGTGTGTTTCCTAACAGTCTTTCATAAAATTCTCCTGATCTAAAAAAAAGTTAAGTTTTCATGAAATGACCTAGAATGTACTGTTCACATATTACTGTTTACACACACACACACATACACATACTACATGTGTGTATGTGTATGAGTGTGCCTGCATGCATGCATGTGTTGTGTGCGTGTGTACTGTATATATGTTACTGTTTACATGTATCATATATATACATATATATATAAGACATAAGACATAAGAGCAAGCTTTGTTTATAGTTGAATATTTCTTGCAGTCATTGTAACACCAAGCTGCTCTATAAGTTGCTGGAATGGTGCTCAGTACTTATCCTTGGAATTTATTAGTTTTTTTGTAATTTAGGCCCTTGCGGATTCATTCCAAGAACTGGCCCTCAGCACTTGTGTCTTAAGAGGTTATCTTTTTATATTTTCTACTTTTCACAAGAAAATGTAGCTTGTTTTGTTCTTTCATGATTTTCTTTTGCTTCTTAGATGGCACCTTTGGTTGTTTTTTTGAAAACTCAATAAACATACTACGGTATTGCATACCAGCCTTTTCTGGGATAGCATTCTTCTTAAAACCGAAAAGGCAGAGGAGTCAAATTACCATTTTCCGCGGTCACTGAGGAGAAACAACCAAGTTTCGAAATATCGGTATATGACCAGGAGTTATGTGTTAGTGAGTTTCCTCCCTATTGGAGATTATAAGCTTGCTGAAGGTTCATTTTGAGAAGCATTTATTTTATTTTTTCCCCATCCACCCACTTGAGCACATACTGTTAGTTAGGCAGTATTAACTACCACTGCAGATATGAATGCTTATCTCCCCTATTTCTTCAATCTAAGACATAAGAGCAAGCTTTGTTTATAGTTGTGTATATATATATATATACACACACACATATTTTTTTTGTCTTTGTCTGGATATTAAATTTTGGTAACATGTGCACGAGTTCCAGACCTACCAAGATACACATATTACACTTACAGCCTCTCTGATTGGCTGTAACATATGACCAGAGGCAGTACAGTCATACACATATTACACTTACAGCCTCTCTGATTGGCTGTAACATACGACCAGAGGCAGTACAGTCATACACATATTACACTTACAGCCTCTCTGATTGGCTGTAACATATGACCAGAGGCAGTACAGTCATACACATATTACACTTACAGCCTCTCTGATTGGCTGTAACATATGACCAGAGGCAGTACAGTCATACACATATATTACACTTACAGCCTCTCTGACTGGCTGTAACATACGACCAGAGGCAGTACAGTCATACACATATTACACTTACAGCCTCAATGGCTGTAACATACGACCAGAGGGAGTACAGTCATACACATATTACACTTACAGCCTCTCTGATTGGCTGTTAACATATGACCAGAGGCAGTACAGTGCATATTTCTGACTGGTTAAGTTCAAAGTGCACACCAACAGGTGAGATATTCTGAGTCATCTCTCATTCTGATGGTGAATGAGACACTCAGACTGAAGACAAAATCTTCTGCAGATTTTGCATCCCTGTAACCACTGGAAATTTCAACAGGTACAATAGTATGCAGTAATGTCTTCTTCTGCATAGCATGCTGTTCTTAAGTCACAGTATATGGCAAGTTTGCTTTTTGTGAATTGCATATAGATTTCATACTGTGTTCCAAAGTAGGGGGTAAAAATTCAACCACCACGATCACTATTCTTTTTCTTAATTATACTCTTGAACATGTCAACCTTTCAGTTAAAAGAAAAAAGAAAATCCTTGAACTCTTGAACAGTCAATGTGTTGAATTTGCTCACCCAAAATGAGGTCCGTCTGCATGCCAACACTGAAGCACTTTGAGAGTCGACAAGCAGGACAGAACCTTCTTGTTTTCACGTCAATGGGGCATTCACCTTGGAATAAACATTTCTTCTGTTCCTGGGAGGAAAAAACAAACAAACGTAAAACATGAGAAACACGCTGGCTCAATACAGATGAGATACACATATATTTTTACATTTTTGAAATAACGCATCTTACACATGATACATAAACAATGTCTACGAAAAGGAGCACGTCAAAGAAACTGGTAATAATGAATGTTTCCTAAAATGATTTTTGGCTCCTTGTCATAACTGACATAAATCACAGAAATCAAGAAATGCAAGTGAACACTGAGATACATAAACAAATTTACAAAAGGAAATATTTGTTTTGCAAAAAAACACTCACCAAGTTAATGCCTTGAATGTAAGGAGACGCACATGATTCAAAATGATTCTTTCACAAGCAAGCACTTAAAATTACATGCAAAAATGGAGGAACATCTATGAATCATGTAATTTACACATAGCCACCAGACTTTATAGCATAAGCCACACCAGAGCTAGGCGCGGCCCATACGACAATTCACAATTAAGGGATATATACTGTTCACAAAACAATTTGTACATGCTGAGAGTGTCTGTGAATGCAGGATATGAAATATCACAAATGGAGGAAATTCTATTAGTGTCTATTAAAAAAGTTTTTAAAAAAACGAAGAAAGAAAATAAAAAAAAAAACCTAAACACATATATCTGATTTGAAGGAATTCTGGAGTGACTTGTGAGTTCAGAGAAAGGAATGGCCTTAATAAACTGAGTACAGTGATGAGCACAACTATGAGTTGCATGCATGGAGCACACTACGACTCAATGCAGCTTTTCTTCTCCTCCTTTCTTTTCACTACAAAATTTGTGCTTATACTGAATACATTTATGTATCATATATTTTGTATGCTTACACCTACACTGTCTTATTACAGTTCAATTCATGCTGCTTAGAGCCCAACAGATCAGAAGAGGCTGTCTCAGGGCTTTCAACTTCTCAAAATAAATTCTGCATAATTCTGTTGAAAGAACAAGAAAATCAACAGGTCATTAAAACCAGTCTCCTAAAATGCACAAAATTTGTTTAAAATCTTTCGTTGGTAAAATCTTAGATCAGTTGCAAAACATGACTCTTTCAGGCAGGCAGTTTCAAAGTGACGTGGTAAAATCTTAGATCAGTTGCCAAACATGACTCTTTCAGGCAGGCAGTTTCAAAGTGACGTGACTGCAGGCAGACACTGCTACACACTTAAAAGAAAAATCACTGTCCCACTGAATGAAAGAGACACACAAATCACCACGCCTTTCCACCTCTAAAAGAAAAATCACTGTCCCACTGAATGAAAGAGACACACAAATCACCACGCCTTTCCACCTCTAAAAGAAAAATCACTGTCCCACTGAATGAAAGAGACACACAAATCACCACGCCTTTCCACCTCTAAAAGAAAAATCACTGTCCCACTGAATGAAAGAGACACACAAATCACCACGCCTTTCCACCTCTAAAAGAAAAATCACTGTCCCACTGAATGAAAGAGACACACAAATCACCACGCCTTTCCACCTCTAAAAGAAAAATCACTGTCCCACTGAATGAAAGAGACACACAAATCACCACGCCTTTCCACCTCTAAAAGAAAAATCACTGTCCCACTGAATGAAAGAGACACACAAATCACCACGCCTTTCCACCTCTAAAAGAAAAATCACTGTCCCACTGAATGAAAGAGACACACAAATCACCACGCCTTTCCACCTCTAAAAGAAAAATCACTGTCCCACTGAATGAAAGAGATACACAAATCACCACGCCTTTCCACCTCTAAAAGAAAAATCACTGTCCCACTGAATGAAAGAGAACACAAATCACCACGCCTTTCCACCTCTAAAAGAAAAATCACTGTCCCACTGAATGAAAGAGACACACAAATCACCACGCCTTTCCACCTCTAAAAGAAAAATCACTGTCCCACTGAATGAAAGAGACACACAAATCACCACGCCTTTCCACCTCTAAAAGAAAAATCACTGTCCCACTGAATGAAAGAGACACACAAATCACCACGCCTTTCCACCTCTAAAAGAAAAATCACTGTCCCACTGAATGAAAGAGACACACAAATCACCACGCCTTTCCACCTCTAAAAGAAAAATCACTGTCCCACTGAATGAAAGAGACACACAATCACCACGCCTTTCCACCTCTAAAAGAAAAATCACTGTCCCACTGAATGAAAGAGACACACAAATCACGACGCGTTTCCACCTCTAAAAGAAAAATCACTGTCCCACTGAATGAAAGAGACACACAAATCACCACGCCTTTCCACCTCTAAAAGAAAAATCACTGTCCCACTGAATGAAAGAGACACACAAATCACCACGCGTTTCCACCTCTAAAAGAAAAATCACTGTCCCACTGAATGAAAGAGACACACAAATCACCACGCCTTTCCACCTCTAAAAGAAAAATCACTGTCCCACTGAATGAAAGAGACACACAAATCACCACGCCTTTCCACCTCTAAAAGAAAAATCACTGTCCCACTGAATGAAAGAGACACACAAATCACCACGCCTTTCCACCTCTAAAAGAAAAATCACTGTCCCACTGAATGAAAGAGACACACAAATCACCACGCGTTTCCACCTCTAAAAGAAAAATCACTGTCCCACTGAATGAAAGAGACACACAAATCACCACGCTTTCCACCTCTAAAAGAAAAATCACTGTCCCACTGAATGAAAGAGACACACAAATCACCACGCGTTTCCACCTCTAAAAGAAAAATCACTGTCCCACTGAATGAAAGAGACACACAAATCACCACGCGTTTCCACCTCTAAAAGAAAAATCACTGTCCCACTGAATGAAAGAGACACACAAATCACCACGCGTTTCCACCTCTAAAAGAAAAATCACTGTCCCACTGAATGAAAGAGACACACAAATCACCACGCCTTTCCACCTCTAAAAGAAAAATCACTGTCCCACTGAATGAAAGAGACACACAAATCACCACGCCTTTCCACCTCTAAAAGAAAAATCACTGTCCCACTGAATGAAAGAGACACACAAATCACCACGCCTTTCCACCTCTAAAAGAAAAATCACTGTCCCACTGAATGAAAGAGACACACAAATCACCACGCCTTTCCACCTCTAAAAGAAAAATCACTGTCCCACTGAATGAAAGAGACACACAAATCACCACGCCTTTCCACCTCTAAAAGAAAAATCACTGTCCCACTGAATGAAAGAGACACACAAATCACCACGCGTTTCCACCTCTAAAAGAAAAATCACTGTCCCACTGAATGAAAGAGACACACAAATCACCACGCGTTTCCACCTCTAAAAGAAAAATCACTGTCCCACTGAATGAAAGAGACACACAAATCACCACGCGTTTCCACCTCTAAAAGAAAAATCACTGTCCCACTGAATGAAAGAGACACACAAATCACCACGCCTTTCCACCTCTAAAAGAAAAATCACTGTCCCACTGAATGAAAGAGACACACAAATCACCACGCCTTTCCCCCTCTAAAAGAAAAATCACTGTCCCACTGAATGAAAGAGACACACAAATCACCACGCCTTTCCACCTCTAAAAGAAAAATCACTGTCCCACTGAATGAAAGAGACACACAAATCACCACGCGTTTCCACCTCTAAAAGAAAAATCACTGTCCCACTGAATGAAAGAGACACACAAATCACCACGCCTTTCCACCTCTAAAAGAAAAATCACTGTCCCACTGAATGAAAGAGACACACAAATCACGACGCCTTTCCACCTCTAAAAGAAAAATCACTGTCCCACTGAATGAAAGAGACACACAAATCACCACGCCTTTCCACCTCTAAAAGAAAAATCACTGTCCCACTGAATGAAAGAGACACACAAATCACCACGCCTTTCCACCTCTAAAAGAAAAATCACTGTCCCACTGAATGAAAGAGACACACAAATCACCACGCCTTTCCACCTCTAAAAGAAAAATCACTGTCCCACTGAATGAAAGAGACACACAAATCACCACGCCTTTCCACCTCTAAAAGAAAAATCACTGTCCCACTGAATGAAAGAGACACACAAATCACCACGCCTTTCCACCTCTAAAAGAAAAATCACTGTCCCACTGAATGAAAGAGACACACAAATCACCACGCCTTTCCACCTCTAAAAGAAAAATCACTGTCCCACTGAATGAAAGAGACACACAAATCACCACGCCTTTCCACCTCTAAAAGAAAAATCACTGTCCCACTGAATGAAAGAGACACACAAATCACCACGCCTTTCCACCTCTAAAAGAAAAATCACTGTCCCACTGAATGAAAGAGACACACAAATCACCACGCCTTTCCACCTCTAAAAGAAAAATCACTGTCCCACTGAATGAAAGAGACACACAAATCACCACGCCTTTCCACCTCTAAAAGAAAAATCACTGTCCCACTGAATGAAAGAGACACACAAATCACCACGCCTTTCCACCTCTAAAAGAAAAATCACTGTCCCACTGAATGAAAGAGACACACAAATCACCACGCCTTTCCACCTCTAAAAGAAAAATCACTGTCCCACTGAATGAAAGAGACACACAAATCACCACGCCTTTCCACCTCTAAAAGAAAAATCACTGTCCCACTGAATGAAAGAGACACACAAATCACCACGCCTTTCCACCTCTAAAAGAAAAATCACTGTCCCACTGAATGAAAGAGACACACAAATCACCACGCCTTTCCACCTCTAAAAGAAAAATCACTGTCCCACTGAATGAAAGAGACACACAAATCACCACGCCTTTCCACCTCTAAAAGAAAAATCACTGTCCCACTGAATGAAAGAGACACACAAATCACCACGCGTTTCCACCTCTAAAAGAAAAATCACTGTCCCACTGAATGAAAGAGACACACAAATCACCACGCGTTTCCACCTCTAAAAGAAAAATCACTGTCCCACTGAATGAAAGAGACACACAAATCACCACGCCTTTCCACCTCTAAAAGAAAAATCACTGTCCCACTGAATGAAAGAGACACACAAATCACCACGCCTTTCCACCTCTAAAAGAAAAATCACTGTCCCACTGAATGAAAGAGACACACAAATCACCACGCGTTTCCACCTCTAAAAGAAAAATCACTGTCCCACTGAATGAAAGAGACACACAAATCACCACGCCTTTCCACCTCTAAAAGAAAAATCACTGTCCCACTGAATGAAAGAGACACACAAATCACCACGCCTTTCCACCTCTAAAAGAAAAATCACTGTCCCACTGAATGAAAGAGACACACAAATCACCACGCCTTTCCACCTCTAAAAGAAAAATCACTGTCCCACTGAATGAAAGAGACACACAAATCACCACGCCTTTCCACCTCTAAAAGAAAAATCACTGTCCCACTGAATGAAAGAGACACACAAATCACCACGCCTTTCCACCTCTAAAAGAAAAATCACTGTCCACTGAATGAAAGACACACCAAATCACCACGCCTTTCCACCTCTAAAAGAAAAATCACTGTCCCACTGAATGAAAGAGACACACAATCACCACGCCTTTCCACCTCTAAAAGAAAAATCACTGTCCACTGAATGAAAGAGACACACAAATCACCACGCCTTTTCCACCTCTAAAAGAAAAATCACTGTCCACTGAATGAAAGAGACACACAATCACCACGCCTTTCCACCTCTAAAGAAAATCACTGTCCACTGAATGAAAGAGACACACAAATCACCACGCTCTTTCCCCTAAAAGAAAAATCACTGTCCCACTGAATGAAAGAGACACACAAATCACCACGCCTTTCCACCTCTTTGGTCATCTTCAGGCAAGACAAGCCACATTCACAGCAATGAACACGAAGAACAAAGAATCACTTCTCTCCTAAAATTCTCTCTCCTCAGCCAAAGCGATTGTTCGGTTTTTGTTTTAATTGTCAACAATCATTTTTCTCCTCAAATTGGGCACAAAATGGACACATGTGAAATTCCACATCCATTTTGCGGCCAATCTGAGGAGATAAGTGGTTGTTCGTTGTTTTCAATCTTGAATGTTGTTTGTCTTGCCTGAAAAAAGACCCCAAAAAGTCGATTACATCATGTTTGTCTTGTGATTTGTTTGTCTCTTCCTTCCACGGAACAGTAATAAGTCAAATCACATCATGTTTTGTTTGTGATTTGTTTGTCTCTTTCCTTCCACGGAACAGTAATTTTTCTTTTCAATCTCTTTCAGGACCTCAAAGATCACATCCGTTAGAACCTCTGCCAGGTTTTCATGCACAAGGTTCAAGTGGACATCATGCAAGTCCCAACTCTGTAAAGCCATGTTTTAAACAGAGCGGTACATCACATGTGGTGCACCACAGAGATTCTACACTTTTCAAAAGATTGAGAAGCACAGGAGAAATTCTTTATAATGCATGGTGATGAGGTCTCATGAATTTACTAGTTCTGTTTTACGATGCATGCATTCCAATGTTCTTTGCTTTATGTATTCATCAATCTGCCACAGTCCAACGTAAGTTCTTGTAATCATTATGAACACAGGCTTTACAAAAACATTTTGGCGTTTAATAACCATTTTCTAGAATAAAATGTGAACAAACACACAAGCAGGAGTGGGATTCACTATCTCTCCAACATGAATCTGTGACAACTCCTCTGTGAGTTCTTTCTATGTAGCCACTACAATCTGGCTTTTCCATATGAACGTTTACTTTGGCATGTAACTTTTTTCTTCCTACTCTAAATAAAATTTGTACATAAAAAGCCAACAAAGTCATTAACAATGGCTGTTAATCTTCCTGTCCCATTACTGATCATACTTTTGTATACCTTGTACGCTGGCCTATGACTGTTTACTGATGAATAGATTTGCAAGTTCTGATAGTCACAAAAACAGTACTTTTTTCCACAGAAGTCATCACTAGGGTTTGTTCTCAAAAACGCATTCAAGTTTGACAAACTTCTTAAACCCTATCAGACATAATTTCTAAACTTAATGTACCACCAAAGACCGCTTGTAAGCCACTCTTACAACACACACTACAACCTCACCCTTATTTAACAGTACAGGATACCCTCTTTGATCTATAAAAGCATAATTCGCTCAGCATGACTGTCCAACTGGCAGGGTCCAGTTCTCTTTGCATCTTCAAATAAGACAAAGTTCAAGTAGCTAGCCCTGAAATCCATGCTGGAAACTGAATTCATTCACTTGCAACAACCACTTTTTTTTTTAAGATAAAAGATTTACAAAGCTTTACAGATTCAAGTCAGTTTTTACATAAATGCCTGAAAATTAGTGCCTCATTTAAAAAAAAAAACCCAAACTTTTAATGTCTGTACAAATTCTGGCAATTGCAGCAAGCTACACATTGTGCACATGCATCGTACATGTGTACACACATCACACATACAAGTGAACACTAACAAAATTAATATACACTTTAAATGATGAATACAGATCCCCATTACTTACGATGTAAAACTGTCTCTATGAATCTTCTCAAAACAACAACAAAAAGACCATTTGATATCTGCATCAAGCAAACATTAGAACTTACCTTGCACAGAGCGTTCCTGCGGAAGAAAGCTTTGCATGTCTCACAAGCCAAGGCACCGAAATGATGTGCACGGGCCTTGTCCCCGCACACCTGACAAGCTTTCACCCCAAACACCCGGCGACGCTTTCGCACTGGTTTCTCTTGTTTCTCCTGTGATGCTACCAACTGATCATCCTCAGTGACTGTACTCATTGTGGCTGCTGTACCACAGAGTGCAAGCACTGGGGAAAAAAAGGACAAAATAAAGTTTCTCATACTTTTGATAATGTAATCGACACAGAGATAATATATACTGGCTACATATTTTCTTTCTAAAAATTGAAAAAAAAAAGAAACATACTTAAAATCTTTTTCTCAAATTCATAAAAGCACTGTAACTTTAAGGTGATCATGGTTTGAAGATTTTATATGTAAGGAAAACAAATCGTCAACGTTGTTACACACACACACACACACACACACACATGCAAACATCAGTCTTCAGAGAGGTCTCACAAAAACTACTTCTTAAACTTAAATGTTTATTTCTTAAGTGAAGCAGGAATACATACATTAAAATAAATAAACAGTTGAGTCACCTCAACAATACAGAGAACATGACACTGATGAACAGAACCAATCATGAAAGTTCAATGGTTAGTACTCCAGATTACACCCCGCAGGTAGGAACCCACTGTCATCGCCTAGAACCCACTGTCATCGCCTAGAACCCACTGTCATCGCCTACAGGTAGGAAGCTCATATATACCCTTAGAACCCACTGTCATCGCCTACAGGTAGGAAGCTCATATATATACCCTTAGAACCCACTGTCATCGCCTACAGGTAGGAAGCTCATATATACCCTTAGAACCCACTGTCATCGCCTACAGGTAGGAAGCTCATATATACCCTTAGAACCCGCTGTCATCGCCTAGAACCCACTGTCATCGCCTAGAACCCACTGTCATCGCCTAGAACCCACTGTCATCGCCTAGAACCCACTGTCACCGCTAGAACCCACTGTCATCGCTGAGGGATTTTACCTTTCTGGAGTTACTGCAGATATCAATGCTTGATTTTTATATAGTGACTGTGCTGTGAGCAACATTCAGGAAGACGATGTGGACTGTATGCATGATTACTGAACGCACCACTGTGTCACAATGTGGACTGTATGCATGATTACTGAATGCACCACTGTGTCACGATGTGGACTGTATGCATGATTACTGAACGCACCACTGTGTCACGATGTGGACTGACTGTATGCATGATTACTGAACGCAGCACTGTGTCACGATGTGGACTGTATGCATGATTACTGAACGCACCACTGTGTCACGATGTGGACTGTATGCATGATTACTGAATGCACCACTGTGTCACGATGTGGACTGACTGTATGCATGATTACTGAACGCACCACTGTGTCACGATGTGGACTGACTGCATGCATGATTACTGAACGCACCACTGTGTCACGATGTGGACTGTATGCATGATTACTGAATGCACCACTGTGTCACGATGTGGACTGACTGTATGCATGATTACTGAACGCACCATTGTGTCACGATGTGGACTGACTGTATGCATGATTACTGAACGCACCACTGTGTCACAATGTGGACTGTATGCATGATTACTGAACGCACCACTGTGTCACGATGTGGACTGTATGCATGATTACTGAACGCACCACTGTGTCACGATGTGGACTGTATGCATGATTACTGAACGCACCACTGTGTCCACTGCTGCTCAAATCACCAGGCCAACATTTTAAATCAGATGATCTGTATTTTCTGATCTGTCTCATCTCGCTACTTTATGCTGATGCAGGTGTTGGCACGATTAGATCCCTGAGGAGGGGTGATATGAGATGAACTCTTCGTCAGTACAGTCAGTGGCTGATGACTAGGACGGAAAATGAGAAACACCACAGAGTTCAACATGACAATGTACTCTGAAGCTGAGAAATTTAACTGAACAGCATAGCAGGATAGGACTGTTAGTCGATGAAGGCATGATTAATTACTTTCTTCCTCAAAAGATACCCACCAATCATTCTGGCAAAGGCTATAGAATATGATCGTCAGATTTCTTACAATGGAATACTTCCTTATTTCAATAAAATGGATTCTAGAAAGGCTACAGAAATATGATACTTACAATCTGATTTCTTACAATGGATTCTTCGCTATAAAGATACGAAAGATGAAACGAATGAACATATCCTTCTCATTTTAAACTTTCCCCTATAAAGATACGAAAGATGAAACGAATGAACATATCCTTCTCATTTTAAACTTTCCCCTATAAAGATACGAAAGATGAAACGAATGAACATATCCTTCTCATTTTAAACTTTCCCCTATAAAGATACGAAAGATGAAACGAATGAACATATCCTTCTGATTTCTTACAATGGATTCTTCACTATAAGATATGAAAGATGAAACGAATGAACATATCCTTCTGATTTCTTACAATGGATTCTTCACTATAAGATATGAAAGATGAAACGAATGAACATATCCTTCTCATTTCAAACTTTCCACCATGACAACCTGCTACCAAGGACATAATTCTGAAGCATTTTTGTCTACTTCACCACAATCCCCCGTTGAACTCTGTATTTCCAACCCTCCTCTTGTTCTCTGTAAGTTTATGTACACAGACAACAATTTTGGAGACCACCCGATTCATGCCAAGATGAATAATCCAATGACAATGATTGGCTATTTCCTTTGTGGTAAAATGAAGTGCAAAACATATCTTTTCCTAGCAAGACCGTCACTATATAACCATAATATATGGACAAAATGGGAATTTTGTTCCTTCTTAAACTTTGAAGCAATGAATCGTTCTTTGTGTGGTACAACACACTGATGATGCATACCCTATCCTCAATGAACATTTCTTGAACACCTCAGAAGGATTCCTAGCTGTGTTACACTTTCCACCCACTGCAAGGGAGAAAACCACAGCGAACACAGACTGCAAGGGAGAAAACCACAGCGAACACAAACTGCAAGTGACAGTACATGGCAAAATTTCTCATCCCCCCCTCCCCCCTTTAACCCTGAAAAAAAAAGAAACCACTATGATAATTCATTTTCACACCAATTTCTGATGACCTTAACGCCAGTCAAGGATCAGTTCTGTTGTTCGGCTGTATATTTGTCTTGTCTGCCTTTTGGTCCACTCTGGAACAAGACTCTGGAACAAGAAGAATGCCAATCTATCCCTCATCAGACCAGCCCTCGAGTATGGCTCCATCATTTGGAGTCCTTACCTCAAACAAGACATTGACAAACTCGAAAGAGTGCAGCGCCTATCTGCTCGGTTCATAACCGCGGATTACAATTCCAGAACACCCAGCTCCATCACCATGTTGCTTCACACTCTGCAACTGCCAACACTCCAACAGCGCAGATATGATCTATGCCTCATCTTCCTCTACGAAGTGGTTGACGGGGTTGGTACCGGCCACACCATCTGCTGAGTATTTAATTCCACACAAACCAGGACAACTCATAAGGCCACGAACATCTGGCAACTACCATACCACCAGTGCGATCTCTGTATTAGAAACAACACAAGAACATTCCAAGTCAGCAGTTGCCAGACAGAGCAGTTCAAACAGTCATTCCTTGTTAGTGCAGTAAGAGACTGGGGCCACCCAGAAGAAAATATTGTAACGGCACCATCTATCGAAAGTTTCAAAAGATTGATCACATCCCAACAGTTAACTTACTAGACGGCTCGCACCCCCAACCCGTCGCGATAGTGCCCTAAGACCTGGCGACAGCGACGTATGTTTCAGAATCAGATTCAGAAGGCCCAGAGACGGTGAGGAATTTAAACCTACTGACTGCAGGGAAACCTACTGACAGCAGCAGTCTTAACAGAAGACGCCAGAGTTCCTCTTCCACAATCACCAGCCTTTCGTTTACTACAATTTAGCAACATATGGCCTTATTTTCCTGTTACAAAAAAAAAAAACAAAAAAAACACACACACCCACCCACACACACACAAAAACAAGAAGAAAATGAAATAAGACTCTCACTCAGAGACCGAGGATCAAGCACGTGTAGGTTGCCTATTTGGCTGTGAGTCACGGAGTGTACAGTGATTTGACTGTAAATCACCGCCCCTTTTTATGTAGTATTTCTTTATCGCGATCTTTGTCTTAAACAACACATTCCCCAATAGTCGACTGGAGACGACATACATGTGTCCCACTAAAACATTAAAACCCAACCCCTCCTGATACCCGGGGGCCGGATAGCTCAGTTGGTAGAGCGTCGGACTCGTGATCCTGGGTTGCGGGTTTACGTCACCACTGTCCACAATGAATGGCTAGCTTTTACAGTATACTAATATAAATCAGAAAATCGACAATTTCAATCATTACGAAATATAACACTGTAAAGTTTCTGCATTCATGGGGCTGTTTGTACGCACTTTTTCGGGTGTTTTCGGTTCTTCTCGATGCAAAGAGACGTAAGACACCCTCACCTGCCCACTTTGACCTGTCCTGCCCCAGTTGTGGGTGCAAATAATTTATTTCACTTCACAAGTAGGGATATGCATGCACATCCAATGCGCCATGTTGGTTGCTGATCACATGGGCACAACGTCATCACTACTGGGGTTCTTGTCTATAAATAGTAACCGCATGGCCTTCCTGCGGTTACTATTTATAGACAAGAACCCCAGTAGTGATGACGTTGTGCCCATGTGATCAGCAACCAACATGGCGCATTGGATGTGCATGCATATCCCTACTTGTGAAGTGAAATAAATTATTTGCACCCACAAGTGGGGCAGGACAGGTCAAAGTGGGCAGGTGAGGGCGTCTTACGTCTCTTTGCATCGAGAAGAACCGAAAATACCCGAAAAAGTGCGTACAAACAGCCCCATGAATTTCGCACTCTAAAGTACATGTTTACCGTTTCTGCAAAGTGAAACTTTCCCTTACCACTTCCCACCGCAAAGTTATATTTTTGCTTGGGATTGTCTCCCCGAAGTGTTTCCATTGCTACATGCTTTAAGTAACCCCATGCAAAATCTGTCCCAGGCATTTTTAAATATACGATTAATACGTCTTGTACAACATACATGGCATTCTTTTACTTGCAGCCCCTCCTCAACCCAACCCCTCCTGATACCCTTTCTGTCTCTTTCACTGTTGAAACACTTTTCTATATCTACTATCTCTGCATAACAAAAACAATAAATAAATAAATATGTAAATTTAAAAAAAAAAAAGAAGAAGAGATTATTCTTCTAAGTCTTTCGAACTTGCTAAAGTAATGCCAGTTTACAAAACCGGTGGTCATAGTGACCCCTCCGACCATAGACTCATTTCTATTCTAAAGTACACTCTCCCAATCCTGGGAAAAATATGAATAAACATATCCTTGATTGCTCTGATGCTTTCAATTTATTTCACACAAAAATGGGACAGTCCTGTCACACAGTGTTAACTAACCCACTTGGTCAATCGCTTGCTAATGTAAACGATGAAAAAATTACCGGTGCTGTCAAGGTACATTTTGGGAAATAATTATGATGTTATTGAACGCGGTTCTTCTGAAAATGCCAAAGAGAAATAACTTGATGCTATTTGACAATCCATTGGAACCATCAGGGGCTGGAATAAACTCCCTTTGGAAGCTGCTTTGTTCCCCCACGCTTGACACCTTCACAAGGAGGGGGGTCTCAAATTTTGCCTAACTCATCTGCACTCCCCTCCCCACCCACCCCCCCCTCCCCCACCCCAAACCCTCCCCACCCCTGCCCAGCCTTGTTGCCGAGTTGGGCCAGCGAAGCCTGGTGTTGTGTGTGTTGCGGTGTCCGCACTTCATTAGGTGGAGGTCTGAACATGTCCTCAAGGTCTCTCACCCCCCAATGCCCCCCCCCCCCTCCATTGCCCCACCCCAGTCCATATGTCCTCTTTCCCTCTGCTTGCTGGTACAATCCACTCCTGCAACCCCCCTCCCCCCTCTGCCATACCGTCACCCCCACCACATTCTCTGACTTCAAACTCTGTTCTTTTTCTTAACGCTGCGCACCCCGATTATGACAGTAATGATCGGTTTTCGATCGATTGTCATCGTCGGAAGAAAAAGAGAAGAAGAAGAAGAGAACTACGTCTTTATTTCTTTCTTTTGTGGTGATCAACTTCTTCGATCAGTTGACCGTTCATACCGAGAGACAGAAGATACCATAACGAAATATTCTGACGCTTTTGTTTAGTAGCAATGATCATGTATTTAGTTTTGTTTGTTTGTTTGGTAAAGACACATATGCATGAATGAATGGCATCTGTCTGTCTCAAGAGACTATGGTTTTGCGCCATTGATTAGTCAGTTGTGGAGTTGCAGCGCCTACTGTGGCTGAAGAGCCCAATCCTTGAGCGACAGACTCTGTTGCAGTTGCTGCAGGTGAAGTCTCGGTCATGAGTGTCTGTTGGTGCCGACGCCATTCTTTGCCGTCTGCGGCGCCTCTGCTCTTTACACAGGGTCTCCCTCCTCTGCTCAGCTTGTTTGATGCTGGCCTTGATGGTGGACCGCCAGCTGACCTGGTCTGAAGCTGCTGTCTGCAGGTCTGCTGGGTCGAGGCTGCCTGCCCTCAGGTTGCGCTTGGATACATCTTTGAAGGGGGCCGTCCTCTGAGTCTGGAGTTTGTAGCCAGCTCACCATACAGCATGTCCTTTGGGATGCGACCATCGTCCGCAATAGCTCAGTTGGTAGAGCGCCGGACTCGTAATCTTGGTGATCCTGGGGTTGCGGGTTCGAACCTCCGCTGGGGCGTTTCGGTACAGGGGGATTTTTCCCTCAGAGTTAACATTGGTTCTGACTCTATTTCCCATACAGTCCTTCGAATGAGACTAAAAACCGAGGTTCCGTGTGTGAACGCACGCATAACATCTTGCACACATGTAAAATCCCATCACCAACTTTCGGAAGAGTAGGCCAGTTTGGCCGTTGGTATGGATGACACGTTACACATAGCATGCACCCTGCGTGAGAAATGGAAAGAATGAAGGAAGTAAGGAAAATGAGTGATCGATATTGAACGATACTGACTGGATGACACGGGAAACGACTGAATGAAGCGCCAGCTGGCAGCTCTTCAGTCGGCACTACCCAGGTAGGCAGCCCGTTGTGTAAACGAGTGTTGATTGTAAAGCGCTTAGAGCTTGGTCTCTAGCCGAGAATAGGCGCTATATAAGTATTCATTATTATTATTATTATTTGTCCATGCGGCTGACATGGCCAAGCCAGCGCAGACGTCTCTGTGTCATCATGCCAAACATACTAGGCATCCCCGCCTGGGCCAGGACGTCCTTGTTGGTGATGCTGTCCTGCCAAGTGATGCCCAGTGTCTGAGGCAGTGCAGGTCGAAGGCGTTCAGACTGCATTCTCGTCGAGAGTACAGAGTCCATGCTTCGCTTCCATAGAGAAGGGTGCTCAGCATGCAGGCTTGGTACACTTTTATCTTCGTGTTTGACGTTAGCATAGTGTTGTCCCAGACTCTCTTCGCTAGACGAACCATCGCTGTAGCTGCCTTGCGGATCCGCACATTCAGCTCAGCATCCAGAGAGAGGTTGCTGGAGATGTTGGAGCCCAGGTAAGTGAAGTCGTTGACCACTTCGAGGGTGTGATCGCCGATGCAGATGCGGGGAGTACTGCTGACCTCTTGGCCCGTGATTTTTTTTAATTTCTTCAAGTTGATAGTGAGGCCAAACTCGGTACAAGCATCAACAAAGCAGGTGATGAGCCATTGCAGCGCTTCTTCAGTGTGGGCAGTGAGGGCGGCATCGTCTGCGAAGAGCATCTCCCTGATGAGGACTTTCCGCACCTTCGTCTTTGCTCGGAGGCGTGCCAGGTTGAAGAGGCTTAGTGTGGAGGAAGATATCATCTTTACATTGTCGGAAGGCATAGAGCTGCAGCAGGGAGGCGAAGATGCTGAAAAGTGTTGGAGCGAACACTCACCCTTGTTTGACACCGCTCTTGATTGGGAGGGCTCTAAAGATGAACTGTCGTACTGGACAGTGCCATTCATGTTGTCATGGAAGGACGTGATCATCTTCAGGAGCTTGGGGAGACATCAAATCCGGTGTAGTAAGGTGAAGAAACCTGACCTACTGACCAAGTCGAACGCCTCGGTCAGGTCGATGAAGGCAATGAACAAGGGTATTTTCTGCTAGCAGCACACATCTTATAGCTGCCTCTGGGAGAAAATCATGTCGATCGTCAAAAATGACACATTCTAATGCCTTTGTTTGGTAGCAATGACCATGTATTTAGTTTTGTTCGTTTGTTAAAGACACATATGACCGAGTCCATAACATGATTAGGGGAAAACAGCAGAGATTAGTGGGACAAATAATGAAAGGCCTGGGCATTGCTAAGCGTCAGTAGTTTTGGTGTTCAGGCCTGTCGGCTGACTGTTCCCAGTCGGTGGATGATACAGTTCTGGTGTTCAGGCCTGTCTGTTCCCAGTCGGTGGATGATACAGTTCTGGTGTTCAGGCCTGACTGTTCCCAGTCGGTGGATGATACAGTTCTCCATGTGTTTTCTGCATCGTCGGTCTCTGGTGTTTTGCCACACTGCTACGATTTGTGCATGGGCGTAGCTGTGTTGAGGGCTATTGAAATGTTGGCCTATTGGGTTGTTGTAGTTCAGTTTCATGGGTCTCAAATGTTCCACAAAAATGAGCAGTATGTCTCACCCACATACACAAAGTGTATGACAGGATGTAAACAATGTTGGCTGCTTTGCAGTTGAAGTTCGGTTTGATGTTGAAGTTGTCTGATGGTCCAGTGACTGAGGTAGAAGTGTTGATGAAAGAACAGGTTTTTCACTTCTTGTCTTCACAGGATCTGCATCCTGGAGGTTTAGCATAGCTTGGCCCTACGTTTGGATTTAACTTGGATCTCGCAAGCAGACCTGGGAAGTTTTTGTCCCTTTTGAAGGCAATCAGTGATGGCTTGGGGAATATGTCCACTAGCTCTGTGTCATGCGGGATGATTTTGAAGTTCTTCTTCAAGATGTTGCACACAGGAATGTTGTGAGGATGGAACGGGATGACTGCTGTCACATGGTCCTCTTTCTTGGTTTGTGTAGACGGCGAAAGGGCATCCTCTCGTGTCACGACCATGCACTCTAGAGTGCCCTCTGCTCTGTCTCACTGTACTGACATGCTGCAAAGAAGTTGGACATCTTCTGTGACTGGTCTTCACAGTCAGCTTCACTGCTGCAGATCCGTTTCAATCTCAGACTTTTTAAAAATATTTTTTAATGGTCCTCTTTCTACTTCTTGAATTGTGCTAAGTTCTTCTCTGTCACTTTATGGTGGCGGCCATAGTAAACCCGTGCGCAAGACGGCCATGCTTTGCACGGCCCCGTTAAAAAATCTTGCCCTGCTCAACTCCTCTGTGGCGTCATCAATTACGGTTGCAGGTGGCCATAGTGGAGCCGGGCCGACCCGGAATGTTCAACCCGTCGTTCCGCCAGTCGCGCAAACCGTCCGTTTCACGGCTCTCCGTGTAAGGGAAAGAACTGCGCTCTTGAATTTTCATTGACGAATTGCTCTCTCTCTCTCTCTCTCTCTCTCTCTCTCTCTCTCTCTCTCAAAGCCTACAGGGTGCTGCTAGATATGGATTCACATGACAGTAGAAAGAAACTCGTGGAGAGCGTGGCAGCAGAGAGTCCTCAGAAGAGGAGCCCCCTTCAAGCAAGTGTTTCGGCCCTTATCTCCTGACACTCTAGGGGGGTTGGGCCACACCCGGTTCATGACTCCGGATGTCCCTCTGCTGCCCCTTTTTTTTGTTTCCCCATCTTGGGACGAGCCATGGCTGGGATTCGAACCCATGACCCTCTGGAGATGCTCATTTTCCACTTAATGACTCGCGCTTTAATCACTGAGCCACAGGGACACCTGATATTTGTAGGGAAGTTAAGCCTTATGAAGTTCACTTTTGTTCCTCCTTGACCAGATCCAGCTTGAACACCTCTCTGCCGCTTCTGCCATTGCTTTCAGGGCTCTGGTTTTTTCCTTCCCTGCAACTGAGAGCTGTTTCATGAGGCTGTATGCAGACGTTCCTACAAATCCCCTAGCTCCAATTTCTGCAGTGAGGACTTTGGCCTGATAGCCTTCTCTCCTCAGGCTGTTTGCCAGATCAGCATACTTTTCAGTCTTGTAGATTTGAGCTGCCTCCATTCTGTTTTCATATGGCACCGTGAGCTCGATCATGATCAGCTGCTTGGTTGACTTAGAGTGGACTACTATGTCTGGTCTCATGCCACTCTTGCTGATGATTTCTGGGTGACTCTTCCATTCTGGGAGGTCTGCAGTGCACTCCCAGTCATCTGCCCCGTCCAGCAGACTCTGCCTGCATGTTTCGAGTGGCACTGTTGTTCTTGGCCATGATTTGCTGCCTCCTGCCGTGAAGAATGTTGCGGGTGCTTTTGGAGTCCTGATTCTCCCTTTTGTGGTGTTGGTACTGGCCCAGACTACTTGTACAATCTCTTTGAGCACTTGGTTGTGCCTCCATGTGTACCTTCCTTGAGCCAGGGCTACTTTACATGAGCTTTAGAACATGCTCCACTGTTTGTTTTTCATGGCAGAGGGGGCATGCAGGATCGTCTGTTTTCCCCCACTTCACCAGGTTTGCATTTGAGGGCAGAAGGTCATATGCAGATCTGAGAATGAAGCTGATCCTGAGAGGGGCCATGTGCCAAATGTCATTCCAAGTGAGACTTCTTTGGAGTGCATTCTCCCACGTTGTCCATTGCCCTTGCTGGCTCTGCTGGACTGCTTTTTGGAGTCTTTTTTGGTCTTTTTCTTTTCTCATCTCCTGAATCATCATGTCTCTTTTGACTTTTCCTTTGGCCTTTGACCACCATTCAGTTTTGGTCACCCCCAGTCCTTGTCTGTTGGTCTGTGTGTGTCCTGTTATTTCTCTGATCTTGAGACTTTCTTTTGCAGAATCCATCGCCTCTTGAACTTTCCATTTTCTGCCTGTCTTCAGCTGGGGCTTGATTGCTTCTACCACCTTGTCTCCTGAGTCTTCCAGCATGCTTTGAAGTCTGATCTTCCCTGCTTTGTATTCCTCCAGGATGGATTTCAGTGGTAGTTTCAGCTTTGCTTGGCGACAGTACAGCGCGATGTCAGTCAGACAGGGTGGGACACCAAGCCATTTCCTTGTGAACTTGTTGATTTTGGCTTCCATTGCCTCGACTGTGCTGGTGCAGATGTCGTATATCATCAGAGGCCATAGGAGCTTTGGTATCAGCATGAACTGCAGACACCAGACCTTGTATTTGCCAGGGAGCCCACACTGGTCAATGGTCTCCAAGCCTTCTTCCGCCATCTGCTTGGTTTCTTTTGCTCTTTGTGTGTCTTTCAGCGTATCATCATACCATCTTCCAAGGCTCTTGACTGGTTCTTCTGTGACTGTTGGAATGGCCTAGTTGGCAACACTGAAGACCACAGATTCGGCCACTTTTCCTTTCCTCAGTGAGAGACTCCGTGATTTCTTTGGCTTGAACTGCATTCTGGATGAGGCAACTATGTCGTCCAGCCTCTCCAGCACATGACGTGTCTCGTCTTCTCTGGATGAAATCACTGTAGTGTCATCCATGAAGGCCTTGAGAGGAGGCATCTTGTATCCATCGCCAAGGTCTGTTTGTCTCGCGTTGTTTGTTGCTGCTTTCAAGATGAGTTCCATTGCCAGCACGAACAGTATTGGGGAAATTGCACAGCCCATTGCAATGCCCACTTCCAAGTTGATCCAATCTGTTGTGTACTCCTTGGTAGAGAACCGCATTGAGAAGCCATTGAAGTACTTCTTGAGCATGTCGCGGATGTTCTTTGGCACATGGTACATCTCAAGAGCCAACTGTATCATCTCATGGGGCACAGATCCATATGCGTTTGCCAGATCAAGCCACACTACGTCCAAGTCTCTCTTTTCTGTTTTGCTTTTTGGATTGCGTCCCAGATCATTGTGGCATGTTCTACACAGCCAGCCACGCCTGGGATGCCACCTTTCTGGACTGACACATCCAAGTACTTGTTTTCCATCAGGTACTTGGTCAGCCTTGCTGCCATGACAGAGAAGAAGATTTTCCCTTCGACGTTCAGTAGTGATATTGGCCTGAACTGGCTGATGTCACTTGAGTTTTGCTCTTTGGGGATGTACACACCATCTGCCGTCATCCACTGGCCGCTGATCTTCTGGTTTCTCCAAGCCGATCGCAGCAGCCTGTGGAGCCACTCCAGCACCTTGGGACATTTCTTGTAAAGCTGGTAAGGTATTCCGTTTGGCCCTGGTGATGATTTGGCTCTGGCTTTGTCGACCACCTTCTTGATTTCCGCCAACGTTGGAGGCTTGCCATTGAACTGTTCCTCAGGGTTGGTTGGCCACACCAGACCTTGAATGTCGAGTGGTGCTTTGCTCTGTGAGTCAGAGTATGTTTTCCTCAGATGCTGCTCAAGA
The DNA here is from genome assembly GCA_018398815.1 of Conus ventricosus. NCBI lineage: Eukaryota > Metazoa > Mollusca > Gastropoda > Neogastropoda > Conidae > Conus > Conus ventricosus. The sequence goes on along the minus strand of CM031597.1, from coordinate 139,795,319 downwards.
ACTCCTTTGTCCACACTTAGGGTCCCAGATTTTGGCTGCTCAAACAGTGTTCTGGCAAACTGGAAGGGGTCTCTGAAGAAGCGCTCTTGTGTCTTCTTCTTTTTGCTCTTCCTCTTTCTCGCAGATTCCGCTTTGCTGAGGGTGCTGTGTTTTTCTTTCAGGTCTTCCTACAGTTTTTCCAAGCCTTGTTTTTCAGCTGGCAGTGCGGTCTTCATTTGCTTCTTGAGGTTGTTCTTTTGGACTCTGATCTTGTCCATCTTTTCTTGGCGTCTGGATTTCTTTGGAGGTGTTTTCTCTTTGGGTAGTTTTACTCCATAGGCGTCTCTACATGTGGCATACACAATGTCCCCATATGTGGCTAGTTTGTGTTCAAGGGTGCTTTTCCCTATCAGTGCATCGAGTCTTTGGACGATTTTTGCATCCAGTTTCTCCCAATCTTCAGTTTCGTTTGCTCGTGGCAGGTTGAGTTTCAGGCGCCTGGCATCGAGGGCCTGTGCAAATTCCTCATCCGAACCAACAGCGTGGATGTCCTTGGCACTGTGGTTTAAATCCTGGCCTTGGTCTTCCGACGTCTTATCTGCTGATGCAGTGCGCTGCTGCTCATTCAGATGAGTCTTCACACATCCTATCTTTGTTCGGTGGATCTTCATGCCACGGGTGGTAGCGAAACGCTTTCCACAGACACATGGATATTCCATTTGGTCCATGTTCATAGTCCGTTTGGGATTTGCAGTCGTGATTGGTTGAGCACCGATGGATTCATCATTCTCTCCCCCTTTCGGTGAATCCTGGGAGCATCTTTTCCTTTTATTCTTCGTAGCCACATGTTTAAGGCAAAGTGGGGAGCCAGCCCACAGAGCCCTTGGTTCTGGTCTTTCCCAGTGTCCTCCGGTCTTTCCCGGACGTCCTCCGGCCTATTCCAAAAGAAACTGGGTTTCAAATATCCGCAGTAAACTGTTTACGTTAGGATATGGTTTTGTTTGGACAAATCAAGGTGTAGTGAAAGATTAATTTTATGTTGGCGGCAGGAATTGGATTTTCATATCAAGAATAGCGATAGATCTAGCACGGATTGTCTTTGGCGGCTCTCACGGATCCGTCCTGCCGGGCAGGACACGGCCGTCAAATTCACGGCCCACTATGGCCGCCGCCTAAGTTTGGTTTGAACAACTGCATGGTCTCTGTTGTTTTCCCTGAGTAACACTCCCTCACTCTGAATCCCTTCTGTTCTTGAACTGTTTTCAGCATTGCTCGGTCAATTATATTTTCTGCCTCTGTTTCACTTTACAAAGGGCCTGGGCTCGGAACGTCGTGTTCTTTTACCCAAAGGATCTTTTACAAACAAGGTACCTTCTGTACTCCCAGTTCTTATAGAAAATGGAGTACTTTACAATGGGAACAAAGAAATGCTGTCTGTGTGTCTGTCCGTGGTCAAAATGCGTCCCACTCGCTCCCGATCTATTCTGAAAATTTGTAGGTATGTTCATTACGTGTCAAGGATGATGCCTGATGTTTCAGTTTACCAGAATAGCCGTTACTAACAGCTATAACGGCCCCAAACGGTTTTTCTTCTTTATGGAATATCTCAGAAAATACTTGGCTGATCTATAAGTGATCTGAGTGATCTTGTGACAAATCCGAGCCTCTTTCCATACGTAAGTGATGTCATGGAGAATGAAGATCTCTACGAAGAACTGAAGCTCCAACAGCACAAGCAGTCAGTCACACCTGCTTGAAGCAACACGGAAAAGAGAGAGTGCAGACTCAAAATCCCCAAATTTCCAATAGCCTACCTTTAGATCTAGTAACTGACTGGTAGATCATGGTATTTTCATAGTAAACATGCTCTTGACTTGTACACGCGTATTCAAGATAAACTGGGAGTACGTTTATATGCTTTGCATCTTGTTAATGTTCTGTGTTTTACCATTAACGAATGTTTGACTCTCTCTCTCTCTCTCTCTCTCTCTCTCTCTCTCTCTCTTGCACGAACAAGAATATTGAATATGAATATACTTGTGTAATGGAACATGACTGCCTCATCTATAATATACTTGTGTAATGGAACATGACTGCCTCATCTATAATATACTTGTGTAATGGAACATGACTGCCTCATCTATAATATACTTGTGTAATGGAACGTGACTGCCTCATCTATCCTTGTTCATTCCTTTGCTCTTTCCACAGGGAGAGAGAGTGTGTGCGTGTGCATGGATGCGTGCGTATGTGTGCACACTTGCACGTGTGTGTGTGTGTGTGTGTGTGTGTGTGTGTGTGTGTGTGTGTGTGTGTGTGTGTGTGTGTGTGTGTGTGACGTAGAGTTTTAGTGTGTATGCATGTTTTCTTTTGTGATAACATGAATAATCACTGTTTTGTTATAATCAATTTTTGTAGTGTAATAATCGTGCTAATATGTTAGTATCCTTGGTCCTTGAATGGGACAAGGGCCAGATGAAAAGCATCATCTTGTTCATTTGTTACCGTTGGGATAAAGATCATCAATCAGTCACGAGAGAGAGAGAGAGAGAGAGAGAGAGAGAGAGTTTTCAGTCGTTAGATTGTGGTCTCTTATGACTTTAGGGGTTGGATGTGAATCATTTCTGTCTATCTAGCCATACAAAATTTGCTCTGTAAACGATTGGCCGCTGTTGTGTTCATGATCGTACTTTCACTTTCACTCTTTTTTTATACTCTCGTTCACAGCGCATGCGAGATCTGATTGTTGTTAATACCCAGCATGCTTTTGGGAACGGTTGAGAAGGTAAACATTCTACAGAATATAGGCTACGGTTTTTAACCCACCATACTTTCGTTCGAGTCTATTTCATTGTAAGAATATCATTCTTTCACAGATACAACATTGGCGACGAGGATAAAAAAAAAAAAAAAAAAAAATCAACAGGTATGTCCAGTTTGCCAAACTTCTCTGCTTTCTCCGTACACTCCGAAGAACAATCGGCTGGTATACGCTGGAAAAAATGGATTGATCGCTTTGAAAACATGTTGTGTACAATGGACATTGACGTTGATAAAAAGAAGAAAGCAATGCTACTCCATTACATAGGTGATGAAGCATACAACATTTACGACAGTTTCACGGATGAGCAGAAGGGCGTTGGAGCTGTCAGACAGACAGATAACGGAGAGATACCAGATGAATACAATGTGGCAAAACAATCCCTCACTGACTACTTCACCCCCAAACGCAACACATCATACGAGGTGTTCAAATTCAGGCAATCAACACAAAACGAAGGTGAGTCGATCGACTCCTTCCACACCAAACTTAGATCCCTAGCAGCCACGTGTGATTTCCATGACAAAGACCGTGAAATCCTCTCCCAAATCCTACAAGGGTGCTCATCCTCCAGAGTGAGAAGGAAGGCTCTCAAAGATGATATGACTCTGGCCAACGTGTTAGCAGAAGCCCGTGCCTTAGAACTGTCCGACGCTCGAGCAGCGGAAATAGAACAGGCCTGCAGCAGTGATACATCATCAGTAAATGCCGTCAAACGAGGGTCACACCATCGACACAATATGACTGGACCCCACACTTCCAGAAATCATCAACAGGAGCCCACAGTGATGCAGACCATTCATCAAAACGTGGCAGAGGCGGACAAAATAATTACAGAGGATCCTGGAGACAGCCCAGGGACAACACTGATCACCGCCAACGATGCAGATACTGCGGTGGAAGTTTTTCCACATATCAACAGATGCCCAGCTAGAGGCAAGGAGTGCAGCGCCTGCCATAAGATCGGACACTTTGCCAAAGTATGCGAGTCTACAGGAAGAATACGACGACTAGAATTCACCTCACCAGATGAACAAGAAAACAACACATCCAGCGAAGAAGAAGTGTTCACGCTGACCTCGCAACGAAAACACAGCCCATGGTCAGTGCTGAAATCTTCCAGACCCCAGTCAGCTTCCTCGTAGATACTGGAGCCACCGTCAACATAGTCAATACACACACCTTCACAAAAGTGTGCCCCAAGATCACCCTCCATCGCCCCTCCCCTTTTGATCTTTCCCTATGGATCAAAGACCCCCTTGGCCGTGAAAGGACATTTCAAAACAGAACTTTGTTTCAAAAACGTGACCAAGACAGTCATTTCTACGTTGTGGACATAGACCAGACCAATGCTTAAACATACTGAGCGGCGCAACTGCCCAGGCGATGAACATGATACAATTTGCATTTACAGCCTCTACACCTAGATTGCCCTCAGTGGCTGAGAAATATAACCACCTTTTTGACAATGAACTCGGAAAAATTAAAGACATCTGCATCAAGCTTCACATCGATGAGTCCGTCACCCCGGTGGCCCAGAGACACAGGAGAGTACCATTCCATGTCCGCAAAGACGTGGAAAAGGAGCTTGACAGACTTGAAGCAATGGATGTCATTGAAAAAATCGACGGACCTACCCCATGGATCAGCCCGATCGTAGTAGTCCCGAAGAAGTCAGGCGGAGTTAGAGTATGCATCGACATGCGGGAAGCCAACAGGGCCATCAAGAGAGAAAAACACCCGATGCCGACTCTTGACGACCTCATTTCCGACCTGAATGGCTCAACAGTATTCAGCAAACTGGATATGAAAAATGCCTACCATCAGCTGGAACTGGATGAGTCAAGCCGCTACATCACCACTTTCACCACACATGCTGGCCTGCGACGCTACAAGAGACTACTTTTTGGCGTGAATGCAGCTTCAGAGATCTTCCAGAACGTGATTGCTGAACTCTTAAACGACATTCCCGGGGTCAAGAACCTTTCTGATGACATCATCGTCCACGGCAGGACACAAGCGGAACATGACCACAGCCTACACGCTACACTGCAGCGACTCAGTGAAAAGGGGGCAAAGCTCCAAAAAGATAAGTGCGTCTTTTCCGTGCCAGAACTGTCATTTTTCGGTCATGTGTTTGGAAAGGAAGGCATCAAACCGACCCCGAGAAAATCAAAAACCATCTCTGAGTCACCTGCACCAACGAACGTCAGCGAAATCAGATCCTTCCTGGGGATGACGCAATACATCTCTCGCTTCATCCCAGACTACGCCACCCTGACAGAACCCCTGAGACTCCTCACACAGAAGAAGACCACATGGAAATGGGGACAGGAGCAACAACACGCTTTCAATAAACTAAAACAATGCCTCATGAGCACCGAGGTGATGGCATATTTTGACCCAGCTGAACACTCCACAATCCTTGTTGATGCAAGCCCAGTAGGTCTCGGCGCCATCCTAACTCAGAGGGGAAAAGTACTCAGTTATGCCAGTCGCGCACTGACACCAACAGAACAGCGCTACTCGCAGACAGAAAAGGAAATGCTGGCTGTAGTAACGGGTGGAGCATTTCCACCTCTACCTCTTCGGTGCTCGTGTCACCGTAGTGACTGACCACAAACCCCTGCTAGGCATGATCAAGAGCCCCAAACCTGCCACTGCTCGTGTTGACCGCTGGCGCCTTCGACTCATGCCCTACGAAATCAACCTCATCTACTCTCCAGGCAGAGATCACCTGAATCCCGCCGACTTCATCAGTCGCCACCCCCAATCAACACCTCATCGTGAAAACGCTGGCGAGGACTATGTCAGATACATCGCAAAACATTTCGTGCCAAGGTCGATGACTCAAGCAGAGGTGCGGACAGCCACACAAAATGACACAACCCTCCAAAGAGTGATGACAGCCATCCAGTCCGGGAAGTGGCACAACAGTGACATCAGCGAGTATAAAAAATTTCGCGATGAACTGTCTGCTCATGACGGCCTTATACTCAGAGGACATAGACTGGTCATCCCCGCATGCCTACAACACAGGGTCATCGACATTGCCCACCAGTCGCACCAAGGCATCGTCAAAACCAAACAGTGCATCCGGAGAAGGTCTGGTTTCCCGGGATTGACCGACTTGTCGAAGAGACCGTCGAGACTTGTCTCCCTTGCCAAGCCTCATGCCCTGGTCCCAAATCCAGAGAGCCCATCATCCCAACCCCTCTTCCATCCCGACCCTGGAGCTCACTAGCCATCGATTTTGCTGGTCCTTTCCCTTCAGGAGAGTACCTGCTAGTTATCATCGATGAACACAGCCGTTTCCCCGAAGTGGAGATCGTCTCCTCCACTTCCGCTGCTGTCGTCCTACCACGTCTAGAGATGATTTTCTCCCGCCAAGGAATTCCCCAGATTGTGAAAACTGACAACGGCCCGCCCTTCAACGGACGTGAGTTCCAGTCTTTCGCTGATGATTTTGGTTTCCACCATCGGAAGATAACTCCGCTCTGGCCTGAGGCGAACGCACTGCCGAACGTTTCATGGCCTCGCTCAACAAAAACGTCAGAGCATCATCAGCAGCTGGCCTCAACTGGAAACGGAGTTACAACCATTCTTGAGAATTTACAGAGCCACACCCCACTCCTGTACTGGCATATCCCCATTCGAAGCCCTCACTGGTCGGAAAATGAACTTTGGTCTCCCTCAAATCCCATCCACCCCTACCTGTGTCCAACCAGAAGCCCTCATCGCCCATAACGATGAGTCAGGGAAGCTGAAGATGAAGGTCTACGCTGACCAGCGCCGCCACACCCGTCCGTCAATGATACAGCCGGGAGACCATGTCCTGGTACGCCAACCGAAGCAGACGAAGTTAACCACACCCTTCGCCCCTCATCCATATGTGGTGACTGAGAAGAAAGGCAGTATGATCACTGCGAAACGGGGTGACAACATCATTGTGCGGAACTCCTCTCATTTCAAGCCCATCAAGGGTTTGTTTCCAGAGCCCGCTGAAGAAGAGGAGATACTCATACCTGTCCCACCTACCCATGCCCAGATACCAGACAGGCAGACGTTTTCACCAGCCCAGATGCCTGGACCGCTCAGACTCCTGGAGGGCCTGACCCAGCAAGTCCACCGCCTGCACCAGATGTGCCAGAACCTGTCGTCCAAAACGCCCCTGCCAGACCAAGTCGACAACGCCACCCCCCCCCACATACCTGCGTGACTACGTGCGATAGACAGTGACAATCCAATATCAAGACCAGATAGTTTAGATTGATTGATATTACATGATTTCAAAGTGTTGAACTGACAATCCAATATGAGTTCATTTACCATAGACATGCACAACCAGAGAAATTAATTTAAAAAAAAAAAAAAAAAAAAAAAAAATTTATAAGCTAAATGTAAATTTGCAGGGTGTAACAAATTTCATCAACATTTCTCATTTAAAGAAGAACATTCCACCCTTTTTATCTAATGATGTAAAATATTTGTTGGAAATATCCATTCAAAGGTTGGGAGGAATGTTGTGTTCATGATCGTACTTCACTTTCACTCTTTTTTTATACTCTCGTTCACGCGCATGCGAGATCTGATTGTTGTTAATACCCAGCATGCTTTTGGGGAACGGTTGAGAAGGTAAACATTCTACAGAATATAGGCTACGGTTTTTAACCCACCATACTTTCGTTCGAGTCTATTTCATTGTAAGAATATCATTCTTTCACAGATACAACAGCCGCGATCTCAGACAGACCGAGACACATCTGATTTAGGAACAACTCTGGCTGTACACCTGCAGTTGAGGTCGGAGGTCAAGGCCAATGACTGTATTGCTTCACACCGCTCTCTCGCCGAGTCACCCGAAACAACGGTGACACACCTAGTGTTGTTCTGATGACTAAAACAGAGCATCGAGCACAACGTTGAAAGGTGAAATCGCTATAAACCTAAATCAACACTTAAACAGTTATTTAGTCCAATGTGTACTCGTCATTTTTAAAGCAATTGTTCAACTTACTTTGGGTTTGTTGGCATTTCCTTCTAACTAATTACTATGTGTAAGTCGGGAGGGGGGGGGGGGGGGGGGGGGGGGGATTGGAACGTTGAAAATTACGGAATTTACGGAGAAAAAAAAAAAGAAAATTACGGAATTTACGGAGAAAAAAAAAAGAAGCCAAGAACTGAAGTAAAGTGGATGACGACGTGTTATTGACGGTGACACGGGATGCCTTCATTCAGACTACCGTCATAACCTTGTGGCGGCCATGATCAACGTGCTTGTTTATTTAAGTATTCTGCCGTCTTGAGGGATGCATTCTACTTTATGCGTGTACAAAAACCATCAACAGGAAAAAAAAGGTAGATAGTGAAACAACAACAACAACAACAACAGCAACACACACACACACACACACACACACACAGAGTAAGCGAACATGTGGTTGCAGGTTATTACCAGAACTACTGACTTGACAAGCTGCTACAGACAAGGAAAATGAATGGATCAGTGGCATAGGCCTTGAAGCAGCCATCATGGATCAATGATTGTCAAATTTATTTCCTGTAAATATTCTCCACTCAGACAACACCATTTACATCAGTTTACAGATCAAACGAAGGTCAAATCATCAAATCTCCCTCTTTTTCTCTGTCCCAGTGTCTCTCTCCCTCTCTTCTGAGATTCTTAGTCTTTTTTTTCTTTTTCACAATAACTATAAGCTTGGCTTGCACTTTCTTACTCTTTTCTTTTTCTCTTGCTTCACCATCTTGCCGCCTCTCTTTCACACATGTATCCCTCCCCCATCTTCCACAGGTTTGTTTAATGACCAGTGGCAATGAGCATTAAAACTGAATCAGTGCCTCTGTCTCTATTTCGTCTGTTTGTCTGTCTGGCATGTGCATGTGTATGTGTGTGTGTGTGTGTGTGTGTGTGTGCGCGCGTGTGCGTGCGTGTGCGTGCGTGCGTGCGTGCGTGTGTGCACGTTCATGTGTATGTGTGCATACATGCGTGTGTTCATGTGTGTGAATGTACATATGTGTGTGAATGTGTATGTGTGTGTGAATGTGTGTGTGTGACTCTGTCATACATAACCACTGATATAGTTGGTCTCTAAGATAGTTCATATTTGCGTGGCATTTCTTTTTCTGATGTTGTCCTGTCTTTAATAGCTGTAATTACCTCAGCCCAGATGTACACATTTTCAGATGGCCACTAGTTCAAATGGTGCCAGCAACGTGGTGGACGTGACACACAGACCCAAGGACACTACCATTCGTAAGCGCTGCAGGATTCCAGGAAACAAGGTCTGCGCCGTGTGCGGGGACAAGGCACTGGCCCATCATTTCAGTGCTCTGGCCTGTGAATCCTGCAAGGCTTTTTTTCGCCGAAATGCTTTCAGGCGACATGTGAGAGTTTTTTTTTTTTTTTTTTTTGCTTGGTCAGTAACTGCCAGGTAGGGGGGGGGGGGGGGGGGGGGGGGGTAATGGGAAAAAGTAAAGACAGAGATGATTGTGATTGTTGTTGTCTTTATTCTCATTGTTATTATGTCTGTTATGTAACCAAAGTACAGACAAAGATTATTATGATTGCATTCACATTGTTGTTATGTCTATTATGCACCCAAAGTACAGACAAAAAAAAAATTGATTGTTTGTATTCTCATTGTTATCTTGTCTTCTATGTAGCCAAAAAAGACAAAGATTAAAATGATTTTTGTCTGTATTCTCATTGTTATTATGTCTGTTATGAACCTATTTGGTTCTGGGATAGGGATCTGTCATTTTTTATTTTTTATTTTTTTGTAAAGCAGGTATTCTATGTTATTGGGGTAAAAAAATGGTTGGTATTGTGTGTGTGCCACCATTGTTTAGACAACTCATGCTACTTTCCTTCAGTCTGAATGGAGCAGCCGTTTAAGCTCAAGTAAGATACCATGGTAATATTATGAAAAGAAAGAATCTTACCTACTAGATTGAGCACTCTCACACCTCACATCTTCATTGATGAAATAAGCAAGCATAAAGAACACACATGCACACAGATCATGCATTTGTTTGCATTGTAACATGGGCATGCGAAAAATACAGGGATGTTCTGTTCCTTCCACCTTCTCAGATTACAGGAATTTACCACTACCGCTCCCAAACAAAGACCAGCACAGGTGTCTTATTAACACCATGTTGTTTTGTCCCATTGTGGACTGTTTTCCATGTAGAAGAACACACCTGCACTGTGTAGCACAGGTGTCTTATTAACGCCATGTTGTGTTGTCCTGTTGATGCCGTCAGGATCTGAGGCCTTGCAGTGCACCAAGTTCCTGTCAGATCACTAAGGACAATCGCCGCTCCTGTCCCTGCTGCCGCCTGGCCAAGTGCTTTGACGTGGGAATGAAACCAGAACTCATTTACGGTATGGGCTGAGCGATATATTGCTGAAATTTTTGTCTCTGTGTGGTGCTGTTTGGTGTACATTCATTTCAAAGAAATGGTTGGGAAAGAACACTGTAGAAAGTTTTGCGTATAGTAATATTACTAATATTCTATTTATGTTGTAGAAAGTTTAACTTTTATATACTATGACTTGGGTAAAATACTGTTGAAAATTTTGCCCCACGGTTTCAGTGAAATGCTTTTGAAAGTTTGCTTGTGGATGGTTTGTTTAAATAATGCGGAGAGTTTTGCTCATGTGTTGATGGACAGTCCTGTCGGTTTAACGGCTAGACAGGCAGGTCATTCAGAGGTTGAGGAGGCGCCAGGAGTGTCTGTCCATCCTTCAGTTTTCCCGATCTTTCAATTTCCCAACATGCCTGAGTGTTCTGCTTGAATGTTAGTGTACATCAGTGTTCAAGTAACACACAACTAGGTGTCTACTACTCACAGATTCAGATTTGAGCACAGATTATAAGAATGAGGGTCGTGATGAGACACAGATATTTTGAAAGTACCAACTCAGTTGATGAGCTTCTAAACTTCTAAAACTGACTGGCTGAATTTGGAGAAGAAAACCCCTTTTTCTGTTCACATGTTGCAGGCTGATGGATTCTTAAGGACTTTTGAAATGCTTGCATTGTACTTAGAATCCACTTTCAGCTGCCTCGACAACCCTTCAGTGAATTTTTCTTTGGTGTGAACAATAGGGTATATTACTGCTGGCTTTGATAACAATCACACAAAAGCAACTGATGGAAAAATCTGCAAATGTTGTTTTTTTGGTAGATATTGATTTCTGCGTCTACTCACTCAGTCAGCAAGGAATGACTAATTAGCTGAGAGTAGTGTTGGAGAATAGAATGATGCATGTGACTATCGGTCATGGAAGTATGAACTATCTAATTTTATTGATGAACAAAAAGTAACTCAGAAAAAGTAAGCAACTGGCTCAACATGAACAATATTTTAGCTTCTTCTAGTGAAGTATTCTAATTGTGTGTGTGTGTGTGCATTAAAAAAAAGAAAATGTTTTTGAAAACTTTGATGTGTATGGACGTAGTTTTGATAAAGCAGTTCACCGATGCTGAAGTTCAGAAGGTCTCCCATGATTTGGGTAAACCCTGATCTGCCACTCTCATGATGGCAGTTGGCTAGATGGCCACTCTCATGATGGCAGTTGGCTAGATGGCCACTCTCATGATGGCAGTTGGCTAGATGGCCACTCTCATGATGGCAGTTGGCTAGATGGCCACTCTCATGATGGCAGTTGGCTAGATGGCCACTGTCATGATGGCAGTTGGCTAGATGGCCACTCTCATGATGGCAGTTGGCTAGATGGCCACTCTATGATGGCGTTGGTAAAGGGGACTCTATGATGGAGTTGGCTAGATGGCCACTGTCCCTGATGGCAGTTGGGGTAGATGCCACCTCGATGGCAGTTGGGTAGTGGCCACTCTCATGGGGGCGTTGGCTAGATGGCCCTCCATGAGGGGAGTTGGGTAGTGGGCCCCTCCATGATGGCAGTTGGCTAATGGCCCCTCCATGATGGCAGTTGGCTAGATGTTCATTAGTTTAAGTGAGGTGACTGCAGTTGAAATTGAAACAAATTTTAAAAGGTATGTAAAAATTTATTCCGCCCGTTTAAAAGAACAAAAAATAAGAAGACAAACCAACACGTTTCGATCTTTTAAACTTTTTTTCGGCAATGAACATCTTCGGGTAATGAAAAAACGAATGAGCAATCACTTCTTTTCTTGGGTATCAACGCCCACTTTTCCCCGAATTTGAGAAATAAAAGATTGCTTTGTTTTTTTGTTTTTATTGTCCCCGAATGTTTTATCTTCCCCGAAGAAGACTTTTGAGGGTTTTCTGTAATGTGTTTTTTTTATGGTAACGGGGGGACTACTTTATATTCCTTTAAGATAGATATTCATGTTTTGTGAGAAGGTTTTGCAGCAGTCATTCAGCACAGTTTGACTGTCAAAACGTCACAGATTTGCAAAAAATACAGAAGTTGAAGAAGGGTATTTTAAACGAACTGTCAACTGTGAGTGAGCTTCAGAAGTTTTCCTCCAGTCCCTGCAAAGTGAGTGTTGCTTCAGAGTTGTCTTTTATTCCCCGTCAAATGTGATGTGCTCAGAAGTGTCTTTATCCCTGTCAATGGATGTTGCTTCAGGGGGGGGTTTTCCCCATCCCGTCAAAGTGTGAGTTAGCTTTAGAGTTTTCCTCCATCCCGTCAAAGTGAGGTGTAGCTCAGGGGTTTTTCCCCCAGTCCCTGTCAAAGTGGGGAGTGTGCTTCAGGGGTTTTCCTCCAGTCCCTGTCAAAGTGTGAGTGTGCTTCGGAGTTTTCCCCAGTCCCTTCAAAGTGAGAGTTTTGTTCAGGGTTTTTTTCCAGCCCCCTTGTCTTTTCAAAATGTGTGTGAGACGCCATGCTTTGCCCACGCACTGTGCATACCATGCGGGGCATGAAATTGAATAGGATTTCCCGCTTCTTTGTCTTTGGTTCTTTTCTTTTTTTCCCAGTCTTTGTTCTTTTCTTATTCCCCTTTTTGGTTCTTTTCTTTATTCCCCCTCTTTGGTTCTTTCTTTATTCCCCAGTCTTTTTTTTCTTTTTTTATTCCTGAGTCTTTGTTTTTTTTTTTATTCGGTCTTTGGTTTTTTTCTTTATTCCTGGGTTTTGGTTCTTTTTTTTATTCCCGAGTCTTTGGTTCTTTTTTTTATTCCCGACTTTGGTCTTTTCTTTTTTTCCTTTGTCTTTGGGGTTCTGTTCTTTATTTCCCCCTCTTTGGTTTTTTTTTTTTATTCCCCCTTTTGGGTTTTTTTCTTTATTTTTGACTTTGGTTCTTTTCTTTATTCCGAGCCTTTGGTTCTTTTCTTTATTCCCCAGTCTTTGGTTTTTTTCTTATTCCCCATCTTTGGTTCTTTTCTTTATTCCGGTCTTGGGTTTTTTTCTTTTTTCCCCCCGTCTTTTGGGTTTTGTTCTTTATTCCTGAGACTTTTGGGTTTTGTTCTTTTTTCCCAGCTTTGGGGGCTTTTCTTTTTTCCCCCCCGTCTTTGGTTTTTTTCTTTTTTTCCCCAGTCTTGGTTTTTTTCTTTATTCCCCAGTCTTTGGTTTGTTCTTTATTCCCTCTTTGGTTCTTTTCTTTATTCCTGAGCCTTTGGTTCTTTTTTTTATTCCCCCGTCTTTGGTTCTTTTCTTTATTCCCCCGTCTTTGGGTTTTTGTTCTTATTTCCCGGGTCTTTGGTTCTTTTCTTTTTTCATGATCTTTGGTTTCTTTTTTTTTTTTTCCCGAGTCTAGGTTCTTTTCTTTATTCCCATCTTTGGTTCTTTTCTTTATTTCCTGATCTTGGTTTTTTCTTTATTCCCGAGCCTTTGGGTTTTGTTCTTTTTTCCCCTCTTGGTTCTTTCTTTATTCCCCGTCTTTGGTTCTTTTTTTTATTCCCCCGTCTTTTGGGTTCTTTTCTTATTCCCCATCTTTGTTCTTTTTTTTTATTCCCCGTCTTTGGGTTTTTTGTTTATTCCTGAGTCTTTGGTTCTTTTCTTTTTCCTGAACTTTTGGGTTTTTTTCTTTTTTCCCATCTTTGGTTCTTTTCTTATTCCTGAGTCTTTTGGGTTTTTTTCTTTATTTTCCCCCTTGGTTCTGTTCTTTTTCCTTTTTTTGTGTCTTTTTTTTATTCCCCCAGTCTTTGGGTTCTTTTGTTTATTCCCCAGTCTTTGGTTTTTTGTTTATTCCGAGCCTTTGGTTCTTTTCTTTATTCCCCGTCTTGGTTCTTTCTTTTTTCCCATCTTTGGGCTGTTCTTTTTCCCGGGTTTTGGTTCTTTTTTTTTCATGGTCTTTGGTTTTTTTTTTTTTCCTTCTATGGTTTTTTCTTTTTCCCCAGTCTTTGGGCTTTTTTTTTTCCCCAGTCTTTGGTTTTTTTTCTTTTTCCCCTCTTTGGTTCTTTTCTTTTTTCCCCAGTCTTTTGGGTTTTTTCTTTTTTCCCCAGCTTTGGTTCTTTTCTTTTTCCCCAGTCTTTGGTTCTTTTCTTTTTCCCCCGTCTTGGTTTTTTTGTTTTTTTCCCGAGTCTTTGGTTTTTTTCTTTATTCCGAGCCTTTGGTTCTTTCTTATTCCCCAGCTTTGGTTCTTTTCTTTTTCCTGAGTCTTTTTTCTTTTCTTTTTCCCCATCTTTTGGGTTTTGTTCTTTTTGCCCTTTTTCTTTGGTTCTTTTCTTTATTTCCCAGTTTTTGGTTTTTTTGTTTTTTCCCCATCTTTTGGGTTTTTTTTTTTATTCTGAGTTTCGGTTCTTTTCTTTTTTCCTGAGTCTTTGGTTCTTTTTTTAATCCCAGTCTTTGGTTCTTTTTCTTTATTTCCTGATCTTTGGTTCTTTTCTTTTTTCCCATCTTTGGTTTTTTTCTTATTCCCCCGTCTATGGTTCTTTTCTTTTTTCCCGAGTCTTTGGTTCTTTTTTTTATTCCCCATTTTTTGGTTCTTGTTTATTCCTGAGTCTTTCGGGTTTTTTCTTTATTCCCGACTTTGGTTTTTTTTGTTTATTCCCCAGTCTTTGGTTCTTTTCTTTTTTCCTATTTTTTGGTTCTTTCTTTTTTCCCCGTCTTTGGTTCTTTTCTTTTTTCCTGATCTTTGGGTTTTTTTCTTTTTTCCCAGTTTTGGTTCTTTTTTTTATTCCCGAGTCTTTTGGGTTTTTTTGTTTATTCCGAGTCTTTGGTTCTTTTCTTTATTCCTGATCTTTGGTTCTTTTTCCCTTTTTTTTCCCCCGTCTTTGGTTCTTTTCTTTATTTCCCGAGTCTTTTGGGGTTTTTTTCTATATTCCCCTCTTTGGGTTTTTTTCTTTATTCCCAGTCTTTGGTTCTTTTCTTTATTCCCCAGCTTGGTTCTTTTTTTTATTTCCCAGTCTTTGGTTCTTTTTTTTATTCCCCCTCTTGGTTCTTTTCTTTTTCCCCGAGTTTTGGGTTTTTTTCTTTTTCCCCAGTCTTTGGTTCTTTTTTTTTATTTCCCCCTCTTTTTGGGTTTTTTTTTTATTCCCCATCTTTTTTCTTTTTATATTTCCCCCTCTTTGGTTCTTTTCTTTATTCCCGATCTTTGGTTTTTTTTAAATTTCCCCCGTCTTTGGTTCTTTTTTTATTCCCCGCTTTGGTTCTTTTTTTTATTCCCCATTTTTTGGTTCCTTTTTTATTCCCGTCTTTGGTTCTTTTTCTTTATTCCCCATCTTTTGGGTTTTTTTGTTTTTTCCCAATCTTTGGTTCTTTTTTATCCCCCTCTTTGGTTCTTTTTTATTCCCCCCGTCTTTGGTTCTGTTTTTTTTTTTTCCCCAGTCTTTGGTTCTTTTTTTTATTTTCCCGAACTTTTGGTTTTTCTTTTTTCCCCGTCTTTGGGTTTTGTTCTAATTCCCCAGTCTTTGGTTCTTTTTTTTATTTCCGATCTATGGGTTTTTTCTTTTTTCCCCCTCTTTGGTTTGTTCTTTATTCCTGGTTATGGTTCTTTTTTTTATTCCCCGAGTCTATGTTCTTTTCTTTAATTCCCGGTCTAGGTTTTTTTCATTCCCCAGTCTTTGATTCTTTCTTTATTTTATGATTAGGTTCTTTTTTTTTATTCCTGGTCTTTGGTTCTTTTCTTTATTCCCCCTCTTTGGTTTTTTTCTTTTTCATGAGTCTATGGTTCTTTCTTTATTCCCCCCGTCTTTTATTTTTTTTCTTTTTTCCCGAGTCTTTGGGTTTTTTTCTTTTTTTCCCATCTTTGGTTCTTTTTTTTATTCCCCCGTCTTTGATATTTTTTTATTCATGACTATGGTTCTTTTTTTATTCCTGACCTTTGGGTTCTGTTCTTTATTCCCCAGTCTTTGGTTCTTTTCTTTATTCCGAGTCTTTGGGTTTTTTTCTTTACCCGAGTCTTTTGGTTCTGTTCTTTTTTCCCCCCGTCTTTGGTTCTTTCTTTATTCCTTTGTCTTTGGGTTTTTTCTTTTTTCCCAAGTTTTGGTTCTTTTCTTTTTCCTTTGTCTTTGGTTCTTTTCTTTTTTTCCCCCTCTTTTGGGTTTTTTTCTTTTTTCTGAGTCTTTGGGTTTTTTTCTTTATTCCCCCTCTTTTTGGGTTTTTTTTCTTTTTTCCCGGTCTTTGGTTCTTTTTTTTATTCCTGAGTCTAGGGTTTTTTTTCTTTTTTCCCCCGTCTTTGGTTCTTTTCTTTTTTCCCCCGTCTTTGGTTCTTTTTTTTATTCCCCTCTTTGGTTTTTTTCTTTATTCCCCCCTCTTTGGTTTTTTTTTTTTATTCCCGAGTCTTTGGGTTTTTTTCTTTAGTCCTTTGTTTTTGTTCTGTTCTTTATTCCCCCGTCTTTGGGGTTTTTTTCCTTATTCCCCCAGTCTTTGGGGGGTTCTTTTTTTTATTCCCGAGTTTTGGTTTTTTTTTTCTTTATTCCCGAGTCTTTGGTTTTTTTCCTTTTTTTCCCGGGAGTTTTTTGGTTCTTTTTTTTAGTTCTTTGTTTTTGGTTCTGTTCTTTATTCCCCGTTTTTGGTTCTTTTGTGTTTTCCCCCAGTTTTTTGGGTTTTTTTCTTTTTTCCCCCAGTTTTTGGTTTTTTTTCTTTTTTCCCCGTTTTTGGTTTTTTCCCCTTTTTTCCCCCATTTTTTGGGTTTTTTTTTCTTTTTTTCCTGGTCTTTGGTTTTTTTCTTTTTTCCCCAAGTTTTTGGTTTCTGTTCTATATTCCCCAGTTTTTGGGGTTTCTTTTCTTTTTTCCCTTTGAGTCGGGGGTTCCCTTTTCTTTATTCCCCATTTCCTTTGGGGTTCTTTTTCTTTTTTTCCCTGGGGTTTTTGGTTTTTTTTCTTTTTTCCCTTGGGTCTAGGGTTGCTTTTCGGATTCCGGGGTCAGGGGTTTTCTTTTTTTTTATTCCCAGTTTTTGGGTTTTTCCTTTTTTTTATTCATGAGTCTATGGTTTTTTTCTTTTTCCCCCAGCTGGTTTTTTTCTTTTTTCCCCAGTCTTTGGTTCTTTTTTTTTATTCCTGAGTTTTTGGGTTTTCTTTTCTTTTTCCTAAAGTTTTTGGGGGTTTTTTTCTTTTTTTCATGATTTTTTTGGGTTCTTTTCTTTTTTCCCCCATTTTTTTGGGTTTTCTTTTCTTTTTTTCCCGATTTTTGGGTTCTTTTCTTTTTTCCCCCGTCTTTGGTTCTTTTCTTTATTCCCCATTTTTGGGTTTTTTTCTTTATTCCCCAGTCTTTTTTTCTTTTCTTTATTCCTGAGTCTTTGGTTTTTTTCTTTTTTCCTGAGTTTTTGGGTTCTTTTCTTTATTCCCCAGTCTTTGGTTCTTTTCTTTTTCCCATTTTTTGGGTTCTTTTTTTTAAATCCCCAGTCTTTGGGGTTTTTTTCCCTGAAATTCACCCACACACACACCACACACACACACACACACACACCCACAAAAACACCCCACCACACACTGTAAATTTTGCGGGGAAAATTTTGATTGTGTAAAAAACAATCAGTCCAAAATGGCAATTTTGGGTTTTGTTTCGTTTTTTATGTTTTGGCCCGGTGGAAATTTTTTCACAGAATACTTTGGGAAAAGGCAAAGGGAAAAAAGTCATTACATTGAAGAAAATGACTTCTGTAAAAAATTTTTTGACTTTTTTTTAGACATAGAGTGGTATTTTTTTTCCCTTTTTTTTTTTGTGACGGGGATGAAAAATAAAATGGAAAAATTTCCCTTTTTATTTCTTTTTTCAAAATTAATTTCAGTTTAATTGTTTTTCCCCAAGTTTAAAAAAAAAAAGCTGAAAACTTTAATGTTTTTTTCATGTTTTTCCCGTCACAGGTGGGAATTTTTGTTCTATGCCCCTTTCTCTCAGTTTCTTCAATGAAAGTGCGGTTTATCAAAGACAACCCCCAGAAGAAAGGGTCTGAGGAAAAAGGGGAGGGAAGGGCCCAAAAATGGGGCCCGGGAAGCCAGGGGGCCCTCAGCTGTGGGAGGAGCCCCTGGAGGGGGAACCCTTTTTTTGGGTCTCCCCCAGGGGCCCGAATCCCCATCTCAACATGGGGCCCTTTCCCCCATGAGAGGGGAGAGGCCCCTCCCTGGAAAAAAAACTACCCCTCAGAAACATGTGGACAGTTTAAAGAGTCAGTGACCTTTTTGCTTTTACTGAGACACGGTGGTTTGGTGGGGGTCAGATTGCAAAGGTGGGGGTGGGGATGTCAAAGGGGAGGGGACCTGAGTGGGTCCCGACCGGTCATAAGGTTTGGGGTTTTGGCAAAAATTTTGGGAAAAAAACCATGGAAAAAGGCAAAGGCCTGGTTTGGCCCCCCCAAAGGCATTAAAATCTTTTTTCCTTAGTGGAAAAAACGGAAACCTGCGCCCGGAGCGTACTGATTTGAAAGGCACGGGCGGGGCCTTTTCCCTTTTTCAAATTTGAAGGGCTATTTCAGCAGTTACAAAAAATAGTTTGGGGGAAAATTCGGGATCGGCAGAGCCGACAAGCACGCGGGGGGGGACGAACTGCCCTTTTTTCAGGGGGGGGTTTTTTTCCATTTTAACTCTTGCTGGAATTTTCAAAAAAGCTAATTTTACAAGGTAAAAACTGCCAAAGGGGTCCCAGGGTGTCTCATTCAAAAAAATGCACAAAAAAATGTCACTGGATTGTTATTGATGACACAGTTGGGAAAGCTTTCAGATATTGCTGCAGTAAGGGTTGATTGAATTATTGTTTTATCAGTTGCTTAGTGTTTTGGTCAACTGTGGGAAATGGCATGGGTTTGGAGATTGCAGCAATGTGGATGTTTTCCTCAGCACCTTCTGGGCCGTTGATGACAGCGTCTGGGTTACAGTGAGAAACCAGATCTGACTCTTTCCCCCACGCCTCTCTCAGCCTGTGGTGAAAAGATTGAGTATTTGTTAAATTTTTGTTCATTTTGAAACTTATTTCACATTTTCCCCACCACCTGATTGTTCCAATACATTGACAAATTTTTTTCTTGTGATAACATTTTTATGCTTTTTCTCGCTATTGTGATTTCACGATGTCCAGCTTGGCAGCTTGTGAAAGCTGTTGTGATTTTCACCTGTCCCCATACCTGGAGCTTTTCCATTGATATTTGTTTGTCTCAGCCATTGCAGTAAGATTTGATCTACTACTGAGACAGAGGAATCCTTGTTTATTAATATTTGTTTTTTAGACTTGACTGTTGCAATGTTCTGCTACGTGGCTGTCTACTATACTTAACCAGAATGCTTCAAGAAGTTCAAATTTTTTACCTTCCAGACTTGCCTTGAAAGCAAGTGAAAATGATCATGTCTACTATACTTAACCAGAATGCTTCAAGAAGTTCAAATTCTTATCTTCCAGACTTGCCTTGAAAGCAAGTGAAAATGATCATGTCTACTCTACTTAACCAGAATGCTTCAAGAAGTTCAAATTTTTACCTTCCAGACTTGCCTTGAAAGCAAGTGAAAATTACCATGTCTCACCTCTCCTTGGCTTGCTCCAATGGATTCAAGAAAAGAATTTAATGTAAAACATTTGTTATGTGTACAACGTGTTCTCTGCCTTTTCTGATTGTCTCTTCCTTTCTTGGAGTGTCCTGCGCGTGCCTGTACCATCGTCAACACAGCGCAGGCCTCCAAGGGTGGTACAGGACTGCTCTAAAGGCAGGTGAAGACAGGCTTCTCTGGGTCCTCCCCAGCACCTTCGGGTGTTTCCTTTTTCTTCTTTTGCCTTAACTAGGCTTGACCCTGGAAAAGGTCCAGTGACGGTGAGGAAAGACCCACTGACCACAGGGAAAGTCCTGTTGACAGTGGGAAAGACTTACAACTTTGGATTCTCTCTTGAGGGCACATAAGACGACTAGGCGAAAGTTGGCTGTGTCTGGAGTGGCACTGTCTTCATCTGTCCGTGGGCAGGGGGTGGTTGGGTCTGTGGGGTGTGCTCGGCAGCTGGAGGTGGTGTTTTCGTCCGGGGGGCTCTGCAGTCATGAAATACGGGCTGGTACAACCCATGGGGATGCTACTTTAAGGCTGTTATGAGCTGCATCCTGTTAGTTCCATGTTCACCTCTGTCAGGAGTTTATGTCCCTTGATTCTTAATGGAGTGTCCTGCGCGTGCCTGTACCCATCGTCAACACAGCGCAGGCTCCAAGGGTGGTACAGGACTGCTCTAAAGGCAGGTGAAGACAGGGGCTTCTCTGGGTCCTCCCCAGCACCTTCGGGTGTTTCTTTTTCTTCTTTGCCTTAACTAGGCTGCCCCTGGAGAAAGGTCCGTGACGGTGAGGAAAGACCCACTGACCACAGGGAAGTCCTGTTGACAGTGGGAAAGACTTACAACTTTGGATTCTCTCTTGAGGGCACATAAGACCGTATGGCGAAAGCTTGGCTGTGTCTGGAGTGGCACTGTCTTCATCTGTCCGTGGGCAGGGGGTGGTTGGGTCTGTGGGGTGTGCTCGGCAGCTGGAGGGTGGTGTTTTTCGCCGGTGGGCTCTGCAGTCATAAAATTTACGGGCTGGTACACCCTTGGGGATGCTACTTTAAGGCTGTTATGAGCTGCATCCTGTAGTCTAATTTACCTCTGTTCAGGAGCAGTTATGTCCCTTGATATCTTAATGGAGTGTCCTGCGCGTGCCTGTACCCATCGTCAACACAGCGCAGGCCTCCAAGGGTGGTACAGGAATGCTCTAAAGGCAGGTGAAGACAGTGCCTTCTCGGGGTCCTCCCCAGCACCTTCGGGTGTTTCTTTTTCTTCTAAGGCTGTTTTGAGTTGCATCCTGTAGTCTGATTTACCTCTGTTCAGGAGCAGTTATGTCCCTTGATATCTTAATGGAGTGTCCTGCGCGTGCCTGTACCCATCGTCAACACAGCGCAGGCCTCCAAGGGTGGTACAGGACTGCTCTAAAGGCAGGTGAAGACAGTGCTTCTCTGGGTCCTCCCCAGCACCTTCGGGTGTTTCTTTTTCTTCAACGTGTTCTCTGTCTTTTCTGAGTTTCTCTTTCCTTTCTGTCTTTCTGACCTTCTGTTGATAATTCATCCTGGCAGCTCTGATCATCTGCAGACAAACGTTGTCTGTCTGTACTTGATACTGAAACTTTCGGTTCCTCTCCCGTGTTGCTCTGAATTACTAGGCACCATCTCGTTGACATTAACTGCCTTATGACGCATGTCACATAAGATACACTGCTACTTTGAAAAGAAGCATTTAAAACTGATCTGTTCAGCAATGGTAGATCTACTGATACTTTGAAAAGAAGCATTTGAAACTGACCTGTTCAGCAACTGGTAGCTATACTGCTACTTTGAAAAGAAGCATTTGAAACTGACCTGTTCAGCAACTGGTAGATATACTGCTAACTTTGAAAAGAAGCATTTAAAAACTGACCTGTTCAGCAACTGGTAGATCTATATACTGCTACTTTGAAAAGAAGCATTTGAAACTGACCTGTTCAGCAACTGGTAGATATACTGCTTACTTTGAAAAGAAGCATTTGAAACTGACCTGTTCAACAGCTGGTAGGTATACTGCTACTTTGAAAAGAAGCATTTGATTCTTACCTCTTCAACAACGGGTATAAACAATGAAGCCCAGTCAGACTAGGGCAGAGTGGTTTACGAACAGATTACTGTTAAAGTTTTGGAAAAGTTGCAAAACATCTTCCAAGTTTGTGAATAAAAAGTCATTAATTGGTGGCTTTAATAAAAAGTCAGTTGGTGGCTTTAATAAAAAGTCAATTGGTGGCTTTAAAAAAAAGTCATTAATAGGTGGCTTTAATTAAAAAAAAGTCGATTGGTGGCTTTAATAAAAAGTCAATTGGTGGCTTTAATGAAAAGTCAATTGGTGGCTTTAAATAATAAAAAGTCAATTGGTAGCTTTAATAAAAAGTCAATTGGTGGCTTTAATAAAAAGTCAGTTGGTGGCTTTAATAAAAAGTCAATTGGTGGCTTTACCCCCGATAGTCCTCATTCACTTGGCATGACAACAGCGGTCAGGACTGGTTATTGTGTGTGCAGTAATCGGTATGCTGAGTGAAAACAGACAGCTGAAAGCTGGGACACTCATAAGCTACTTGTGAGATAGATGCAATCAGTACACATTTAACAGGAAGGCAATGGAGTGATCTTGAAGATCTCATGTGTAGATGTGGAACTCATACATTGTGTTTGAAGAAGGTCACATTGTGTTTGAAGAAGGTCATGTAAAATGCTCCTGGGTGGGGAAAAATGTTGATGTCTTAACTCTAATTCTAGACTTAGTTTCAAACTACTACTATTATCGTCATGTTATTACTAAAAATTGGTAGTAATCGTCTGTTATTTTCCAATATTTTCATTATCATTGTTATCGTTATTGCTCTTATTATTATCATCATCATTATTATTTTAACTCGCATTGTCTCCTTCTCAATGACCTCGTTTTTTTTTTTTTTTTTTTTTTTTTTTAAATGGCATATATTAATGACCTCGTTTTTATTCAACGTCCATCTTGCGCTGAATTTGAGAAGATAAGTGCTTGTTCTTTGTTTTCGTTGTCCTGAATGTTGTTTATCTTGCCTGAAGAAGACCAAAGAGGTGGAAACATATCATGTTTTTGTCTTGTAATTTGTTTGTCCGTTTTGTCCAGCCGATTAATTATAATTTCTTGTTAAAATCTTATTCCAGTCTTACTCTGGTTGAAAAGGAAAAGTAGACTTATACATGACTACTATGCACTCAGTCTTTATAGCTGTGGATTATGAACATCATGACTGAGATGCAGGGACAAGTGGGCATGATCATTGAAGTCCTTGGTTCAGGTGTGACAGGGGGTAGAGTACCCTTTTTCTGCCATGCTCTGGCTTTTATGTCAGGTAGGTAGGGTTACAGGTCTCTGTGGGTCAGTCTGTAGGTGAGGATTGTTAAGGTTACAGGTCTCTGTGGGTCGGTCTGTAGGTGAGGATTGTTAAGGTTACAGGTCTCTGTGGGTCGGTCTGTAGGTGAGGATTGTTAAGGTTACACGTCTCTGTAGGTCGGTCTGTAGGTGAGGATTGTTAAGGTTACACGTCTCTGTAGGTCGGTCTGTAGGTGAGGATTGTTAAGGTTACAGGTCTCTGTAGGTCGGTCTGTAGGTGAGGATTGTTCACTGTGACTTCTCCTTCTTCTGCGTACGCAGGCTGATACTCCTGCGGACACTGCCTATATGGACAGACAAGTATTAATCCCATCTAATGATCTACCCAACAAAGGGAGTGGAGTTTTGTGTGTATGACTGTTTTCTATCCAGCCATTAAGGCAGCCATACTCCATCTTCGGGGAAGGTGCATGCTATGTGTAACTTGTCATCCACACCAACGGACAAACTGGCCTTTTCTTCTGAAAGTTGGTGATGGGATTTTACGTGTGTGCAAGATGTTTTGCGTGCGTTCACACACGGAACCTCGGTTTATAGTCTCATTCAAAGGACTGTATGGGAAATAGAGTCAGACCTAATGTTTACTCCGAGGGAAAAATCCCCCTGTACCGAAACGGCCTGGCGGAGATTCGAACTTGCCACCGTTTGATTACGAGTCCGGCGCTCTACCAACTGAGCTATTCTGGCCCCGTTAACTGTGACAAGTGTGGTGGTTTGTTGCCTGTCACATCTGTGTACAAACATGTTCACGAAATGTTTACTTTTATATAATTAAGTGTTACGTGTTCTTGTGTATATACCTGTCGATATTTTTCCGTTGCTATTGTCTGTGATTTTAAAGTGCTATGCTATATACCAGACGACTGTTTTGAGATCTGGCTTTTAATGAATGTTTTGTTTATTGTTATAATTGTTAACTATTCGCATGTTCTGATGTGTGATGTAGTAGAGAACATCCTATATTTTTGTCCCTCCCTTCTTTGGACGTTGAATTTTATAGTTGTTTGTGGGATTATTATGGTCTTTTCACAACACCAGAAAAATAGGAATAAACTGTATTCCAGTTTCTGCAACATTCCGGCTCTAGGTATGTTTAAAAGAAGGCTTAGAAGAGTTTTAAATGCTTTTTGTTAACAATGTTACAGACTCTCTGTGTGTGTGTGTGTGTGTGTGTGTGTGTGTGTGTGTGTGTGTGTGTGCGCGCGCGCACAAATGTGTTCAAGTTTATGTATATGTGTATGCATGTATGCTGTACTCAGTCTTACAATTTTAACCGGTTCTTGCCTTGCCTTGCCTTGCGCCCTTAACTCCTTATGGAGTCATAGGGGCGCCGCCTACGACAACCGGTTCTATTGCATCCAAATTACAGTGCAGATCAAATGTTCGGGGATGGAATCTCTTTTCCATGTTTTCATGTGTATGTGTGTGTGTGTGTGTGTGTGTGTGTGTGTGTGTGTGTGTGTGTGTGTTGTTTTTGTTTTGTTTTGTTTTTCATTAACAGTGCCTGT